>OZ023073.1:2938382-3560611 GCA_963992785.1 Tenthredo livida
GCTTGAGCTTCGTACCTACTACGAAGAAATTATGCGGTTCTGGATCACAACGCTGATAGTCTTCGGACATTTCCAAGATGGCATATGGTCGAACGCTCTCTTGATTGTGAACGAGGGATACGTGTAAGTCACTATCTTATTTCATTGCCAAACGCACTCATCGCGGTTAGTGAATAGTAATTGTGAGAATGATACAAAGTATGAATTGGACAATAATTAAAATACGAGAATAATAATTGGTGTGGGGTCGTCCATTATTTTACGTCAGACGATTTGGGGGGGGGGGGGGGGGGGAATGGGGTTCAACATTACTTACTTTGTCTCACTTGGGGGAAAGGGGGACTCCGAAGACATCTTACGTAGGATTTTTATTTTCTTCTCTAGTCCTGAATTTTCTAGAATTACTTGTGTATTTTAATTCACTTCTATGATAAAATGACCTTGTCCTCTGTGATTCATTTAAGTTTCCTCAAAGACATTAATATCACTAACGCTAATAGGGTGGATGCTGCGGAATTCATACGATTTCTATAATCTGCACTTCTAATATTTCAGGTATTTATTCAATCTTACGTGAAAAAAAAATCTAACCATCTGTCCCATCGGTACCGATAGTTCGTTGATGATCAGCTGTCGTTTGTATTTACTTGATTTTGAAAAGTTAAGCGACGTCTTTTGGCAAGATTGAGGTCAAATCTTTTCCTTGATCAGTCGAAATAGATGGTGGCATTTCGAGTTTACATATGAATTCTGTGTTGATTTGAGAGTTTATCAGCAATCGTGGTGATAACTTCGCGATTTGGTGATTGCATAACCCTGATAGAATTCATTTTTTGTATCCATTTGCGTTCTCAGTCATTGGTGATGGTGCTGCAATATCCAATGATATCCGTTCGAACGGTTTTGAAGAGGATGACGTCATCTGCAGTTGTTTGTGATTCTTCCTGTGGACTAGTTTGTTTGATTAACATGATATTTGATAGTGTTTTATAAACTCTGAGGGCTTATTCTGTACCTCTGGCGTTATCACGACAGCCGAATAACTATACAACACAATGCCAATCCATTAAGAAATAGGAGCAGCTCATCGGCAGCCGCCTATTGGTTCAGAAATAGCCTCGTGAAGAATTTTGACTTTCATATTTGTTCCTCTGATCATTACTCTGATTTTTTTCCCACCTGAGTCTGTCAAATCCTGGTCCCATTCGTGGAAGGCTGATAATTGATGATTTCTCATTCTTGATTACTAGTTCTTTTAGAGTTTTACCAACACAATGTAGAGACAGGTGGAGCAGAACCGGCCAACAGAAAAAAATGACCTAATGGTATTTTCAAACTAAGGCCAGTGAAATTGATTTTGATTTACATCAAAAATACAGTGGGCGGTTAGGGCTTGATTTTGTAATAACAGCTGATGCATACTGCTCTGTCTGACTGACTCAGAAAATCTTCCAGGCTGTTTGTTAGTTTCATCAGGCAGTACTCGATTCTCGGGGAGTATGAAACGACATTTTCTTCATGAGCTTGCCTACAGGACGATAATTCTTTCTATATTCTAGTGGGCGAAGTTTTTGAATTCGAGGGACACCAATGAATCTAGGGATATACAAGAAATGAGAAATTAAAGTAGATGAAATTGTATGTTTGAGTCAGAAGAGCGGCGATGGTTGATTGTAATTTGCAGGGATGCGGAGATCAGGAAATAACCGGGTAGGAACTTTGCTGAAATCTTTGTTATGACTGAGAATTCGCATGAAGGGTCAAACTCATGTGAGTTTTGGTGTAAACTTTATTTCACGAGTCCCCTCGGCGGTGCCCATATTTTTTTCGAAAAGCTATACATCTCTGCATTCAGGCCCGGCGGGGCAAATTTCGGTGAGGTGTCGAGTAAATATCGGGGGGGGGGGGGGGTCTCAATGAAATTTTTCTTCATTATCTATTTCTTTATTGCAGACTTACTTTTATTCATATTATCTTTCTCATTGCAAATTTATACTTACCTATAATATTTATATTCTATATAGCTTTTCTCTTGATGCAAGCATACTTTTTGGCAGTTTTTTTTTTTTTATGCGCTCATCGATTCATGATGACGATGGTATTGTGAAAATGATTTTGACGAGTTTCGTGAATTCCGGTACAAAGTCGAAAAATTTTAATTCGCTTCCAAGTGATTCACCACGTCCATCAGTACTCCTAAAGCAGTACTGATCGAGTACTAAGCTATCCTCGTCTTCTGAGATTTCTGAAAAGGTTACCAAAATGCGGGGTGTGAAATTCCACACCCACGAAAATTTGGCGTGTGGAATGTTCGACATAGTACACACAACTAGCGCCGGGCCTGTCTGCATTCCTGTTTTATAACGCGTTTCGTCCATTACAGATTCACGGCTGGTATAGGCTACCACAAGATTCACAGTCAAGCGAAAACATCGGACACTGCTCGGTCAATTTGCCAACTGGAAGGAGGTGACTTGGCCATCATCGACTCTGACCAGGAATCACAAATCATTGTCGCGCTCTTCACGCTATCGCTTCCACATATCGGCTCGTACGATTCAAATTATACCCTCGTTGGGTTCCACGATCGTATCGTTGACGTTCAGTACCCGACTATTCAAGTTGAAAACGGAGAATCGGTAGACTACAACCAGCGGGGTTTGAATAAACCGTCTATTGCCAGGAGATACATTGAAAATTGTGATGCCATTGACAGAAGCGGCCGGGTGAACAGCATCAGCTGCCACCAGCCTTACGCTTTCGTGTGTGAGCGACCCGAATATGAGAAGGGTATGTATGTTCGTTTCCGTTGACCGACATTTCTAACTTGAATTCTCTAAAGTTAAATTGTTGAAGAGTACCAGTATCTATGTCTATGACCATATCCTCGACTTATCTTATGCACCTTTTTCGCTGAATCAGAAATCTGTGGAAAATTAGTCGTGATGAACGTAACAGTTGCCAAAGAACTGATAATCGAAAAAAGTGAAGTCAGTATAGCTTGTAACGTTGTCGGCCATCCGGCTTCGAGAATACTGTGGTACAAGGACAACGAGCTTGTCCAAACGAATGATAGGATCAACATATCTGGTGAGTATTTCTCGGGACAAAATGAGAATATCGAATCAGACTGAAATCAATGTTCCACATATTCAAAAGGCACCGAACTAATCATCCCAAGGGCGCACAAAAATGATGCGGGAACATATCGCTGCGAAACAGCCAATGAACACGGCAGCGGAGCACATACTGTATACATCAAAGTGATTGGTAAGTTATTCGAATGTATTCAGTTACTCCTTCATGATGTGCATAGCTAATAGCTATACGCTCGCTACGTGACTATCCTCAGAGCACACATGTTCCGAGACTGATCACAGAACCTTCAGCTACATGGATGGATGTTGAATGATATTTAACACTAGTCATACTCAAAGACCTTCAGGTACTTATTTTCGTACAATGGGCATAAAGTACACCTTTGTGCCCGCTGCTGATCGAACGCGTCATAGGGCCGGCGTAGCCGGCCCGAGGGTCACGCAACCATCCCCAAGGCTGTTCAGTTGTACGCCCGCGGTGCGAACATTATGTTTCGTCATGGTGGTGCAAAGTAATAACGAATTTTTGGCCTTGTTTTGCAAGCGTCAAGTTTGACACTACGCCCGGTGTGTGAGAATAATAGTACTTTTTGACACTAGTGCGAAAGTGTTGATTCTCGGACGAGTGTGAAGTTTTTCGCCCGAGCGAAGCGAGGGTGACAATCACACGAGTCGAGAATCATCTGTCGCACGTGTATCGAACTTTATTTTTCAACACAACGCGCGTCAATTTGAATTTTATGCACGCGAAGCGTGCGCAAAACTGAGCTTTGCGCACGCAGTGTGGTAAAAACTACTCCCATGCGCGGCACCCAATGGGCGTCGCGCATAGGGACAGATTTTGTTTACAAACACCGGGCGTAAAGTCGAACTTTACGCCCAGTATGACGAAAAACTTCTTTTCTCACCTCCGGGCCGAAAGCGACAATTTTCGTCCCGCTGCGCGGAACGAAGTTCCCGTTTTTCGGCTCCGTCGATGCGAAAAATCGTATACACTCCTCGGGCAGTAAATAAGAAAGCCCCAGATCACATGTTTGTCGACCTCGGCTTCGTCTCGGACGACAATTACATGTGATCTGGGACCTTCCTTATTTTACTGCCCTAGATATGTAATATACTATTTCGTCATAGTAGGCGTAAAGTACGCACTTTACGCCCTGTTTTGCGGGCGTAAGGTTCGACTTTACGCCCGGCTTATGTAAACAAAAACTATCCTAACGCGCGACGCCCATTGGGCGTCGCACGTAGAAATAATTTTTGTTTACATAAACCGGGCGTAGAGGCGAATTTGACGCTTGCAAAACAAGGCTAAAAATGCGTTATACTTTCCGCCTACTATGACGAAAAATGATGTTCGCACCGCGGGCGTACAACTGAACACCCTTGGGATGATCGCGCGACGCTCGGGCCGGCTACGCCGGCCCTCTGGCCCGTTCGATCACCCGCGGGCGTAAAGTTGTACTTTACGCCCATGGTACGAAAATTACTAATTTCAGTGCCGGTCAAGGCAAGAATAGCGGTGGATCACGGCCCGTTTCCCAAAGGTAGTACAATAAGCGTAGTTTGCAACGCCGATGGCTACCCGTTTCCAACGGTACAGTGGTACAGGAATGATAATCATATTGCGGAAAACGAGAGGATAAATATTTTTGGTGAGTTATAGACATCGAATGACTATAAACAAACGTAGGGACTAGAACTAATACGAGCATATCACAATATTGCGATAGCAAACAAGCTGATTATTTCTACTGCTGAGGTGAATGATACTGGAAAGTATCGCTGCGAAGCTGCCAATGAGTACACTAGCAGCGCCGAGACTGTGGACATCGAAGTGGCTGGTAAGTTATTCAACATTCTTCCATAACTTTGTATTAATATTGAAATTGGCATATGTTCTGTGCTCAATGCAAAACTTCACGTGATCAACAGCCACACAGTTTGGTGCTTGTAACGCATCTATGATAACTATATAACTATCAATCGTAGTTGCGAAATAATTATGTATATGAAAGGATGACAAAACGAATGATTCACTCGCTGCGATTCCATAATTCCTCACGACAAATGAGGACACATTGTTTCTAATGAAGGAGACTCTAGATATATGGCCGCTCGGTATATGGCCGCACGAGCGAATTCCCCGTCACACGTACTTGCACGCACACAAATAGCGCTCCCCCACCACAATTCTGCACGCCGCTGCCGGTAAGCACGTCGCAGAGACACTACTCTCCCGGCGCTCACTCTCACGCGCACTTGCAAGCGTTTATGCCAAAGTCAGAAGCAACGCGGACCGCTAGAGGCGTGACTTCAGCACTGAACTACTGGGTGGAGAGGGTCTCCACTTCTGGCCATTTTCGAGAATCTTCCGCTCCTACAGCCCCATACCGCGGTCACATATCTAGAGTCTACCGTATGACATTCACTCTCAGTCTTTCAATGTTATTTCTATGCATTGCTTTTTGGCGGAATTTAAGTACACATCAGGGTCATTGAAAACTACTAATATCATGTGACGTTTCGACTCCACCTCCTGCTGATAGACCCCAAATGTGTAACCCATCCGGAATCCCCTTCCAATACCGAGCTTACCTTCTTCGATTCCCCTACCAATTCCTCACTCTTTAGTCACCCTCAGTCTCTTGTACTTTTCCTCTTCTTTCTCTATCTTGACAAATCCACCCTCACGTTCAAAACCTCTCCGAACCCAAATTCCAATCCCTTACTTCATCATTTATTGTTTAATTATCGAACAAACTACCTCCAATTCACTAATCGACCATTGGCCAATACAATCAACACGCTAAAGATCTTGATACCACAAACTGAGCCGAATTCGGTCTACAAATTATCACGACCCACTCCATTACCTTTCTTAGTTGTGTGCCGCCAAATCAAAGCGAGATAGAATCCGAACGCATTGCAACGACTGTCACATTGTGACATCACACTCGTTCTCATTTCCAGCACCCATCAGAGTGGCTGTAGCAGTGGGCAAGGGCCCATTCCTCAAGGGTAGTCAATTGAGCATATCCTGCCACGTTGATGGTTATCCAACCCCGGAAGTCCTCTGGTATAAGAATGATACACGCATTCAAGCAGACGACAGGATAAGGATTTCCGGTGAGTAGGGATGTCATCGGTATGAATTGCAATCATACGTAATACTCATAATAACATATGACATCCCTAATAGCAAACGAAATGATCGTTTTGACTGTTGAGGAAGATGATGCTGGAAAGTATCGCTGCGAAGCCGCCAATGAGTACACCAGCAGCGCCGAGACTGTAGACATCAGAGTGGCTGGTCAGTTATACAACATTCTTTTACAACTTTGTACTAACATCGAAATTGACATATATTTTGTAGTGAAAACGAAACTTCACGTGATCGATAGCTGCACAGTTTGGTGCTCGTAACGCATCTTTGATAACTATATGGGCAAATCTCAGAAACCTCGAATTTTTTCAAGGAATTTTTTTTTATTCTCAATCCTTGGGCACATGCCTAAAATTTTCAGTATACGTCCCGTCAGCTGTTAGAATACAGAATCCAACGTGGTGCAACGTTTTGAAGTAGCGCACCAATCGTTATCAAGAGTATTCAATAGTGTTCAAGACATCTCCAAAACCGACGAAAACAAATGATTGAAATAAACGTTTTTTTTTCAATTGAATTTTTTTCATGAAAGCGCATTCTTTTACGAACAAAATGATTTCAGGATCAGTCTACTCCGATTGATGCTTTCGAAGATATGAATTTTCAAACATAGCGGTGCAACAGCGGTTTACAAAAATGAACATAGCTCTAACTCGGCCATTCAAATTGTTTTTTTGAAATCCTTAAAGTTGTATTCTTCTTTTTCATAGTGCTATAGTATATTACTCGCCTTTTTCACTCCCGTGTGAGGTATACTATTTTTCACCACCCCCTGGCATCGGAAAGTACGACCCCTCCGCTCACGCGAGGGGCCAAAAGTCGTACTTTCCGTGCAGGTGTGGTGAAATAGTATATTGTGATACAAGTGCGGAAGGTAGGCAATATCCGACGAGTGTCGTTTGTAGCACGAGCCGAAGGCGAGTGCTTTAAATGACACGAGACAGATATTGCCTATCCGCACGTGTATCACACGATATTTTTTGTAACTCCCTGCGAAGAAAGTTTGATTTGAGAGACAGATTGATCAATCAATATAACCTCACATCGCGACTGTCCACCGCCATGACACAGTGCACGAAGAAAGCACTAGTGCGCAAAGTAGAGTATTCGCGATGTGCGCATGCGCGACAAAAGCACTAGTGCGCAAAGTAGAGTATTTGCGGTGTGCGCATGCGCCAACTCTCTCTTTACTTCACCCCTCGGAAATAAGGTATTTTGCGCTCGCTACACAGCCCTCGAAAATCAAACTTTCGAAGCAGGTGTTGCAAAAAAGATATTTTGAACGGCCCAAAGTTTCGTGACTTGACGGATTTCTTTTTTGAGTGAGGTGACGTGGATCCGCTCACCTAACGCGTGTAATTTTATGATCTTGGATTTTCCACATTTACTTTTCGCTCCGTAACTTCTTGAATAATTGTTAAGGAGATGGTGCCGGTGAATTTTGATTCAATAGTGTACTAAACAGTAGTGCACAAGTATATTTAGCTAGATTTTTCATCAGCAGACGATGTGCCAATAAAAAGTATGCGTTTTTACTTCGGTGCACGTATTGTCTACTTTTCAATAAGTTGTATTTTAACTACCCCCTCATGCGAGCACATAATCCTGTCACGTCTAGATTTAGGTCTCTTGTGCCCTAGAACACGATCGATGTTGTCTGCTAACGATTTCAGGCACGCACCAACCACGGTGCGCTATAAAAGTCACAGCTAAATATTACAAGTTTAAAAAAGTAGTGACACCACTTTGACTCTTCATAACTTTTCTCCTATCGCGAGCACATACTTCAAACATGTTGCATTTCATTCTGCTCTCTTAATGCTTTCAATTCATTACCAATTTTAACATCGCTAACTAACGCACCAACTTTCACAGCATGAAAATAAAATAAAAATGAGGGAGTGACATCTTCGAATGTGACAATTTCGCTATTTTATATATATATAAAATGAATTTGATTGATTATTTTTCCCATCCAAATTTCAGCCAATAGAATTGCACCATTCGACGTTATTTTGCATAGCCTACACGATATTTAACTGACAATTTTGATAATTTCACTGGTAATTTCACATGTGCCTTCACCGCGGTAATTTTTCATATAGCTATATGTAAAAAACAAAAGATTTTCCAATACAGTTAACCCGCTCCATCGAATCTGACAGATTGAATTATAATTATAATTCTGTGACCATTAAATTTTGATTTTTAACTGTGACTTTTGTCTCATGATGCAATTCTATGGGCCGAAATTAAGATGGAAAAATAATCCCCCGAATACCACTCGAGCTTCAAAATTAATAACGTATTTCCTTCAAGGTTCCCTGCAATCAAACGAACTCGTCAAGTTTTTCAGAAAAATCACTACCGCTTCGCGCTCGTGATTTTGTAAACTGAAAAACTTGACTCCTTCATTTGTTTGCAACGAACCTATCGGGAAATACCCGATAATTTTGGAGCTCTTGTGGTATTATATGTGAAAATTTGTGCGCTAGTTTTTTTTTTTGTATTCACATGATCTACACAACATATACAACCTAATTTTTCACTGATAAATGAGTAAAAATGATGTATTAGTACAAAGAATGTAGAGTGACACGAAAATTCGAGGTTTATGATATTTGCCTATATAACCATCAGCGCATGCACTGACTGTATCCGACAAACCTCTCCTGTATATCGCACGGTCACGAATCTACAATAACTAACTATCAACCGTAGTTCTGGAATAATCATGTGTATGAAAGGATTACGAAACGAATGATCTATTCGCTGTATGTACCCGATCCAGTGTAGAATAGAGATCAGCGTGTGCAACCCATCCGGAATCCCCTTCCAATACCGAGCTTACCTTCTTCGATTCCCCTACCAATTCCTCACTCTTCAGTCACCCTCAGTCTCTTGTACTTCTCCTCTTCTTTCTCTATCTTGACAAATCCACCCTCACGTTCAAAACCTCTCCGAACCCAAATTCCAATCCCTTACTTCATCATTTATTGTTTGATTATCGAACAAACTACCGCCAATTCACTAATCGACCATTGGCCAATACAATCAACACGCTGAAAATCTTGATACCACAAACTGAGCCGAATTCGGTCTACAAATTATCACGACCCACTCCATTACCTTTCTTAGTTGTGTGCCGCCAAATCAAAGCGAGATAGAATCTGAATGGAAAAAACGAAGGAGACAAAAGTTGTAGCAAATTTGATTTCCAATCAGTTTGTTCATTTCCATTTATACGTAAAAGTCAATAATAAACGAGATAATGCAATAATTAAGTTTCACCCCTTCTTTCGGGTTTAAGGGGGTATCCCCACCTTCAAATGGGTTAATATTCTGAAAAAGAGATTAATATTTTACAGCGAATTTGAAAGTCTGATCAAATCCAAAAAAATCATGAAGTTTAGGGAGGGTTTGACCCTCATCATCCATACTTAACATTCAATATTACTTAGAGTCTAATAGTAGTTACGCTGAATATAGAAAAATACAAAATTACTGGGTTGTCGTAAAGAATCAGTAGTACCGTTGGATCAATCCTGGCATTTTTGGTCTTCAATTGTTCAGAGGAGATGCCTCTATGATATGAACATAGAACTTTTTGATATCGCGAAAATTGCCTGACTCGCTTAGTTTTTACTGAGATTTTTCTAATTCTTCAATTATTTTTCTCTACCTTTTCTATTATCTCAACCAAAAATAGTCATATCAAAAAGTTCTATATTCATATGATAGAGGCTTCGATTCTACAAATTTGAAGACCACAAACTCCAGAATCGGTCCAACGATGCTCCTGATTCTTTACGACAACCGGTCAAAATATTCATTCTCCAGAAATCAACTTTCAAACTTTTTTATTTCAATTTTTTTTTTTTTTCCTATTTTTCCCAGAGAGGAAAATCTAGTTACAGGAAATAAAGTTTTAAGATTTTGCTTATGACTAATATGCTGGATCCGCAGCTGCTCTCGTATCGATGAGTTATGAGTCGAGTCGAGTCTAGACACATGTGCCAGGCGGAGGTTTGTAGTGAGTTTTGACCCGTTCTGTACAACAACAGTGTCGGTTAGGTGACAGATGAGGCTGTTAGAAAAATAATGAATTGCTTTAGGAGAAATTTGATCAAAATTGTTCAAAACATAAAAATTCTGTAAAATTTTTTATCTTCAACATTTTTGAGATTCAGAAGATGCTAGCACAATTTTTGTCAATACTAAGAAAATTCTTTCATCTTTCATCAATCATACCTTTTTTCTTATAATATTTATTAATTCTTGCAATTAATATATGTATTATAGAAATACTCATCTTTTTGGAAATCCAAATGTGTAGTCTCCTGGCATCGATTTCGAACGCACTTTTTGATGGATCATCTTCTTTCGATTCCAAAGTCTCATCTCAGATATATATACCTACACTGTGTTTATCCGATAATGGAAATTACTATTGGTTTGAATTCGTACTGAGAGCACGACAATATTTACAAACAAGTGGACACCTAACCTCGAAAAAACGTAGATCGCAGCCATGTGTTCTGTCAATGATCACAATTTAATAGAATATTGAAAATTCAATATGTGTAAGAATGATAATTACAAACAATTAAAAGATCACAAAATCAAATTCAAAATCGAAATATATCAAAACCTCGTAAAAGTAAGCAGTGGTGTTGGCGGTGTTGTACAATACTTATGGCACCAATCTGAGGGTTCGCGCGCCTCGCCGCGGCGCTTTTTCGCAATTTGGCACTGCCATGGCTGTAACTTCTCAAATCCTCTAGATATCTTGACACCGATTTATTTGCAGGTAGAGTCGGTCACTAGCATTCCAAATAAATTATAAAAAAAAAAACGATTTTTTGAAAATTCAAAGGTGTAGATACCCCCTTAAATCGAAAAGTATCGATTCTAGGGAAAAAATGATGAGGACCAAAGTTGTGGAAAATTTGATTTCCAAAAACTTAGGTTATAATCATTTTCAGTGTAAAATTGAAAATGAACGAGTTATCCAAGAAACGAAAATTCACCCTCAATTTGAAGATGGCGGCTGACGCAAACAGGTTGGATTCCCGAAAATCGAGATTTAGACTCTCAGTGACCCCTCCCGACGATTCGCGAAGAAAAATTGCTACTTGGAATTTTTTCTATTCGAAATGCTAACCCGCTTGGACTAGATCAAGACATACCGATGCAAGGAAAAAAACAGATGGAAAACAAATGGTGCGACTAGCGAAGAAGGCAAAGTGCGGATACCTCATTTCGTGGAAAATCTCTTTACCTTGAGGGCTTGGGAGGACTTATAGAGAGATCGGACTGTACATTCAGGGAAGAAAGACTTTATGGAAATAAAGACCAGAAAGATTTCACGAGAGGAAAGATCTTCCGGTCGGTAAAACCGCTCTTTGCTCCCCGAAAACAGATAGGAATATCAGCCTTTACGTTCATGTGTAAAAAAAAAATCTTGATACAGCAAACTGAGTCGAATTCACTCTACGAATTATTACGTCCAACTTCATCACCTTTCCTAGGTTGTGTGCCGACACATAAGAGCCAGATAATACCTGAACGTCTAGCTAGCAATGATTGTTACGTTGTGACATCACAGGCCTCTGACAACATTCTCATTTCCAGCACTTATCAAAGTGACTATAGCAGCGGGTAAGGGCCCATTCCTCGAAGGACGTCAATTGAGCATATCTTGCCACGTTGATGGTCATCCAACCCCAGTAGTAAGGTGGTACAAGGATGATACACGCATTCGAGCAAGCGACAGGATAGGGATTTCTGGTAAGTAGTCATGTAATCGGTATGAATTGTAATTTTGCACCATACTGATGTCAACGTATGACATTTCCAATAGCAAACGAGCTGATCATTTCTGCTGCTGATGAGAATGATACGGGAACATACCGCTGCGAAGCTGCCAATGAGTACACTAGCAGCGCGGAGACTGTGGACATCAAAGTGATTGGTGAGTTGGTCAAAAGTATTCAGTAACTTTCTCATCATAAAAAGAGTCAATAGTTACCCAATTCGTGATCAATTATTGATCTTTATGCCGTACCCGAATCAATATTTCTTAGCCACAAAGATGATCATATTTTCAGAAACTTCAAGCTCATGATCAATACAGAACTATGATCAAGTCTGCTAATATTCATATACTTCCTAATTCATATGCCTAGTGCCCGTGAGAGTCAGAATGGCAGTGGACAAAGGCCCGTTTTCCAAGGGAAGTGAAATCAGCATAGCTTGCAACACCGATGGCTATCCGAATCCAACGGTACAGTGGTACAAGAATGGTAATCATATTGAGGAAAACAAGAGGATAAATATTGTTGGTGAGTTATAGACATCGAATGACTATAAATCGACGCTGCTTACGAAGACTAGCACGTTTCAGATTTCTTACGAAAACTAGCACGTCTTGATATTAACCACGAAGACTAGCACGTTTCGATATTAACCACGAAAACTAGCACGTTTCGATATTTACCACGAAGACTAGCACGTTTCGGATTCCGCCGCGAAGATTAGTATGTTTGTCGAACTGGAACGCATATTATTTCTATTATGCAATTTTTTTCGCGTGCTCCATAATCAATCAAAAATTGAAAACTTCTGTAAAGAACCTGTGAAAACAGCATCAATTTTCCCAATCCCTCCACGACAACACAATTTCGAGAATATTCATAAGTTTATTTTGATGCAAAAAAACGGACTTCTACATCCGCAAATTGACTTTCATTTCGACCATCGCACACCGCACAAATCTTCAGAAAATCCTTGTTACAATAATCAAAGCATGGTGGTTTTCGCGGAGATAACTGAAACGTGCTAGTCTTCGCGGTGAAATCTGAAACGTGCTAGTTTTCGCGGCGAAAGCCGAAACATGCTAGTCTTCGTGAGAAGCCGAAACGTGCTAGCTTTCGTAAGAAATCTGAAATGTGCTAGTCTTCGTAAGCAGCGTCGAAATGAACATTGGGGGGGGGGGGGGGGGGAGACTAGAACTAATACTAGCATATCACAATTGCGATAGCAAACAAGCTGATTATTTCCACTGCCGAGGAGAATGATACCGGAAGATACCGCTGCGAAGCTGCCAATGATTATACTGGCAGCGCCGAGACTGTGGACATCAAAGTTGCTGGTAAGTTATTCAACATTCTTCCACAACTTTGCGATGACATTGAAATTGTCATCAAATATGTATTCCGTACTCAATACTGAACTATCATTAATAACTACACGGTTTGGTGCTAGTAACGCATCTTTGATAACTATAACTCACATTCGTGGTTCCGAAATAATTATAGAAGGATCACAGTGCAATTAGTCCATTCTACGACGCCGGGCTGGGAAAATACATTACAGTATTTGAAGGCATGTAATTTGATGGTTATTTTACCATACCTGTGTGATAATTGAGGTTAGAGTAAGTTCTGAAAGCGTTCCAAAAACGTGGCTACGCAAGGTATGAGATTTTTAAAAATTGAAAATTGATTGTCTTGCTTCTTTGCATCTGCAGCTATCAATATGATAGCAGTATGAATGAAAGTCGCAGAATAAATGAATTTACGAAAGTTTTTGTCTCGAAAAATTTCGAAATTTAGCAGCCATTGTACCTGCTATTTCCAAATAAAATTTTATTCTTGTGAAATGAACAATTTCATTGTCCGTATTTTATATTCAAAAAGAAAAAAACCACATTTAATAAATTACTTATTTGATTCAGCGTGGTATTTATTTCCGTTTGAATATTCGTCTTCAATTAGATATTTTTCGTAAAATCTACTAAAACTCTAGTAGGTTCATATATAAATAGACGATATGCATTCATTCAAATAAATTTCAGTTGTTGCGAGTAGGGCATTTTTCTGGGTGCACTCAGCAGTCACTGATTCTGTGCAAAAGTTCCCTATACAAATAAATTTAAACATAATTGGGGATTTTAGTAGCTATACCGAGACTTTTCCGTAACACCGGGCACCCCCTTCCTACGCCCAAACCAACACAGGTAGGTACATGACGCGTGCATGAGACTCGATGTGGAGGGGATAGACTGTAAGTAGTACTGCCTATCCCGTTCCGACTGAGCCTCACGCACGCGGCATGTACCTGTTTTAGTTTGGCCGTAGGAAGGGGGTGTCCGGTGTTACAGAAAAGTCTCGGTATGTTGGCATTTATAAATCCAAAACTAATGGCGAGCGGATCAGAGTCGACAATGGTATTTTATCTATGGTTCTAGTAATGAATTCCACTCCGACACCGGCTACTGCACCTTCTACTCTTCCCAAGGGCTACGTGAGATTTCCTGACCTCCATTCGGCGTACAAAGTTTACGCGGCATATGTTACGTGGAAGCAGGCGCGTGACAAGTGCATGGCAGAGGGTGCTCACTTGGCTATCACCGATACTGTCGAGAAAATCGAGCGTGTAAAGGCCATGCATCCTGAGTTCCGCGAATGGATCCACGTTGGCATTCAGAAATCAAATACTACTGATGACTGGGTCAGAGTTGACAACGGTAAGTTTCAATCTAATCCGGGATCTTTATAAAGATGTACCTACAACATAGGAACCCTGCATAGAGATATATATGTGATCATATGATCAATCCTGAATTTTTTATCCAGGCCTTCCTCTTGCATCCATACCATGGGAATCAGTTAGCTTTTTTGGCAACAGTGGCTGCTCCGCCATACGAATCGACAGTACGAGACAACTAACTAGGTTCCCCTGCACCATTTGGAAAAATTGGTACGTCTGTGAAATTCCAATATGAGAGGACCGGGCACAAAGACATCGGATATATTATAGCAATGAAATTTAAAATTGTAATGTTAGATGTAGAAATGATGAATCTTGCATATGAGGCAAAACACGTCAAACGTTCCCATCAAAAATTTTGTTGTGCTCGATCTTATTGAAACTCTGACAATTTGCAGTACTAGTGGTCCCCTTATAACCCCCTGAAACGGAAGCTTGGATACCCACCCGTTGTCCCGACACAGGTACACGTATTTCGCCATTGCAGTCTGCAGGCCGTTCTTTGATGTATTGTAACTTTTCTCCTGATAGGCGGATTCTACGTTGTAAGGACAGTTTTGGAAATGGTTTTTCGCAATCGTTCGGTCTATCGAAAGGATTTTTCGATGAAAGAAAATTTAGATAGTTTTTTTTCGAATCCAAACATATTTTCAAGTTTTTCTCAAAATGCGACATTATCGTTTTCGCTCAAATATGTCTTAAAAAATTTCTTGTTCCTTACCCCCCAAAATGACACCAAGTGGAAAGTGGGAGGAACAAAATTTTTGGTGGGAACGTTTGACGTGTCTTGCCTCATATGCATGAGTAATAATACGTGTAAGAACTTAATATATATATTTTCATCCAAGGAATAATTGCATCAAGTACGATAATGTGAGTCGAAATAAACCAACACTTTATTGATAAGCAAATGAACGGCAAGAAATTCCAATGTCAATTGATAGGAGGGTCAAAGTTGTTTGAAAAATCTGTTTCAATTCTCTCAGCGTTTCGTGTTTATTCGCACATATAGTCCATACGCTAGGGGTCGAAAGGTATGCAATATAAGGTCTATAGGTCGACTTTGGTTTTTCTTTCGTTTTTTGGTTCGTAGAATCCGAATTTGTTTGTTGGCTTGCGCTAAAGTGATGCACTCAAAAGTTATAAACAGATGAATTGTTTAAATGGCTATAACTCCGGAACTATGAGTCGCACGACAAAAAAGTTGGAACGAAAAATATTCCTCTACTCAAGACAAATAGATCAGCGTTTGATTCGTTGTGATATTCCAATCAACAACCGAGATAGAGCATTTGTTTACCCGAGAAGCGGCACTGAAAGAAATTTGTATGGGGCACAGCAATAATTCTGGTTGACCGAGCTATAATTTATGCTTAAAATAGTGACAGCCAGAAATTTTCTTGCCACACCAATACGATAGTAGATATACTAGGCGGGTTCTGGACCAACGCGTGTTAGTGCACACGTACACGCACGCATACACACGCACCCTTCCGTGTCCGTGTGAGGGTGGTAGAGGGCGGAGTCTGAGTCACGCTCGCGGACCCCTGACGATGACGTCACACTCAAACTGGCGTCGTCCACCCTCAAAATGGCGTCACCTACCCTCAAAATGACGTCATACACCTCGAATTGACGCCACACACCCTTAAATTGACGTCGGACACCCTCAAAATGACGTCACACACCCTCGAATTGATGTCACACACCCTCGAATTAACGTCACACACCCTTAAATTAACGTCACACACCCTTAAATTGACGTCACACACCCTCGAATTAACGTCACACATCCCGATATAAAATTCCCACACCCTGCGTCGGAGGCTTCTAGAAGCTTCCCTCAAGGTCATTCTGGAAGGCAGACAAACAGTTCCTGGAATCATTCGGCACCCTGTGAGAATTAGTTCTCTTCGGATCGAGTTACTCGCAAAAATATGGTCGTCGGATCGAGTTACTCAGGACTAACCCTTGACTCTGAAAAGATCTTTTGGAACGTTCTAGAAAATTAGTAGGGGGATTGTTAGCTATAAAAGAGCGAAAAATTCAGGGATGAAAATTAGTCTCCAACCGATCTTCGAGTAGTAAAGAATCTTCTCTAAAAATCTATTCTCACAATGGAGATGATATTGGATATGCAAGGTTTTGAAAACTTTTGCGACGAATTTGTGGTCAAGGAGCTGGCTGCAATCAGTGTTCAAGCGGACGACGCAGGCAGGCATGGTATAACTCGCATCCTGTTCAAACCACCCTGTTCTTGGCAAACCTTACCACCCAAATGCAGAGCTACCAATTCCTGGTTGACGCGAAATTATCATGGATTAGAGTGGAATGAAGGTGACATGTCTTACGATAATGTGCAGACAGCATTGAAGAGTATTGTTGAGCAAGCAAGTTATATATATATATGTCAAGGGAAATGAGAAGAAACAGTGGATCGAGAAAATTATCAACGACGATTCAAAGCCAGTGATCGATCTGGAAGAATTGGGGTGTCTGAGTCTTGCATTCTTACAATACATCAAAGTGGGTGGTTGGCATGAGGACTATCATGGGAACATCGCAGGATACCGGTGTGCTTGGGAAAACGTTCAGCGATTGAAATCTTGGTTCTTGAAGGACTGTACCGAATCTCTACATAAATCCTTGCAAATATATCTTCAAGCGGGAAGTGTGAAACGAATGAGGAAGGAGGATATCGCATTTTTACCGAAACAATTTATCCTCATCTACGCATCGGATATCATTGACGAGGTGTGGGAGAAACTATCAGAAGCTATGAAGAAGGACGAAGACATCATAAGCTGTCGGAAATATCGAAGAACCAAACATATCTGTTACGACGAATTCGATGGACCTATTCCCAATGCCAAATGAATTTGTGAATTTCCAACTTAAATAAATGATGAAATAATTTTCAACAGTATTATTATTAACTCTCTCCATCCTAATCTTACTCTAGCGTAATTAGATACCGCTGAGCGGCATATCGGGATGGGAATGATTGAGGCGACACATATATTTATTGAAAAATCTTTATTTGTCGAAGTACATAATTATACCAATTTCTTCACTCCACCACTTATGGGATTGTATTTGTTAAAATAGTAAACATCTAACTACTAGTCTAACTAGTTTGTAACTAGGAGTTAGTAACTTTTGTATTAGGCCGTTGGCCAACCTGCTCTCCTTCTTCTTAAATAAACTGTGATCAATGGTAATGTGTGCTCCGTATATTCTCTCCGTATACAATTAATACTAAAGCTATTCCTGGTAGGAGTATCGATCCTAATCTCAACAGGTTATGGGCCCAGGACGGTGTAATAGTTGTCAGAATTGTGATAAGAGAAAAAGCACAAAGAGTCTATAATCCAAGCCGGTCACAATCACGCATCCAAGATGGCGACAACAAATTTCAGTGCGTCGATAGAGAAGCTATCGGGACGCGACAATTTCAACACATGGCAGTTCGCCGTGCAAACATATCTGGAACATGAAGAATTGTGGGAGTGTGTAATGGGTACGGAAACTGATGCTAGGAAAGTCACCAAAGCTAAGTCGAAAATAATTCTACTGATCGAACCTGTTAACTACGTACACATACAAAACGCGACGACAGCCAAGGAAGTGTGGGACAAACTGAAAGCCGCATTCGAGGATTCTGGACTCACAAGAAGAGTAGGACTATTGAGGATGTTAACAACAACTCATCTAGAAAGCTGTGACACCGTGGAAGAATATGTCAACAAAATAGTCAGTACTGCTCATAAATTGACAGGCATCGGATTTGAGGTTAGCGACGAATGGATTGGCACGTTTTTATTAGCTGGCTTACCGGACGAATATAAGCCAATGATCATGGGCATAGAGAGCTCCGGCACCAGGATCACAGGTGATGCTATAAAAACTAAATTGTTACAAGACGTCAAATCAACCAAGTCAAGCACCGAGAGCGCCTTTTATAGTAAGAACTTCAAGAAGAAGTATACTCCGAACAAAGGGCCGCGCTGTTTCAAGTGTAACAAATATGGACACAAATCCCCTGATTGTCAGCAGCAGGAAGACAAACAAGCTGACGACAAGAAGTCGGACAGTAAGAAGTCAGACAACAAACAATCGGATAAAAAATCGAAAAAATCTCAAGTTGGCTGGTTCTGCGCTGGATTCTCCGCTGGCAAAGCCTCTTCTGAAGATTGGTACGTCGATTCAGGTGCATCCGTGCATATGACTACGAGAGGCGACTGGTTGAAGAACACAGGCGATTCTGAGATCAAAGAAATCGTAGTCGCAAATAATTCCAAATTGCAAGTAACTGAAGCAGGTAACATAAATGTTCAAGTAAGTCTAAATGGAGAGGTTGAAATAGTACAGATCAAGGAAGTTCTACATGTACCGAACTTGTCTACTAATTTATTGCCAGTTAGTCGAATCGTACAGAATGGCTACAATGTGGAGTTCGACGCAAAGGGCTGTCGTATACTCTACGGAGAAGACTTAGTGGCAACGGCGACACTGGTAGACAACATGTACAAGCTGGATGTACCTAGGAGTTTTGGTCTGTTAGCAACCGCTACTGAAGATGCTGAACTCTGGCATCGCCGTTTGGGACATATCAATTACAATGACTTGAAGAAAATGAAAAATGGTCTAGTTACAGGAGTTGAATTCAACGATAACGAAAAAGAACGTACCTGCATTGCCTGCATAAAAGGTAAACACTCAAGATTGCCGTTTAAAAACTCTAATACGCACACCGAGGAAATCTTGGAGCTGGTGCATTCGGATGTATGCGGGCCCATGGAGACCAACTCAATGGACGGAGCCAAGTACTTCCTTACAATGATTGATGACTTTTCTCGAAAGGTTTGGGTATATTTCTTAGATAGCAAGACTCAAGTACCAAAGTTTTTTCTGGAATTCAAAAACTTAGTAGAAAATCAAACAGGAAAAACAATAAAAATCTTGCGAACTGACAATGGCACAGAGTATACCAGCAACGAATTCAAAGAAATTGTGAAGAAGGCTGGAATCCGACATCAAACAACAACTCCTTATACTCCCGAGCAAAATGGAGTAGCTGAGAGGATGAACAGGACTCGGGAAGAAAGGGCGAAATGCATGATGTTCAACGCTGGATTGGCTAAAGACTTCTGGGCAGAAGCAGTCTCAGCAGCAGCGTATATCATCAATCGATCGCCAAGCAGAGGACTCAAGGGTCTACAAAAAACTCCGGAAGAGGTATGGTCAGGGCACAAGCCTGATTTGAGCCATTTGAGAATTTTTGGCAGTAAAGCTATGGTGCACATACCAAAACAAAAGAGTCGTAAGTGGGATGCCAAGTCAGAGGAAATGATTTATGTTGGTTATTGTGAAGAGACGAAGGGTTACCGACTAATTCGACCAAACTCAAACAAACTTTACAAGAGCCGAGATGTTGTTTTCATAGAGAACTTGGAAGAAACAAGGACAACATCGTCTGAAGAAAGTCAATCTGTTCAAGTACCACTTACCTTCGATTACTCAGACTCGGAAGACTCAACAGAAGACGAGGAAGAAGACAGCGAAGGAGAAAAAGTGGGAACTGAGTCCAATTTTGACACAGCATCGACAACTGAAGATTCTGAAGCGGATGACCCTTTACCGTCCGAAGACTCTACAGAGGAAAAGTCAATTCCAAGAGAAACTACCTCATCAGATATCGGTGGGGATTTGAGAAGATCACAACGAGAGAGAAAGCCTCCTCGAATGGATGATTATGTACTATATCTGACACAAGCAAGTGAAGCAACTGATCCCTTAACAGCAGAATAAGCTTTGAGTGGTCACAACAGTCAATCCTGGAAAAAGGCCATGCAAGAAGAATATCAGTCCTTAATTGAAAATGATACTTGGGAACTAGTAGACTTACCTCCGAATAGAAAACCTATTAACAGTAAGTGGGTTTTCAAGACAAAAACAAATGATAAAGGCAATGTTCTTCGATGCAAAGCGCGGCTAGTGATTAAGGGATGTGCTCAGCAAAAGTATATAGAGTACGGAGAAACATTCTCACCTGTCGTCAGGTACAGCTCAATTAGATATCTGATGGCACTGGCAGCGAGGTACGACTTGGAAATTGAGCAAATGGATGCTGTAACCGCATTTCTACAAGGAGATCTTAACGAGGAAGTGTACATGGTACCACCTAAGGAATTCTACGATGGAGACAAAGTATGGCGCGTAATAAAGGCCATATACGGGTTAAAGCAAGCGAGTCGGCAGTGGAACATCAAACTGGATACAGAGTTAAAGAAAGCTGGTTTGCAGAAGTCTGAGGTAGACCCGTGTATCTATCAAAAAACATCGAACGGAAAGATGTTGTTTCTGGCAGTATACGTCGATGATCTGTTGATTTTCACAAATGATCAAGTAGGCAAAGAAAACCTGAAGAAGAAGTTGATGAAAAGCTTCAAAATGAAAGAGATGGGAGAAGCGCATCACTGTGTAGGACTACGAATCACACGTGATCGTCAACAACGAAAGATTTGCTTGGATCAAGAAAAATATATCAAGGAAATCCTGACAAAGTTCAATATGGGTGATTGCAAGCCTGCAGTTACACCAACCGATCCAAACCAAAAGCTGACAAAAGACATGTCACCAAAGAATGAGGAAGAAATTCAAGAAATGAGCCAAATACCGTATCAAGAAGCTATCGGAAGTATTCTGTATGTGACTCAAGGAACAAGGCCAGACCTGGCCTATGCAATCAACACAGTGAGCAAGTTTAACAACAATCCTGGAAAAGCCCATTGGTCTGCAGTTAAAAGGATTTTCCGCTACCTGCAGGGGACATCCAAGATGAAATTAGAATTCTCAGCTGAGGGCAACGCAGACTTGATTGGGTATTGTGATGCTGATTGGGCCAGTGACATTGACGAAAGACGATCCTGCACGGGGTACGTGTTCATACTACAAGGTGGAGCGATATCATGGAACTGCAAAAGACAGCCCACTGTTGCATTGTCTACTACGGAAGCAGAGTATATGGCGCTCAGCTCAGCAACTCAGGAAGCGATGTGGCTGAAGCAATTTAAGGAGGAACTCTGGCCAAATTATAAAGCCAAAGAAATCACAATTTATTGTGATAATCGGAGTGCAATTAGTTTAGCTCAAACAGATGGTTATCACGCTAGAACAAAGCATATAGATGTTAGACATCACTTCATTCGCCAAAGAGTCTCTCAAAAATGTATAAAAATAGATCATATTGGTACAGAAAAAATGACAGCAGACATTCTAACGAAACAATTGTTTAGTAGTAAGCAAAACTTTTGTAATGAACGAATGGGATTACAGCATTAAAGTAGTACATGTTTAAGTGGGGATGTTAAAATAGTAAACATCTAACTACTAGTCTAACTAGTTTGTAACTAGGAGTTAGTAACTTTTGTATTAGGCCGTTGGCCAACCTGCTCTCCTTCTTCTTAAATAAACTGTGATCAATGATAATGTGTGCTCCGTATATTCTCTCCGTATACAATTGATACTAAAGCTATTCCTGGTAGGAGTATCGATCCTAATCTCAACAGTATTGAACTACCCGATCATGTAAGATCAAACAGTATGACGACGTATCGGCAGGGAAGTTATCTTTAGCTTCAAACTCGAGACGAACGTCTACAGGTCCAAACTTGAGCGACCCGTTCTGTTTCGAGCAGTCGATGACGAATAGGGGAGCGTAGTGTAGAAATTCACTCTTTTTCAGCAACGGTTCAGCTTCCTTACCGTAATAGGAGGTTTGGAAATTGGCGTACATTTCATATAACAGAGCATACTGATTATGACTCATATTGAGATTAAGGTTCCCATAGGGATAGCATTGAGAATTCAAGAAGAGTTTAACGTCGGTGATGTTGCAGTGATCGAAATGGCTAGCGTTTCGATTCAGCTTGTTCTTCCGACTTGTTTGAAAACCCAATATAACGTAGCGAGGTTTCTCCAGCTGAGTAGATGTCTTCACCGTCCAAACGTGCTTCGAGGTAGTGGGAAGTACAGGATACTCGTACCCATTCCCAATTACGAAAACTCATGGAGATCGCCGGATCTTTCTCGATAAAATTCAACAGCTGTACTTTCCGTTGATCCGCGAGCTTCACATATCGCGTGTGTAATGGTATAAGGACGTATGCGCCAATATACGACCTTTTACCACGTATAAAAGTAAAAGGGCATATCTTTTTTTTTTTGCCCTATTTCCGCCGAAAATGGCAAAATGCTTTAAAAAAAGACGGATTTGAAAAATTATTCAATTAACGGTAAAAGGTGGTAAATACTGGTGGTTACGCCCTTTCATCTCTAAATTTGTGAGAAAAGATCTTGTTAACTAACGGTATAAGGTCGTATCCACCAAAATCTGTTTTTTAGTGCAAATGCTCCAAAAACTTCTGAAACGCAAAAATACATCGATATTCCAGAACAGTTAGAAATTTTTTTATTTTCAAAAAAAAAATTTAAGACTAATGGTATAAGGTCGTATTCGCAATTTTTTTTGTTTTTTTTTCGGAAACGCTCTAAAAACTCCTGAAACGCGAAAATACATCGATATTTCAGAAAAGTTGGAAATTTTTTTGTTTCAAAAAAATAAATCGAAGACTAATGGTATAAGGTCGTATTCGCCATTTTTTGGAAACGCTCCAAAAACTTCAGAAACGCGAAAATACATCGATATTTCAGAAAAGTCGGAAATTTTTTTATTCGAAAAAAAAAAAATGGCGAATACGACCTTATACCATTAGTGTCGAATTTTTTTTTTTTTAAATCAAAAAATTTTCAACTTTTCTGAAATATCGATTTATTATTGCGTTTCCGAAGTTTTTAGAGCGTTTCCAAAAAAAAAAAAAAAATGGCGAATACGACCTTATACCATTAGTTTTCAATTTTTTTTTTTGAAAATAAAAAAATTTCCAACTTTTCTGAAATATTGATGTATCTTTGCGTTTCAGAAGTTTTTGGAGCGTTTCCGAAAAAAAAAAAAAAAATGGCGCATACGACCTTATACCATTAATAAATGTGATGGAAAAGAAAATAAGTTGGTGGTAAAAGGTCAGATCCACCAAACATACGACCTTTCACCTTTATTTATTTTTTCATGTAATTTCAATGAATCTATGTGTTTCGGGTACTTTTACAGTGAACGCCGCAAAAAAAAAATATACGACCTTTCACCACCAAAATCGCCTTTTTGGCGGATACGACCTTATACCATTAGACACGCGATATGGTAACAACCATTCGACTTTATCGATCAGGATTTTGAATTCCTCATCTTGAGCTTGTAGAACCGCGTTCACATCGGTTTTCGAACGGGTCAAGATCAACTCGTGTTTGGCGTTCACGATTATCTTGCGATAGTCTTCGGCGAACCCTAGCATCATCTTCAGCGGTACGCATACTTCGAAATTACCAGCGGTATGCACATGGCTTGCGTTCACATTGAGCCAACCGGCATTCTCCATCATCCAATTCTGTCCAGGTCTTAGAGAAGGGTAACCTTTCATAAGACTGGTGAGACCGACGTTTTTGCTCCTGTCGATCTCAATAGCATTTATCTCGTAACGCATTTCTTCAAACAGATGACAAACACCGTTGTTGACCAGTGTTGCGGTAGTCGACGGAGTTCCATCGGTCTTGACTATCTTTCCGTACACATGCAATGAACTCTTGCACGGTAATACGCACAGGTCTTGGTGTTGAACAGCGATACGAATCTCGTCACTGTTATTGAAACTCGATGAGGCATAGGGATTGTGTGTGTGAACCTCGTAGTGTGCGATAGACTCGTCAAAGACGACGGGTGTTTGAATGTCTAAGATTTCCTCCTCCATGGTATACAGCAGATGATACAGATGCAAACGAATCGTAGTCTTATTTTGCGAAAATTCCTCTTCCAAAAGGTTTGATCTTGAGACCTGAGCTTTTCAGAAGCAGCACGTTCTGAGGTGTCAGCTCTTTGAGAACCGGTTGACGACTGACGTGTTCGAGGCATCTCACCTTAGTATTATAGCCACTTCTGTTATAAACTATTCCCATTGTTGAGTCTTGATATGCAACCTTATAGTTATAACCTCGCCGCGGAAATTAACCAAATCCCCGTCTTGATCGACTATACGAAGTTGGATGTGATCTATGATCCTCACGGTGACTGGAAGGTAAATGACATGAGACGGTACTTCAATGATCTTATATCCAGATGGAACAACGGGAAAAAACTCATGAATCGTGTGTACTTTACGCTCATTGACGTAGGCACCCGTTGTAATGTTACACTCGACTCTTAGCGCGTTGACTTTGAGGATAGTTACAGGAAGGTCGGACTCATGAACTCGATCAGCTTGCAAAACACGTGGAGTGAAACCTAATAGGCTGCCTATAGAATCGCCCGGCACAAAATTTACAGGGTGATTGCATTTGATTTCGCTACGCAGTGTATTATTATTCGGTTTGATGTTGATGCTGATAACCTTGTTCGACAAGACACTCTGTACATAACTCTCTATATCCTCTATTTCATAGCTACCGGTGGGTATGGTGACTACTTCTTTACCCACGTAAATCTTGTTGTGACCAACATCTACATTAGGAATCGAATTAAACGTCAGTAATTCAACGAGACCCAGGGAGTAAATTTTGAAAGGGAAAAGTTCGATGGGAGGAAAGTATTGAGTCTCGAGAACCGAGGAGTTCCCCGATAGGGTTAGTGTGAACGAATCGTCCATGACTAATGCGAAAATCAAACTGACTTCGAGGAATTACGCTGCATGTTTATATAGAAACTCGAGACATAAGTGACCACAGTTGAACGTATCGTAGTCTTGATATCTTTTATGGTTATATTTGACGCTACCAACACCAAGGTATCTGACAAGGTCCGACGGTGGACGAAGGTTACCGAAACTGTCAAAGTAAACTACTTCGTTACCGATCTTTCGGTACGCGACCCAATGTGTTCCAGGACCATCTTTATCGTCTAGATTGACGATCGCCGATTCAAGCCTACGCGGTCCATCTTTGGGCAAATCGTTTCGCATAAAGACGCCGCGGAAATGTGGAATGTCCAGGATCGTCGCGTACTTTATCAGGTCCGCGTCAGTTAGGGCTCGTCGCGGTAGCGTCACTTTTAGTTTTTTGGTTTCAGGTGAAGACCCAAGCCTTTTCTATACGGTTTCAGATGAAGCCCCTTGCCTAGAGCGATAGCTTCCATGGTCTTGTTGTGTCGTTGACTCTCTTTCAGTTGCCTCTTGGCGGAGCCTGCATCATTTACCGCTTTCGTAATACCTGCTGCACCACCAGCTAGCGCACCCGTAGCACTGAGCCCGGCAGAAAGGGGTATGAGGAACGGTAGAAAACCACCAACTTCAGCTGGGACAGGTAGAATCCGTGGAGAACGTACATTGCGTTTACCACCGGCTTTCCGAACAGCGCCTCGTGCACCCTTCAATGCAGACTTGATGGCGACTCGTGCAGTTTTTCCTGGAACCATAGACCGTTTGGCGGCATCGATAACCGTTCTCAATGCCACCGGTTTCCGCATACCCATACCGAGCTTAGTTTTCGCTTTCATCGCGTTTGTCACTCCCCGGGCGGCTGCTTTCTCACCGATACTTGCGTCTGAAGCCAAAACCCGTTTCCAGGCTCTCTCAGCCAAAATCTTATCGGCCGCACTTCTAGCTTCAAGATTTTCTCGATTCTTCGAGTAGGCGATGTCGTGTTCCTTGCAGGCTGCGTCAAGCGGGTTGATACCTGGATCACTGCGCGCGAGTCTCTTCGCTAATTTGGTGCCTGGTCCGCAGTATTGATAACCAGGCAGATGTAACTCTACAGGAAGACTGTTATTGATTCTGTTGACTAGACCTTTCCCGCAACGTTTACGACTGGCTTTGTGCACGATCATGGCTGCGCTCTGACTAAGGAATCTTCTTTATTAACACGATATTTATACCATTTACCGTCTTTACCATTACCAGTCTTTAGTCTTACGTTTTCTATGTCCAACTGTAATGATTCGCTTAACTCTCTTCCTTCCTGTGGCTCGGTCTGTTAGGACCTGTCTTTCTTGTCTAAGAGTCCTCACTGCTGTCAATTTTTTTTTTTTTTATTGCTTCTCCTTCAAGTATTTCTTTAATGGAGCAGTGGAAGTTAAGGATTGCTTTTGCATCCTTGATCTAGTCGTTATGACTAATCCTTTTTTTTTTTTTTTTTTCTCTTCTTTTGTTCTTTTATCTTTTATATTCAAGGTATGGTACTTCTCTTCAATCTTTCTTTGCTCTACTTATAGGTTATATAAAGCACATGGTCCTTTTAGGCTTAAAACTTCTTTGCAACTTTTGCTCCTTATATTTAATTCTCATTATGCAACATAATAGGTAGCTTCTTTAATTACTCGTATGAGTTTTGCTATGTTTAATTTAATTCACTCTTATGAGTGTTATGTAACTTAGTTCTTAGAACAACCTTACTGGTTCACAGTCTAAACTGTTCTGTTTTCTTCACACAGATTATTAAATGTTATGTTCTGAGGAGGGCCCCCACTCGGGCCGAAACGTCAAAATTCTGACTTTTATTTAACGACCTACATTTCCAAGAAATCCTTTAATCCACTCACACCGAGGTCAAGAAAACAAATTTGATTTATACCATTTACCGTTAGTCAGAGTCAAGATGAGGTTCGAGACGCAACCCCTCAAGCTACCTGTAATGAATTTCGATAAATTTGTGCGAGAGAATATCGCAACTGAAAAACGACATGGTGATTTGCTACCAAACAGCGTGCGCGCGGTATTTTGCGGTCCGTCCAACTGCGGCAAGACCAACGCGCTGCTCACCCTCATAACACACCCCAACGGATTGAGGTTCGAGAACGTCTATATCTACTCGAAATCATTGAATCAACCCAAGTACAAGTATCTGCAACAGTTACTCGAGGAGGTAGATGGCGTGGAATACTTTCCATTTGACGAGCATGAACAAGTAGTCGTGCCAGACGAGGCATTACCCAACTCGATCATCGTCTTCGATGACGTGGCTTGTGAAAAGCAGGATAACATCCGAGCATACTTCTGTATGGGAAGACATAAACACGTAGATTGCTTCTATCTCTGTCAGACCTACGCCCGCATCCCCAAGCATCTCGTGCGCGACAATGCCAATCTTTTGGTACTGTTCAAGCAAGACGAGATGAACTTGAGACATGTGTACGATGATCATGTGAATACCGACATGACTTACACGCACTTCAAAGACTTGTGCTCTGTGTGTTCGAACAGCGGCAAGTACGGATTCGTTGTAATAGACAAGGACAGTGAGTTGAATGACGGTAGATATAGACGGGGGTTTGACTGTTTTGTGAGCATAAATTGAAAATATTCCCGAGAGTAGAATCAGTAACCTCTCAGATACAGCTGCGTCAACATGCGAGATACGAAAATTCACGAACAAAAAGAAGCGTTGCGTCATATCGCTGAAGCCAGCGCGGCGATTCGACGTAAACACCGAATGATGAAGTCGGGTAGGGAGACCGCTGAGCAGACCATGAGCAATGTTTTCAAACCGGTAGTAACTCCGCTGCAACAACTGGTAAAGGCCTCTCAAGCTATTGCCAAACCCATCAAAGAAGAGCCGATCAAAGAAGAACTGATCCTCGAGAAGACGATGATTCCTATTTAACAGCAGATGAGGATACCACTATACAGCCGACGGACGAGTTTCTTGAACAAGATCAGGGTATCAACGAGTATCTCGAAATGCTACGAGATGCGAATCAAAAAAAAGATCTGGATAACGTGTACGGTGTACGCACACTTGCTGACGGCAGGTTGATGATGGGTAACGCACCGATAAGTTTTGAGAATGACTCTATTCATGCAGGTGACACGCGTTATACAAAGACCGAAGGTTTGTTGGAACTACTATTCAAAAAGATACCCGATGAGACCCACGTAACTCCAGATGATATCAAAAATTATAAACAAATCGTATTAGCCACCAACGCACATCGAAAATACTATAGAAGTGACGAACCTATTCGAGCAGTGGATAACCACAAGTTTAAGAAGTTTATCACCCACGGACCACATTCACGCACGGGTGAAGGTGTGCTTCCACAGCTCATGGTCGCTCAAGAGGGTAGAGGAACGGATTACGTTCATTGGGACGACCCCAACGAGCTGGTGGACCGTCTTCGTTTGCTCCTGGCATCTCAAGCAGCTGGAAACTCGAGTCACACCAACGAAATCGTTTCGATAATCGAAGAGTTGCGTGAAGCTGGTATCATTTATTAATCAACCTCCCATCGTTTCCACAGTCATTTCCAAAATGAGCGTCGATGCGTTTGGACGACAGTTGGACAGTCGCGGTCCTCCTGGTATTGGGTTTAAATTCACCACCGACGGACATTACGATATAGATAACAAGCGGTTGTGCAACGTTGCCAATCCTGTGCAGCAAGGCGACGCTGTTACTATGAACCTCATGCGTCAGGAGATCGACGTTGTGAGAAACGAAATCCTCGCAATGATGCAGGTCTTGGACTCTCGCATAACGGATGCTCTGCGGAACTTAGGTGCCGATATCGAAGCAGTACAAGACTTGTCGACTCGCACCGCCAACATCATTCTTAAGCTGGACACCAGAGTAACGGCGTTGGAAAATGAACGAGAAAAAGCTAACCCTCGTGACGGAGCTGCATAGGCCAGCTCGAAAGAACTATCAGCGTCGTCGTGTAGATGTTCGCGGTTTGGATGAAACCTGGCAAGCGGATCTCGTTGACATGACGCTGTACGCGGGAGAAAACAAAGGCTACAAATACATGCTCACCGTCATCGATATATTCTCAAAGTATGCCTGGGTCGTGCCAATGAAGAGTAAGACGGGTAAAGACACGACGAGTGCTATCGAATCTGTACTCGTACAGGGACGTACCCCGAAGAATTTACACGTTGACAGAGGCGGAGAATTTTATAATTCAAATTTCGATTCTCTCATGAGACGATATAATATTCAATTATACTCAACTTTTAGTAACTTGAAGGCATCGATCTGTGAGCGCTTCAATCGTACGCTGAAAAATGAGATGTGGATGCAGTTCAGTCTGCAAGGAAATTACAAGTGGATAGACATCTTATCTGATTTGGTTTCGGCTTACAACTCTAAACATCGGACTATTCGCATGAAGCCAAAGGACGTTTCCCTTAGAAACGAACGGACATTATTGCAGACTGTATACCAAAAAGTTCGAGTCAGATCGGTTAAACCGGCAAAGTTTAAAGTTGGAGATAAAGTTCGAATAAGCAAATATAAGAATGTTTTTGAGAAAGGATATACACCAAATTGGACGACTGAAATATTCACAATCATCCAAGTAGTGAATACTGATCCAGTAACCTACAAGCTTAATGACTATCAGCATCAGCCTATAGCGGGTGGCTTCTACGAACAGGAACTTCTCAAAGTCAAGAATTCCGACATCTACCTGGTGGAGAAGGTGCTCAAGCGACGTGGAAACAAGCTATTTGTAAAATGGTTGGGTTTCAATAATACACACAATAGTTGGATAAATAAGTCTGACTTGTAAGGTTTATTAATAAAGAAACATAATGTTTGACAATAGTACGTTTATTTAATTCTACACAGTCCTATCGTAACCCCACGGAAGCGTGTCCGTCGTGTTAGGAAATATGATCCTCTTGTCGTCATTCCAGCTCAGCGCTATCTTTCTCTGCGACACCGTATGGACCTGGTGATTCTTACTTCGAATTAAATTTTGACTTTTTGTCAGATTTTGATGCTGCATAGCACATTGTATATAGTCATCGAACGTTATGGTTTTCAGTGTTGCCCCTTTGACTCCCTTAGCCCGTTTCTGCTCTCTATTTTCACCTAAAACTTTGAAGGCGTATAATTTAGCTCTTAAGCCTATAAACTCAGTCATTATCCTCCCGTTATTTTCGTCTTTCATTAATCCCAATACTTTTTTATTGACCAGCGGCATGTTGTAAATATTTTCCAGAGGATAGTCGGAAGTATCGAATCGGTCCAAATCGTGTTTCATGAGCTCGTATATATCGGGTACGGTAAAGTGATATATGAGACTATCCGTGTCGGTATACTCAAGCTTTGCTTGGTTACCAAATCTGTTTCTTATGTAATTATAATGGAAATCATAAATATACGTTTTAGCAAGATCCATAATCGAAAATCCTGCATAAATAGGTTTATTGAATCTAATTTTAGTTCGATTCAATTCAATTATTGTCATATTTTCACTGAATGTAGTGCAGCTATGGAAATTTGGCTTCGCGATAAGCGCTCTCGCACCGTATCTCCCATCCCACTTTGTAACTAGCCTCACGTCCCTATGCTTTCTAACATTTTCCATAGTTTTCCCAAAAACAGCGTTATTCATGAGTTTATAAAAATTCTTTTCGAAATCATTGTTAGACTTTTTACGCAATTCAGTATTCAAGTTGATATATTTCTTGAGCCACGGTGCTTGTTTGAATCTCAATACTCGATGGATTTTCGTTAACTTCATACCTAAACTCAAACACTGCTTCAAAACCTTGTAGTGTAAGACGTATTGCTATTTTGAGAAAAGGGAAGTTGTTAATTTAGAATTTTTGCAAGTCGAAAGAGGTGGGATGTAATGCTCCGGACACAACGGTAAGTCTTTGTGAGAGTCCTGAAGTTCTCGCGGATATTCTAAATCTACCTCAAGTATGTACCCTATGGAGGATTCATCCGAGACATCTGAAACATCGAGTTGATCGAAATTCGACATCCATTCGAAGGAACTATACGGTAAGAAGTGACTCATAGCTGCACCATATAAATCATTAACATCGAAATACATGAGGTATGATTCTTCTCGATCCGGATCGAATGCTGGTCCCATGTATCTGTTGTTAGCTTCAGCGTATCTGTTCGAGCATTGAGCTACACCGCCGCGAATGCCTCTTTCTATAAACATCAACATATCAATGTCGACGAGGAGCTCGAGTTCAACACCCGTGCACTTGAGCATCGCGTCAAACGAGAGACCCGGCGCCGTATAATAATGTAACGAATCTAAATTATAAGTGGACCAACAATTACTTCTGAAATTTTGAAAAATATCTGCTAAAAGAAGCACATCCGTTTGCAGATACAAGTCCGAATATTGACCCAAGGTTTTGACTTTAAAAGTTTTCCAAACATCACACGCGTGCAAATAATTATCCTCCGAAATACCCACATCATTTAATTTTGAATAAAATTTTTCTATGGGAGGTAATAGTGTCTCTTCAAGGCTCTCCCAACTGTCTAGGTACTCGTAGGGAAATACACCTTTTCTCGTTATTAACTGAAATTCTTCGACGCTTCCACAATGCTCACGCGTGATTAATTTCTGCTCGTCGTTCAGATAAGACGCTAATTTTTCTAGACTGCCCGGCATGAATCTGAACGAATCAATAAACCTGAAATGTATAGATGTTTCTTTCACACTCTTTGTAAAGGAAATATATCTGTCCTTGTTGATCGGTAAGAGACTCATCGAGCCTTCAAAAGATGTTGCTAACGTTTTAATCAAGAAATGTGAGTCGTAACCTGATAAGTTATGAAAGACCACCGGAATGACGTGCGAATCTTTGTAATTTAAATTACAGCCTTCGTGCGCCGCACCACGATATTTGCCTGTAAAATGGCAATGATCGCGATGTTTCACCTCTTGAGGTCTGAATGGTTTTTCACAAATGTGACAAGTCTCAGCCGTATAAAATGCTTCTTTCTGCTCATGACACAACGATTCCATAGGTACGATACACTTGAAATAAGGTTCCAAAGTTTGAGCCAATTCTTCCAACTCGTTTACGAACCATTCTATGCAATCCTTGCCACGATTGATTCTAAATTTGGAAACTGAATCGTCGAAGGTGCAATGTAAATAGTAGGCAATACTGTATGGGACATGTTTTTCATATACCCTCATATTCTCAGACTCAGATGTATCGTTAACTGGTTGCAAGAGACATTCCAGATCAGCGTAAATACAAAACGGTACATTTTCTGTATGTTTATAGTTTTTGAATTTCAAGATCTTATCTTTTTCATCCGGTAATATCACTCTACATTTATTTAAATTTGTACAATCAATCCTGTGTTTTGTTAAACAATTTTCAGTCTGAAAATGACTCAAACATCTATCACAAAACCAGCTACGATGGTCATGCTTTGAAATTTGTGAACTCAACAATCGAGACAAATTTTTGATCCATGCAAAATGATACACTGTATTGTTAACGTTATCAATTTCATTCGACTCGATGTCAGTTTCTAACATAAGAAGATGTATGGTAGATGTATCTGATTTCGCTCGACTCAAATAAACTGGTACTAGTTCATGTTCATCTATACCGTACACGTTGATCGTCAAACCATTCAATTTTTCAAATTTTGGAATTTCGTTCAGACTCATGGGAAAATTCAAACCATCATACCTGAGCACTGAGCTGAAATGCGGATAAGAAGTCGTTCTATTCACATGATTATCTGCTGGATGAATAGCTGCTGTGACTGACCAGAGGAAACAGTACGGATCGTTGTTCATTACATTTACCACCGCCTTTTTATCTTGTATATACTTCGGTAACTGTGTGTAAGTAGATATACCTCCACGCAGTGGTACATATTTGTTGATATTTACAGCCATATTTATAATTTCAGTCAACGACCACCCCGATTCCTTTTCCTGGAAGTCTTCGATCTTGACCAGTAATTTTGCTGTCACGTTCTCTTCAAACCATTCATCAAGGTTCGTCGCTGGGAGAATAGCTTCATTTTTGGTATTAAAAAACTTCATTTCTTCGATAATTTCACTACCTTTTACAGTTTCGAATTTGCAGGACAAAACTACATTTACTTTCAAATTTCCGTCTTTCCGGAGCATATTTTTCAATCTGGAGATTATTAGTTTTTTCGAATCATCTAGAAAATGTTTCAGATCTTTGTGTTGTAGATTCGCTATTATTCCTGTTCTTATTCATCCTTTGAAAGCTGACTCTAAATCTTCCCACTTTACTCTGTCACTTCTCCTCGGTCTCCTCACACCTTTCCCTCTTTTTCGGCACTGTTTAAACCGAGCTTTTAATGATTTCAAGACTCCTATTGTTGTCAAAATGCTCGTTTTTTCTCCGACCGTTGAAGCAGTCTTTCGTAAAATTTTATTCAATAGCCTGATGTTTTGAGTTCCAAATCTGATCCACTTCTGTGTTTCCGTAGTCGATGATTTCTATTTCAAAATTTCATAAGCATTTTGCATAATGCTGATAAGTTTACGACATTTGTCCGAGTCCATTTCGCGTGATCGCTAACAACAAGTATACACTGCAAAATTTGGAGTGTGAATGGTGCCTAAATACTGAGGGATGGTCATTTTATAGGCCAACATCATCGATAAATTACGAGAACTGTGAAATTTGATCCCTATGCATGAGAACCCTTTCTTACAGAATATTACCGAAGCAAGTCCTACAGCTAGTGAAATGATAACACGCGAACGATTGAGCTTATTTCCTCTGCGGAAGTCTGTTTGGTAAACGATAATTAAATCTACATTTCGTCGAGAAAAAATGTTCGCGAACGTTCTAGAATAATGGCTTATATTCTTAGAGAATATTCGCGAAGCTGGGCCTAATCAAATGCAATTTGATCGGTGTGCGAGTTCCGTGCGCCTTCTTCTATCGTATTAGTTACAATCTTAAACAAAGGGTATGAGTGTGAACCATGCATCGAACTTTCGAGACGTATTTTTTCAGCGCACTATCGTATTTACGATTTAGATCCTAAACAACAGGATATATAAAAGAGGCTGACCATCCAGCAGCGACAGCTCATTCGAATTTAGTCTCTTAAAGAGTAGTGACAAAGGTGAGTGGAATATACAGTTTTTTTTATAATCTGAAATATTGAAAGTGAATCTTCTAATTTATATTCCATTACCCAATGCAAGTGAAAATGTCTTGATCGAATAACGACAACAGTAGAGTTTTTCTTGAGTTGTGTACACCAATGAAGTGTTTTCTGTCATCTCTTGCACGATTTTTTCTCTCAATGTTAACGATCTCCGCTGCACATTTTGCGTTGGAGGAATCAAACAACTTTATCTGATTTCAATCGTTTTCTTTTGTTCAGTCTTCAACCCGGGACAGCCATATCTTCATCTCGAGCGTATCGCATTTGGGTAAGTGTGAGATGTTATCTTCTTTTACCATGATGTAGATTCAACAATCAAGATTTCCATGAATTTGAACGTTAACTGAAGAATATGAGAAACAAACGTTTTGGATTATTTTCATTTTCATTATTCTATACACTGTTACGAAGCTTGTTCAAACGTTGATACTTTTTGAATTTTTTCAGAAATGAGTCGTCTAATATTTGATATCAGGGTGCCCGACGAGTGGGTCGCGCGATCGGCCTCGACCCATGAATTGATGATGCTCCTACAGACTATACTCCTCATGGATGAGGTAGGGAATCCGGAGTTCGAAGTATACATCGATTACGTAGGAGTTCTGGCAAAATTGGAGAAAGTCAACGATCTCTACTGGTTCAAAAGATGCGATCATTAGAGTGAGTCTAACTACGTTCGATAAAGATATGACAATAATTGCGCTCTCATTGTAAAAGTAGTCATACCTATATAAGTGTAAACCGTATCACAATTGAATCGTTACACTTCTATCGAATGTAGTTAGACTTACGTGTAAGTTATGACAAACGTAGATACACCCAAGTACCCTCGATTAAATTACAATTATGCTTGTATACAGAGCGATTCTGAGGAAACAGGTCACGCTAATAGAGGCTCCCTTATTTATTTTCGTCAATGACAACGCTGTCAAATACCACGAACAAGCGATCTACCGATATTTCATATGCCTATGACTGATATCTTCAGACGACGTAGCGGTAGCTGTCGCGTTGTATAGGTTAAAATGAACTGTCATATTACAATATTGTGTAATTAATTCCAATATTGTTCATAATACAACGGTATACGATATTATTTCATAAATAAGTAGTGATGAGGTTAAATTGATTGCAGGCGTCGATTTCTGTTTATTCCAACATTATTAGGTTATAAATAATTGTCTTGGTGAATTTCACAGATCTGGTAGTGATAAAGTTATTAAGTCAATAGCATACGATATTGATTCTTTATGAATTCATTCCAGGTGTGAATTTCTGTTTATTAACTACATTAGTTACAACCGAGAATTTCTTCGGTGACTGACTGACCCGTTGTACCTCTTCGATAAGTAGGGTTACGAAGAAGACGATGTGAATATCATTCATCAAGCAATATCTCATTAATCCAGGTAAAGTTTTTCATCATACGAGGCATCTCCGCTGAATAAAACAATACTCTACATGTCTTTTAAGCCTAATGAGTAGGAGGACAGTCCTGATGCATGAATTCATTGATCTGCCGTAATAAGCTTTAAACATCTACGTGTTGATCTAGAGAAAGAGGCGCGAAATACAATTACATGATTAAATGAACTAACTTGTAAGTGAAGTTCTATCATGATTGTATGAAGCACCTCTTCCGAATAGATCAATCCCACCCATAAATAACCCGTTCTAACATCTGTTAGATATCCCAGAATAATTAGGGCAGTACTTTAAAGAAATGACCATGCAACAAACCATGGGCGACAAGCAAGTTATGAAAATTGAATGCTTTAAAAATTGTGGCGAAAACGGTGTACTCGTAGAACTTCGACGCGGATAAGTCACTCCAGTTTCCTTCTTCAATACGATATTCCGCACGGTATCCATCGCCGGACACGGACGTCCTGGATTCTTGGCTGCGAAATCATCTGCGATGGTCCGAAAGCTATGACCGGCCGCGTGTTCCAAAACCATGCTATTGAGTTATTATTAAATTGTATATTTTTTTTTTTCTTCAGAAGGACAGCGTCCTTGCACATGTATCATTAATTATTTATTATGATTATGCAATATCAACTGAATAAACAAAGAATTTTATTAAATTTGTACAATTTGTTGTGATTGAGTATTTTGTATAAAAATGCAACGCTTTGTTCTACGCAGCAATCAAATACTCAATTAAGGGGGGGGTATACCGGATGTGTTACCGACACCGCCTGTATCTCCGAAACGGGGCTATTAATCGACTTGTCCTTTCGGCAGCCGATGTTTGACGAGTAATGAGTTCGAACTGGTACATTCGATCGAATGAAATCGGGATTTTTTTTTTTTTTTTAATCGAAAAGGGTTGGCGTGCTATTTATGTCGACTTATATCAAAGCCTACGCATAAAAAATGCAAAATCGAACGAGAGAGCCCGATTCTGTGAGGAATGGCGAACACAACCATCCCAAAACATCTTTGTTTTCGACACCGATGAAGGGGCCAGTTGTATTCCACGTTTTTGTGGTAATTTTCGCGATTGTCAACGGCTGAGAGCAGCTGAGAGCGGCCATTGCCGCTAATGTCATTATATTAGTTCCCACACCGCCCGTGAGATGTCGCCACGCTGTTACGTTGATACACCTGTAACCACGTGACTCGACCTGCAGTCCAATCGCCTCTTACTAATAAGCTAAAAATTTGCGCGTGGCTACATCTCACGGGCGGTCTGGGAACTAATATATTAACATTAGCGGCAATGGCCGCTCTCAGCTGCTCTCAGCCGTTGACAATCGCGAAAATTACCACAAAAACGTGGAATACAACTGGCCCCTTCATCGTTGTCGAAAACAAAGATGTTTTGGGATGGTTGTGTTCGCCATTCCTCACAGAATCGGGCTCTCTCGTTCGATTTTGCATTTTTTATGCGTAGGCTTCGATATAAGTCGACATAAATAGCACGCCAACCCTTTTCGATTAAAAAAAAAAAAAAAATCCCGATTTCATTCGATCAAATGTACCAGTTCGAACTCATTACTCGTCAAACATCGACTGCCGAAAGGAGAAGTCGATTGATAGCCCCGTTTCGGAGATATAGGCGGTGTCGGTAACACATCCGGTATACCCCCCCCTTAAATAGATTCACAAAAGGAACGATACTTTTAATTCATTTATCACTCGATGAAACTTAAACACGCATTGATAGACCAACACATCATTTATGCAGGACTGTCTTCGTACTCATTAGGCTAAGAAAACATGTAGAGTTTTATTCAGCGGAGATGCCTCGTAGGATGGAAAGCTTTCACTGGATCGATGAGATATTGCTCGATGAATGATATTCACATCGATTTGTTCGTAACCCTACTTGTCGAAGAGATGCAACGGGTCAGTCAGTCACCAAAGAAATCCTCGGTTATAACTAATGTAGTAAATAAACAGAAATTCACACCTGGAATGAATTCATGAAGAATCAATATCGTATGCTATTGACTTAATAACTTTATCACTACCAGATCTGTGAATTTCACCAAGACAATTATTTATAACCTAATAATGTTGGAATAAACAGAAATCGACGCCTGCAATCAATTTAACCTCATCACTACTTATTTATGAAATAATATCGTATACCGTTGTATTATGAACAATATTGGAATTAATTACACAATATTGTAATATGACAGTTCATTTTAACCTATACAACGCGACAGCTACCGCTACGTCGTCTGAAGATATCAGTCATAGGCATATGAAATATCGGTAGATCGCTTGTTCGTGGTATTTGACAGCGTTGTCATTGACGAAAATAAATAAGGGAGCCTCTATTAGCGTGACCTGTTTCCTCAGAATCGCTCTGTATATATATTGTGACGTGGATTTTATTTGATCCTCGGATCTGGACCGGAAAGCCAGCCTCCGAGATCAATCCACTCGACAATTGGTCAAAATGAATCACCTGAAAATAATGCTGGGCGCCAGGCGGATAACCGCCACGTTCAAAAATATAAACAAAAGATAACCTACGGGTACGTAAAGCGTCGGCTAGCTACAGTACCGCAGAGAGGGGTCAGGATTAAATGAAGGATTAGCGGGACGTTAAATAACGACTCGAGCGATTGAATTTAACGAAGAAATAGAATTTATTCAATAAAATATTATAGAAAAGAAATAGAAATAATAATTTGAACAATCGGGGAGAATTCCCCTCGTATAAAGGACAGCCACAGACCGTGTATAGGCGACCTGGCCACGTTTGACGAGCTTTACAATATCTAATAAACTACTAGCTTCCACGTAGGATAGCAATAACAAGGAAAAATCATGCAAATGTTAAATAACTCGACAAACTAGGTCCTCGTGGGACAATATCCCAACGGGAACGCTAAATAAACTCCACGAGTAGAACTTACAACTAATTAACAGGCTAGTATTTACAATGGGTGAGCCTTCGGCTCGTATTAAAGAATAGAAAATAAGAAATCGATCAAAGAAGTAATATTTACAAGAGCTTACTAAAACTAACTTTACCTAACTCTGCGAATAACGCGATAATTATTTGATTAGAATTCTTTATTGACTCGAACCCGAAGAACAAAGACTCGAAATCTAAACAATAACTAGCTGTGTCTCTCCCTACAGGAGGAAGAGAGAGCGACAGTGACTGACTAGGACTATCTCTGTCGCACTCGTGTGCGATAGGTAGCACACCCGAACTTAACAAACTACAAAGTATTCAATATTTCTCTACAAATTATTGACTCGAACGAAAATCTCTACTACACGGGGACACTGGTGACGGCCTACCCTTCGGAGATCGGTTTAATTCGATTCCAAAAAAAATGTTAATTAGCCTCGTGGCTGCTCAAAGGCAATATGGCTGACGGCCGTTGCCAAATCCAAATTAGCATGGGTGAGAATGGCTAACGCTTACCGTCTTCCAGCCACCTGAGGAAATCGGTTTTCTCTCGTCCACTATCCATCGTCGAATTCCACGGGGGAAATTTTCACTCACTCGAATTAAACGACTGAATCAAGTAAAACCCACGAGGCGCTAATGCAAAATGATACTTTACGAAAAAGTTGCCAATACGCAAACACGCAAGTGTCACGGACGCTAGTCTAACGCAGAGTGACTAGACCGCATGGCGCCGGTAATCAGCGCCCTCGTATTACGGCCAAATATCGATTTTTGTATCGACCGCAGGATCCCTTGAACATGGCGACCGGTGGTCGCCACGCGCGTAATTCAAAGTTCGCCACGATGATTTTAGCTCGCTACGTCGGAGGCTCACGGGTTGTAGGCTCTTCTTGGTGGCGGGAACCTCTTCCACCACCGATATCCCCCGTTGTAGAATGCCCTTGGCACTCCCCCGTGTCCTCTAGATTCATAGCCGGAGGTAGCGTGGCCACTACTATCCTCCGGAGCTTTTGGGTGGCGTTCGTCGAGTAGGATCCAAACAGTCGATACTGGAACGTATTGCGTCGGTAGTGGTGTGTCTGTGTCACAGTCTCTTAGCCGTCGGCTAGGCCTCGTCTCCCACATGTTAGAGAAAAGTCGTAAAACAAAACAAAAGAATAAATAATAGGTTTAACAGTCTTTAATCGGTCACGGTCGCCTCTCGGAGATATTATCGGACCTCGGGGTCTATCTACTCATTCTCTCATCGTCATACACTCCGCTAAGGTCGTTTAAGGGGTGAGGAGCCTGTCGTAACATGCAATGTTACAATATATATATAAATATATATATTAGGCCTGGCCAAAACAAGAAATTGTTTTTTGATTTCGTCTCTGGCAACTCTAGACATTAGTTTTGGGTCCAATAAGGACTCTGTCAAAATTTGGGCTTCGTCGGATAATTCTAAGAGGTTGCGCATCGAGTCTCAATATTTGCATTTGATTAACACGTGAAAAATAACTTTTCACCGTTCAAAGCTGTTCTAGAAAAATCTAGGCGATCGAGGGGGGTGTACATTGGCGTGCGGCTTCCTTTTTTTTTTTTTTTAATTTTTTGGCAATTTTTTTTTTTTTTTTTAATTTTTTTTTGCAATTATTTATTTCAAAAATTTGTTGAATAAAAAATTAAAAAAAAAAATGCCAATAAATTAAAAACAAAAAAAAAAAATGTCAAAAAATTAAATAAAAATAATGGAACCCGCACACCAATGTACACCACCCTCGATCGCCTAGATTTTTCTAGAACAGCTTTGAACGGTGAAAAGTTATTTTTCACGTGTTAAGGAGGAACATCAGCTTCATGAAAATGGTGACAACTAAATGAAACTTTCAGAATATATTCTTGAATATACATTCGATGGCCTCTCAAATTTTTGAACAGTTTCATTCAGCCATTTTTTAATAAATAATTTGCAAACTTTGAATGTTTTACACGTGGTCATAGGGAATAACTCGTCGGCCACATCTTTACATATTCATAGTGAAATGAAAAATGGTGATAGCTTAGAAAAAAACTACCACTGAACAGCTCAAACAATCAAGGACCTGTATGCAAAGTTAGAGGTGTTTTCATTCTGCCATTTTTCTATAATTAACAGAAACTCTCCAAGAAATGCGATATTTTGACGTTTTTTATGCCGAAGCATGGAAAACGCGGCAACACGGGTTCATCAGCTGATCGCAGAGCGCTCGTATAACTCAAAATCATGGCACACTCGTTGTGAAGGTACGGTGCTGTACTTTGTGTACATAGTGTTGAAATCGAAAATGTTGTAGATGATATTTTGAATATTTTTATTATCTCATTATATTTGTTGTTCGAATCGCATTTATATTATATTTACTGTGAAACGAATTACATTCTTATAAACAATTAAACGTATATTATGAAATTATTTGTGACTTTCAAGATAACTGATGACTTTCTGAAGGACATTCTTACTTTTGCTGATACGAGGTTTGTTGTTAACTTTCTCAGAAAATAATGTGACGATTCCATCTTCGCCCTCAGTGGCAAATATTTCTTTCAATTTGGCCATTGTCACATTCTCTCCAGCTAGTTTTTCGCGCAAAGGAACTGATATCACTTTCACCAAAGGGCGAAGAGTCATTTTAATTGCCGTGAGACTGACCTCTTTTTCTTTTTCATTAATACATTCGTCAACAGTATGACTCTTGGATATTAAGTACTCAACTGAAAACTCGTGCCTTACAAACGTTTCTAATAAGTAAATATCAAACGCTGCATCATGAGCTTTTTTCGCTGCGTCTTCAACAAGTGGTGAGACTAATGTTACAAGTTTGCAGTCGCCTTTTTTAAATTTTCGTCCTGGAAATTTATCTTTGTAGCTGATGAGAGAGCATACAAAGCCAGCAACAACTGATTTGAAATCGTCCATTAATGATAACTTCTTCAAATCCCGCAACAAACGAGAAGAATCGAATGCACAATTATGTGCTACTAAGATGCAAGGCTTTTGGAATTGCGCTAAAAAAGTCAATAATTTTCCTAAAACTACTCTCAATGGATACGTTGTTACTCTAACTCCGTGTAAGTAGAGTTCTCCGCGGTTGTTCGTTAAGCCATTAACTTCAGCCGCTCTTGGATGAACTGGTTGAATAGGATTGACGTAGCAATTGAATCGAAGAGAACCTTTCCCAGCCGCGATTTGCAAGATGTCACAAGTTGAACAGAGACTTGAAGTCTCTAGATCGAAAAATACGATTTCATGTTTCTCTGATGTATACTCTGTAGAGAAAGAATAATCGTTTAGAAATGTATGCTCTCCATGACCATCAGCATTTTCATTATTGCAGAGGTTGACGGCAGGTGTGCTGAGTAATCCAACGTTTGATTGATATGTCACTCCTTCTTTTGACTCATTTTTGTGGCGAAGCTCTGTCCGTTCTTTTTTCAGCTCAATCCTCTTCCGTTTGAATTCAACAGTTTTAGCCATGGTTCTTTTACGTGCTTTAATTACTTCTATGAAATTGATGTAATTTGTCGTTAATTCGCCAGCATTCAATCGCAACTTTTCACAAACAAGTTGAATGTATTTTTCACCCAGATTCTTTTCAGCAACGGCAGATGCAACTCGGAAGTCCATTGATTCACTTTGACTATAACAAATAGGTTTCGGTGCCTTTCGAGATATTGCCGAATTTAAGCTTTCATTTGCCTGGCTCGAAACAGAGAAGGCGAACTTATCTGAGTTCGTTGCTAGGTCGTTAAAGATTTTAGTGAGTTCAAAATATAATTGCGGGTTTGCCAATCCTTCGCCAATCGTTTTGTGGGTATAATTCTCTGGGTCATGTTTGTATCCACACCAAGAATTCGTCACACAACCGTCATGATTATTGAATGCGTGCTCAGGAATATTTCTAACGGCAGTAGCTAGCGCCACACTATCACCGTGATGCTGAGCTGTTGCATATGTGAAGCAAGTGAACAAATAGTCGATGGTTCTGCCATTCAGCTCTTTATCAAAATTTCTGGTCTTCAACAGTTGGTATAAAATTTTTTTCAGCCCTTTGTTTAAATGATTTCTGTCCGATAATTTAACAATGGGATGAGAACTATTAGCTCGAATAGCTGCGATCGCACAGCTGTCCTCATCGCCACATAAAATTCCCAATTGCAAGTTGTTCTCACTTAAAATTTTACTATTTGCCGCTATATCGGCTGCTAAATTAGCTTCCATGGCCTTAGCGCTTCCGGTGAAATTTTGGCGACAATCGTGGTCACTCTTAGGGTGACTCAATAAACACCTTTTGCAAAGTCGATTCCTCGTGCCATAGTCAATGATAAGTCCACTTTGTGTACCAAACATTGCTCCATAACCATTCAAGCTGTCGTAATTGCGACCCGAACCACGTTTGGACCAAGCCATATCAAATGATAGCATCAATCTGACTATACCCATGGCAGTGAGAAGATCCTTCGACTGTCGACCTATACATAATAAAATATATAATATACTCACTTCATTGCAATTCCCAATAAATATTAGTTATGCTGATCCTGGACACGAATTTTCATCAGCAGATTGTTATACAAAAAGAACAAACCTACAGTTGCACTTTTTCTGTCTTTTTCTCCACTCATCACTTCTGTCTCGTCGGTCGTTGAATTCGAAAAGGACTGAACGTCGTATGACTCACTGTTATTGCTTGAATCACTTTTTTGTGGATTATTATTTGGTGGCACACTATCATTTTGCTCAGTATTTTTTGATTGCGTCGTGACTAAATGGGGGACAATAAAACCTTTTCTAAGGTCTGGGGGCCTGCAAAGGTATGGGTCAAAAGGTATAAATCAAGTGAATTACGTCATACATATTTTTATTCATACAAATTCCATGAATTGTACACATTTCGTGATATACAGGTGTAATATTATGTAATATGTGGAATGCTATGTATAGATAAGAGATTATGTATATGTTTGATAATTCACCCTGATTTATCAAGCGCAATATGCAGACGTGTCAGTGTCACAATTTCATTGAAGGAAATTGAAAGGCTAACGAATATTGAATTCCGATATAGGTACAGTAAAGCTTTTCTTGACGAGTGTAAGGCTGCAGTACGAGCCGAATGCGAATGTTGCAATCACACGAGATTAGGAGAAGTTTTTCCGTCGAGTATTGTACAAAATTTTACTTTATAAGGTGTGAAAATTATCACATTGAGTAAAGTAAATTATTTTATGAAATTGCCGTAAATCGCCATATGTTTTACAATTTATAACGCCAATCATGAAACATCTTACAACATTTTTTCGATTTCATCTCTGTTCTCCAAAGTTAGTGATCGTTCAATTTTTGCAGCTTCGTGACAACTCTCCTTGGCTACTTTTTCTATTTCTCGTCCAACTAGCCGCTCGTAAAACTTGAATGTGCCTGTTACAATGGAATGCATGTTCAAACATGCACAAAACTTTTGTAACATTTTTAATCCACTGCCAGAATGTAGAACGCCTTGAAGAAAAAAATGATGTGTTACTCAATCAGTATCACCTGATGTGCGAGGAATCATCCGTATTAAAAGTTCATATATATATTTACCAATCACAGCCTTGAAGTTAACCTCAAAAAGCATACGTTTCGATTCAGCATTACGTATTTTTGGACTTGTATGTACAAAATTTTCCAAAAGACATTCATCACATTTGATATGCCAAGTAGATGCAAATCCATTGAACGTTTCATTGGTTATGTTGTCTAAGCTCAATGCTTCCTGACAACTTTTGCATCTCAGTCCATTCTTAACTGTCTCTACGTGAATCATACGATATCCTTGCACAACGTATGGAGCTTCTTTTTCATTCCTGTTATCTTCGGCAGCGGTATCTTCTTCGGTTTTAACCTTCTTCGAGTCTGCACTGTTATCATCAAACTTGTGCTTTTTCCTACTCTCTCCAGCTTTTTGCTGAGCGATTCTTTGATTGTGGATAGCTTCCGATACTCTTTTGCCCTTCCAGTAAAAGACACCAGCATTGGAAAAGTTTGGCATGACACACGTAAAGATATTCGCACTTGCAGTGAGAAATTATTGTTTACTCGTACACAGCCATCAACATAACGTCAAAACGTCAATTTACGTGAATATCGAGTCGCGAGTCGTTTTTTTTCTCATAGCTCAATACTACCAACCCAGAAACGAAAAATGCGGTGTTGTGAAACCTTGCAGTCTCAATGTAGATATTATAATTAATTATAATAAATAATAAATCACGATATAATATGTTTGTATCGGTGATATATTACTTGTATATCAAAATCACTTCGTTTGTACTGAAATAATTTTCGGAAATGTATAAATTATAAACTCAATTTTTACGTTGTAAGAGATGGTAGCAGCCGTAGACACAATTGACCCTCCCTATGAATTTCCCCTCACGCGCGAAGCTGATGTTCCTCCTTAATCAAATGCAAATATTGAGACTCGATGCGCAACCTCTTAGAATTATCCGACGAAGCCCAAATTTTGACAGAGTCATTATTGGACCCAAGACTAATGTTTAAAGTTGCCAGCGACGAAATCAAGAAATAATTGTTTGTTTTGGCCAGGCCTAATATATATATTATATATATATACAGAGCGATTCTGAGGAAACAGGTCACGCTAATAGAGGCTCCCTTATTTATTCTCGTCAATGACAACGCTGTCAAATACCACGAACAAGCGATCTACCGATATTTCATATGCCTATGACTGATATCTTCAGACGACGTAGCGGTAGCTGTCGCGTTGTATAGGTTAAAATGAACTGTCATATTACAATATTGTGTAATTAATTCCAATAATGTTCATAATACAACGGTATACGATATTATTTCATAAATAAGTAGTGATGAGGTTAAATTGATTGCAGGCGTCGATTTCTGTTTATTCCAACATTATTAGGTTATAAATAATTGTCTTGGTGAAATTCACAGATCTGGTAGTGATAAAGTTATTAAGTCAATAGCATACGATATTGATTCTTCATGAATTCATTCCAGGTGTGAATTTCTGTTTATTTACTACATTAGTTATAACCGAGGATTTCTTTGGTGACTGACTGACCCGTTGCATCTCTTCGACAAGTAGGGTTACGAACAAATCGATGTGAATATCATTCATCGAGCAATATCTCATTGATCCAGTGAAAGCTTTCCATCCTACGAGGCATCTCCGCTGAATAAAACTCTACATGTCTTCTTAGCCTAATGAGTACGAAGACAGTCCTGCATAAATGATGTGTTGGTCTATCAATGCGTGTTTAAGTTTCATCGAGTGATAAATGAATTAAAAGTATCGTTCCTTTTGTGAATCTATTTAATTGAGTATTTGATTGCTGCGTAGAACAAAGCGTTGCATTTTTGTACAAAATACTCAATCACAACAAATTGTACAAATTTAATAAAATTCTTTGTTTATTCAGTTGATATTGCATAATCATATTAAATAATTAATGATACATGTGCAAGGACGCTGTCCTTCTGAAGAAAAAAAAAATATACAATTTAATAATAACTCAATAGCATGGTTTTGGAACACGCGGCCGGTCATAGCTTTCGGACCATCGCAGATGATTTCGCAGCCAAGAATCCAGGACGTCCGTATCCGGCGATGGATACCGTGCGGAATATCGTATTGAAGAAGGAAACTGGAGTGACTTATCCGCGTCGAAGTTCTACGAGTACACCGTTTTCGCCACAATTTTTAAAGCATTCAATTTTCATAACTTGCTTGTCGCCCATGGTTTGTTGCATGGTCATTTCTTTAAAGTACTGCCCTAATTATTCTGGGATATCTAACAGATGTTAGAATGGGTTATTTATGGGTGGGATTGATCTATTCGGAAGAGGTGCTTCATACAATCATGATAGAACTTCACTTGCAAGTTAGTTCATTTAATCATGTAATTGTATTTCGCGCCTCTTTCTCTAGATCAACACGTAGATGTTTAAAGCTTATTACGGCAGATCAATGAATTCATGCATCAGGACTGTCTTCCTACTCATTAGGCTTAAAAGACATGTAGAGTATTGTTTTATTCAGCGGAGATACCTCGTATGATGAAAAACTTTACCTGGATCAATGAGATATTGCTTGATGAATGATATTCACATCGTCTTCTTCGTAACCCTACTTATCGAAGAGATACAACGGGTCAGTCAGTCACCGAAGAAATCCTCGGTTGTAACTAATGTAGTTAATAAACAGAAATTCACACCTGGAATGAATTCATAAAGAATCAATATCGTATGCTATTGACTTAATAACTTTATCACTACCAGATCTGTGAATTTCACCAAGACAATTATTTATAACCTAATAATGTTGGAATAAACAGAAATCGACGCCTGCAATCAATTTAACCTCATCACTACTTATTTATGAAATAATATCGTATACCGTTGTATTATGAACAATATTGGAATTAATTACACAATATTGTAATATGACAGTTCATTTTAACCTATACAACGCGACAGCTACCGCTACGTCGTCTGAAGATATCAGTCATAGGCATATGAAATATCGGTAGATCGCTTGTTCGTGGTATTTGACAGCGTTGTCATTGACGAAAATAAATAAGGGAGCCTCTATTAGCGTGACCTGTTTCCTCAGAATCGCTCTGTATGTATCGATGATTGGGATCGATTCAATAAACTCATTCAGATTCCTAAAATTGGAAAACGATTGTATTTATCTCACACTGATCATTCCAACTATCCTATCCAACAATTTTAACTGAATTATAATATTACTGTTTCTTACTTTTTTTATTTCACAAAACGCACTGTTACTGGCGTAACCTGATCTTGTGATATTCGAATGAGTATTTCTGCTGTAATTCTGAAATTATTTTTAAATATATATACGTATACTATAAGATATATAGGTGAAGGGTTTGTATTGAAATAATAGTAGACAAGGTTTACGAGGATATTATTCATATAATACGTTTATTATTCTTAGTTTTCATTCAATGAATATACGTAATTATGTGAGTTGAAAAGTAAATTACACATAGTTAAATTCAATTTGATTGAATTGACCGCCGAGGTAACGCATCAGGAGCCTATCCTCTTCACTTGCTGTTTTCATTTTCTCGAGGAGATCTGTGTCGTCGTTTAGAACTTTTGCCATCCGGGCTGGTAGGAATACCGTGAAGCTGTCCTCCACATCCACCATGAATCTGGTCCCGAACTTCGTCTGGACCTTGCGGATGTTGCTGATTTGAAAGTCCTTGAACACTTCCAGGTCTGCTAATTTTTTCGTTGGAAGAAACTCCTCCAGCCGACCAATTTTATTAATCTTCGTGAGGTCCATGTTTCTCAAATTTTGATATTGTTTAGTCTGCCTGTGATTTGATTCAGATTAGACTTGGCTTCGATTAGACTTTTTACTTCTTCAATATTTTTCAGCAGTTAATGTAATCGTATTTTTAATTCTCTTCGCTGCTCTTGCAGGTTATTCTGCATTACTCGAAGATCGGTTGTAGACTAATTTTCATCCCTGAATTTTTCGCTCTTTTATAGCTGACAACCCCTCCGCTAATTTTCTAGAACGTTCCAAAAGATCTTTCCAGAGTCGATTCCGAGAACTATTCTTCTGAGAATCATTAGGCTAATTCCTAAGTAACTCGATCCGATTCAAAAACGAACTTCTCACAGGGTGCCGACTGATTCCAGGAACTGTTTGTCTGCCTTCTAGAATGACCTTGGGGAAGCTTCTAGAAGACTCTGACACAGTAGTTCTTTTATAACTAACAATGCCTTCACCAATTTTCTAGAACGTTCCAAAAGATCTTTCCGGAGTCAAGGGTTATTCCTGAGTAACTCGATCCGACGACCATATTTTTGCGAGTAACTCGATCCGAAGTGAACTAATTCTCACAGGGTGCCGAAAAATTCCAGGAACTGTTTGCCTGCCCGAAGCTTCCAGAATGACCTTGAGGGAAGCTTCTAGAAAACTCCGACGCAGGGTGTGGGAATTTTATATCGGGATGTGTGACGTTAATTCGAGGGTGTGTGACGTCAATTTAAGGGTGTGTGACGTCAATTTAAGGGTGTGTGACGTTAATTCGAGGGTGTGTGACGTCAATTTAAGGGTGTGTGACGTCATTTTAAGGGTGTCCGACGTCAATTTAAGGGTGTGTGGCGTCAATTCGAGGTGTATGACGTCATTTTGAGGGTAGGTGACGCCATTTTGAGGGTGGACGACGCCATTTTGAGGGTTGACGACGCCATTTTGAGTGTGACGTCGTCATCAGGGGTCCGCGAGCGTGACTCAGACTCCCCCCTCTACCACCCTCACACGGACACGCGAGGGTGCGTGTGTGTGCGTGCGTGTACGTGTGCACTAACACGCGTTGGTCCAGAACCGGCCTAGTATATCTACTGTTGCAAAAATCCATATATATACAAGCGGAATAGGACGGGATTTATTTATCAGGAATTCTACCAGGGTTATTCTGCAGAGTGCCAGTTATTCTGCAGAGTGCCAGTTATTCTGCAGAGTGCTAGTAGATCGCTTAAGGTTCTTCTCCATTTCAATCCCGCTCACCAATATACAGCTTCAGGATTAAAGTGAAAAACTAATGTTGGAAAAATATCTGAACTGTTGCTTGAGACGATACTATTATGTTCAAATTTGAGCGATAATTCAAACATTTATTTCAAGTGGAGGTATTCAACTTCAATTCTGTGAGCTTACGCAGCTTCTTAAGCTTACCACTAAGCTTACATATTATTAGTTTCAATGAAAGCCCTCTGGAAATATCTTCCAAAATAGTTATGTTTATTGCATAACCCAAATTTGGGACCACCCTATATAGTGTTGGCTCTTTTTACGTCCATTTCACGTAAAAAAAAGTTTCGATAGTTTTGAAAAATTCAAATTCAGAAAACGTCAAAATCCGGTCGGTTTTTCCTAGAAATTCCCTCATATCTCTTCAACCAGTTGAGTCCCGTGACTTTTCTTTACACGGAAATTTGCGGGGAAAATAGCCGCATTTTATGATGAAAAATGGACCCCAGAAAAGTTTGGGGAACGAGATCAATATCGCATTTTTCGCGTTTTTTTCACCATCGACTGAAAATCGACTTTGTCTCGCGGCAACATCGGAAAGTACATCAAATTACAAAACTTTTGACCCGCTTGATTTTCAGGCGCGGACATGTAGTTTGGGAGCTACAGCGATTTGAAAAAAATAATTCAAAATTTGTGAATCGGTGTTACTCGCGACCTGTAAACGGTAGAATTTTCATTATTTAGAGGAATTTTTTTTTCAACCCATTACTCAACTTGACTAAGTTTGAGACAAATCGAAGGGGGTGTGGACAACCAATTATACATTTCATATGGAACTGACCCATATATAAAGCTGCAGCTTTAATACAGATCCTTCAATTGTTCTGCTTGTATACTGTACTCAGTAAAATACTCTGAAGGATCTGCGACAAATCTGCGAGAATAGTGCAATAAGATTCTTGAAACAGAATCTGCGAAAATCTGCTGATGCAGGTATTGCTACCAGGGCAGATTCTTCAATTGTTCTGCTTGTATACTGTACTCAGTAAAATACTCTGAAGGGTCTTCAACAGATCTGCGAACATACTGCAATAAGATTCTTGAAGCAGAATCTGCAGAAATCTGCTAATGCAGGTATTGCTACTAGGGAAGTTTCGTCGTTTGCTCACCCTCAAGAAAAAAGTTAGAGTCGAATTACGGTCCAGCAGAAGATTCGCGCTCAAGAACAAAGTACCCGACGACGATTGTTTAAACAAATAATTGTTTCGGAAATTGGTTCAGATTGATAATCTGAGCTAGGATATGAAGTTTCGTCGTTTGCTCACCCTCAAGAAAAAAGTTAGAGTCGAATTACGGTCCAGCAGAAGATTCGCGCTCAAGAACAAAGTACCCGACGACGATTGGTTAAACAAATAATTGTTTCAGAAATTGTTTCAGGTTGATAATCTAAGCTAGGATATGAAGTTTCGTCGTTTGCTCACCCTCAAGAAAAAAGTTAGAGTCGAATTACGGTCCAGCAGAAGATTCGCGCTCAAGAACAAAGTACCCCATGACGATTGTTTAAACAAATAATTGTTACCTAATTTTAGTCATTTTAATGATAATAATGAGGAACATGACGTTTCATCGTTTGCTCACCCTTCAAAAACCTATTTCGACGTATAATTCGATGACCGTAGACCCGGGAGCTCCCTATCGCATGAGAAACACTGTGCGCGCCAAACTCAGAAAAGCGCGGGCCTATTTTCTACTGGGAATATTCTGCTAACTTCTGCTTCATATTGGTAACAAGTATTGATGCGTTGCAAGACTTATTATTTTCAGTACATAATTTAAACGTATGTTGTGGATGTGCTGTGTCACACGGAAAAAAATAGCGTGGTTCAATTTACATCTGGGCGCGAGTAAAATTATTGGTGTCGAAATAACACCAATTGGTGTCAACATAACAATAATTTTCTGTTTGAATTACGTACCATGAAGTAAAGTGCACATTTTTATTGTAGTAAGTATATTGTAGTAAACTTTACACACTTGAAGGTAGTGTGAACGACCGACGTATGTAAGATTTACATTCGCAATAGTAATTTTGAGTTTTACAAATTACACAGTAAACATAACACTAATCAAAGCGTGGCTGTCACTTTGGTCAATGATAATTAGAACACGGTAAGATTGTAAGATGAACATTCATATCTTAGTGAACATATTGTAGTAAATCGCACAGGTCAAGGCTTGTGTCAGTGGCTAACAAACATGTAAACTTTACATTCACGGGAGTAATGACAAATATCATGCGTGATAGAGTAAGATCAACTCTACCAAAAGAGTAACCATAACTCAGTTTACTGATGATTTTAACATAATGACATTGTCAATAATACAGTGAGATATTGTTTGATAAATCATTTCCACAAGTCGTTAGTCCGACGAACGCAATCATAAACTTTACATGGATGACCGGTCGCCTCGACGGCGAGTAGGCTTGCAGATGCGCAGTAAAACCATCTCTTGTGGCCGGTTGCATAAACGTGGGTTACCCAAAGGTTAACCTACGTGTTAACCTACGTTTTAACCTACGGGTTATTTAAACCTTCGGGTAACCGACGTTCATGCAACTGGCCATTACGGTCGTAGTTATTACATTGGAAACCGCTTATTTTTACCACGTGCAATTCTATGCATGCGCAGTGAAACCATCTGTTACTTTTGCGGTAGTAGATATTACATTGGAGACCGGTTATCTCTACCGTGTGCAACTCTGCGCATGCGCAGTGAGAATTTTCGACACGCCGCAGCCGGCAGCGTGCTCAACCTACGGGTTACTTAAACCTTCGGGTAACCGACGTTTATGCAACTCGCCATCACGGTCGTAGTTATTACATTGGAAACCGCTTATTTTTACCACGTGCAATTCTACGCATGCGCAATAAAACCATCTGTTACCTTTGCGGTAGTAGATATTACATTGGAGACCGGTTATCTCTACCGTGTGTAACTCTGCGCATGCGCAGTGAGCATTTTCGACACGCCGCAGCCGGCAGCGTGCTCAATCTTGGCTCGGAAGCTTGCACACGGGCAGGACTACTGATCTCGGCAGGACGCTGGCGTTCTTGTAACAACGTTTCGTGTTATATTAATTATCATAGTGAACAAAATGGACGAGTTTGTTATGACAAAGTTGACAGAATGGGGCTTGGAATCCCTCATAAAAGTTTTTGAAGGTAAGTGTCCATAAAAATCAGTAAAAGGCTTTGTATAGAGTCGAATAATCGTTGTCCACCACGTGTTAGAAAATTTTATTCGTCGCACTTTATAAGTTATATATTCTCCATTCCAGCTGGTTGTTTTACCATTTCGTTTCAAATTGATTACAGTATATCATTACTTCCATGAGAAACATGATCTTCGTTTATTGCTTGTTTTGGAAATTGCGTCGTATAATTTTTCTTTCACTTGAGCGTGGACATCTTGTGTAAAAAGTTACGATCTCATGAACTTCACGTACAGTTTACAGCCACGTTGTGAAATTCACACTAATTCTACAAACATATTTTTTAAATTAAACTATTCGGTAAAGAAAACTGTAATGAAATTTTTCCTGATCCACGAAAATGCTATTCGAAAAAAGCTAAAGTGTAAAGTTGACCAAAATCATCGGTAACGTATGCCGTGAGGTTGGTAAGTGCACAACATGTATGCACTCGACAATGTATGAACGTGTGTTGAACTACAGTGTCTAGAAACCCGAGTAAAAATGATTTTATATAATTATATATAGTTTTATAGAATTTTATAGAATTATATAAAAATTATATAGAATTGTATAGAATTATATATAAAAATCCATGTAAGTTTTATAGATTCTCGGACGGAATTCATACATTTTTTTGTAAAGGCTAGGGCCCTTACAAAAAAATGTATGAATTCCGTCCGAGAATCCGCTCACTAGGTGGTATGGGGGCGAGAGGGATGATTTTCCTTAATTGCGAGCCTGGGTCACGACGCGAAGCGGCGTGACTCATGCGAGCCACTCACCTGGTGGTTCAGCAGTCCAAAAAAAGCAGTACAAAATTTTCGCGTGACTCTATTAGAGTCACTCTACCTTGCGAATAGCCACAGCGTTATATAAAATCATTTTTACTCGGGAAACCTTAGGTATAAGACAAGAAAAATTTGTTGTCAACTAATGGTTGACTATGGATTCTTCTCACTATTGCAAGGATCGAGTGCGATGAATAGTACAGTAAAAATTTCATTACAGCAACAATATAAATATTGTTGAATATTTGTATGTATGAAATTCATTGAGGTTAAGAGACATTGGTTCCTTACACATTTCTATAGAGGTCCCGAAACCTTGCTAGTTTAGCAAAAGTAAATTTATTTTAATGCGCATTCAATGCAACCCATACTTCGACAGATTTTATATTTCGAATAAATTTGATACACAACTTTGATAGATAAGCGATCAGAAATTGCAACTAATTTATAGCAGGTATTTTTGGTGAAATCGTATGCTAATATCAGCATCCCTTTTTAGAAAATGCTCTAGACGAAGAAGTGTTCAATGCACTTAATGATGAAATGATTAAAGACCTTGTACCTCAGATTGGACTTCGCTATAAATTTGCGAATAAATATAAAAGCTACATGGCATCAATCATTCCAGACACGAATAGCGTATCGCAGAATGAAGATTCATTGAACTCTGATGCGCTATCCGAAAGCACTACTGTATCCATTAAATCTTCTTCCAGTATTTCTGTATCTGAAGGTATGGGTGATTTGATTAATCATTAAAATTGTATTCAAGAATAACTGGTATAATTCGCCATTTGTGTAGTTCCACGAAAAGTTATCAGAAAAACGGTCAAGGAAATCTTAGAGCAGGATTCCAAAGGTAGAGAAATTATGGCTCGCTTCAAGACCTGCGGGACAGTAGACCAAGCTAAACTAGCAGCGTTGCTTGTGGACAGGGAACTTGAAAATGATCCAGATACCAGGTGATTATTATAGGGACTCAAGACGAACTTTAGTAGAGTGGAATTGAATTTACAAATGATTCGACTTTGATGATTTGTGATACCAGGATAACTTCAGCGCTATTCACTACTTGGGCGAGAAGCATCGCAGAGTTATTTCCTGGAATTGAAAGAGCAGAGACGTATTACTCAGCATATACGGCGGGTGAAGATGGGCCAATTTCTGCCAATGGCATATTATGGAATCGATATTTGAATACCAGACGAGTCTTCCGAAAAATAGGCATGATAACCTCACATAAGAAGAGCTCAGGAATTTCACAACGTTCGTGGCATATACTTTCACCCGAGCTCTTATCGTTAGTGATGACATTTTAAGTAATAAAATGAATAATTTCTCCAATTACAGCTATTGTAACCGAAGAAGCCAAGGAAGCAGTCGCGTGGTTGAAGAACAACGTTGAACCCTTTGATATTGTCCAGGAAAAATGGAGGGAAACCCATGATCAGAGGTTGAACTTCAACACATCTTCAGGCATAGCAGTCTACTTTGATACGTATAAGTGCCTCAAACTTCCACATGGTCATACTGGTAGCTGTTTCAAGTTTTTCGATCTACACTTTTGATGGTTACCAACAATGCAAAAGATATTGTCATGTTGTTCGTTCATTTCCAGCTTGATATTGACTTCGAGTATCTGCATGCAGATAAAAAAAACCAATTACTTGTGGAATGGCCAAAAGTAGCTCGCCAGATAATCGCAGTTGCGAAGACCAAGAAAGACAATGACATAAAAGCATTGCTATCGGAGCATGCAGCTCTCATCGAAGCAGGTGAGTGTTTTTTTAAAATCCTTTTGCGTTGAATTTATTTTTCTATTACTCCTAAAACTATATTATATTCGAAACTTCTTGAACAGATAAGGTGGAGGTGCTCGCACTACTGATCCTTCCTTGGCTTCTCAACGCAGCATCCGTCAAATCCAAAAAAGCTGGATTTCATTGGAGACCATCCAGACTCGAAATCCAACGAGGATTTTTGCTCCATGCTGAGGTACAGTGAAACTTTTGAACTTATTCATCGATTGGACAGCCGTTCATAGAACATTAATCATTGGTATTTTTGCTTTGCAATCGATAGATATATTTGCTGAAAGTTATTCCATCTGTCTTATTATTTGTGTTTTTCTTTGTCAACAAAACAGAAAAATGTCAAACACCCAACTGGAAGCGAAACATATTTTGAAGTAATCAAAAAAAAAATAAAACTGTCATTTTCTCATTCTCTCATTCTCTGTTTCAGACCGTGGACGATCTACAACTACTGTTGAGCAGTAGATTGACAATAATCGAGAAATACAAACTAACGAACCAACCGCTTCCTGTAACCATCGGTCCACTTGAGAACATCGTCAGCTCCATGGTGCTTATCAACGACACAAGGTACCCAGTACCCTCTCCATTAAAGGCAGTTGACCTGTGTTTTAAGTCATTTTTTGCATTGAACAGTCAATACCCAGTCGAATGTAAGCATGTGTGGACTTTCATCCAGACGGTGTACAACATAAAAGATAGCAATCTAAAAAACTATGTCTGCGTTAACAAATTGAGAAGTTTACTCGCTGCTAGCTTACCTGCTAGCTCCCTCGTTCAAAATGCAGTGCTTTAAATGCACCATGTCGTTTGAAACAGTAAACAATTTGGTCTTGCACTTGAAACATAAACATAAATTGGGTCCCACTGATCACTACAGCTGTATAATAAACGGCTGTCAAAGGGTTTATAGTAGTTTAAATTCTTTTAGAAAACACATTAAACTTATTCACACTGTTGAGCCTCAGACTAATTATGCCATTCCATTAAAAAAATCTATCGAACAAGATACTTCTAATAACAAAACCACGCCAGATCTCGAAGAAAATCCATTATCGGCAGTCGATCACACTTTACCTGATGATACTTCAATCGTTAGCGCTGATGAAATAGATCTAGAATGCGAAGCTTCTTTATTAATAACCTCATTATATGATAACTCTCTTATACCACGAAATGTGGTGGACTTTGTCGTTAAAAGTATGTCCTCATTCGTGAAAGAAGCATATGTTCCATGTTTAAAACAAAGACTTCACACGAAATTACAAGTTCATGAGTCCATCGATTCTGACAACATATCGAAAGAAATTGATTCCGTACTAGATAATATGCCAAATCCCTTTGAAAACTTTGATACAGAACATAAACGCCTCAAATATTTGAAGGAAAATCAATCGTACACAGAACCCGTTGAGTATATTATTGGACAGGCATGCATGGAAAGAAAGGTAAATGGACTGATAGTTTCAGAACCCAATCAGGTAACAGGAAAGATGATTTCTTTGAGAAATACGCTGCAATCTATTTTCGAAATTCCAAATTTTCTCAATGAAACCAAACAATACGTCAGTGCATTGTTAGCCGACTCCACTACGCTGAGTAACTTTATTCAAGGTAAAACATGGCAACAGATGTCATTGTCTCATGGAAATAAAACTGTGTTTCCTTTATTCGTATATTTCGACGATTACGAAACTGGTAATCCACTGGGTTCTCATGCGGGTAATAATAAATTAGGTGGTGTATACATTTCCATTCCTTGCTTGCCGCCAAAATATACTTCAACGTTGAATCACATACATCTTGCGTTATTATTCCACTCGAATGATAGAACTATGTTCGGCAATTCTGCCGTGTTCAATGTGCTTATCAATGAATTGAATTATTTAAAGGAAAATGGCATCACTGTCGATAATGGAAAAGATAAAGAGGTACTTTACTTTGAGTGTGCTCTGATGCTCGGAGACAACTTAGGTTTAAACAGCATATTGGGCTTCGTCGAATGTTTCTCAGCTAATTATTACTGTAGATTTTGCAGGGCACCTAAAGAAATCTCAAAATCGTTATTCATAGAAGACGAAAAACTTCTCAGGACAAAAGCAAATTATGAAGTTTATCTGATGCTCAACAATATTACGAAGACAGGCATTAAAGAATCTTGTATATGGAGTAGAGTCATGAGTCTTGACACATTTCCATATTCGTCAGTTGATATTGATCACGATATGTTTGAAGGAACTTGTAACTACAGTTTAACATGTGTACTGAACTATTACATTTTTACTGCGAAAATATTTACCCTTGAAACCTTAAATCATCGTATCAGAACCTTTGATTATGGTCGATTAGAAAAGTCAAATCAACCCCCACAAATACAGGTGGTTAAGTCAAGTGTAAAACTTAGAATGTCAGCTTCGGAAATGGCTTGTTTTGTGCGATACCTGAGTTTGCTAATTGGTGATTTAGTACCAAGAAATGATCGTGTTTGGCAGTTCTATTTGAAGCATCGAAAAATAATTGAGATTGTGACTTCGCCAAAAATAATTAAAGACAACATTATTGAATTGCAAACTCTAATATCTGAACACCATAAAATGTATTGTGATATTTTTAGTCAGCATTTAAAACCTAAGTTTCACATGATGGTACACTACCCTCGAATGATAGAAATGATCGGTCCTTTGGTTCATTGTTCAACTATGCGGTATGAGTCGTATCACAGAGGATTCAAGCAAACTGCTAATATCTCGTGTAGTTCGAAAAATATTATTCATACTCTAGCCATTAAAAACCAACTAAAGTTTTCCCATTTTATAAGTCAGTACAATCACTCACGTGATATGACTTTGGGTCCTATCAAAAACAGAAATATTGCAGAATATAGGGAATATGTCCCAGAAGTTGATTCGAAACACTCAATCACATGCGTCGGGTGGGTTAACATATGTGGAACTAAATATATCAGAGATACCATAGTAGTTGTTGATGTCAAATCGTCTCAACCTATATTTGGCGAAATTTGTTCAGTCTTTATAATTGAAAAAGTTGTCAATTTCTTAATATCTCCCTTGCCATCGATAATTTTTGACAAACACTTTCATGCTTATGAAATTGACCGCACAATTGACGAGAAGAACAAATTTATGATTCCATACAATATGCTACCTGACAAGTTTCCTTGCCTATTAGTTCAGAAGCAAATGAAGTTTTATGTCGCAACTCGTCACCTCATAACACATAATTAGAATAAAAGACGGACCAAGAAATAATGCAATGGCTCATGATTTACTGTTTCAAACACATGATTGATATTTTTATATCCTTTATATGATTGATAAAGCATTTGTTATGTACGATGTTATATACATACGTATCATCTTTTTTTTTAGCTGCATGAAAGTGCAATTTCATTATTTATAATACTTATAAGTACAAACGTATATACCTACGTAAATTAGAGTGAATCGAAAGAAAAATTCTCTCGAAATTAAAAAAGACAGGGGCGGCTTGAAAAAAAAATAAAAAGGAAAAAATTTCATTCGGACACGATCTTGAGGTGCCCCCCGAATGTTCAAGTTTGAGCATTCTTTGTTTCCAATTGATAGCTATGAATCTAATTGAATCATAATATCAGAGGGCTTATGTCGTAATTCATATAGAAAAAATGAAATGATTTATTGATATATACAGCAATAATGCTTTATCAATAATCACAAATCGTTAAACACAAGAATTTTTTTCAATGAAATGCTAAATTTTGTAGGAACCGTTTGTTCTCTTCCTCCGGCCCCCTGACTTGGCAAATAATTAAACTCCAGAATTCGGGGGCACCTCAAGATCTTGTCTGCATGAATTTTTGTTTTTGTTTACAAGTAACCCCTACTACCTGTTTGTCACTTAGGCTTTTCTAATCTCGAAAAAAACTTTTTTTCAATCTACCCTTATATCCATATATAACAAAAAATGTAGTTGCTGAGTTAAAGTAGCACTTACGGTACTAATGTTCCTGAAAAATGTTTCACCCAAAAACTTTTCTATATACTTTTACTTTTTTACTTCTTATTATTTTAATTTTTAATATTTCCAAAGATATATATCGTATTGGAAGTTAACTAGGGTAGTATAATTCGAGTATCTTTTCACTGAAAACTCTGCCATTGCAGGACCCATTTGTGGTGTAAAGTAGACTTCAAGCTAGGACGTTTAGTAAAATCGTCAAATACCCAGCCTTTCTAACGATTTGGCCGATGAAACTAACAACCACTTGAAACCTGCAAGACAGAACTATCTATTAAAAAGCCAATATCACACTTGGAAGTTTCTGTAAGATACAACAACTTCCATGACTAATTCTTCAATATGTTTCGTAATTCTAGATATACTTGTTCTACATATTACATGAAAAAAAATGGGTATATGACTCTGAATGTTCATTGCCCAGTTCTATTCATCGATTTTACTTATTGCATATAGACGGTAAATGAATGTGATAAATTATAGCACGCGTAGTGCATCAAAGAAAAACAATATTGCTAGTACAAAATATGATGTAAGAGAGTTTTTATATATATATTTTGCAACGAATACCACTTTTTCAGGGATAAGGGGTAACCCGGTAATCCGTGCACTTCGGCGTCAATATACGTGAGAGGTGAATTAATTAAAGAAATAAGACCAAAAACTAGAGTTGGGCGCCAGACGTGAAAACGTCGCTTGAAATATAATAAATATAACAAAGGCTAGACGATTGACGGCGGAACTTGCCAGTTAGCTCAGAATATAATCAACTAATTACGGTAGAGGGGCGGGGTGCCAAATTAGACAAGAATGTTTAACATTTCATATCTGATTGATTTATTAACAAATTTGCCGTATTTTACGGGATATAGAACTCGATTTACAAAATTATCGTTATGCCTCAGACAGTTTCAAGAATATCGGGATTAGATCGTAAATAATATTCACAGAAAATACAATAGAATAATAGCAAAAATATCAAAGCAATGCGATCCGATATAATACGGAATATACCATTCAATTGAACGGGAAAAGATATCAGACGATAATATTATAATATAATAATCATGCGGAATAAATCAAACAGAATATTAATAACTAAGAACTATAAATTAAATAACAAATGCTTGCTTCTACACTCGCTATCTCCAGAAATTATTCGTCTACAGGTCGATCGCTATCATTTTATTCGCTACTAAGAAAAGAATAAACCACTAAACTCTACGGCATGCGTTAAGCAGCGTAAGAGAAAGAATAGAATAGAATAAAGAAAAGGAAAACCCACAAAGAGATACTAAGCACGAGTCAGCTCGTGAATCCGTCCTTAATCAGACTACGAAAATACTAAAAACTCGGGACGAAGTCGAAGACTTGCGTTCCGTTATTTCGTGACCTACGTCACACCAAATATATAATATATAACAGACTAAATAACTAGACGGGATTCGTGAACTTACTCGTGGTTTTACAGAAAATAGGTCTTACCTTATCGATGAAAGAGAAGATTCCTCGTACAAGTACGGGATTAGATCTAACGGCACTTAGTGTTCGTTTTAACTGAAGCTAAATATAATATAGGACTAGAAATAACAGAATAAAGCAGAAAGAATGAAAGAACAGAATAGCGAAGAACAGAATAGAAAAATATGAAGCACTGTAAAAGTCGGGATATTCGGGATAGACGGTATATCACTGTCGGGATCTGAAGTCTTGACGTCTTGCCGTGAGGACGGACGAGCGTAGAAGTAGATCGAGTCCTGTGTCGTCCTACATTTTATAGCTTCGGGAATTCCATGCCATGAGCCGATCTTCGCACGTAGCTTAGGCGACCAATCAGGTGCCGAGTACGGTTGGACGTACTTTCGGGAACACGTTGTCCTATTTCGCCTGAGTTTTGAATATTTGTCCAGGCGTGTAGTTAGCTACACGGTACGGCGGGATATTTCAAATGTAGTAGACGGGACTTCGACGGTTTCTCTCCTCGTCTCTTCTCTTTTCTGCTCTGGTCTCTCGTCTCGGGACTCCTCGGGATCATCGTCGGGATGAAGTGCACCCTAGTTGCGCTTTAACTGGAAAAACTGACCAATTAGAGGATCTGGCGGAAGTTCTGATGCCCCAATAACCGGATCTGCATCCAGAATTCCCCATGGACGGTATGGAAGGCTTACGGACAGGCCTGCATCATACGATTGCAGTTCTACTATCGGGACCTTTCTTGGGTAACCCCACGATAGCGTGACGATGACGAGAAAGTCGATGATATGGTCTAGCTCGACTCCAGGTCGATAAGTCTTCGGCAACGGGAAGCTTTGGTCGGGTTACTTTTGGGTGTTCGCCCTGCTCTATTCAACCATTGCCGAGACGTCCAGAAATAGTTGACGGGAAGTGGTCCAGCACCAGGCTGAGGAGTCTGCGGGAACGGGAGGAATGACTCAGCGAGTCGCCCTTATTCGACCTTTCCTGCGGCATCCACGACTGAGAGCGTTGAAGAGAGAGACGGGAACCAATAACTCGGAAAGGACCTCGATTTAGACGTCGGATGAATCCCTCGACGTCCTGGCGTAGTCCTCCGAGCGTCGACATTTTACAGAATTTCATAGAATAGAAGGGGAGAAATGATAAATAATATAAGCAATAATTAACTAAATTCTGACCTGAGACCTTGGCTACTTTCTGGAGTTGTCCGTCCTCACGTCGTCACTGAACTTAGTGACCCGACTGTGACAGTTGCAAAATGCAACGTCACAACCCCATCCTCCCAGGGGAGGGGACTCGATTGACCCTTCTTTGAGTGGAACTGTAGACCTGTTTCTTGTCAACCCTAGCGATCTTTTTGTGGTTTGTTTTTGAACGCGTAGGTGTTAGCTTAAGAATGGTTGACTTGGAAACAATATTTTCTCTGCGAGTAAGCGAGGTAGGAAAACTACTAAATGAAGCTAGATGTTGTTTCTTAGTCTAATGAGAAAGAACTGAAGTTACGCTGAGATCTTTTAGCGTACGGAATCTCGAAGTATTTTATCTTTGGTAAAGTTATTTTAATTCGGATCTAAACAAATCCTGGTAACACCATTTCGCAAACTAAATTTGACAAAGTTATCGAAATAACAAGGTGAAGATGACAATAAAATAAGCTAAACTAAAGAAATATGACGAGATTTTTCAGGTTGGTTCACAAAGGCGTTGTTCAGATTTTTAAGCGAATTATTCTAGAAATCAACTTAATATCAAACAGGTGAGGGATTGTTAAATGTGAAATGCAATGTTAAGATATTAAAGTTTTTAATTCGGGAAATAACGAATTAATTTAGTATAATGCATTTTTAACAATAGTGATACGGTATAGTAATTTACACTGTTAACAATAGTAATACGACATCACAAATTATTTGAAATATTAACGGGATCGAAACAGAATTTTGAATTAATATGCCGAAATGGATTTTAATGCATTTTTCGCAGCTTCTCAGCTAGGCTGGCGGGAGATAATGCTGTTGCATTTAAGTTCTCCGTGGATGGAGGTCGGGATAGTAATTCTACGTTAAAGCTAATAGATAAAGTAGAGAGTTAAGATACAGTACGAAAGAAGACAGCGATATGGTAGGTGAAATACAAGCAGGATAGAAAAGATAAGTTTAATGAGAGAGGTGGTATTAAGGCGGTCGGAAGGCGAACGCATCGTCGGGAGCGTAGTATGGATCTGTGATCCTGGCGGCGAGTCTTGCGGCACGTCGTCTAGCTACGTTCGGTAGAATTTGGTCGGGAGAATACGTAAGCGCACAATTTGGGCAGTGGTTCACCGCAACACCCTTTCTGCCACAACGATGGCAAACAAGCCGTTTCGGTTTGGGGCACTCGGGACGTTCGTGCCCTGGTTGGTCACAATTCCAACATAGTGGTTCGCTCGTGGTAGATTGCGCGGAGGCTACCGTAGGGGTTTCCGAATACCGCTTCGGATATGCGCCTTGAGAAGCATATCGTTGCGAGCTCCCAGAAGTCGACGGTGTCGTCGGGTACGTCTTCCGAGGAATAGCTGTGGAGGCGTGTCGGGATGCATTCGCGTATCGGGAGTCGGCAGCGTAATACGCGTCTCGGGATGTTGGTGGGTTCGCGTATCGGGATGTGGACGGGATAGCGTCATCTTCGGAATCTGACCAGATTGGAGCTGGTGGCGAATAGTCTATCCTGTCATTAAATGTGACACTACGCCAATTCGTTTGCGTACCACGAGTATCCTTTCTTCGAATGACATTGAGCTGAGTGCTTTGATCGCACCTCTCCGGGGTACATTGGGTCCCCTGACTAATTTGTACGAGAGGTCCGCTCTGCGTACACTGGTCGCGTGTCTCGGGAAGGTCCGTTTGGCTGCCCTGAGTAGCAGTAACGGGATCATCCGTTTGCATACTCCGATCGCGACTCGGGAGCGTCTCATGTATTCGGCCAGGTCGTTCGGCTAGGATGGCACGTATCTCGCGTTCTTCTCTGGCTGCGATTAAACCTGCAGTCAGATCGCGTTCTATGTCGCGATTTTCCCTAAGAAATTCGCGGATCTTCCGTTCATGTCGTTGGATATACGGCCATGCAACCGCAAGATCCTCCTCTGACGCGAAGAACATCTCGGGATTTGTCGGGATAAGCTACGTACGGGACAGATCAGGCATTGTTATGATAGAATTTTAAATCTTTTACATGCACAATTCCCACTACTTTTCTACCTTCCACCTCAGAGAGTTCGCATACAACGGGAGATAGCAATCGACTAATCTTGAATGGTCCATGAAACTTTTTCGCAAGTTTGGCTGCAACATGTTGTGTCGCGGACGATAGAACATGTTGTCGCTTTAGAACGAGATTTCCTTCAGCGAAGCGTTCAGGCTTTTTGCGGAGATTGTAATATCCGGCTTGTCTCGTGTGAGCGTTCTCTAGATTTTCAGTGATCCAATCTCGGAGCAGTTGCATACGCTGCATTCGCTCAGCCCATAGTTTTGGAGCTTGAGGCTCGATTTCGGGATCTCCCTCAATACGGGATTTTAAAGAGTTTACGGCTCTCGGGACTCTGCCGAAGTTCAAAAATGCGGGACTGGTTTCCAAGGACGAATGGTTAGCTGTATTGTAAGCGAATCGAAAATCGGATAAGTGAAGATCCCATTCGCGGTGATCAAATTCGAGAAAAGCGATTATCATAGTTTTTAATACACGATTTACTCTTTCAACGGGATTGGCTTGCGGATGGTAAGGAGGAGTTGTCGTATGTTTGATGTGAAACGTTTGCGCTAGTTCTTTAATTGTGTTGTTATTAAACTCGGTACCATTGTCTGTTAATAAGACTCGCGGAACACCCCATCGATTGATGATGTTTTCCTCGAATGCATCGCGAATGTTTTTGCCAGTGGCTTTGCGAAGAGCGCAACATTCGATCCATTTGGTAAATAAGTCCTGAATAACAAGAATATACGCGAAACCTGCTTTACTAGGCGGAAGCGGGCCCATGATATCCATGGCTACAACTAACCATGGTTCTTCGACAACGCGTCTACCCATGAGACCGGCGGAAGCGGCTTGCTCAACCTTGCTTCGTTGACAAGTATCGCATAATTTTACATAACGGGAAACATCACGGAACATTCCTGGCCAATAGTAGGTGGTAGCAACTCGTTTATATGTTTTGTCGGTGCCTAAATGTCCGGATTGTGGTAAATTATGAGCTTCATCTAATACTTCATTACGTTGAATATTCGGGATAACTAACTTCCAGGCATTCAGATCGTTTACTGCTGTACCGATAACGGGATTTGGTCGATGGAAATATAATTGACCATTGTCGATTTTCCAATTCGGAAAACGTATCGGGAAAGTTTCAACGTCTCTTTTGCGTTTGTCGTACCACGGGATACGTTGTGGAATTATTGCTGCACTAGCCTCTGTATTTTGTTCGGGAATCCGCGATAATGCATCGGGTACGTGATTAAGTGCACCCTTACGGTAAACTATTTCAAAATCATATCCCAATAATTCAAGCGACCATCTGGCTAATCTGCCAGTAGGATTTTTCTGGCCGTGAAGCCATTTCAAGCTGTTATGATCAGTAATAACTGTGAATCGGTAGCCTTCGATATAGGGTCTGAATTTTTGAATTGACCAGATGACAGCAAGGCATTCCAGTTCCGTAACTGAATACTTGCGCTCTGCATCTGTCAAGGTTCTACTCGCATAAGCTATGACGTGTTCGATATCACCGGGAGATTGTGTCAGGACGGCACCTAGACCAACGATACTTGCATCGGTTTGCAACACGAACTTTAAGGAAAAATCGGGACACGCGAGAGTTGGAGCTGATGATAGGCAACGACGAATTTCGATAAAAGCATCGGCCTGCTCTTTCTCCCAGATCCAGGATTGGTTTTTCCGTAGAAGACGGTTCAGAGGTTCGGTAGTAGTTGCAAAATTCGGGATAAATCTACGATACCAGGAAGCCATTCCTCAAAATCTCCGTATTTGTTTTACTGTCGTCGGGACAGGATAATTTACGACTGGAGTTACTTTATCGGGATTTACTTGTAAGCCGTTTTGATTTACAATGAAGCCTAGATATTTAACTTCGGAACAACAAAATTCACATTTATCGGGATTAATGGTCAAGCCTGCTTGATAAATAGTACGTAATACGCGGCGCAGCCAATGGAGATGTTCGTCAAAAGTTTGCGTGGCGATAATTATATCATCTAAATAAGCAAACGCATAGGGATCCATTGCTGGTCCAATTAGACGATCTAATAGTCTCTGAAAAGTTGCAGGAGCTCCAGTTAATCCGTAAGGCATACGAGTGAAATGAAAAAGACCTTTAGTTGGAACAATAAAAGCGGTAACTTCTCTGCTTTCTTCGGCGAGAGGAATTTGAAAATAAGCTTGGCTTAAGTCAATCGTCGAGATATAACGAGCTAATCTTAGTTTATCCAGAATCATGTCCATCCGCGGGAGAGGATACGCGTCTTTCTTAGATACGCTGTTAACTTTGCGAAAATCGATACAAAATCGGTATGATCCGTTCGGTTTCTTTACCATAACAATGGGACTGGCCCATGCACTGCGGGATGGCTCGATTATTCCAGCACTAAGCATTTTATCGACTTCAAGGTCGATCGCGTTCTGAATTGCAGGTGAAACACGGTAAGCACGTTGTCTTATCGCGGGATGATTTCCTACATCGATCGTGTGAGTAGTTAAAGATGTAACTCCTATGACATCGGTAGTAGGCGGGATCTCTTTAGTTAATAAAGATTTTAACTCCGCCGATTGCGAATCGGTTAGCGTTACAATACCGTTACACTGGGAAATAGACGTAGATGGGGAAGTTTCAAACTCAAATTCTTTGAACGGATTGTCTCGAAAATGCCAAGTGGAAGTATTGAAATCAGCTGTGATTTGAAAAAGCTTAATGAAGTCTAATCCGAGGATGCATGGAAAATTTAAATCGGGAATGATTCGCGCGGAAATTTCGCGTGTTATTCCTTGCAATTTTACGGGAATTATCACTTGACCTGTGATTTCGGCTTTCTGTCCTGCAGCCATTAATACGGGAGTAGAACGGGATGTGGTCGTAGTGACAAAGCCTAATCGTTTCAACAGATTTTCACTTTCCGCGTTCAAAAACGTGCGGGAAGAACCACAGTCAAATAGCGATTTTAATGGAGTTCCATGAATTGATATTGTTAGGAATAAAAGGGAAATTTTATTACGCGAGTCTACCGGACTACAGAATTCAAGATCGTTATTATGCAATTGTATTTCTTGGCTATTGCCTTCATCGTGTCTTTTGGGCATTACTTGGGAGACCGCAGTAGCCCGTGAGAACGGCTCCTTTAGGCGTTTCCCGAACAACGAGGACATGTCAGTTTCGTGACGTCATCTCGTCCACATCTATAGCAGAAGATGCGTCGAGGCTCGGTGCACTCAGGCCAACGATGACCGGGTTTTCGGCAATTGTAACACGTTGTGTTACGAGGAATTGTACCTGTTACGGGAGTCGGTAAAAACGGATTGCTAGCGGCTTGTGAAGCGGCACGGGAAACATACGCTAAATCGGGATTAGTGATAGCGGCGGTAGCCGGACGATTTTTAGAATTCTTATTTTCGTTTTTCGTTTCCTTTCGTGGCGAATTACGGGAAGATTTCTTAGACGCGTCGGTATTTTTCTCGGTGGGTGGTTGTACTGCGTTTAAAGTTTCGGGAGATTCATCGGATGATCCGTTATCACCTAAGTCTAGATGAGCTAACGTGAGACGATTTTGACGGACGGGAGTTCTCGGTCCACGATAGGCGAGGTCTGACATCAGAACACGATCGGGAGTGGGAGGCGCCTGGAAGTTACTGGCAGCTTGAAAACTGCGTTCCAGACGACGAGCGAGATGCTCGAGTTCATCTAACGTCATTAAATCATCGCGATTAATCAAAACTTGATAACGCGGGAGAAGATTCCGATATGCGTAATCTAACTGTTCATCTTCTGCCCAACCGGGACTTAGACGATCGAAGTACGCTCTCATGAACGTAAGGTAATCGGCAACTGATTCTTGTTCGCCTTGAGTACGTCGTCTAATCTCTTCGCGTAATGCGAATTGTAAATTAGGCTTACCGAATCTATCACGCCAAGTAAATTCAAAATCCCTAAACGTGTACCAGGTGTGGCGTTTGGTACGGAACCAATATAAAGCAACACCGGTCAAAAAGAAAGGAATACAACTTAAAATATCGGTATCGCGAATATTAAATAACTGTTTGCCCTCTTGTAATCGTTGGAGAAAAGCTTCAGAATCCTCGGTACAAGCACCGGAAAATTTTATATTCCATTTACGCATGGCTTCATACGCGGCGTGTGGGGAAGTAGTTTGATTCGACCGTTGCGGTGAATTAAACTGTTGCACAGGTGGCTGGAAGTTACCATGTAGGAATTCTTGTTGTCGGGAATTTAATCGGGAAAAACTATTTTCTTGACGAAAATCTTGTTCCGCGAAATTTTGAAATTCCGAATTTTGTTGATTAGAGAATCGAGGATCTTGATAGAAGTATCGATTACCGGGATTGACTGGTGGCATATTATCGCGAATAGGCAAAGAGTTGTTATGATTAGATCGAAAACCGTTAATATTATTATTAGGTAATTGCATAGTGACAATTCGGGAATTATTAACGTTGACATGCTGTTGATTGTCATTGAGCAGGGGTTGACCTCCGCTCGTCCCTTGGATCGGTATAGTCTCTAACGCGTGCGTTGTGTTTTCTCTGTCGTCAGGCGGGATTACATTCGTTGATTGCGGACTATCATACGCGTCGTTATTTATTTGAAGTCGGGAAAGATTATTGTTTTCGGGAGGCTCTCCTGTCGGAGTTGGAGGCTTATCGGTATTTTCTCCTCGTTGAGACATGAGGAATCGCAATAATCGGTACCTTAAAGTGGGTACTGTTCCTTCGGATGATAAAGAACGATCGTTGAGTTCAGCACGTAGCTGTTCCGCAAGAAGTAAATAAATCCACGCGTCTTTAGAAGACGGTTGTAGCATATAATGGTCAAATTTAAATTTGAACCAAGCTCGTTATTATTTAGTTTGACAACACGGAATATTCAACACACGGGAAAAAGAAAGTAAACAAACTATTCTATAGCGGTTAGGATTGTTATTGTTCGTTAATCCTTTTTCGAAATCGTTAATACTTTGAATGTTATTTTCGGTATCACCTATTGTTAGATGTAGTTAATACCGTATTTGTGATATTCGATATTACCTATTGTTCAATAGTTGAATATAAGAGAATAGATTATTCGGAATAATAACGCTTATTGTGAACCTTTGTGAAAATTCTTTTGTCTGACTCTTATTCTAAAGGCCGGGATCTTTGTTTTTCTGCTGTTGTCGAACGCATCGAGACTGCTTATAACTTTGAATTCAACCGAATTTCCGAGAATTTGTCTGAGTCATTAGATGATTTTATAAAGATTTTTATTGGCAATTAACCCCTTTATGATGGCGTGGCCCCACGTTGGGCGCCAATTTGCAACGAATACCACTTTTTCAGGGATAAGGGGTAACCCGGTAATCCGTGCACTTCGGCGTCAATATACGTGAGAGGTGAATTAATTAAAGAAATAAGACCAAAAACTAGAGTTGGGCGCCAGACGTGAAAACGTCGCTTGAAATATAATAAATATAACAAAGGCTAGACGATTGACGGCGGAACTTGCCAGTTAGCTCAGAATATAATCAACTAATTACGGTAGAGGGGCGGGGTGCCAAATTAGACAAGAATGTTTAACATTTCATATCTGATTGATTTATTAACAAATTTGCCGTATTTTACGGGATATAGAACTCGATTTACAAAATTATCGTTATGCCTCAGACAGTTTCAAGAATATCGGGATTAGATCGTAAATAATATTCACAGAAAATACAATAGAATAATAGCAAAAATATCAAAGCAATGCGATCCGATATAATACGGAATATACCATTCAATTGAACGGGAAAAGATATCAGACGATAATATTATAATATAATAATCATGCGGAATAAATCAAACAGAATATTAATAACTAAGAACTATAAATTAAATAACAAATGCTTGCTTCTACACTCGCTATCTCCAGAAATTATTCGTCTACAGGTCGATCGCTATCATTTTATTCGCTACTAAGAAAAGAATAAACCACTAAACTCTACGGCATGCGTTAAGCAGCGTAAGAGAAAGAATAGAATAGAATAAAGAAAAGGAAAACCCACAAAGAGATACTAAGCACGAGTCAGCTCGTGAATCCGTCCTTAATCAGACTACGAAAATACTAAAAACTCGGGACGAAGTCGAAGACTTGCGTTCCGTTATTTCGTGACCTACGTCACACCAAATATATAATATATAACAGACTAAATAACTAGACGGGATTCGTGAACTTACTCGTGGTTTTACAGAAAATAGGTCTTACCTTATCGATGAAAGAGAAGATTCCTCGTACAAGTACGGGATTAGATCTAACGGCACTTAGTGTTCGTTTTAACTGAAGCTAAATATAATATAGGACTAGAAATAACAGAATAAAGCAGAAAGAATGAAAGAACAGAATAGCGAAGAACAGAATAGAAAAATATGAAGCACTGTAAAAGTCGGGATATTCGGGATAGACGGTATATCACTGTCGGGATCTGAAGTCTTGACGTCTTGCCGTGAGGACGGACGAGCGTAGAAGTAGATCGAGTCCTGTGTCGTCCTACATTTTATAGCTTCGGGAATTCCATGCCATGAGCCGATCTTCGCACGTAGCTTAGGCGACCAATCAGGTGCCGAGTACGGTTGGACGTACTTTCGGGAACACGTTGTCCTATTTCGCCTGAGTTTTGAATATTTGTCCAGGCGTGTAGTTAGCTACACGGTACGGCGGGATATTTCAAATGTAGTAGACGGGACTTCGACGGTTTCTCTCCTCGTCTCTTCTCTTTTCTGCTCTGGTCTCTCGTCTCGGGACTCCTCGGGATCATCGTCGGGATGAAGTGCACCCTAGTTGCGCTTTAACTGGAAAAACTGACCAATTAGAGGATCTGGCGGAAGTTCTGATGCCCCAATAACCGGATCTGCATCCAGAATTCCCCATGGACGGTATGGAAGGCTTACGGACAGGCCTGCATCATACGATTGCAGTTCTACTATCGGGACCTTTCTTGGGTAACCCCACGATAGCGTGACGATGACGAGAAAGTCGATGATATGGTCTAGCTCGACTCCAGGTCGATAAGTCTTCGGCAACGGGAAGCTTTGGTCGGGTTACTTTTGGGTGTTCGCCCTGCTCTATTCAACCATTGCCGAGACGTCCAGAAATAGTTGACGGGAAGTGGTCCAGCACCAGGCTGAGGAGTCTGCGGGAACGGGAGGAATGACTCAGCGAGTCGCCCTTATTCGACCTTTCCTGCGGCATCCACGACTGAGAGCGTTGAAGAGAGAGACGGGAACCAATAACTCGGAAAGGACCTCGATTTAGACGTCGGATGAATCCCTCGACGTCCTGGCGTAGTCCTCCGAGCGTCGACATTTTACAGAATTTCATAGAATAGAAGGGGAGAAATGATAAATAATATAAGCAATAATTAACTAAATTCTGACCTGAGACCTTGGCTACTTTCTGGAGTTGTCCGTCCTCACGTCGTCACTGAACTTAGTGACCCGACTGTGACAGTTGCAAAATGCAACGTCACAATTTATATATATATATATAGTATCGTAATACTATCATAATCTATAAGTTGTCTAACAGATATGTATCTGAAACAAATGTGATAACATCGCTGTCGAATCATGTATGATGCTACGATTCATACTAAAATAAAATAAACATAATTTAATCGATCAAATGTTGTTAATAATCTCCTCATTTTTCCCGGTTCTTCATTCAATTACAGAGTAAATGAACTGCACTCTCGAACACAGAATCCATCCTCGTTGCTCTTGAACCGATGCATGGCACTATTCATCCTAAATATTTTTCTCTCTGTCTGGTAGTTTTTTACTCAATCACATGCAACGTACAAAATCACAGTAGGAGGTCCTGACAATATAGTACTGTGTACATGTGACACAGATTACTGGAACTAACATATATAGTGTCAAATACATCGAATCGGAGTAAAGCTTACTCCAGAACGTAGTTTTATTCACAACGGTGTGCAGTTAATTTGACCATATGAAGTCGTAAATGACGCACCAAGAAAAATGTAGATTTTATCACACCGCCCATGTAATGTGCACTCAAACCAGATGTAAATTGTACCACAATAAAATGTGAGGCACGCATCAATTGGAAGTCATATTTTACATTTGGCGCAGTGAAAATGAGTTCCCATAACGATAAATTGAACAATGTAATGTTGGTATGTCCATGTAACATGCACATGAAGCAGATGTAAATCGTACCACAATAAGATGTTAGGAATGCCTAAGTTGGAAGTCGTATTTTACATTTGGTGCAGTGAAAGTGACTTCCTATCACGATAAATTAAACAATGTGATGTTGGTATACCATACAAAAAAAAAAGAAAAATTCGCGGTCGTGTGGAGCGTGAATTTTACGGCTAAGTGGAATGTAATCTCACGCCTGCAACACCAGTCAATTCTACTACAATCAGTTACTACAATAAAATAGTAAAATCAACTCTACACAAGTGCTGTCCATATAATCACCGTTCATTGGAGTAAAATGAACTGCAATTGGTGTAAATCTTACTTTTTTTTTTTTCCGTGCAGATCAATTAAAACCAATGGGGAGTAATGTCATTCTTAAAGATTGTACTGATACTCTGCGACATAAAAATTGTTCTTGGCTCACTCCATCTGCTCAGTGTAAGTCTTGTCATAGGGGCAAACGAACTCTTTCTGGGAAGAATTTGAGGTATAGAGATCAGCCAAAACCGAAAAGAATGCACCTGGAAATGCCTCCATCAGCCAAAAAACATGTGCGACGAAAAAATATACTCATTACAAATTCGACGAGGAAAATTGGGAGACTTCGTCAATCGAATAAAAGTTTGAAAAAACGATTGGAAGATTGTCAGAAGGAAGTGGCAGAAATGAAAAAAGAGACTCTAGAACGATCTCTGGAGAAACATCCCTTAGGAAAACATCACCGGACTGTGGTTTCAGAGATTTTCAATGCAGCAAAACGCAAGGGACCAAAGTATGGAGACTATATGTTAGGAGACCGATCTGAGTCCTCCTCTCCCCAGAAAAACGTCCCCGTTTATTGCGCTAATCGAGCTATAGCAACTGTCGTATAACTATAGCAAAATGTATGATATCATTCGACGCGCCTCTAGTGGCGCTAAACAAAAGCCTTGGTCGCCATGGGAACCGCGGGTTAAGCATAGTATATTTAGTGTTTGTCGCTACCGGTAGAGGCGCGTCGTATGATATCATATACAATATATATATGTATACTGAGCGCAGAAACTCGGAACGCTTTCGTGATACGGAGATCGTTCTCCTCTATATAGTCTCCATAGACCAAAGGGTAATCGTTATGGAGAAGATTGGCTCATGCTTTGCATATTATTGCACATGAGATCACCTAGGACGTACAGATTTATACGTGATAACAAGATATTACCCCTTCCCTGCGTTAGCACTATTCAGAGGTAATATTTTATCATATTTAGATCAAAACATGAATCCTTCAGAAATTGGAGAAGTTTTTAAAAAGACATTTGTGTGTGTAGAAACCTATCAATGATCAAGGGAAAATGTGGCTTTGATCCGGAGTTTTTCAAAATTTTGGAGCAATTTTTATCTAAGAAAAAAGAGGAAGAGAAACATGGATTCATACTTCTTGACGAGATATTCACACGCGAGAGTTTATCGGTTAATTCTCAGACTCTTTCCTACGATGGTTTGATAGACTTTGGGGAGGAGAGTAAATCACAACCAACCCTGAATGACAGAGCGAACCATGGCTTAGTCTTAATGTTTCACTCGTTATTCGATTCTTACACGCAACCAGTCGCAGTGTTTGCATCAAAAGGTCCAACTACTGGAGTTGTACTTGCAAAACTTATTGTGAAGTGCATAATTTTATTAGAACAAGCAGGTGCTACGGTCCATCGATTTATAAGTAATGGTGCATCTACTAATCGAACATGCTGGACCGAATTGGGAATGATCTCTAAGAAAAAGAACCTGAAAACTTTGTTTAACCTTCCTGGTGATGGCAAACGTCGAAGATATGGCTTCTCAGACACACCACATTTGATGAAAAATATCAGAAATCGTTTATACAATAACAAGACACTGCAGGTGTGCATTATGGATACATATTCACATTTTTTTAATTTACGTCTGGATTTAGAAAATTAAATTCGGTATACTTCACAGCGAGACCCTGATGAAGCTTTAGTAAAGTGGGAACACTTCGAGAAATTGCACGAAGTAGATTCGAAATTCCCAGGAAACTTGCGTGTTTGTTCCAAGCTCACTAAACACCACTTGATACTGAATAGTTCATCTAAAATGAGAGTTCGACTAGCAGTTCAGGTCCACCGAGTTTATGCAGTTTCAGATGAAATTCCGACAGTGTTACTAAAAATTTATTTACGATACAGGTATTAAGGTGCCACAGTACTGACATGTCCTATATATATTTGTGACGTCAAAATCGTGAAATACGAGGAATTTCGTCGTCAAATCGAGCCTGATTTACGGGATGTAGATGGTCGAAATAAGTTTTCCCGAAACAAGTGTGTAATTCTACCCTGCGCTTGCTCCCTGTATTTAGTGATAGACGTATTAATCTCCTGGATGCAGCGTAAATACGACAAGACGGTGATGGCCGGATTCTGATGCCGCCATGTTGGATATGTATTAAACGACCTGTCACTTTTATTTATTCACCATGGACATCACTGGTACAGATTAATTTAAGCTTCAATAGAAAAATAATACCCGTGGAATTCGTTTCCTCGTTTAGGCTCAATATCGCGACGAAATTCCTCGTATTTCACGATTCTGACGTCACAAAATATATATAGGACATGTCACTTCTGTGGCACCTTAAGTAAGTCCGTAGCTGATGGATTGGAGTTTTATCGGCGTAGAAATGTTCCTGGGTTAGAGGATTGTGAGAGTACGATCAAATTCTGCTATTGGATGAATTCTCTATTCGATGCACTCAATGAAAAAGTCAATGGAATCGAACCTGGTGATCAGCACTTCACGGTAGGCGTGATTGACGGTCGCATATCTTCACTTCTAAATGTGAATTCTACAGTGCCTTGAAGACTCTTTGACATGGCTGGATGAATGGGAAGAAAAAATTGCGGCGGGAATGTTGGAAAAGTCTGCTTATCTCACTAGAGTAACTGCAGAGGGCCTTCGGGTAACTTTGAGATCAACTATTGATTTAATAACCCAATTAACAAATAATGGTTTTGATAGCGTTTGTACTGGAAGAATGAATCAAGATTCTCTGGAGGTTTGACCTCTAATTTCCCTTCTTCATAGCTTATTACAGTATGCAGCTAGTAATTTCAATTCTTCCGCAACTATTTCATATGACAAAGTCTTTGGGACTCACTGGGTTAAGGTTTTTTTCAATCTTCTTCTATTAAATAATCATGAATTGGTACAGATAACTCGAACCATTCAGTGATTAGAGACAAATCCTTCGGTTCTAATAATTCTGCTTTACTTTGGCATGTGTTATAAAAATGCGATTTACAGATCATTTGGAGTGCTCAATCTATAACATCTACGCCATGTTTTATTATTTTATTTCCGTAGCAGTTCTTTGGAACAGTCAGAGCAGCTGGTGGGTGCAACGATCATCCTTCAACTCCCACATTTCTACAAATCTATCGTCTCCTTTCCCTATACAGTATTTTGAAACCTCCCAAGACTGGAAACTGTACAGTTCTTGAAGAGCATGAGCCTCTCATTTCCTTATCTAATCTGAAAGAAATTTATGCATCTAAGCGAGATTCAACTACTCTTCAGTTACTCAAAGAAAAATTGACTAAGGCTGTGAAAATTGAAGATTGGAGAGTGGAGAATATTGTGACTGACCACGATGACCCACAGCCTCAGTATGATCCAATTGAATTCGTTCTGTATTACGTCACGGAATACATCTGTCATAAAATTCTCAAATCAACTGAGTGTGAGATCTGCTTGGAGTCAATACAGAATTTTTCACCTTCTACTCACAAGTTACCTGCTTATTTAACTGAGCTCAGATCTAGAGGAGATTTTATTCACCCTAATACGAACTTATACAATCTGATTTGCGAACTTGAGCGAATTTTCGAGAAAAAAATTCAGTGCCCTCAGTCCACACGTTTGATATACGAAGAAGTAATTTCTGAAGTAATGAACAGTACTTCATTGAGTTTTCCATGTGAGGAACATGGACAAGGGCTAATTAGTTCTGTCGTTTGTTATTATGTAAGATTGAGGATGCACAAATATGCGAGTCAAGTCAATCAAGAGCGCACACGTGAAAATGCACTCAAAAAGAAATGTGCAAAGTTTACATCAAATTAATTCCCATTTGTTAAGTTACGATAAATATATATTTTGTTTTCAACCGGATAACTTGTTCTCTTTCTTTCATGTGGTTTTCCCTTTTCTTCTTTACCGTCTTATTTTCCCCAATTCAACTGAATAAAACTATCCCGAAAAGCGTAACACTATTTCAACTGATTTCAAAGGCCCCGCCAGTAATCGCCTACAAGTACTGCTGGCGCCGACTGGTGGATTAGTGCGCAGCGGTGTCAAAAAAAAGTCGCCTCCAAACCTTCAGTGAAGGGGGGCTGCTACAGATTCACCACTTGAATATTATCTCACCTTCGCATGTTAATTATAAGTTATACTCATATACGAAACACCAAGTAATAGCCTTCCGCCATTACCTTGTGTAATCGAATTATTACACATTTGTTTCATGTCTTATAATCTTAAGGTAGTACGAGCACGTACCTCGCTATTAGATAAAAATCTGTTTTTTTTTATATGCTATAGCAGAAGCATATCGGAGAACGCCTGCAAAATTTCAAAGCGCGTCACCGACCAATTATAATAATAATTAATGTGTGAAATGAAGATATTTAGCCCACGCCATATCAGAAATCTGCGTTGACACGACGTTGAGACAGAAATATAGACCTTTCACGATTAGACACAATAAAAAATAAAAGTGCGAAATGTTGATAAAGATGCAACGATTACGTACGTCCCATAAAAAATTAGTGTCACCGGACATTTCGATCAGAAATCGTCGATTGTATTGACCAATTATCGCGTGCGTCGGCCGATTCCGCTAGCGTGGTTACTACGATATGTACTTGACAACGCCGCATGGCATCAGCTATGCTCCGATCAGTGGGAAAATGAATCGTAGCCGTGAAGCACATGAGAATGCAATGAAAATTAATATCGTTTTTCTGAACGATCAGTTTTTCATACGTGTTTCCAGTGAAATGAAAATTAGATAGGAAATAAGGGTCAATGGAATAATGAGTCACAATATAACATTGAGAATGTAGCATGTATTATAATAAAAGTTCTTCAATATCCTTAGATTACAATCGGCTCTTTATGTATTTATATATATATATTTTTTAAATTATTATCAATGAATTTTGATTTTTTCGACATGAGTCACGACGGCTGTAAGAATTTTTTTGTTTTTTGTGACTCGCGGTTTTCCTCTAACGTCTTCGCCAAGAAGAATTCGGATTCCTTCTGCTCCGGAATCTGCATAAGCTTTTTCTAAAACCTGCATCGTGATCCCAGCCTTACTCATTTTGCCTCTCATACCAGCTGATACCGTTTTTTTTATTGCCTCTAAAGATTCTCTATTTCGGGCATGTATAACTGCAACTTTTTCTTCATATAATATTTCACTCGTCGCTTTTGCCTTGCTTCTGATTGCATTTTCGCTGATTCCACTGCTAGAAACAAGTCGACTTAGAATGGGCACGTCGTTAACAGCGTTATGAGCACCCTCGGCTGCATTACAGCCCAAAAGATCTTCCGCAAGAGCTGTTTGACTATAACCCTTTTTGTCTCTCTTTCGATTAGGAAGGTGATCGCGAAAAAGAATCAGGGTATCGGAAAACCCCTACACTATCGATCGAAATTCTTCCAGCAGCCCATATTCTCTCATGCAACGCAATATAATCGGCGCATCAAACCTATCACAGACAATGTTAAAGAAAAACTATATCCCAATATTTGGTGACCGTGTGAGAACACGAGGTACGATACAATATCCGCTTGACCTGGAACTGTTTTTAATAAGTTATTATTTAGGATTATCCAGGGCTCAATGATCAGTAAATGTTCCGATAATCAGAAACCACTTCACCTGAAACCGTTATGAGCAACTAGAATGACACATTTTCCGATATTGCGTAGATATACGATGAAGTTGTCGAGCGCCATTCGAGGCGGTGTAGTATTCACTCGAGCGTCATGCAGATACATTTCACCTCCAGAAACTTGGAGCCCTGTGACTGCCGCTGCACTGGCGGACATGCCTTTTGAAGGCACCATATACACATTAAATTCTTGAGTGTAATGGATAGCTGCTATCTGACATATCTCTGCCTTATTTGAGAGTCCAGTGGTCTCCAAATCAAAAAATACAATCGCTGTATCGTGAAAATCGGTCGATTGTTCAGAAGTATCAATTAGAAAAAATAATTTTTTCATTTGACAAACTATACTCGTTTTTCATGGAATCTGTCGTGCTTACGGGAAACAGGTAACTCATTTATAAGCTCAGAGACGCAGGTCAATTGACTCTCAGTTTCGTATGTAATTCCTTCGCGCCTTTGAGCCGATGCTCCCTTCGTCGATCGTTCATTTTTGTGAAATAGTCTTCGCTTCTTAATTTCTACAGTTCTTGATTTTTGTACCTTCGATCGTCGTAAATTTTCCTTTTTGTTTCGAAATTCCTTAGTTATGCTATTCGGCGATAGCTTTAAGATTTTGTTCACGTCTTCAATGTAATTTACTCCAACATTTTTTTGAGCCACCGATGCAGCAACTCGAAAATTGAGAGATTCCGATCCAGCGTAAAATTTCGATTTTGGAGCTTTGCTAGCTACCGTATGTTTAAAAGATTCGTTGGCCTGGCTCGAAGCACACGGTGCCAATTTTTCCGAATTTTGAGCGAACCGAGCAAATATTGATGTTAGCGAATCACGGAGTCCGGGATCTTTAAGCGGCTGACCTTTTGGAAGCCCTTTGTGCTCATATTTTTCTTTCAAAGTCTGATAACCACACCAATCGCCGCAGTAATCATGTTCTCCATATGCGTGACAAACAATATTTCTTATAGCCGAAGCTACGGCTGCAGGGTCGCCTTGATTTTGTTTCAGAGCACAACTGAAGAAGCGTGAAAGATATCCGATAATGTTTGCCGGAATATGTAAGCCATATAAAGCATTATTAAGAGCTTTCGACGCGTGATTGAGATCGGACCATTTATCGATTTTCGTTGTAGATTCTCGTCTCACAGCCGCAATTGTCGACGAATCATCGTCTCCTATAAGCACTGAGACCCTGACGTTCTCGTTCTTTAGTGAGTTATTATTCACAACCACTTGGACCGCCATGTCCGGCTCCATAGATTTCGCGCTTTCCTCGTAATTCTTACGACAGTCGTGGTCATCTTGAGCATGCCCACGAGCGCATATAGCGCACGCCTTACTTCGCACAGCATAACCCAGGATCTTTTTTGAATGATGACCAATCAGAGATGAGTGACCTGAGAGGCTGTTATAAGCACGGCCAGTTCCCCGCTTTTGTCATCCGGCGTCGAACGATGCGACAATGGCCACGGGTTCTTCAGGGTCGTCCGCTATCCGATTTTTTGGAGACGGCATTTCTACATTTTCAAGCTCAGATGACTCTCTAAAATCAGATTGTTGTGTCGAAGTTTCATGGCTTGCAGCGACAGTCATCACCTTCTCGATTTTTACACCATCCCGACAACTATTTTCTGCGACAGTTTCAATGGCACGTGCAACGAGTCGCTCGTATCGTTTTATTAATGTAGACGACAATACTGGAATATTCAGAGCCGACAAAACTGCATTCAATTGAGTCTCCCCTATACCCGCATCAATTAATGCTGCAATTTACGAAAAGACGAAATAAAATTTCACAGCAGAGAGACATGAGAATATGACTAGAGAGGAAAAGGAGAATGTTCATGTTAATGTTAGTCATTTAAATATGACTCGAGTGAGAACAAAATGAAAATTGATACATCAGAATTATGTACGTAGTATACCTATAGCAGCTTTACTATTCACATCGTACAACAGATGATTTGCCTGGCGTTTGTTCGTTTCAACGGTGTAATTTGCATTGCACTGAGTACATAAAACGTCCAACCTGCATGCCAGACCAAATCTCTGCTCCTTTACAATATTTCGAAGTGAAAGAGGATGGTTGCAAACGTTACACCAGAGATCGTGGGCGAGAGTAGAAAATTCGACAACACGACGTCCAGAGCAATCGCTTGTTCCTGGCATATCCCCATTTTCTACTACTTTTTTTTTTCTCGATACGCGTACGTTATTTCGCCACTTGTGCACTCTGGTTGATACAAATCGTCCTTTGCTACGTCCGTGATCACAGCGAAGATTATGCTGATTCATTGTGAATCATCAGTGAATCATAAATAATACTCGTAGTATGAACGTAGCACACGGCCGAAATGCCAAAATTCTAGCGCCTGAGTTTGTTTTAAATTTTTGCGCCTTTCAACGTTGCCGCTCATTTCGGTGGTATTTGAATGTAAGTCAAATCTGACTGTTAATATAACACATTTCGTTTCGTATAATTTCACACATGGGCATGATAGATATTCCTAAAAACATATCGTTTCGTACTTTTATTATTATCAAACCTAAATTTATTATTATATCGCTTTTTCCGATTCTTATAATCATAGACTTCTCATTGACTAGCTACTGCGCTCGTACTACCTTAACAAATGCCATAACGATACATATATACTCATATATTATAACCATATAGTTGAAATAAGTTCGTCAGACACGGTCAGGTTGACTTTTTTGAAGTTTTTTATTATGACGCTTCGGCTGGCGACGGCCGGCCATCTTCAGACTACGGATACAAAATTATAAGCTAACATGTGGTCTTAGGTTATGTTAACATATTTGACAAGTGTGCTTTATATGATACATATAGGTGTTATATACGTCGTAGCTAGCTTGTTAAAAATAGTTTCCTTATTATTTAGAAAAGAAATCAAGTAGAGAGAAAAAAAGAAAGAAACGAAAGGTTTTCATTACCGAGAGTCGACATTCCTCTAGCCTAGGTGCTCATGCTCAGGCGTTTGGACGGGAAGTGAACAGTAGATGTAATGTGCTAAGATGGTAGAGTGACACCTCCGTGGACAGATAGTTATTAGTCAATAGTTAGACAGCCAAGTTATCAAAGACAATAGTTAGACACGTGGAGTACGTCTAATTAGGTTTGAGAATTTCAGAATAAAGATGACTGAGATTTTGTATGTCAGTTCTTTTATTGCAAGCAGTGTTGCTGAACTTGGTTATTTGAATCATTTCCTTGATTAATCGCTTCTTGGTGTTGTTCTCCGTGCACAAAATAGTGGCATTGTCAAAATCAAACTTGTGATGTTTGGTGAGAGAATGTGACACTAACGCTGATTTGTCCGGGTCTCTGGACTTAAGATCAGTCTTGTGTCCCCTTATACGATTTTTCAGATGTTGAGAGGATTGTCCAATATAACAGTTGTCACAATCTGCACAGGGTATCTTATATACTGAGTGTGTTTTGTCCATTAGCGAGGTCTTGGATTTCAGATTTGAGAACAAACCGCTGATGTCATTTACAATTCTATAGGATGTTTGAATTACCTCTTTATCTAAAATAGCCTTGATTTTCTCAGAAAGTCCTTTCATGTAGGGTATGGAACTAAAAGTTTTTTTGCAGTTAACCATGGAATTCTGTTGAAAATTAAGGGTATTGTACAGTTTGTTCACCCTATCTTTTTTAATCAAATCAATGACTGGCATAGGAAAGCCATTGTTTTGGAGCGCTTTGGTTACGATCCGAATATTCTTTTCACAGTTCAGAAAAAAGAATATTCGCATCGTAACCAAAGCGCTCCAAAACAATGGCTTTCCTATGCCAGTCATTGATTTGATTAAAAAAGATAGGGTGAACAAACTGTACAATACCCTTAATTTTCAACAGAATTCCATGGTTAACTGAAAAAAAACTTTTAGTTCCATACCCTACATAAAAGGACTTTCTGAGAAAATCAAGGCTATTTTAGATAAAGAGGAAATTCAAACATCCTATAGAATTGTAAATGACATCCGCGGTTTGTTCTCAAATCTGAAATCCAAGACCTCGCTAATGGACAAAACACACTCAGTATATGTTGGGCCGTCAACGTCGGGTCTATTATGTTATGCCTTATTTATTACCATCCTTGTTTTCTTGATTTTTGACATTCCTTATATTATGAAGACCTTGTTAAAATAAATTTATTTGATTTTGTTTGTCACGTTGACCGTAAAAACCGCTGTTGAGTTCGTCACCCTGAAGTGAAATATCGCCCCACTTTGGTACCCCTGAGTTCTGACTAAAAATACCTTTTGGATAGTGGAGACGCCCCACACGGCGACCTCAGGTCACGGGCGACGTATGGTCGCCGGTGACCTGGGGCGCCGGGGGTGCGTGATATGGTTTGATACCTCTTGGAAAGTTGGGGACGGCCCACACGGCGACCTCAGGTCACGGGCGACGTATGGTCGCCGGCGACCTGGGGCGCCGGGGGTGCGTGATATGGTTTGATACCTCTTGGAAAGTTGGGGACGGCCCACACGGCGACCTCAGGTCGCGGGCGACGCGCGGTCGTCAGTGACCTCGATTGCCGGGGTGTGTGACATGGACGATGGTAGTGTGTACTGGGGTGTACCGCCAGGCCGCGGATAACCCGAACGGCCGCTAGGTGGCAGGGCTTGGGTAGTGTGCGCCACGAGATCACGAGTCCCCCGATCAGCCGCTAGGCGGCAGGGTATAAGTATCTCGACGGGAGAGAAAATGCGCCAGTTCAACAGTGATTCTCGTGAAAGAGCAAATTACTATTAGAAACGAAAAATAAAGTTGCGTCTGCGCCAAATCGATGTTGTTTTCTTTCTCAACCCTCCCGCCTATATCCGTCGTTTAACAGTATATAAGATACCCTGTGCAGATTGTGACAACTGTTATATTGGACAATCCTCTCAACATCTGAAAAATCGTATAAGGGGACACAAGACTGATCTTAAGTCCAGAGACCCGGACAAATCAGCGTTAGTGTCACATTCTCTCACCAAACATCACAAGTTTGATTTTGACAATGCCACTATTTTGTGCACGGAGAACAACACCAAGAAGCGATTAATCAAGGAAATGATTCAAATAACCAAGTTCAGCAACACTGCTTGCAATGAAAGAACTGACATACAAAATCTCAGTCATCTTTATTCTGAAATTCTCAAACCTAATTAGACGTACTCCACGTGTCTAACTATTGTCTTTGATAACTTGGCTGTCTAACTATTGACTAATAACCATCTGTCCACGGAGGTGTCACTCTACCATCTTAGCACATTACATCTACTGTTCACTTCCCGTCCAAACGCCTGAGCATGAGCACCTAGGCCAGAGGAATGTCGACTCTCGGTAATGAAAACCTTTCGTTTCTTTCTTTTTTTCTCTCTACTTGATTTCTTTTCTAAATAATAAGGAAACTATTTTTAACAAGCTAGCTAAGACGTATATAACACCTATATGTATCATATAAAGCACACTTGTCAAATATGTTAACATAACCTAAGACCACATGTTAGCTTATAATTTTGTATCCGTAGTCTGAAGATGGCCGGCCGTCGCCAGCCGAAACGTCATAATAAAAAACTTCAAAAAAGTCAACCTGACCGTGTCTGACAAACTTATTTCAACTACAAACCATGGTCACGAAACTACATATACTATAACCATATACTCATTTAACCATAGTCGCTAGATTATGCTATGTACGCATATTATTCTTTAGCCATTACTCTTTTATGTCATCTACCTTATAATATTGTATTCGCATGCTAATCGTTAAGACAATGTTAACCCGATTTTCGGTTGACGCTGAGTGAAGTTATCATACTATAATATTACCTAAATAACCACACTATATTATATACCACTACTGACATATATACAGATGACCAAACCAGCAAATTGCCAATCACTCTGTGCTATTTTATAACACAAACCCATTAACTTGTTATTCCCAAGTACCAAGTCATCAGTCTATACTACGGCAGTATCGGTATAATCCAAATCATTAAGACTTAAAACTAGACTAGAAATAAATAAAAGAGAGAAAACCCCTAAACTGTCAAACCCAGGTAACCTACTCTGAACTGCGCAGCGACAGAATATATGAAAGGGAAATCCCTCAAAATACTAATTATTAAAATTTAACGTTAAGAAGGAAATCGTAAACTACAATTTATTGTATGTATCTTTAAATAAGCTTCACTGGAAACTCCTAAACTCATAAAATCTCGAAACAGTATGAACACGTGCAAAAAACTTAAAAGAGCGGGTAAAAACAAACCCCAGCTATTAGAAGATCATATAAAACATAAAATGACCCTTACGGTCACAGAGGAAAGAACCGCCCTAGCAACAAGAGAAAACGCAACGCGACAAACATCGAAACTTAACATGCACCAGGCACGTGAAGAGGCATAAACAAAGGCAAAGATCAAGGAACTCTTCGAGAGACAAAGAACTCTGTAAGGAACAAGAATAAGGACTAGGAGAGGCGAACACCAGCTGGGGGGCTAGTCGAAGGGAAGGAAAAACCCCGCAAGAACACCCCTCAAAGGAAGATTTAAGGCCATATAAGGCAATGTCACCAATATCTCTGGGCCCTAGACCAATCATAGGCAAATCAGACCCCCACGCGAAACTGCGGCCCAATCAGCTAAGGCCCTTCGCACCAGCCTAATCTTGGACCCCGCACCCCCGATTCTTCATATAAAACACCCCGGCAGACTCAGCAACAGTCTCTTCCAGCACATACCCCTCTTCTAGAACATACCTCGCTCTCGTCTCTGGTCTTTCGTCTTCCCCTGCATCGAACGACACTCGACGCAGCATCTTCAATTCCACATCTCCGACTTGAAGATACAACGAACCTCAACGAAGAATCAAAACTTATAACTTTTACATATCACGCTCAGTTTTCAAAATCGTTCATGCATACTCATTCTTTCCGAATACGGAATTTAGCTTCAAGTAAAATCCATTTTCAAAGTAACCATTCCAGTGAAGGTTATATTAAAGCCAGGAATCGCGGTATATTATCAATAAAATCAAATAACAAGTTAAATTCGAGTAAGATCAATCTAAATCAATTATCCTTCGCCACCCCCTGATCCAGTTAAAACCTAAGCAACATTGAAGACTAAGAAGAAACCGACTCAGGGTAAGAGCAATCATAATAACACTTTAAAATAATCCATTCTCGCACCAGGGTTGCCAGATGCTCAGGATCCCTCCTCGCCAGCGCCCCTGGCGAAACTCGCCAGAACCCGCCACCGGCAGGACACGAAAACGCCAAAAAGTCGCCACTGTGAATGGGGGTGGGGGGGGGGGGGGGGGAATTTGAAGGGCAAAAAATTGAAACATTCAATTTTTGTCGATATTCTCAAGTTTAATAATAACATTATCAATAAAATATTCGATATTTTTATTTGTAATCTACAGTAATATATTTTTTAAACATAAACTGATAAGTTTATAATAAATTTGAGAATATTATTTATATTATTTATTTATATATTAATTGCTAGGTGGCGAGTTGGCTTTTTTCGAAATTTTCGAAAATCGCCAGGTGGCGAGTTGGCGGGTCGGCGAAGAATTTATCTTGCCAGGGAGGTTCCAAAACCGCCAGTTTGGCTATTTATAGCCAGATCTGGCAACCCTGTCTCGCACTATTCAATTAAAAGACTTCAAGTCCGAATCAAGAAGATAAGATTCAAACATTAGGATATTCAAACGAGTAGTTAAATGAGAGCATGAATAGTTAGATAGCGCAACTCCTCTGAATTTGATATTAGATTAATCCTGTCCACTGTATTTCAATACTTTATCGGTAATTGGTAACCCAGAACTCTCGAGTGTACGTCTAGGTTGTCCGCCGCGATATTTCCAGTAGCTAGCCTCTAGATTTATCCGCGAACGCCGCTCCGACGTCACACGGAGTTAGCGGAGTTAGCGGAGTAAACGGAGAGTTACAGAATCGCAACCCTGAGCTTCTCTTCGTTTTCGCGGCATCCCTCGCAATTACGTTCTGCCATTAAGCTGTAAAAAAAAATAGTGTGAACATATGAGTCCGCAGAAGCCCCGCAAAGTATGCATTTGAATGCATAATTCGACCGCTCCTAAGAGCAAAACCCTAATTCGCGAGGCTCGCTAGTATCGCCGTAGTTTAGGAACCCTGCTAGTAACAACGCAGCTCGCGCTACGGCTCATATCGCCTGAACTCGGCGCTCCGCTCATAAGAACGTAGCTCGCGGAGTCGCTTGTAGAAACGCAACTCACCGGTCCACTTATATGAACGCATTTCGGTGGTTATGAATTATAGCGTTAATGTTAACGTTATTATTTATCAAAATTATGAATTTGCGGGTCCTGTATATTTCTACATGAAACGCTCTCAAAGTCTGGCACGAAGATTTGTTCCGTGTATCAAACATTTTGTATTTCATATAAGCGGACCGGTGAGTTGCGTTTCTACAAGCGACTCCGCGAGCTACGTTCTTATGAGCGGAGCGCCGAGTTACGGCGATATGAGCCGTAGCGCGAGCTGCGTTGTTACTAGCAGGGTTCCTAAACTACGGCGATACTAGCGAGCCTCGCGAGTTAGGGTTTTGCTCTTAGGAGCGGTCGAATTGTCTATGGATGGGCGCACAGTAAATGAGGTTTTATAATCCACGACGTTTGATTATGAGGGCGTATATTTTATTGTCTATTTATACTTTTCTATGCAGAGTAACACAGAAGTAATGGCGCAGTCACGGAATGTGGGGTATGGGCGTAGTTAATTCTTCCGCGATAAGATACTTACATACTACTATGGGATTCCCCGAACTATATTTACGTCACAGAGAGTGACTTGTTCGTAAAATCGGCTATAGGTAGGTATACTGGCTGTTTTCATTGGTAGGTAAACTTGGGAAGGTGTGACGTCGGAGCGGCGTTCGCGGATAAATCTAGAGGCTAGCTACTGGAAATATCGCGGCGGACAACCTAGACGTACACTCGAGAGTTCTGGGTTACCAATTACCGATAAAGTATTGAAATAAGGCCATGCCACGGTGGAACGCGAACGCAAACGCGAACGCAGACGCAGAGAAACGCAGCGGCGCTCCCGATTGGTGGTTGACATGATTGTCCAACTTTGGATCAATGAAATTTCATTGTCCAATAAAGTTACACATGATCTTGGACAAATACCTAGGGATACTACGCAAAAGCGAAATTAGAACTGGTTCTAAAATGGCTTGCGCTTGTATCCCTATATATTTGTCCAAGATCATGTGAAAATTTATTGGACAACAAAATTTCATTGGTCTAAAGTTGGACAACTCGTTTCAACCACCAATCAGGAGCGCCGCTGCGCTGCTCCTACGTTTGCGTTCGCGTTTGCGTTCGCGTTCCACCGTGGCATGGCCTAAACAGTGGACAGGATTAATCTAATATCAAATTCAGAGGAGTCGCGCTATCTGACTATTTATGCTCTCATCTAACTACTCGTTTGAATATCCTAATGTTTGAATCTTATCTTCTTGATTCGGACTTGAAGTCTTTCAATTGAATAGTGCGAGAATGGATTATTTTAAAGTGTTTTTAAGTGTTAATTTAAACTGGTTAATTGACTTTATTGATAATATACCGCGATTCCTGGCTTTAATATAACCTTCACTGGAATGGTTACTTTGAAAATGGATTTTACTTGAAGCTAAGTTCCGTTGAAATTGATGCTGCGAAGCTGGTGTGAAGAGACGTCAAGTGCGGTTCGATGCAGGGGAAGACGAGAGACCAGAGACGAGAGCGAGACCTGTTGCTGGGTCGCGGTGGTTTTATATGATAAATCGGGGCTGCGGGGTCCAAGATTAGGCTGGTGCGAAGGGCCTTAGCTGATTGGGCCGCAGTTTCGCGTGGGGGTCTGGTTTGCCTATGATTAGTCTAGGGCCCGGAGATGTTGGTGACATTGCCTTATATGCAGTACCGGTTTAACTCTTCAAACGCCCCTAGGCTACGGGGTGAGAAGCGCCCCCTTCTTTGACGGCATAACTCAATATCACAATCATGGAAGGATAATTAAGAGAATGAAGGCAAATGATTTTGATCTAACAAGTATTATTTATTAAATCATACAATTTCTAACTTTCAACTCTACAAATCGATCAATCAACTTCTCGCAATCCATATCACGAACAAGATCATGGTTTGCAGATAGAAATGCAATACTACTGAGCCGATGGACACTAATTGAATTGCGGAGGTAATTTTTCACACGTTTCAAAACAGAAAAGGAACGTTCGCCGCTTGCATTACTAGATAAGATGCTGAGATATTCGCTCCGTGCACACCCATACTCTCTCACCAAAGTAAGAATGTGTAGTCGTGTACATGCATACTGATGGCGACGCCAATAGTCCGGATCGACATTAGCTCCCGGAAAAAGTGAATGTATTGTAACGAGCAATTTTCCTACCCGGAGGAAAAATGAGTAGAAAAATAAATCCCGCTCAAAAAGGTCCCAACGTATTCTCACGAAAAAATACTGAACGGTACGATACAAAAAGGAAAAGAAAAATAGAAATAGACAAAAGCTAAAGTGGGGCGCCAGGCACACGGATGTGCCAGATAAAGTGAATTGAAAGAAAGAGAAAAAGAGATATGCTAAGAAACAACTAAATTCAAAATTGAAAAGCTAATCATGAAAAGAAACTCTAATAAACGACTAAACTCAAAATTCAAAAATTAACTACAAAAGAAAATGCTAAGAAAACAGTTAAATTCAAAAACCAAAATACTAACCCGAAAAAGAAAGACCAAGAAATAGATAAATTCAAAATATACTCGGCTAGTAGACGGAGAGGGGAACGTGGGGGCGTAGAAATAACACACTTACTCGGTACAGGTAACGATAACGATAAATATAATTTAAACTCAGAAGGCAACGATACAAAAAAATAATAAATAAATAATACAAGACGGCAAGGTCAGTCAGGCCGAATACAGTGAGATAAATTTTAAGTTGAAGATAAGCAGGAGAAAATAGGCAAGAAGTTAACAAAATAGAAAATAACAAATTGAATTAAAGATAACGAAGAGAAAGAAAATAATAAAATAGGTACTAGATAAGCTAGGCCACAAGAAAATAAATACAAAAAAAAAAGAAAAGATATAGGCAAGATAGCTCTATCTCAATCAAATTAACGCACGCAGAAAAATTAAAGAAATTAAAGTTAACGGGGCGATACGGTACGGGGATTCTTCCCCGGGCAGCGCAAGTCCAGAAAAGATAGGTAATAGCTAGGCTTAATTGCACTAAACTAGGCTAGAAAAAGGTAAAGACCACGACAGCCCGTCAATCGTGAATTTGAAATGGTCGTTAGGCAGCGACGAGGCAAAGGCTTACGGACGGACGGTCGAGATCGTGACGGAAAGAGCCTACCTTTAGTCGGGTCGCAGCCCAGGTGGCTCCAAAAGAAAAAGGCACACACACAAGACTAATAAAAAAAAAACTAAAGAGACGTAGGGAAGAAACTAAGAAAAATCCCAAAAGCAAATTAAAGAAAACCCCAAAAGAAAAAGAAAGATACGATAATCCCAAAATAAAGATAAACTAAACGGTAAGGTACAGGTAGGAGAGGTAGCTCGACGTTGGCTTTCTGCTGGTCGGCAACGGAGTGTCCGTCGATCGGCGATCCAAAAAGGGTGGGGGAAGCCATTCCACGCACGGCATGTTCGCCGCACCTAAACGGCGAACATTTTCAAAATTCTGGCCGGGAGGTAGGTGTTGGCGGCTTCATGAGGCTGGGAGGTGCAGCCCTCTCCCGGCCGGCAGGTGACGAGGCTGCAGAAGATGACGTAGGTGCGGATACTAATGCCGCGGCTTCCAGGACATCCCCCAGATGATCCAGCGTCGATCGACGGATGCAGGTGAATCCCGCGATGCCCTGGCGGTGATACCTGCGTCTCACAATAAAAAAACTTAAGGCAGACAAAATTCTGCTAGATAAAGGTTGAAGGAAAATTGAATTCTTCGGTGAAGAATTTGCGGTACGGCAGCGGCATGGTCGCTCACGTTTGCGAGTGGAGGCGCGGTCAGTGACAGATGTAAAATCTGCCACGTTACAGTATGTACACGAAAACACATTCTCACTTTGGTGAGAGTGTATAGGTGTGCACCGAGCGAATATACGAAGGGCAATATCAATACTCGGAAAGGTAGCTACAATATCTTTCTCGCGAAGAAGAATTAGAAATGCACTAGCTGAAGGCTGTGGCAAATTCATCGCACGAATTAGTTCCCGAAAATGCATAAATTCTTCGCTGAAATCAGACCCCAAATCATTGCAGTAATAATCGCGTAATTCCTCAGATTTTATTCTAACTTCGTTGTCAGAAAGCGATAACATAGTGTCAATGAAACCAAACCGGGAATTTATCTCTGAATAAATGTTGCTTCTGCGAGTCAGTTCGGCTACTAACTTGTCGATGATAACGAAAAATGTGTTTATTTTCATACTTTCGCGACTATTAAATTCTACGTGGTTATTGTTTGTTTCGTCGTATTGTTCCGTCCTTCTTCTCCTTCGTCGTGTTTCACGTCGGTACTCTGAGCATTGTGATAACTCCTTGCCTTTTTCTTCGTAGACCGCAAAATTATTTCGCAAGCCTTCGACATATGTCTGCAGAGATTCGTACAGTTTAACAGTTGTGAACATGTCTGAACTTTGGCTTTGAAGAGATTTGTTGGTTTTATCAAAGCGTTGCAAGATGTCGTTCCAAAATACTGCCATTATGCCCGTTTCAAGCATGTCAAAATGTTGACATAACCCCTTAGCCTCTGCTCGGTTGCATGCCTTTTCCCTTGCATCATCTGCTAAATTCGCAATCACTTCGTACAACGCTTCGTATGATGTGACAAGCGCCAGGCAAGCATCGGCTCTCGCGGACCAACGAGTAGCTGAGAGATATTTCGGTAGAACCGAACCAGTTTGATCTTTAATTTTTTCCCTCACCCTTGCCCATCTTGAAGTTGATGCACTCAAAAAAGTATAGACATGCTGCACAAACATGAAAAACTGGGTCGCGGTCGAACAACAATCAGCTGCTGACTGCCCGACTAGATTTAGTGAGTGTGCCGCACATGGAACGAAAATCGCAAGAGGATTGTGAGCTTTTATTTTTGCTTGTAAACCACCATAAATCCCAGACATGTTACTTGCATTGTCGTACGACTGTCCCCTGCAATCCTTAATATCAACCTGTAAATCAGCGAGTGTATCCAAAACTGCGCTTTCCATTTGAGCAGCGCTGTGGCCGGTATTCTGGAGGAACTTGATGAAACGTTCAATAGGAATACCATTTTCTTGTACGTAACGTACGATAAACGTCAGCTGATCCGTGTGCGACATGTCTGGCGTAGAATCGACGCTGATTGAATAATATTTGTTCATCTTGAGCGATGAAATAATTTCTTCGACGAGGCTTTTATAAATCAGTTCCAGGAATTCATTGCAAATATCTTTTGATAAATAAGAAACATTACCTGCACCTGGATTTCCAAATTTTTCGATATGATTTTTCAGGAATGGATCATATTCTGCAATGGGTTCTAGTGCCCCCAAGTAATTACCATTTTGTGGTGATCCAAAGTGTTCGGTCGTACCTCTGAACGCGAGGCCTCGAGTTCCAAGAAATTTAATAACGTCCACTACGCGGCGTAAAACTTTACGCCAGTAATCGCGCTGTTCGAGGTACTGTTTATGCAACCCGCTATCAATTTTTCCCAATATATTGCTACGCAAAACTAATGTGGTGACACTTTTTCGGTGATCAGATCCATGCTCATGCTCGGCAATCCGTACATCATTCTTCCAGTCGTTAAACCCAGTTGTAAACGCATTCTCTGATCCACAATCAAACAATTTACAGGGTAGACAGAAAACCGTACTGGCAGTCTCGGAATAGCAAAGCCATTCCCTTCTTCGAACCTCGCCATTGGTCATCTGATGGAAAAATATTTTTTTCGTAGCGTATCTCGATTGCTGCGAATACACACGCTTTGATGAAGCAAAATGCAACAAATTTACATCTTGCTTAATGGGGTTGCGTATAATTGCATCAATCAAATTTGAATTCAATTTAGGCCATTTGGCAGGATCTGACAAGTCTACGTTACTTTGTAACTCAGAATCAGTTATAGGTCCGGAATTTACAGCAACCTTCGCATCAGCTGCAGCGTCAATCGGCAGAATATCACCAGAAGTTGGCAGGTCACCACTATCTGGAGCGAGCTCTTGGTTTAGTGGCACAGCTGGATCGACAGCTTGTCGTGTTTGGAAAAAATTATCCAATTTTGGAATTTTTTTCAAAACCGCAGACTCTTTGTCACTTTTTTCTTTGTTAAGTTTCCTCCGTTGTGCACCACTTATTTTAATAGGCAACATTGTGTTAATATAATGTAATATAACAAATTTACACCCTATACAGTAAAAAAAGTAGCGCTATCACTCGATAGTATACAAACTTTAGTTCTTATATTTTTTCCAATTTCTTTCTGAGCACACTCACATATATTTTTTCACTGCACAACTCTCCTGCTAACACCAAAGTGAATATAATGCTTATAAATGGGCTATGAGACCGAGTTCCTCAAAGTCAAGTATTCTCGCGGGCTAGCGCTGCGCCGCTTCGCATACTTGGCGGCGATTCGCTGTCGCGAATCTCGATAAAGACGTATGTTACTACATTGGGTGAGAAGACCCACCCCGTGCAGAAATTAAGTGGGGAAGGCCTAAGGTACCATCGGGCCCTAGACGGGTTTTATTGGGGATTTGATAGTTGGGATTTGTTTGTGGTAACCTAGTCGGGCCCCAGACGGGTTTTGTTGGGGATTTGATAGTTAGGATTTGTTTGTGATGACCTAGTCGGGTCCCAAACGGGCTTTGTTGGGGATGTGATGGTCAGGATTTGCTTGTAATGACCTAAGCGGGCCCCAGATGGGTGTACCTGGGGATTTGATAGTTGGGACTAGGTTGTGCTGACCTAATTGGGGCCAAGACGGGTTCTATTGGGGATTGAATAGCTGGGATTTGGTTGTGATGGCCGAATTGGGCCTCAGAAGGGTTTTATTGGGGATTCGATAGTTGGATTTTAGTTGTGATGACGTACTTGAGCCCCAGTGGGGTGAGTATCATTTTCTCGAATAGTTCTAAGAGTTTTTTTTTCTCCTTAGGAGGCTCGTTGTGCTCCACCCTCCCCTTCATGTTATTTTCATTTTCATTATACATAAACGCGAATAATAGTGTAGGAAAACAGCAATAATAAAATAGTTGTTTGACAAAATTATTCTCGTATATTCATAAATATAAACATAAAAATACAAATATAAATATATGCAAGGACTTCAATCTAGTCCTGCAAATGCAAAATTTTGATGACATTGAAATATTTCGAGTAAAAACTTGACACTCTGATAGGCCCTGAACAAGTAGGAGAGTGTTGGGTCATATGCTATATGGTAGTTTAGCGTAGTGGTTAGGGCGTGCGACTAGAAATCGAGCGGACGTGGGTTCAAATCCCGGCTGGGATAATAATACGGTGGTTTTTTTCAATAGATCTGAAATGCGATTTCATCGATACAATGCGTAAGTAGGATCAACTGACGATAAAAAGTGCCAAATTCATTTTATTTTTTTGATTTTCTACCATTATTACTTTTACGAAATTTCTATTAAGGATACTGGGGAAGTACCGAGGGCTTATCAAGGGCCTGATTAGCGTATCGAGGCGCTACGCGGGCATACCGTTAGGGGCCCAGGCAATTAAATTATTCGGGCCCCAGAATCGTAAGCGTTACATTTCTAGGCGGGCCCCAGGCATAAAGCCTATCTGGGGCCCAGATTGAAGTTGGGCCACTCAACTGGGGCCCCGACCTTAGCCCAGGACGAATTTCTGCACGGGACAAGAGACAAGCTTCACCCATCATGGGGAATCCCCGTGAATCCCTATAATTCTGATTAATTTATATGTTGCGAGAGACGATAAGAGGTTCTTTAGATGTGGGTGAACAAATTAGCGAGAGAGAAGCCTAGGATGAGTGACTGATGGGATTAATGTTTAAGAAAAGCCTTACACGGGGTTTTATTCGTATTTACTTAAAACTCGTGTCTTTATTGAATTCTCACGATGAGATATGTACAGATACAGATATTTGACCACGAGGCCGATAGATAATTTTTCAATGTTTCCCACAGGGAGATCTGAGACATACTGATATACATATGGACTTTGATTTAGTCCGCAGGAATACACATATGGGCATTTCCAATCAAGCGTTCCCACCTAATGATGTGAGGGGTATGTCAGATGACGGTCAATTTTCTGGCACCAATATTTGCAGGGGTGTTCAGTTTTGTAAAACAATGACGGCACAACACTTCGAAACACTTTTTGAAAGTGTGCCTATCACCAAAAATCCACCAGAGGCCGTCCAAGTGCCGAAAATCGCAGTTTTTCGGAGCAAATCATCAACAACCTTTTCTTCAAAGCTGTATAGCAAACATAATTGTGCTCCGAAAAAGTCGTGTAAGAGCTCAAAATCTTCCTCATTTTACGAACAACAAGCGTGAGAAAGGTGCGAGAGTGCGCTCTTTTTAGTTTTTCCACAATGCAAGCTCGATTTTACCAAACAGAATTTAAACTTTTCCGACTGTTTTCAGAAAAGTGGCTGTGAAAAAAAAAATATCTCTCAGAACAGGTCCAACCGGGGCTCAAAATCTTTATCATTTCATGGGTAATCAAGTGACCCAAACTGCTAAGGTGTGCCTCTTCATAGAGCGGACAAACATCGACTCGAAAGTTCATAAATGAAGCGTACGAAAGTGACTTTTCTTACTCATCGAGTTTATATGGTAGAGTTTGCATCGAATTGATGTGTATTTTGATGTACATCGTTATTCCCAACAAACTTGGATAAACTGGGAGAGAAAAGGAAGGATGTTTTTGAATTTTGAAATTTTTGAATTTTTGAATTTTTGAACCGAAAGTTTCGAGCATAATAAATACAATCTTGTTTAAGTCCTTTCATATTCCTTTCGTATTCGAATATAATAAATAAATTATAAATACAATGTAAATTGCGACTATTCAATATTTCTGACTAACACGATATCAAAAGTGTAGAGAATCTTTTCGTCTGCAAAAGTACATCTTTGATCGTACCCTGGAAGGAGCGAGACAGAAGCACACTTGGGCGACTAGGACCATCTGATTCTTGATGAAAAACGAAGATTTTGAGCCCAAACTGAACCCTTTTAGAGAAATGTTATTTTTGTTATAGCGGTTTTTCGGAAGTGATTAGTATACTCCGAGTCGAGTCTGCAAAAGTACATCTTTGATCGGACCCTGGAAAGAGCGAGAGAAAAGCACACTCATGCGACTTGGACCATCTGATTCTTGATTGAAAAACGAAGATTTTGGACCCAAGCAGGACCCTTTTGGAGAAATGTTATTTTTTTTATAGCGGTTTTTCGGAAGTGATCAGTATACTCCGAGTCAAGTCTGCAAAAGTACATCTTTGATCGGACCCTGGAAAAAGCGAGAGAGAAGCACACCCATGCGATTTAGACCATCTGATTCTTGATTGAAAAACGAAGATTTTGGACCCAAGCAGGACCCTTTTGGAGAAATGTTATTTTTTTTATAGCGGTTTTTCGAAAGTGATCAATATACTCCGAGTCAAGTCTGCAGAAGTACATCTTTGATCGGACCCTGGAAAGAGCGAGAGAGAAGCACACTCATGCGACTTGGACCATCTGATTCTTGATTGAAAAACGAAGATTTTCAGCCCAATCAAGCCCTTTTTTGACTGCAATTCTCTTTTCTACGGCGTTTTTTTCGGAAGGTCTTGAAATGACGTAACTTGATTTTGAAAAATGGCTGTTTGAAAAAATAGCTCAGGCCAAATTTCGGGTACACTGGTTGAAATACATTCTTCTAACCCCAATCAATCAATTGGCATCGGGATTACCCATGTGCTTCGACAAAACTTGAAAAAAAAAATTTCCAGCGCCGGGAACGCTTATTTGGAAATGCCCATATACATATACATTGAATAGTTCTAACGCTCGGTGCGCAATAATGAGAGTTGAGAGTTCGATTTGAGGCAGGTAAACACTGCACGATGGTGTGTGTGCTCTCGATATAGACACTGTCGTCCAGCTGATCTAAGCAATCGATTATACTTTGCCCGAACATACCGCCCGCCTCGCTATCGTTAGACGATTGCGAAATCATGATATGCCGCCCGCCGTGGGGGGTTCATTTTGAGAGTTAACCGGTAACACGCACAATTTTACTATCGGCCGTTTTAACACCGACGATTTCGTTTTCACTGTCACAATGTGAACTAGTCCATCCGATCCTGGGTGGACGTCGATGACCCTCGCGAGTGGCCAGACTGATGGTGGTAAGTTTTCATCCCTGATGAGAACGATGGCTCCGATGTCGATGTTTCCGTTGGTTGATTGCCGCTTCGGCAGATTTTGAAACGCCTGAAGGTATTCCGTGCTCCAACGTTTCCAAAAATGTTCGAGCATTTGGCGTGAGAGTTGCCAATGCGATAGGCGTTGGACGGGTACGTCCGCGAGCGAGGGTTCTGGCACGGTATTTAGAGCTGTGCCGATGAGAAAATGCCCTGGAGTTAAGGCACCCGAGTCTGTCGGATCGTCCGAGAGTGCACACAGTGGTCGCGAGTTGAGGGTAGCTTCCACTTGCGCGAGGAAGGTTTCGAATTGCTCGAAAGTGAGTTTGGCTTCGCCAATGACTCTTTTGAGGTGGAACTTCACTGATTTCACCCCGGCTTCCCACTTACCCCCGAAGTGAGGTGCTGACGGAGGGTTAAAGCGCCACTGTGTTCCGTGTGACGCGAGGATGTTAGCGATTCGCGCGGATTCCTTCGATGATGCTGCGAGTAAGCGACGAAGTTCAGCGTCAGCGCCAACGAGATTTTTTCCGCAATCGCTTGCGATAGTTGCACAGATTCCACGTCGCGAGGTAAAGCGCTTATATGCCGCGATAAAGGCTTCCGTAGTGCAGTCCGAGACTAGTTCGAGGTGAACTGCTGACGTGGAGAAGCATACAAAAACAGCGATGTAGCCTTTGTAAGTTTTTGAATTTCTCCCGCGGGAGGCTCGAATTGCGAATGGCCCTGCGTAGTCGACGCCAGAGTGCAAGAAGGGTCTTGTCTGCGAAACGCGAGACTGAGGAAGCTGGCCCATCTGCTGAACGCTGAGAGTAGCACGTTGACGCGCAAACGAAATGCAGCGATGGATGTACGAGCGAACCGGTACCCTTCCACCGATGATCCAGAAACGTTGTCGGATGGTGGCTAGGGTGAGCTGTGGTCCCCCGTGGAGAGTCGCTTGATGATAATGATCAATCACCAGCGTGGTGAATGACGATTTCCGAGGGAGAATGAGAGGGTGCTTCTCGTCATAAGCTAGAGATGATTGCTGCAACCGTCCTCCAACTCGGAGAAGTCCGTTTCGGTCCACGAATGGAGCGAGCCGGTAGAGTGAGTAGCGCCGAGTGAGACGCGAATCTTGTTTGAGCAATCTAATCTCGGCTCCGAAGTAAGCGTTTTGAATTGTTGCAACCCAGAAGATGCGAGCGTCCTCTAGTTCGGACGTCATGATTGGGTCGCGCACGATATTTTTCTTAGGAGCTTTCGCGACCGATTTGGATAAGAATATGCTCGCAGCACGTTTGCAGAGAGCGGTGATTCTCACTAATTTCGTTAACGATGAGTAACGATCGATGAGATCCCAGATTGGTGGCGGATCAGATGCCGCGAGGTGATGAGTTGTTACCTGCTTTCTTTCTTCGAGAGGTTCATCTCCTTTTAACGTGGGAGATGAGGATGGCCAGCTAACCGAAGGCTTGGCAAGCCACGATGGACCGCGAGTCCAGAGTTGTGAGGCGCGAACTTGCTCTGGAGAAGCGCCGCGAGACGCGAGATCCGCTGGATTTTCCGAACCCGATACGTGATGCCACCGAGCACGCGCGAAATCTTGTATTTCGGTGACACGATTGCGGACAAAGTCTTTCCAGCGAGAGGGGTGACTTTTTATCCACGCGAGCGCGACTGTCGAGTCTGACCATAGATGAACCGGAGCTTTCGCGAGATTGAGAGTGCTTTCCACGTGGCGCACGAGTCTCACGAGGAGGAGCGCGGCACACAGTTCGAGACGCGGAATTGTCACTTTTTTCAGAGGCGCGACTTTTGTTTTCGAACACATTAGCGAGACGCGCACTTCGTGAGTGTCGATGTACGTTCGCAAATATATTACCGCCGCGATAGCCTCTTGAGAAGCATCCGCGAACCCATGAATCTCCACCGCTGGAGATTCTGAGCTGAGCCCGATCCACCGAGGGATTGTGATCAGGGAGACATTTTGTAGCTCTTGTCGGAAGGTGTTCCAGCGAGACGCGAGTGAGTCGGGGAGTGGCTGATCCCAGCCGAGGCCGATTGCCCACAGCAGTTGCATAAAAATCTTCGCTCGAATCGTGATTGGCGAGAGCCAACCAAGAGGATCGAACAGCTGAGCCGTTTCCGAGAGGATTTTTCATTTCGTAAGAATATGCTCATCCTTGCCAAGTTGAGGCGCGAATGCGAACGAGTCTATCTCGGGTCTCCACATGAGACCGAGTGCACGAAAGAATGGACTTTGATGGAGATTCTGCTGTTTTGCGATTTCCCGATCACCTGGTCAAATATCTACAAGCGTTTCGGGGTGGCTCGACGTCCACTTTTTGAGTTCAAAGCCGCCCGCCTTGAGCAGCTGATTGAGTTCCATGATTTTCTCGCGAGCTTGCAGTGGGTTGTCTGCCCCCGAGAGTACGTCGTCGACGTACGTGTTGTCGATAATGACCCGATTTGCGAGGGGATAGCGTTGCCCTTCGTCTTGAACGAGCTAATGAAGGACACGTATCGCGAGATATGGAGCGCATGCTAGACCATACGTTACCGTACAAAGTTGATACTCCTCGATTGGGAGCTGTGAGTTTTCTCTCCAAAGGATTCGCTGAAGATCCCAGTCGTCTTGATGAACCAGAATCTGTCGGTACATCTTGGCAATATCTGAGGAGAAAGCGACAGGATATTGTCGCCACCGCAAGAGAACGTCGGCGAGGTCAGTCTGCACTTTTGGCCCTACGTAGAGATTGTCATTTAGAGAGAGTCCTAGTTCTGTTCTCTGAGATCCGTTGAACACCACACGTAACTTGGTAGTTGAACTGCACTCGCGCGCGACCCCGTGATGTGGTAGATAAAACACGCGAGAGTCACTGTTTGATCCACTGGGAGCGCGACACATATGCCCGAGGTCAAGGTATTCGCGAAGGAAGTTCGAGTAAGCTTCCTTCAATTTCGAATCACTCACGAACCGTTTCTCCATCCGTAGGAGCGTTTGATGCGAGGGGGTATGCGAGTTACCGAGATCGACCGAGCCGTCTTTGATTGGCAACTGAACGATATAGCGACCGGTCGCATCGCGAGAGACTGTTTCGCGAAAATGCTTCTCACAGCTTTCTTCATCAGTCGTGAGTGTGACTGGAGTAGACACTTCCTCTTGCACCCAGAAACGCCGAACGAGGTCGATTAGTTCGGTATCCAGAGTGCATTGCAGCCCTTGAACTGCGGTGTGCGAGATGTGTGCTGCTTCTGATGAAACAGGACCCGATAATACCCATCCGAACTGGGTTTCTTGAGCGATTGGTGTGCCAGGAGCTCCCTTACGTATTCCTTGGATGAGCACGTGGCCATAAATATCGGCACCGAGGATGACGTCAATCTGACCCGGTTCCGCGAAGCTTGGGTCTGCGAGAGTGCGACCATGTAGATGAGGCCAGTCTTCCACGTGAACTCGGAATGATGGCAGGAACGATGTCACGCGAGGGAGTATTAAAGCTTCCACGAGACACGAGAATTCGGTGTTCACACGAGATTTTATCTGGAGTGTCGTAACACCGCGAGTTACTCCGGATTGTTGAGCTCCAACTCCGATAACTGGGATTGACGCGTGACGCCGAGTTGATCGCAATCGCTTCGTGAGCGACTCCGAGATGAACGAGCTTTCGGAGCCTTGATCCAACAAGGCTCGAACGGTGATGAACTCTCCTGTTTCGGGGTTCGAAACGAGAACTTGTGCTGTCGCAAGGAGGACTGGTGAACACTGCGCGTTCTTCGGTTGAGCTGCATGGCTGCTGACCTGTGCTGAGGTGCTTGGTGTGACCTGAGATGATTGGCCAGCGGTAGTCTGTCCTTGCGAAGCATCGTTGCCAGATGCTGATGCAGATGAGGAGGATCTGCGATGGAGTAGAGTGTGATGTCGACCTTCGCAAGTACGACATCTCTTGTCTGATCGGCAGTCTTTTACTGGATGTGGACCGAGACAGTTGAAGCAAAGACTGTGAGATGCAACGAAGTCTTTTCTTCGCTCGAGCGGTTTCCCTTGAAACTATTTGCACGCCGCAATGTAATGATTCCCCTTGCAATAGGAACACGATGATTCTTTGGATTGCACCACGTGAGATTTTGTGGTGGAACCGCTAAGTTTTCCTGGTGAAGCCTGCGTCTTGTTGGATGCACTCTGACCTTGGGCTTGTTCCACAGCCTCGAGGGTGTGGATGCGACCGAGAAGAAATGACTCGAGCTCTGCGAAGGCTGGGGGATCACGAGTTTCACTGACGCGCTTTTCCCACTCTTCAAGAGATCCAGAGTCGAGTTTGCTGATAGTCATGTGCACGAGAATGTCATCCCAGTGTTTGATAGGGCGACCGAGGGCTTCCAGAGCACCGATTGCTTCGCAGGTATCGCTATGCAGACGTTTGATTTCTGCCGATGATTTCTTCCCGATTCGTGGAATCGCGAAGAGTTTTCCGAGATGAGAGTTCGTGAGTAATCGCTTGTTTTTGTAGCGCGATACGAGACTCTTCCAGGCACGAGAGAAATTGTCACCGGTGACAGCGATATTTCTGATTAGTTGAGATGGCTCACCGGTCAAGCTAGTTTTCAAATAATGGAGTTTTTCAACATCCGAGAGCTGTTCGTTTTTTCGAACCATTGAATCGAAGAGATCGTGAAAAGGTTGCCATTCAGAAAAACTACCAGAAAACGATGGCAACGCGATAGGAGGTAGCCGTCGTACCGTAGGTTTAGCCGCTGGGGCTAGAGATCCATCCACTTGAGGTGTATTTGTCGGTTTGAGCGACTCCAGGAGATCAAGCATGCTTCCCCGCGAGTCTAGGTATTTTTCTTCGCACTGCCCGAAGAAGTCTTTTGAAAAATACGTTCGTTGCTCGATCGCTGGAAGCTGCTTTTCGTCGGCCGCGGATTTTAGTTTGACCATCTGGTCGTGATTCGTTTGGAACTTTGTCCAGGTTGACTCGAGAGCGTTGAGTCGCGATTGCACCTGGCCGTAGGTGATCTTTGCCTCCCCGAGCTTCTGAAGATTTTCTAGTGTACGCGCGATGCGCCATAACAGTTCGGATGGACGATCGATTAGCTCGCTGAGCGACATGATACCGAGATATATCAACTAACGATTTTACGGGAATCTGACTTGAGTATTTAAACTGCGAGAGAGACAGACGCGCACGACACACTTACTTGCACGCACACGACACTCGAGTTGTTGACACACACTGACTACGAGTCTTGATACGGTGATCAGCGACTTTGCGAATTTGAAATTAACCGTTTTCAGTTATCCCATCGAGAGATTTCACTTTTAGCATTTTCCGTAACGCTGTGGATAAGCTTTTCACAACACTCCGTGTCACTCACCCACTAATTTGTTCCCCGAGATTCGCGACGATTCAAAGATAGTTCAAATCACTTCGCGACCGATCCGGCTCGAAGGACCAAAAATGTTGCGAGAGACGATAAGAGGTTATTTAGATGTGGGTGAACAAATTAGCGAGAGAGAAGCCTAGGATGAGTGACTGATGGGATTAATGTTTAAGAAAAGCCTTACACGGGGTTTTATTCGTATTTACTTAAAACTCGTGTCTTTATTGAATTCTCACGATGAGATATGTACAGATACAGATATTTGACCACGAGGCCGATAGATAATTTTTCAATGTTTCCCACAGGGAGATCTGAGACATACTGATATACATATGGACTTTGATTTAGTCCGCAGGAATACACATATACATATACATTGAATAGTTCTAACGCTCGGTGCGCAATAATGAGAGTTGAGAGTTCGATTTGAGGCAGGTAAACACTGCACGATGGTGTGTGTGCTCTCGATATAGACACTGTCGTCCAGCTGATCTAAGCAATCGATTATACTTTGCCCGAACACTATAAACTAGAAAAATGTAATTACCATCTTGAGTCAGCGCCATTGGTTTCAAATATAAATGATGGTATAAAACCTGTATGAGAGAGCAATGACAAAACACGAGCAACTAAAAGGAATAAAGAAACCGCTCGCATATAAAAAAGACAGAGTTACCAAGATGGCGAGAAATGGTTGTCGTAGAATTGTTACCTAAAATATTATTAAGCATAATTATAATTCAAGTGTGAATAAAGAAAACATTTAGAAATCTGTGTAAAGAGTTTAATTACTCCCGAACATAATGGTCCTTCGAACCGGATTCTCCGGAAACACGAATCACTGCATAACTCAAAATTAACACATCATCGTAATGACGCCGAGATACGAAGCCTGAATCGATAGACGCTATCAAGGAAAGAGGTTCAAAATTCGGTCAATCCAGACACAGCATGGGAAATCATCAACAATAATCTACAGAATATTCAAGCTGCAGTGAATGAATTTATTATCAATTAAATAATTCAAATACATCATCAAACAGCAATATCACCAATACATACGTACGGCGATTTACACTCGACGTACACATATCGATGGCTCCTATCGAAAAGAGCGTAACTCCGCAGTGCAGGAAAGAAGAGCGTATCTCGGCGAAGCAGTTAAGAAAGGCGTATGTCCCCTATGACACCCTATGACAAATGCCTTTCTTAACTGTTGCGCCGAGATACGCTCTTCTTTCCTGCACTGCTGAGTTACGCTCTTTTCGATAGGAGCCATCGATATATCAAAGAGGGTGCAGTGAAACAACAGTAAGGAGCTCACACACGAGGCACGCACATCAATTAAGCTGCGTCTCTCGTCAACAACTCACAAAACAATTGCATCAGCTCACACACGAGACATACACCACTGAAGCTATCTATCAGTGGTTTCTTGTAATCAGCTCGCAAAACAACTGCACTTCACCCACGAAGCACGCACACCACTGAAGCTACGTCAATCGGAGGAAGCTCGCATCAAAACTCACAGCTGTTTCACGAACGAAGCACGCACACCACTGAAGCTGCGTCAATCGGAGGAAGCTCGCATAAAAACTCACAGCTGTTTCACGAACGAAGTACACACACCATCACGACAGCCGTTCCTGCAACCAATTCTTCATATCAGCAAAACAACGCAGGGGACGACATCCACATTACATCGTATATACTTACTATAAGGAAATATTAGTACATAACTGAATAGGGTGAGTGAGTCTCCATCTCTCTTACCTATCCTATCACTATTTCTTCCTTCCGATTCCAACCTGTTCCTTCTCCTGACACAAAATGGATAAAAAAAACTTATTATGAAACGCGGTCAATTAAAAGCACAATTGACAAAATTCCAAACTTACCTAGAGACCTGCAACATAGCCTCAAAGGCACAATTACAAATCGGACTCAAAAAGGCTGAGGAGCTTTGGGATAAATTCGAAGACGTTCAGACAGCAATTGAAGACTTGATAGACGATTCGGAAATAGCGGACGTTGAGCTTCAATTACAAGAACGATCAACTTTCGAGAACAATTATTACGCGACAATAGCATCAGCGTCAGAAACGTTAGACTCGTTTTCCGCACTTGAGAATTCAAGTGCAAATACAAGCTTTTCTGATACATTAAACCCCAACGGTTCGAACGTCGGAACAGCAAATCACGATCGTAACCAAACTCCGCGAATTAACGTAAAGCTTCCTATACTCAATTTACCAACATTTACCGGAGATTACGATCAGTGGTTATTATTCGAAGACTCTTTCAACTCTTTGATTGACGTAAATACTGAATTATCAGAAATACAGAAATTTCAATACTTGCGTAGCTCTCTCAAAGATCAAGCCCTTCAGGTAATCCAATCACTAGAAACTTCCGCAGGTAATTACAAAATAGGATGGGAATTGCTTAAACAGCGATACGAAAACCAACGATTGATTATAAACACTCATATGAAACAATTGTTTGAATTATCACTAGCGGGGAAAGAAAATCACGTAAATTTACAGCAATTTATAGATCATTTCAAAACACACATGCGAGCGTTAGAAACTTTAAAACAACCCGTTACAGAATGGGACACGATGTTGATTTTCTTAGCCTTAGGCAAACTAGACTTCAATACTAGGCGGGACTGGAAAAAACAGATAGGAAGTCAGGAGAAAACTTACATACCAAAAATGAGCGAATTTATGGAGTTTCTATCAAATCGTTGCCATACTTGGGAGATGATCGAACGCGGGAAATCCAAGACTGAAACCTCTAAATTTGCTTATACCAAACAAAACGATAAGAAGGTAACATTAGCGTCAACCTTTCAACCAAATTGCGTATACTGCAAGGGTGCTCACACGATTTCAAAATGTGAAGAAATAACAAAACTATCGGTGGCAGCTCGACAGGAAGAAGTACGAAAAATTAAATTATGTTCAAACTGCCTGAAACGCAATCACGAGAGTAAAGATTGCAATTCATCTTACTCGTGTCGGCACTGTGGTCAGAAACACCACTCTTTATTGCACCCCTCGACAGAACCAACATCGCAGATAAATAATAATAACGCGCATAAATCGGGTCATCTGAACTCAAATTCAGCAATAGTTACATGTTGCGCACAAGAAAATGACGATAGCAGCGAACAAGTTCAATCAACAAAGGCAGAGATGAATATAATTTTGAGTTCACAAGATTCGTCAAAAAAGAAAACGACTTCAGTCATTCTATCAACAGCTAAAGTCTTGGTTTATGACAGAGACGGAAATCAGTTGACTTGTAGAGCTTTACTTGACCCAGGATCGCAGTCAAACATCATTATAACGGAACTCGCACAGAAGCTCCGCTTAAGCCAGAAGAAGATAAATTTACCTATTAGTGGGATAAATAAAGCTAAGACAGTGGTGAAGAATCAACTGACTATTAAAATCAAATCACAACACTCTAGGTACGAAACTGAACTAGATTGTCTCGTCCTTCCAACAATTACCGGGATACTTCCACAAGCTAAGATAGATAGCTGGAAGACTTAAAACTTTTGACGAGAAAAATTTTTATCCGGTGTCTCGGGAATCGAACCCGAGCCTACTGGCTGCCAATCCGGGGGCTTACACCCACTAGACCACCTGGCCACCTTCAAATTTAACTCGTCATTTTTCAAGTCCAGTTCGTGTGCTTGGTTGTACGTTATGAATTTTCGTCGTATAGACACATGTTTAACTTTGAATATAAGTGAGTGAGCACACGGGCTCACAAACACTTGTATGGTAAAACTTACGTCCTTTTACCTATTATTTTATTGGTTATATTTAATTAAATATAACCAATGCCACAGAAGGTGGTGTAATTCGTCGAAGAATGATTTTAAGCTAGAAGACTTAAAACTTTTGACGAGAAAAATTTTTATCCGGTGTCTCCCGGTTCGATTCCCGAGACACCGGATAAAAATTTTTCTCGTCAAAAGTTTTAAGTCTTCTAGCTTAAAATCATTCTTCGACGAATTACACCACCTTCTGTGGCATTGGTTATATTTAATTAAATATAACCAATAAAATAATAGGTAAAAAGACGTAAGTTTTACCATACAAGTGTTTGTGAGCTCGTGTGCTCACTCACTTATATTCAAAGTTAAACATGTGTCTATACGACGAAAATTCATAACCTAAGATAGATACTTCAACTTGGAGTCTACCTCGACACATACAATTAGCCGATCCCGAGTTCTATCAACCGGGAAAAATTGACTTGTTGACAGGAGCTGGGTGCTTTTGGAAATTGTTGAACGGAAATCGGACTGAATTAGCACACGATCAACCTATTCTCCAAAACACACTATTAGGATGGATAATAGGGGGCGAGAATACAAACGAATCATCAGAATATACGACCTGTCACATCGTAGTCTCAAGATTAGAGAAACAACTGAATAACTTCTTTAAAACTGAAAACTTAGCCGAAGAAAAAAGACGTCTGACTAAAGATGAAAGTTGGTGCGAAGCACAATTCAGCGAGACAGTTCAACGACCACAGAAAAGATATATAGTATCTTTGCCCAAAAATTCTGCAGTAATTCTCGGGAAATCTCGCGAATCAGCCGTAGCAAGACTCATGTCTTTAGAAAGAAAATTGAACAGACAACCAAGACTAAAAGACGAATACTTGAAATTCATGAGAGACTACGAATCTACAGGTCATATGACACAACAAACTTACAACAAGATTCTCTCAGATGACGAACAGTTCTTCCTACCACATCATCCTGTTGTAAGAGAATTCAGTATCACCACAAAGGTTAGAGTGGTGTTCGATGGTTCAGCTAAGACAAGCTTAGGGACATCTCTCAACGATAAGCTATTTGTTGGCCCAAATCTACAAGAAGACCTTGTAGAAATACTTATACGATTCAGAATTCACGAATATGTAATAACTGCCGATATAGAAAAAATGTTTAGGTAAATTGACGTATTACCTGCAGATAGACCTTTGCAACAAATTCTATGGCGGGAAGACCCGTCACATGAAATAAAGGCATACACTTTGAATACTGTTACGTACGGAACTACGTGTGCCCCCTTTTTGGCGATGCGTTGTTTGAGGCAGCTTGCCCAAGATGAAGGCCACAATTTTCCACTAGCGGCAGAAGCCTTGAGGAAAGACTTCTACATGGATGACGTCTTAACAGGAGCGAGAACGTTGAAAGAAATAATCCAGAAGCAAATTCAATTATCTAAATTGTTAGAGGAAGGCAGCTTCAGACTAAGAAAATGGAGGTGTAATCACGAGGAAATTTTATCTCACCTAGCATATGATAGAAAGGCGGATAACCTCCTGGTATTAGATGACTCCGACGCATTGAAGACACTGGGATTACTTTGGAATTCAAAAACGGACGTACTACAATACAGTATACATTGTGACGTTGCAGATTAGCTGCCGTCACAAAGGTTCCGAAAATCACACATTTTATTAGCTATATCGTGAGAGAGAGTTGTTACCGCCGTCTAGACCCTCGGGATACAAGTGACACACCTAGAATAAGCAATAGAGCTAGACTAATTTGAAGTGTTTTTCTGTTAATGTACCGCGAGAGAGAGAGAGAAAGAAGATAAAGAAGACGACGATCCTGAACTTCCGCTACTAGAACTTCCGCCACGAGAACTGGTGTTAAAGAGACGGCTACGCAGTATGTAATCCAGTAATCGTACTAGGACAGTACCGAATCAACCGGAGGGAAGACTGTGGACCTTGGTCCAATATCGCTAGGCGGTGAATAGGACTGTGATGCAGTCTCCTGCCGGCAGATGAATCTTACCATCCAGCATCTGGTTGTTGCCTTGCACAACCAGCTTCATCACCCGCTCCAGCTGCCATCACCGACGTCACGCAGAGTCCGGCATAAGGACCAGTGACGTAACGTTATCGCTACCGGATGTAAAACGTGAGAGTGGACAAGTATAGTGTCCCGCGTTCTCTGGCTAGACCGGAAGAGGTGGAGATCCAGTTGGAACACCTAGGTCTGCCAGAAGTTTGCAGCGTCATCTACAGAAGAGATCGCACCTGTGAAGTGCATCCCATGCGGTTGGTATCGCTGTTACGGTATCGCTTCGTAAGAACCAAGGTCGCAGCTTCCCGAAGATCCTCTCGCCACCGAAGTTCAGCAGAACGGCTGATCTAACGCAACGAAGTTCTAAAACCTAACGCCTAACGTCAGGCAACAAGTTGACGCCTTGGGTCGAGCAGCTGACGAGCTGCTCGTTCATGGAACGTTTTTCGCAGGGCCAATCAGCTCATTAGCTGGTCCTGATAGGCTCTTGATTTTCAAAATCAGGAAGGATCGTCGAGACGCACCGAGGTATCGCCTAGCCTCATCACTTCTACGTTTCGCTTCGCCTAAACTAGACGCGTTATCCGTTCTCTCTCGCCTCACATTAGCCTAAAGTTAAAGTTAAGTTATAATTGCGGGTAAAGTTAAGTGTGTGCTTCAAAGCAGCTCAGCTAAAGGTAAGGTCTTTATGATCTGTAAACTGCTAGTAAAGCCACAAAAACTAGATCTGAATTTCTACTTGTTCATTTATCGTAGATTTTCTTTGTACCGCGTGCCGCCTACGGGCCACGTAGTCGCCTATTATCGTATTCACAGAAATTCAGTGAAAGCACTTTATAAATTGGCTGTAGTAATTAAGAATATCTTTTGGCTTGATAATTTTCCGCTTATTAGTCTGATTTCTTTGCTATCTTTGCTTTTGATTTGTTAAGATTATTTGAGAGCTTGTTCTTGCTTTAATTCTCGCTTTGAGAATATCTAACGCTTTGATTTATTTGCTATCTTTGATTTAGTAATTTATTAGTAATTAATTAGTATAATATCGCATGGTGTGTCGCTTGTAATTCCAACTCCCCGAGGTTGGCTGAACGTAGTTAGTCATAGTTTTAAGTTGTTTCTTTATTAATCTGCTTTATTATTTTCTTATTCTGTTTGATTTCTATTATTCTGTTATTCTATCTGATTTCCTTGATTCTATGTGATATTTCTGATTTATGCGATTTAATTGTGCTATAATATTCCGACTTTCGCTATATTACATTATAATAAGATTACTACCGCTAAGTAGTATCTTTGATCTGATATCTTAATTATTCTAGTATAAATTTGTCATTAATTTAGCTTATCGCATCTCTTAGCTTTTCTGAAATTATTTATTGAGTCATTATATCGTCTAATAATTAATTAATAACGCTAGTGTGCCACATTAGAAAAGTTGATATTGAGTATCGTATCGCTCGGTGATACGTAGCCTGAAAAGTAGTGTAGCTTGCATTATATCGCTTCTACGGCACAGCTAGCTAACCGGCGTGTTTACGTTCTTTTGTACCGCTGCGTCGCGGTAAGGCTCAATAATATAATATTCTTTCTTTTGTTAAATTCAGTATTTTTCTAAGCATTATTCCAATTGTTATTTTCTCGCATTATTCGTAACTATTATTTGATAACTAACTCTGAGCAATTCTATATTTCCGATTATAGTCGAATCTTTAGTATCGCTAATCAATTTGTTATCGCTAAATCTGTACAACAATTAAATGAGGAACAATATACGAAATCGCAGATTTCACTGAAGGAAATTTATATCTGGTGTCTTATATTTTATTTATTCAATTAAAAAGGTGAATCCACCCACTCTACCCTTATCTTTGTAAATCTGAGCTAACCGAAGCTTTAAGGCCGTCGTTCCGGCAATTTATCAATTTGTTGAGTACCGCTGTATTTTATTAGATTTCTGTGAAAACGACACTTACGTGTCTGGCGCCCAACACTCTCTTAGTTTTTATTAATTAGTAATTTATCGAAGGAACGCCGTAGGGTGCGGAGTTGCACTCTGAAACTCCGTTACAACATATATCAGAAGAAGAAAAATACACTAAACGAAACATCCTTTCCAAAATAGCTCAGATATACGACCCTTTGGGTCTAGTCGGTCCTATTCTCCTCAATGCGAAAATTCTGATGCAACAGCTATGGAAACTAGACATTGGATGGGATTGCGAAGTACTTCAAGATATCGACGAATCTTGGCGGATATATTACCGTTCTCTTTTACTAACAAATAAGCTAACAATAAACAGGAATGTAAGCCCAAAAAATAGCTCAAATCAAGTCGATTTACATGGTTTTGCTGATGCTTCCGAGAAGGGTTATGGTGCATGCGTCTATGTAGTAAGTCGCGACTCAAACGGAGTCACAACGGCTCGACTTTTATGCTCAAAGGCTAGGGTAGCTCCCGTCAAACAATTGACACTCCCTCCACTTGAATTGAACGCAGCAGTATTACTATCTAGACTTATATTATCGATACGAACATCACTACAAAACGTGATTCGAAAAATATACCTTTGGAGCGACTCAACGATCGTACTCTACTGGATAAGGACATCCCCAGAACAACTCAAAACCTTCGTTGCCAATAGGGTAGTAGAAATATTGGAATACACGTATAACACATCATGGTTACACGTACCCACGGCAGACAATCCAGCAGACATACTTTCCAGAGGAATAACTGTCGAAAACTTGATTACCAATCAACTATGGTGGGAGGGTCCCCAATGGATACGTGAACACTCAAGTGAGTGGCCTAAACAAGAGATCATAAAAGAACTAGAAATACCAGAACTCAGAACACTTTCAGTTCATGCAGTCGTCTATGAACAGCTAAGCGTACTACAGAAATACTCATCATACGAAAAAACTGCTTAGAGTGATCGCGACTGTTCGAAGATTTCATTTGAAGTGCAAAGGAGTAAAATTAACTGCTTCTTTGACAGTTGATGAATTAGATGCGGCTAACGTATCGATACTCATCATGACACAACGCAACGCATTCGATAGAGAAATAAAGGATCTGCAAGCACAAAGATCAGTAAAAAGATGGAGTCAAGTTCTATCCCTGAAACCACGGATAGACAACAGGGGACTGTTACGTGTTGGCGGGCGGCTCGAGAATGCATCGATAGCTCCAGATCAGAAGAATCCTATTCTTTTGCCATGTAAAAATCATGTGACAGAACTAATAATGAAACATGAACACGAAAGACTTCATCACTGCGGTCCAGAACAGCTACTCAACTCGATTCGTCAGAAATACTGGCCTATATCTGGAAGAAGAGAAGCTAGAAAGGTAACTAGAAGATGCGTGACATGCTTCCGCTATCAACCCAAACCAATTGAAACCACGATGTCAGACTTACCAAAAGAAAGATTGACGGAAGTGACTAGACCATTCGAAACATGTGGTATAGACTACGCCGGGCCCCTACGAGTTCGAGAAAGTAAGCGTCGAGGTAATATACCTATAGCTAAAGCGTATATAGCCGTTTTCACCTGTTTTCAAACCAAAGCCGTACACCTAGAATTAGTGAGCGACTTATCTACGGAAACCTTTTTAGCGGCATTCAGAAGATTTATTGCGCGTAGAGGAATCTGTAAAATCATTTATTCCGACAATGGTACTGTAACGTGTTCGGCTTATAGCCAAATAGCCGAACCGTACATGGTATAGGCGATACACCTATACGTTCACATGTCATTGTATAGAGCAGCGTCGTAGCGCGCAAGCTAACACACGCATATCAGAACATCAAGTATGACGTCACCGCAAATATAAAAGGCGAGCGTCTCACGGCTCGTGAGCGTATTCGAGCCAAAGCGGCCGTGCGACTCACAATCATTTAGATAGCTAGAGCGGATTCGTGCCATAGCGGCCTACCGTCTCGTCTGTTCACTTAACTTCTCAATTCATAACCTCAAATCTCGAGCATAGCAAGAGCCAAAGCGGCCACGTTGTTTTAGTCGATTCAATAAATTCGGATAGTTGCCAAAGCGGCAACTATACCATTAAATTCAAGCAAAAAATAATATAGTCTTAGCCAAAGCGGCATTTCTATAAAATCAAAAATTTCAAATAAGAGAAAAACATTTCAAATAACACACAAAGTCCGGCACATTGTGCCTGCGAGCGTAGAATTTAAGAAATTAGGTTAAGTAATCAGAAATTCTATTTTTAAGAGTTTTACTCTTTTTCATCATAATAAAATTCTTTTCGTTATGCATTTTTTTTTGTATTATTTTTGTAAAATAGTAAATTCCTTCGAAACACAAATATTCTTATATTCAAAATAAAAAGGAAATGATTTGATAATCATTTAAATTATCAGGAATCTGATTTTAGTTTCTATTTTCTTATTAATTGATTTTGTTTTATTAATTTCTTTATCTTTCAGTTAACTTAGAATCATTTATAGCTAGATATCAGTATCGGTGCGTTGATCTCATCCAGCACGGTAGCTCTATAGCATCTACCCTAGTCTGGTGAGTGATACATATCCCAGATCTGATCAAAACGGTATCGGTGAGTCAAATTCAACAGCACGATAGCTCTATAGCACCTATCGCTGTCTAGCGAATTTGACATATCCCAGATCCGTAGGGAAGCAGCTCTGGTAGTGAAAAATCTATCCGAGTCTGTATTAGGGTAATTTAAGGGTTTTTTCAACTTTTCCCAGAGGAGCTCCAAATTTCATACCCCGTGACAAAGTACTCACGCGAACTAGCATAATTTCACCAGCCTTCAGCTGGTGAAACATATGCAATAAGTTACAATACTAATTTCGTTGGGGCTGCGAGAGAGCTACGTGAAGTTTATCAATTTCTCAATCAAAGTAATCAGGAAATTTATACTGAACTAGCTAGACTGCAGGTAAAGTGGAAATTTATTCCACTTAGAGCTCCTCACTTTGGAGGACTTTGGGAAGCGGCCGTTGAGGCTACTAAACGGCACCTACACAAAATCGTGCAGAATTTGGTTTATACGTTTGAAGAATACTATACATTGTTGACACAAATCGAAGCGATTTTGAATTCGCGACCTTTAACTCCGCTATCCTCTGACCCTACAGACCTGTCTGCTCTCACACCTTCTCACTTCCTGTCTGGAGACTCACTCTTACATTTACCTGAGATAAGTTTAGTAGGAACTCCAGATAATTTGTTATCCAGATGGAAACACGTACAGAAACTAAGCCAACATTTTTGGCAGCGATCGAGTAAAGAGTACTTACATCAATTGCAATCCCGTAGTAAGTGGATAGCCGGTAATGCCAATCTAGAAGTTGGAGAAATGGTATTATTAGTTGAAGATAATGTCCCTCCATTACAATGGGTTTTGGGAAGAGTCTTGATTACGCATCCTGGAGCTGATGGAGTAGTCAGAGTAGTAACTGTCAGAACGGCTGCTGGGTCGCTAAAACGAGCTGTCCGAAAATTATGCGCGTTACCCATCAATAATGACAAAACCTACTAAAAAAAAAAAAAAAAAATATCAAGAATAATATAAAATACTCATATTAATTGAGTTGATTCAAAATAATTATACTTCCGTTGTTATAAGCGTTCAAAGATCAATACAGATAAATTTATCCAAGGCTAATTAAGTTATAATCATAATTAGTTGATTTCCAATATATTACTTACCTTATTAGATTAATCAGTATTTTGTGTAGCATTCACATGCAAAGTTAATGATACTATTTATTCGTTGAAAGAATCTTTCAAGGTGGGCGGCATGTATGAGAGAGCAATGACAAAACACGAGCAACTAAAAGGAATAAAGAAACCGCTCGCATATAAAAAAGACAGAGTTACCAAGATGGCGAGAAATGGTTGTCGTAGAATTGTTACCTAAAATATTATTAAGCATAATTATAATTCAAGTGTGAATAAAGAAAACATTAAGAAATCTGTGTAAAGAGTTTAATTACTCCCGAACAAAACCTTCTGAATGAATATTCATTTATCATTTTTAAGATTCACGGGAAAAAGAAAAATGGAAAAATTACAGTTTATATAGTGACCGGGCGCTTCGAACCCAAAACTGGAAAAATTACAGGTCAAATAATAATTTTGACAGAATCTGTAAGAATTACAATGACCCTGAAGATATCTGAATCAGACAAAATTTCATCTTTGGTAAGCGATAGCTGCCATGTTTTTTATCGTACAGACTCCGCTCGGTAATCATTTTCTTCGTTTTCAAATTCTCTAGATGAGCATTTTTTTTTTTTTTTTTATTTCGCTTTACCTATCGCGGTGACTTGAAAAGTAATCTTTGGGAAGCCACAACTGGCGTGTTTTTTATCATACAGACTTCGCGCTCGGGAGTCATTTTCTTCGTTTTTAAATTCTCTAGATGAGCATTTTTTTGGTTTTTCCGATTTCGCTCTATTTGAAGCGGTATGGGCAAATGTAATTTTCAAGACGTATACTTCATTCTATCCACATTAGGGTGGTCGTTAATTTCTAACATATACTTGCCACTCTTCAAATCGATAGATAATGATCCAAAAACACCATGTAATTTTTTTCAGATTTTGAGCATAATTGGTGTTGGAAGGTACGAAGCATTTAAAGCCTGCGCCTCATGTCAACAAATCATGACGTCACTAGGGCCGGCCTTCTGCCGGACCAACCTTGCTACGCGAAATATACCAGTCTGTTGTTAAGCGCTTCACGCGAACGGTGTTTATCTCTTGGAGACGCAGAACGATAATTTGTGTACCTGTTCACCGATATAATATAACATATAATAAAAGAGATAACAATATTACAATGTCAGCTATCCTGCGTTATTATTTTATACCTTTTCAATAGGTTATGGGCCCAGGACGCGAATCGGTATCGGTAAAACAGGCAAGTAAAAAAAAAAAACTTGTGAGAGAGTGACCGCGTGATAAGCGAACCGGCGGGAAGACCGCTGTATAAGAACTAAAAGTGTGTGCGTGGAGTAATTGTTTTTCAGAGACGTTTTTTTTTTTTCTTCTCTTTTTCCTGAAAGAATTCGAAGTGAGAATGTCAAATACGTCAATACGAATAGATCCGCTAACAGCGGACAATTACGACACGTGGAAAATTCATATGAGAGCGATACTCATAAAAAACGATTTGTGGGGGTACGTCAACGGCACAGACGTAAGGCCGGCAAGTGATGACACATTGATTGCACAGTGGGTGAAAAACGACAATAAAGCGCAAGCAGACATCATATTAGCAATAAGCGCGTCTGAGGTGAGGGCTGTTGACGGCATGGAAACATCGGCAGCGATATGGCGAAAGCTCGAGTCGTTATACCAATCAAGTGGACCGGCACGCAAGGCATCGTTGCTGAAGAAGCTGGTGCTAGCTCGCATGCAGGAGGGTGATGACTTGAGGAAGCATATGACAGATTTTTTTGATGCAGTGAAAAAACTAAAAGAGATTGGGCTGATAGTAATTGACGAGTTACTGTCAATCCTGCTGCTATACAGTTTACCAGAGTCATATGATACATTCCGAATTGCGGTTGAGTCGCGGGATGATTTACCCAATCCGGAAATTTTAAAAGTGAAGATCGTTGAGGAATATGAGGCGCGCAAGTCAAGAGAAACCAACACCGACCAAGGTGCTATGTATGTGAAGAACAACAGACACCAACACACACGGGCTCCACAAAGTGAGAAGGTTGAAAGGTCTGAGGGATCAAGAAGCAAACCCGAGTGTTTTTCGTTGTGGTGGTGTTGGTCATATTGCGCGATACTGTCGATCGAGATATCCGTCAAAATCAAAACAAAGTGCGCGACAAGTTGAAGACGGAGATAGTAGATCGGTGTGCTCTTCGCGAGCGCCCGAAGAAGATATAATGCTTAGTACTACCGAAGAAGTTATGTACAGCCGCGGAAACGGTACCGAGTGGTGCATCGACAGTGGATCTACCGGGCATATGTGTAACGTGAAAGACATTTTTACGAACTTTACGCCGCTTGATACCGAATTAAATTTAGCGAACAGTGAGAGTACCAGGATCACTGGAACTGGAAGTGTACGTCTACCGGTAGACACGGGAGACCGCGAAAGAGTCATAAACATCGAAAAGGTATTTTACGTATCGGATTTGCGTACGAACTTATTGTCGGTGTCAAAAATGACAGATCGGGGTTTCGAAGTGCGTTTTCGGAAGAGAGAGGCGACCGTTATTGACAAACACAATAACGTGTTAATCCGCGCGGACCGGGTAGGAAATTTATATTATGTGAGAAAGAGCAAAGACTCCGTGAATATCGTGGAAAATAAAAACAAAAGTGAAATAGACATATGGCATGAGAAATTGGGACATTTAAATGAACATGATTTAAAGGAAATGGCCAGAAATGGTAGTGTACACGGACTCAGATTGAAAAGTGACGCAAAATTGTCGGAGTGCGAAGTGTGCATCCGTGAAAAACTAACACGCGCTCCATTCCCGAAAAGCGATGGAGAACGTACAAAAGATCTGCTTGAAATAATTCACACCGATGTATGTGGTCCAATGAGGTGCCCATCTCATAAAGGTTTCAGATTTTTTGTGACATTCATCGACGATAAATCGCGTTGGTGCGAAGTGTATTTCGTGAAACATAAATCGGAAGTCTTGGACGCTTTTAAGAAGTTCAAAGCAGAAGTTGAGAAATTCACGGGTAAGCAGATAAAAGCACTCCAATCGGACAATGGGAAAGAATATTGCAATGGCGAGTTTGATCATTTCCTCAAGATTCACGGGATCCAAAGACGTTTAACGGTGCCGTATACACCGCAACAGAACGGCGTGGCTGAGAGGAAGAATAGAACATTACTAGAGATGGCTCGATGCATGATGCGTCAGTCAGGCGTTCCTCCAGCGTTTTGGGCCGAAGCGATCAACACTGCGTGTTACGTGCGAAATCGGTGCCCAACGTCCCCGTTGAAAGGGCAAATACCATTTAAACTGTGGAAGGGCAAAACCCCCACAATACTGTACATGCAAGTGTTTGGATCGAAAGTCTATGCGTTAGACAAAAGCACAAACAAGGGGAAATTCGACTCACGTTCGGAACAGTGCATCTTCATGGGTTATTCAGTGGAGTCGAAAGCCTACCGAGTCTATTCGCCGAAAAATAGGAGAATCATTGTGACTCGGGACGTGAAGTTCTTGGAGGAATCAGCGTTCGGAAACGAGTATCAAGAAATACTTGACAGCGTAGAAGACGATAGTAAAATATCAGTCGAAATCACTAACAGAGAGAGCTTCGAGGACCACCATAAGACACCCAAAGAAATCCAGGCCGAACCTGAACGTCCAAGTAAGCGAAAGGCTCCAGTCACATGGGAATCACTGGTTCAACCCCCAAAACGTGGGAGAGGGCGTCCGAGGATGGTGCGTACTGGGTCGGCTGGAAGACCACGAAAGGTTTATCAACCAACTAGCATCGATGTCGAAGACGAAGAGAGTAGCAGTGACGAAGAGGACACACGCGAAGAACAACGAGGATCAGAAGAAGACGAAGAAGTTTTTACCGAACACGCAAACCTGCTGATGACACAGGATCCACTCACGTGGCAGCAAGCCAAAGAAACCGGAGACGCGGATGCCTGGAGGATAGCGTTGGAAGACGAGTACCTAGCGCAGATCCGAAATGGTACGTGGGAAATAGTTACACGGCCGAAGAATCGTAAAGTCATTGGTAGCAGGTTCGTGTTCTGCACGAAAAACAACGGCACGACTGAAAAGAAAAAGGCACGACTTGTCGCAAAGGGTTGCTCCCAACGACCAGGGGAGGATTTCCATGAAACTTTCTCACCGGTCGTAAGATCAACTTCAATACGCCTAATGGCCGCATTGGCTGCAGAACTCGAGCTGGAAGTACACCAGATGGACGTCATCGCCGCGTATCTAAACGGGGAACTCGAGGAAGACCTGTACATGGAAGTGCCGGAACAATTACGTGAAGTGTTAAATAAACTAAAAGCTGGGGAACGACTCGGCTCAAGTGATAAAATCGTGCGAGAGAGCGTTGTGAGAAAAACTGCTGATCGGTGGCACAGTGAACTTAATACGAACAATGACAGTGTGTGCCTGCTAAAGAAATCGCTGTACGGGTTACGCCAATCAGGTTTACAGTGGCATCGAAAGTTGGTGAACAAACTACGGAAACTAGGCCTAGAAGCAATGCCGCAGGACCCATGCATTTTTGTGTCGCGAGATAAAAATCACATAATGCTAATCGCGGTTTACGTGGACGACATCCTGATTGCAACAAACGACTCAAAGTGGCTACGCGAAATAAAACAATCGTTGTCGGAATCGTTCGAAATGAAAGACCTCGGTAAGGTCGATCAGTGTCTCGGGATCGAATTTTCACGCGATAAGCAGCTGCGAGTTTATTTAAAACAACGCCGCTATGCTGAAACGATCTTAGAACGGTTCGGGATGAAAGACTGTAAGCCGGTATCGACACCGATGGAATCGGGCTGCAAATTGTCGAAACCAGTAAACGTGAGTGACAGTGAAATGAGACAGTATCCGTATCAGAGTCTCATTGGTGCGTTAATGTATTTATCAGTGACGACTAGACCGGATATCACGTATACGGTGAACTTTTTAAGCCAGTTCAATAATAACTACAACGCTGAACATTGGAAAGCCGCAAAAAGAGTGCTACGTTACTTAAAATGTACTCTAGAGTACGGACTTGTGTATAAAAAGACGGGACTACCATTGTTCGGTGTAGTTGACGCAGATTGGGGTGCGAACACCCTAGATCGCCGATCGTATTCCGGGTACGCGTTCGTCCTAGCCGGTGCTGCGATATGTTGGGAGGCCCGTAAGCAGCGAACCGTGGCCCTCTCAAGCACAGAAGCAGAGTACATGGCCTTATCAGAGGCAACCAAGGAAGCCATGTATCTGCAAGGTATCTTGGAAAATGTGAATATGTCGAGTGATTGCGTAACGTTGTTTAGCGACAATCTCGGCGCTCAGGCACTGGCAGAAAATAACGGCTATCATTCGCGAACTAAGCACATCGACGTGCGACACCATTTTGTCCGAGACGTCGTCGAGAAAGGGCTAGTTGACCTTCAGTACTTGCCCACGGAGGAGATGCCAGCGGACGTATTAACCAAAGGACTTAGCGGACCAAAACATCGTGAATGCCTTATCAATATAGGCATGATTAATGTTCATGATTAGTGAGGCTTGAGCTCATGACTTCGAGGGGAGGTGTTGGAAGGTACGAAGCATTTAAAGCCTGCGCCTCATGTCAACAAATCATGACGTCACTAGGGCCGGCCTTCTGCCGGACCAACCTTGCTACGCGAAATATACCAGTCTGTTGTTAAGCGCTTCACGCGAACGGTGTTTATCTCTTGGAGACGCAGAACGATAATTTGTGTACCTGTTCACCGATATAATATAACATATAATAAAAGAGATAACAGTATTACAATGTCAGCTATCCTGCGTTATTATTTTATACCTTTTCAATAATTGGAAACCATGCCGAAATCAATTTGAAGTTGAAATAATTGGAAAGTTGAATGAAAAAATTCAAGAAAAAATTTTCCTCAATTTTTTAGTGAAAAAGGAGGAAACTGAAGTTCGCTTCGGTAATATCATATGATGAAGCCGAAAGAGTGATTGACTCAATAGTTTGGTCAGAAAAAAGCGAAAAAAATTTCGAATAACAAAACATGAAATCTTTTCGACAAAAAAAATGTATTTTATGATAATCTTATCATATTACAACGTTATGGAGACTATATTCATTTGTTATCAACTTCTCGTCCATGGCGTTAACGTGACATTTGAAGTTAAAAAAAAAAAATTTCATCTGCAAAAAACTTTAATTTTTTTTTCAACATCAAATATAACATTAACACCATGGATGAAAAGTTGATGTAGAATAAATATAGTCTACATAATGTTGTAATATGACAAGATTACCATAAAATACATTTTTTGATCGAAAAGATTTCGTTGTTTGTCATTCTACATTGGTTTCCCGCTTTTTTTCTGAACGAACTGTTGAGTCGATCACTTTTTTGGCTTCATCATATGATATGACTGAAGTAAACATTAGTTTTCTTATTTTTCACTCGACTATTGGGAAAATTTTTTTTTTCAATTTTCAAATCCAATTTGTTTTAATTTTTTCAACTTCAAATTGATTTCGGCACGGTTTCCAATCATGCTATAAATTACACCGTGTTTTTGGGTCATTATCTATCGATTCAAGGGGTGGCAAGTATATGTTAGAAATTAACGACCACCCTAATGTAGATACACCCAGAAGAAAGATTTATTTGAAGATTAACCTATAAGATTATTTATTTGACAGAAATAAAATTTATTGGTGGGTAGTTTACATATATTTCGCGCAAATGAAAAATTTATTTGCGGTAAATAAATAATCTGAAAGGTTCATATACAGATAAAATTTATTTAGATTGAATAATTATTTACCTGGGTGTAGAATGAAGTATATGGCTTGAAAATTACATTTGCCCATACCGCTTCAAGCAGAGCGAAATCGGAAAAACCAAAAAAATGCTCATCTAGAGAATTTTAAAACGAAGAAAATGACTCCCGAGCGCGAAGTCTGTATGATAAAAATCACGGCAGTTATGGCTTCCCAAAGATTACTTTTCAAGGCACCGCCACAGGTAAAGCGAAATAAAAAAAAAAACAAAAAAAATGCTCATCTAGATAATTTGAAAACGAAGAAAATGATTCCTGAGCGAAGTCTGTACGATGAAAAACATGGTAGCTATCGCTTCCCAAAGATGAAATTTTGTCCGATGCAGATATCTTCAGGGTCATAGAATTACATTGTAAAAGTGTAAAATTACATTTGAAACTGTAATAATTAATATTTAGCAATGTCTTTTATAAAAATATTGTTTGAAATGTAATTTTTCCAGTTTTTGGTTCGAGGCGCGCCTCTTATTACTATATGAACTGTAATTCATTTTTTTTCGCGTGTTCTAACATACCGAAAAAAAAAAAAAATATCACCCAGCGCCCCCCCCCCCACTTACGGCGCCCTAGGCTATAGCCTAGGTAGCCTAGTGGGTAAACCGGCGCTGCTTATATGGACTTGAATCTTCCTTTGGGGGGTGTTCTTGCGGGGTTTTTCCTTCCCCCCGACTAGCCCCCCAGCTGGTGTTCGCCTCTCGTAGTCCTTGTCCTTGTTCCTCATAGAGTTCTTTGTCTCTCGAAGAGTTCCTTGATCTTTGCCTTTGTTTATGCCTCTTCACGTGCCTGGTGCATGTTGAGTTTCGATGTTTGTCGCGTTGCGTTTTCTCTTGTTGCTAGGGCGATTCTTTCCTCTGTGACCGTAAGGGTCTTTTTAGGTTTTATATGATCTTCTAATACCTGGGGTTTGTTTTTACTCGCTCTTTTAAGTTGTTCGCACGTGTTCATACTGTTTCGAGATTTTATGAGTTTAAGAGTTTTCAGTGAAGCTTATTTAAAGATACATACAATAAATTGTAGTTTATGTTGTATAATCAATCTCAAATAATGGCGCGAAATACAACAGTCAAATGGTGAGCGATTGTGCTGCCTCGCTCTTTCAGCGTCGCTACCCTTCTGAATATAGTCTGTTATAAGCAGTTGTAAGTTGTACTCGCCACGTTACAGAAGTAGCTAGACAAGTGAATAAAGAAATACGTATACATTATACAGGGCGACCCAGGTTGAGCGCACCATATTTGGTGGGTGTACTCCTCCCGCAAATCTAAGACTAAAGTTCCTTTACCAAAACTCCCAGGGTCTAATAATTCAGGAGCTACAGGAGATCTTAGTCGACCAATCAGAGGGCTTATGATGGACCAAGACAGGGCCGATTCAAGAGTGTAAGGAGAGCAGTGCCCGCGTCGGATCAATTTAGGTGGTTCGCTAAGTATTTCTCGTAGTCCAGGTCCTCGGCTTCGTAGTTCTCGCTGTCCAGGTCGTTCGCTAAGTATTTCCCGTAGTCCAGGTCCTCGGCCTCGTAGTTCTCGTAGTCCAGGTCCTCGGCTTCGTAGTTCTCGCTGTCCAGGTCCTCGGCTTCGTAGTTTTCGTAGTCCAGGTCGTGCGCTAAGTATTTCTCGTAGTCCAGGTGGTTCGCTAGGTATTTCTCGTAGTCCAGGTGGTTCGCTAAGTATTTCTCGTAGTCCAGGTCGTTCGCCAAGTATTTCTTGTAGTCCAGGTCCGCGGCTTCGTGGTTCTTCGTAGCCGAGGACCTGCACAGCGAGAACTACGAAGCCGAGGACCTAGACTACGAGAAATACTTAGCGAACGACCTGGACTACGAGAACTATGAAGCCGAGGACCTGGACCACGAGAAATACTTAGCGAACGACCTGGACAGCGAGAACTACGAAGCCGAGGATCTGGACTACGAGAAATACTTAGCGAACCACCTAAATTGATCCGACGCGGGCACAGCTCGCCTTACACTCTTGAACCGGCCCTGTCTTAGTCCATCATAAGCCCTCTGATTGGTCGACTAAGATCTCCTGTAGCTCCTGAATTATTAGACCCTCGGAGTTTTGGTGAAGGAACTTTAGTCTTAGATTTTCGGGAGGAGTACACCCACTAAATATGGTGCGCTCATCCTGGGTCGCCCTGTATATTCGCTCATAATTTCCCTTTCACTGCATGTGCTTCCCATATCACAAAAGGTTATGGGCCCAGGCAAGCGCATCTGAGGCGTGTTTAAGGGGTAAATTACAGTTTGAAGGAGTGAATATCAGTTTGAGAGTTTGAAAATGGTGAGCAAAAGTTCCTTTAGCGTTCTCCAGTCTATTGAACGTTTAAGCGGGAGAGAAAATTATCACACGTGGTCTATATCGATGAGAGCGTACTTGGAACACGAGGAGCTTTGGGATACAGTTAAGGTTGTCTCAGGATCAGTGTCTACCGACCCGAAGAAGGTTGCTAAAGCACGTGCAAAGATTATTCTGTCGGTTGATCCGTTTGTACTATCCCACATTGAAAATGAAGAAACTGCGAAAGGTGCGTGGGACAGGCTAAAAGAAGCATATGAAGACAACGGTCTAAGTCGTCGCGTGAATTTTTTGTGTGAGTTGACAACCACGAAATTGGAGAATTGTAACTCTGAAGAAGAATATGTGAATAAGATTATATCTACAGCGCATAAGCTAACGGACACCGGTTTGAAAATTCCGGACGAGTTGATTGGAGCACTCTTGTTGACGGGATTACCGAGCAAATACAGAAATATGATAATGGCCTTGGAAAGTCTATCAACACCAGTGACCTCAGATCTGGTCAAACGGAAGATAATCCAAGAAGTGAAATGGCATAAAAATATCGAGAGTGAGGGAGAGGCATCAGGCTACTTTTCATACTCCAATCAACGCAGAGATTTCAACAGAAGGGGGCGTTCTTCAAGAGGAAGAGGCCATCAACATAAGGCGTTCAAAAGATACATTAGATGTTACCAGTGTAATCAACACGGACACTACGCCAGAGAGTGCCACACATCTAAGGACGAGCCGAAGAAAGACGTGAAGGCTTGCAGTGTAGAAGAGGAGTCATGTGACGTAAACATTGCCTACGCGTTTTTGGGTATGATAGCAGCTGACGTAAACATGGCAAGCGATTGGGTAGTAGACTCAGGAGCCTCAAGGCATATATGTAACAACAAAGCATTGTTTGCTTCCATACGTGAGTCAGCGACTACCCGTATAACTATAGCAAATAAAGATACTTTGCCTGTAGAGGGAGAAGGAGAAATATATGTACAGATAGGTGGTAATAAGAAAGTTGAACTGTTAAATGTTTTATCTGTTCCAAAAATTGCAGCAAATTTGTTATCTGTCAGTCGCATTATGAGTGTTGGTTGTAACGTAGTATTTAACGAGACGAATTGCGAAATAGTCAGCCAAGCAGGTGCAGTCATTTTAAGTGCTCGTTTGACGCAAAGCGGCGTGTATAAGTTAAGCTTACATCATAAGAATAATCCTGAACCTAAAAACCCTAGCACAGTCATTAAAGTGTTCTCAGGCAGGACAGCTGAGAGTATGAATCTATGGCATAGGAGGATGGCCCATCTAAATGAAGATTACCTAAAACGTCTACAAAGCGACGCAGCAACAGGCATAAGCTTCGACGAAAATCAACGGCTACCTCAATGCGAAGCCTGCATACGAGGCAAATTTGCGAGGAAGCCATTCAAACAAAACGAGAAACGGGCAGACGGTAAACTAGTACTGGTACATACCGATCTATGTAAAATGGAAACAAAATCATTAGGTAACGCTATATATTTTCTCACATTTCTGGATGATTATAGCAGGAAAAGTTTTGTTTATTTTCTGAAAACTAAAGATCAAGTACCTGATATATTTGCCCATTTTTTGAAGTACGTTGAAAATCAGAGCGGGTGTAAGATTAAAACAATAAGAAGCGACAACGGTAGGGAATATATAAATGAAAGATTGCGTCGCATAATTGAAAGTCATGGTATCAAGCACGAAACTACCATTTCGTATAGTCCGCATCAAAACGGTCGAGCGGAAAGATTGAATAGGACTCTTATGGACAAGGCGCGCTCAATGATGATGGATGCTAATTTAAGTAAGGAATTTTGGGCGGAGGCCATCGGAACGGCCTCATATCTGTCGAATCGAGCACCGAAATCATGCTTACAAATGAGAACCCCAGAAGAATTATGGACGGGAGTGAAGCCCGACCTATCGCATATACGTATATTTGGATGCAAAGCACAAGTGCATATCCCAGCACACATGCGAGACAAGATGGACCCAATACGCTAGGCTCGTACTACTACACTCGTATGAACAAGCTTGTGTTTTCGTATACATGCATGCGATTTTCACCCCAGAGTTGCCTGGCACAGAAGTTAGGCGGCGCTGGCGGTCGTATACACGCACATATTCTACACACACTAGTAGCGTACTGGAATTGTACGTGCCTAGCGTATAACTAAAGAATGTTTGCTTCTAGGTTTTAGCCCAAGTCAAAAAGGTTACCGCATGTGGGATACTGCAGCCAGAAAAGTAATAAATAGCAGAGATGTCGTCTTTTCAGAGAACACACAGGTGGTCAAGGAGAAATCCACAGTAATATTACCCATGGACAACCACCCTGATCACGAAGGTGCAAGTGATGACTCCAACAATGAAGAACGAATAGACACAGCGAAAGCAAATGAAATGTCTACGCAAAAGAACGATAAATTCGAAGAAGACAATGTGGAAGGAATAGATTCAGGAGAAGATTCGGATATTGACACCCCGACAATCCGACCCAGAAGAACGAATCGAGCATCTAAACTGCCCAAGAATTTACACGATTATGTGATATACTCAGCGGTCAGCGATTGTGGTGAACCATACGATTACACGTCAGCCATCGACAACGAAGAATCGGCGGCATGGCTAGACGCTATGACTACTGAATACCAATCAATACTCAAGAATAACACTTGGGAACTATGTGACCTACCGGCGAACTGCAGCGCTATAGGGACCAAGTGGGTTTACAAGAAGAAGATGAACGGCAACAAAGTAAAACACAAGGCTAGATTAGTCGCAAAAGGATACAGCCAGACTAAAGGCATCAACTATCATGACACATATTCTCCTGTTGTCAGACTAACAACCCTACGCTTACTGTTTGCATATGCAGCCGAGCGTAATTTAGAGATGTTCCACTACGACGTGGACTCAGCTTTTCTACACGGAGACCTACAGGAGGAAATATACGTACAACAACCGGAAGGATTCGAAGTTCCAGGGCAAGAGACAAAAGTTTGTCGACTCAAGAAAGCAATCTACGGATTGAAACAAGGCAGCAAAGTCTGGAACGACAAGCTAGACACCAAACTGAAGAGTATGAACATGCATCAATCAGAGTTCGACGGATGTGTCTACTACTATTTTGGCCTGCGAGAATTCATCATCGTAACTATCTTCGTGGATGATTTTCTTGTCTTCTCAGACTCCAAGGCACTGATATCGATTTTGAAGGAAGGGCTCTTCTCAACCTTTTCCAGGAAGGATTTAGGAGAAACGAGAAGGTGTTTTGGCATAAACGTAAAAAGGGACAGGTCAAAAGGAATTATTCAATTAGACCAATCCGATTACATCGGATCTATCCTAAAAACCTTTCACATGGAAGAATGCAACCCGGTCAGCACACCGATGGAGCCTGGATGTATCTTGGCGAAGGCAAACACACCGAAGAATCAAGAAGAAGCCGAAAGGATGCAACGCATACCGTACCAAAACGCAGTAGGTGCAATCATGTACATAGTTCAAGCCACAAGACCAGACCTAGCTTTCGCGATCAGCTCAATAAGTAGATTCAACAACGCATAGGGTGACCGACCCAGTAGATGGACACTTCCCTAAAGATGAACGATCGACTTTTGGATAGGAAATTACGCAAAGGAATACTAAAATGTAAACTATTGCTTTGAATTTTCAATAATTATTGTTATTTTTAATCCCCTAATGACAGTTTGTTTCTGATCGAGTTTTTACTTCAATTGCTAGAAAAGAAACGTCCATCTACTGGGTCGGTCACCCTATAACGAAAATCATTGGAATGCGATAAAAAGGATTTTTCGTTATCTAAAATTTACCTCACACTATAAATTGACCTACTTTAAAGGAACCAACAACCAAGTGATCGGATACAGCGATGCAAGTTGGGGAACGGACGAAACTGATTCGAGATCAGTAACCGGTTACATCTTTCAACTTCAGGGACGAGCCGTCTCGTGGAATTAAACGTGGAAGTAAACGACAAGCCTCAATTGCGCTATCAAGTTCAGAGGCAGAATACTATGCACTGTCAGCGGCAGTGCAAGAGGCCATTTGGCTCACGAGACTTACAACCGAGTTGAGAATTCTAAAACCCGAGCCTTTCCACATTAGGTGTGACAACAAAGGCGCAATAGATTTTTCTAGGAACGCTAATTTCAGCCCAAGAACAAAACATATAAACCTGCGGCGTAACTTTGTTAAAGAATGTATAGAAAGGGGTGAAATAATAGTCGACTTTGTTCCGTCTGAACAACAGTTAGCCGACGCTTTAACTAAACCTACACCCAAAAACCAATTAGAACATTTTGTGGCCAAAATAGGCTTATCAAAATGATCTCTTCTCATTAATATAAAAAAAAATGTCTTTAATGCGTGTAAAGAATGTAAAGAATGTAGAGAATGCGTGTTGTCGAAAGTATGTTTTTGTTTTTTCTTGATATACTGTTGATTAAAACCATATTGTTTATAATTGCTCATTATGTTTTTCGGTTGAGGAAGGATGTTGTATAATCAATCTCAAATAATGGCGCGAAATACAACAGTCAAATGGTGAGCGATTGTGCTGCCTCGCTCTTTCAGCGTCGCTACCCTTTTGAATATAGTCTGTTATAAGCAGTTGTAAGTTGTACTCGCCACGTTACAGAAGTAGCTAGACAAGTGAATAAAGAGATACGTATACATTATATATTCGCTCATAATTTCCCTTTCACTGCATGTGCTTCCCATATCACAAAAGTTTACAATTTCCTTCTTAACGTTAATTCTTAATAATTAATATTTTGAGAGATTTCCCTTTAATATATTCTGTCGCTGCGCAGTTTAGAGTAGGTTACCTGGGTTTGACAGTTTAGGGGTTTTCTCTCTTTTATTTATTTCTAGTCTAGTTTTAAGTCTTAATCTTTTGCTTAGTTGATTATATGATCTTTTGACAACTTAGTAAAGTAATGATTTGAATTATACCGATACTGCCGTAGTATAGACTGGTGACTTGGTACTTGGGAATAATATAAGATATTATGGTCGGTGATTTAACAAGTTAGTGGGTTGGTGTTATTAAATAGCACAGAGTGATTGGCAATTTGCTGGTTTGGTCATCTGTATATATGTCGGTAATGGTATATAATATAGTATGGTTATTTAGGTAATATTATAGTATGATAACTCAACTTAGTGTCAACCGAAAATCGGGTTAACATTGTCTCAACGATTAGCATTCGAATACAATATTATAAGGTAGATGACATAAAAGAGTAATTGCTGAAGAATAATATGGGTACATAGCATAATCTAGCGACTATGGTTAAATGGGTATATGGTTATAATATATGAGTATATATGTATCTTATGTATTTCGTCGCTTAAGCACATGTATTGACTTTGAGTTAGTGAGTGAGCACACGGGCTCACTAACACTTGTAAGGTAAGACTTTATGTCTTTTTATACCTTTATTTTCAAAAAATCAAAAAATTTTAAGTCTTCTAGCTTGAAATCACTTCTTCGGCGAATTACACCACCTTCGGTGGTATTGGTTATATTTAATTAAATATAACCAATAAAATAAAGGTATAAAGAGACATAAAGTCTTACCTTACAAGTGTTAGTGAGCCCGTGTGCTCACTCACTAACTCAAAGTCAATACATGTGCTTAAGCGACGAAATACATAACGTACAAATCGTGCACACGAACTAGACTTGAAAAATGACGAGTTGAATTTGAAGGCGGCCAGGTGGTCTAGTGGGTGTAAGCCCCCGGATTGGCAGCCAGTAGGCGCGGGTTCGATTCCCGTGACGCCGGATAAATTTTTCTCGTCAAAAAATTTCAAGTCTTCTAGCTTGGTATATATGTATCGTTATGGCATTTGTCAAGATTATAATACATGAAACAAATGCGTAATAGTTCGATTACACAAGGTAATAGCGGAAGGCTATTACTTCCCAGATAACAAAATGCGTGCAGTATGCGTAAGGCTACCAGACGTCCCGGATTAGGCGGGACAGTCCCGGATTTCAGCCAAGTGTCGTAGATTTTTTTTTACCCCGAATTCGTACCGCATTTATAAAAATTGTCCCGCATGTCCCGAATTATGTGCGAGTTCGTTTCAATTTTTTTTTTTCCCAAAGTAGATATGGGCAGCTTTGGGCAGACACAACAACCCCCCCCCCCTCCCCCCTCTTTCCCCTTCCCCCTTCCCCCTATGGCGGCTTTGGGAAATCCCCCCGCTCCCCGCTACCCCTTCCCCTACCCTAGGGCAGCTTTGGGAAATCCCCCTCTTCCCGCTCCCCCCTGCCCCTCGGGTCGACTCTGGAGAAAACTGGGAATTCTAACCTAACCTTCCCCTCGCCCCTCGCACCCCTGCCGGCACTTGTCTGATATTGGGACCATCTGGGCCGTGTGACGTCATCCAAGACTCTGTCCTCCGTCCCCGCCGTCCTCGCCCCTGGGCCCTACACCCCTGATTTTACATATCTCTCTATATTATAAAGATATCTCGCCGCCGCCGCCGCCGCCGCCGCCGCCGTGTCAGTATTTCAGATTCTTTTGTTTTCCCCAGAATTCTTTTGTTTTTCCTATAATTCCTGGGTTTTCCCAGAATTCTTTTGTTTTCCCCAGAATTCTTTTGTTTTTCCCAGTATTCCAGATTCTTTTGTTTTCCTGGACCTAGGACCTTTAACCTTTGACCTTTGATATATGTTCGGGAGTCACAAAACAAACGCCGCCGCCGCCGCCGTGTCAGTATTTGAGGGAATTCTGGGTAATATCCTACCTAACCTAACCTAACCTAACCCTAACCTAACCCTAACCTAACCCGAACTCAACCTCACCCCAACCTAACCTAACCCTAACCTAACCTGAACTCAACCTAACCTAACCCTAACCTAACCTAACCTAACCCTAACCTAACCCTAACCTAACCTGACCCTTATCTAACCTAAGGGTTTTCCCAGAATTCTTTTGTTACCCCCAGAATTCCTGGGTTCTCTCAGAATTCTTAGGTGAAAAAAGCAACAGAATTCTGGGGGTATGATTAGAACGGATTATTTGGGTCTCAAAACAAATGATACGAATCAAAGTATGGGTGGTTGGCGCGTGAAACCTTTCGATAAAAGCATATAAATGAGAGCATCCAAATATTGAACATATATAGGACCAAATTGTTCACATTTGAATTTTCTACATATTTTTGGTTCAAGTTTTGTTCGTATATTAAGATTTAGAGATTATCACCCTTATTCATAGACATAGAGATTGTGGTTGAGAGCAATTGTTTTGTTGAAAGCAGTCATTCAAATTCTGGCAGTCTATTATTTGACAGTTATTGACAGTTTCATACTGAATATTTGTGACCTACAAAATTGAACGTATGAAGATATATGCTAAAACTATACCGGAATCGTAATGGAAAATATTAGTTGAAAAGGTAAGTGTGTACGAGATAATTTTGTTCGAAAGTGAATAGGAGAGAATTTTCGAAAATAGTTTTAGGTTCGATAAACCGATTTTCGATATTTCGTCCGAAATTATTATGGATAATTTTAAATCAAATCACGTAATTGAAGAATCTATTTTAGGGGATGGTAATTGTTTATTCAGGTCATTTTCCTATTTTTTGTATAACGACCAGGAAAAGCATAGGCAAGTTAGATTAAGGATCGTTTCTAATGTTTATAAAAACTGGTCGGTTTATGAACCATTCATATTAGGGGACGAATCTTATGGAACTCAAATTACGGATAGAGATTGTTATAAGTTATGTATGACCAAAGATGGAGTTTTTGGGGGGGAGGTTGAGTTACAATCTTTTGTGAATATTTACAATGTTTATCTAATGGTTTATGTTAATAATTCTGAAGTACCAAAGGAATATGGCCCAAATCATAGCAACAGTAAATTGATACTTTTTTTGAGTGGTATTATCGATAGAGGTCATTATGATGTCATAGAATGTTTGAACTCCACTTTCTGGAATGATTATAAGAGCTATTGTAATCGTAGGTATCATAGCGATAATAAAAATATAATTAATAACAAACGACGAGTTGAAAATCTGACCGTGTTAGAAATATTAAATAAACGGTGCATGAATAAAATCGAAAATATGACCATCGAACGTTTGGGGAAAAAAAGGAAGAAGGATATGGTGGAAAATATGACTAAAGAGCGTTTAGAAAAGAAGCGGGAAAAAGATGTGGTACGGAATATGAATGAAGAACGTTCAAATAAAAAAAGAGAAAAAGACGTGGTACGAAATATGGAAGAAGAACGTTTAAACAAGAAAAAAGAAAAAGATGTAGTACGGAATATGGATGAAGAACGTTTAAATAAAAAAAGAGAAAAAGACATGGTACGAAATATGGAAGAAGAACGTTTAAACAAGAAAAGAGAAAAAGATGTGGTACGGAATATGGATGAAAAACGTTTGAACAGAAAAAGGGAAAAGGATATGGTTCAAAATATGGACGACAATCGGTTGAGTGAAAAAAGGGATAGCAACATGGCAAAAAACATGACGTGTGAACGCATTAATAAGAGAAGAAAAATGCAACAAGTTATTAAATTATGCCCCAATAAAGTGTCCTACTTGGATCTTGGAGCAATGGATTATATTTGTCCATATTGTTCGGCATTATTTTGGTCTGCGGAATTTTCGAAAAAAAGTTGCTGCCATAATGGAAAAGTGCATCTTCCACCGTTGAGTGATTATGATGAAGATTTAAAAGATTTATTGTTGAATGATAAAAAGTTTAGGGAATTAATTCGTTATTATAATAGTCGTTTTTCCTTTGTAACATTTAATGCTAATGTCATAAATGAATCTAAAAGAGGAGTATACAATTTGAAAATTCAAGGACAAGTTTGTCTTATAACTCCAAGCAGCATTCATACAAAAAAAGGAAATATCCCTTATTGCGGCCAAATTTATATTTATGATGATTATGAAGCAACGGAAAAAAGGTTAGAAGAAAATAAAAATTTAGTCAAAGAACATATACAAATAATTTAAAAACAATAACAATCCATACGCTAAAAAATACAAAAATTTATTCGAATTAACCAAGGATCAATCATTGCCAGAGTATTATTTGTATTTTGTCCGTAACATAAATTCAGATCAACATCGTTATAATGTACCTACCACTGCGGAATGTGCAGCTTTGATAGCTTCTAAGGATGGTGAAATTCCACGTTTCGATTTATGTATTTATCCAAAAAATCTTCCGAAAGGTATTGATTCTTTTTCATGTCTTAATAAATTATCATTTCATATCGACCCAATGACGTTTCCAATAATGTTTCCATGCGGGGATTTAGGATGGAGTCCAACATTCAAACAAAATAATTCCAGTAATAAAAGACTCACAACTCTTCAATACTATTCCTATCGTTTAGCTTATAGACAGGGTGATAATTTCAGTCCTATTTTATTTTGTGGTCGGTTAACACAGCAGTATGTTATTCAAGCTTATATAATAATAGAAAATAACAGGCTCAATTTTTTGAGGTATAACCAGAAAAAATTACGCATCGAATGCTATCAAGGATTAGTTGATCACATAGCACGTAATGCTATGAATGATTCAAATAATTTCGAAAATAAGGAACGTCTAGGAAATATATTCGTATTACCATCTACCTATTTAGGCAGTCCTCGAAATATGCAGCAAAATTATCAAGATGCTATGGCTATTGTTAGGGCAATCGGTCGTCCAGATTTATTTATTACCATGACGTGTAACCCGAATTGGCCGGAGTTAAAAACAATATTAAATAAATTTCCGACGGGTACAACGTGTAACGATATTCCAAATATTACAGTGCGATTATATAATACTAAATTATGAGCTTTGTTGGCCGATGTCATTAGTGGAAAAATTTTCGGGAATATTTTAGCATATGTTTATACAATCGAATTTCAGAAACGTGGATTACCACATGCACACATGTTATTCGTATTAAATTATACAAATAAATTAATAACTCCAGATGCAATTGATAAATACATCAGTGCCGAAATATCTTCTAACGATCCCGAATTGCAAGAGTTGGTTATAAAGGATGTACAATGATCAATATTAATAGGACCGTTAGGAATTTCCGTTACTTTGGGGCCGAATTCGTAATACCCGAGGATGCCATGGGGGGTTGGCGCGCGAAGCGCGCAGGGGGGCGGAGCCCCCCTAGTATATATATATATATATATGTGATGCTTATATACTTATCGAAGAATGGGTATGGTAAAGGTGTATAATTGAATGACGCGATAATTACGAAAAATCCGATAATTTCATTTATTCGTATACCTTATTTTCTAATACATGTTCTTATGCTAAGATGAAATATAGAATCTTACGACTACGAGTACAATTTTCTCATATTCTTAAAATAAAAAGGTGAGTAAATTATTTTCTAATACACGCAAGGAACGTTCTTATGCTAAGATAAAATACAGAATCTTACAACTACGAGTACAATTTTCTGATATTCTTAAAATTAAAAGGTAAGAAAACATAATCTTACGACTATAACGGTTACAAATTTCCAGGTATAAAAAGAGTGATTACGTACTGACTATATATTCTACAGCTTATTCTACGATTACAATTACACATTTATTTCTTTTCCTTTTTATTTATATTTCTATTCGAACCCGTGAGATAACATTTTTTCTTTGGTGTACAATACTGAACGCTATTACCGCGACAAGGGTAAGTGGGAACGGTGATTCCACTCCTAGACTGGAGGGAAATTAACCTCATGTAGAACGATTTCGCTATGTGGTCGTTTTCCTCATGATTATCAGTAAATATATCGAGAAACCGGCGCAAAGACAGACCAGCAGCCATATAATACACAAACATAATGCAAAAGTGTCCACATACGTTGGAGGAAAAACTTTGTACCTGTCGGTCGTTCCAGTTGTATCGGCGGCAATTTCTTCGTAGCCATCGTTTGTGGTGAGGGATGAGCGGGGGTAACCCGAAGCTGTCAAAATAGGTACCGTGTCCGGACGAAGCGACGTAAAACGCCACCCAGTGCGTGCCTGGCCTGGTGTGGTCATCGGTGTTTGAGACAACAGCTGCCGGGGGTGTCCACACCAGGGGAACCCGGTCGGCTGGGAAAACCCGTCTCAAGTTGCTCGGGAATAATGTTGACAACGCATGCTGAATCTGAAGGCTGTCCATTTCTCGAAATTTCAGAAACAGCCGTACCAGTGGTCCCTTCTGAAGAAGAATCAGAGTCTGACGTAGTTGAGAGGTCAAGCGGTCCTATTCGGCCGAAATCGATGACGATTGCAGGTGTGAATTTAGCGGACTCTTTTTCCCTGCGTTGTGGCTTGGCCGGAGTAGGTGGTGGTGTGGGCAATTCCGTTGAAAAGGACTGCGTCGGTGATTTTATAGCAGGACAGGGTTCAGATCGCTGATGCTGTTGCCGTACTCGTGATGATTCCTCGTGATCGTTCCTACTGCTGCCAGGTGTCGAATGGGTACAGCCCAACTCCCTCTTGCCATTAACTGACTCGACGTGCGCAGGATAGTCGTACACCCTGAGAAGTTTGCTCGTTTTGATCCATTTTTTCAACTTGACGACATTGTTGAGTGCACACGTGAAAAATTCCTCTTTTCTAACCCCGTGAAAGAAGCAATATTTCCTCGTCACGTCCAACTTGCCGAATGGTGGGCACCCGGAGTGTTCCAGATTTATAATCCTTCTCGATGTCACGGACTCCAGATATTTTGACTTCTCCTGCCCTCTCGTTAAAATGCGGTAGGCCGAGCCAGCGATCTCTTGAAGATTGCTGTGCAGCTTCTTCAGCGAGATGTCACCCTCGAACCAGTCGATACCGTGGTGATAACACGTCACGTAGTTGTTCGCTACGCGTTCTCCCTCGTTAAGTTCCGAGAATGCGTACGGAGCCTTGATCATCCAATGTGCGAAGAAATGATGGTCCACGGTAGTCACAGCCACTTCTTTTGGTAGAAATTGTTTGCCCGCAGCACGGAAACCTTGGATGTCTATTACGAAGTCCATGTTTGCTCGAAATCTCGCACTTGACTGATCTTGATCGGGGTCGGTGCGGTTCTTCTTATACCCGAGCATGTGCTTTACCCCCTTCCATCGTCGTCTGCTTCCATCCCTCGGAAAAGACGAAGACTTGCAGGTTTCAACTTGTCTGTATGTCGAGATATGTAAGCTCGTTAACTCAAACCCTTTCACGCCCCCAGCTACCGTGCTTTACACAAAAAAAAATGACACCGAGTCCTCTATAGATGTTGGGTATGCAGGTTCGAACTTTTTTTTTTTGCCAGATGTCTATGTGTACGGGCGGTTTGGGACTTCTCACAGCATGGGGTCTCGTCTAGCCACCAAAATCTGTAATGACTTGTCGCGCGGCATCGATCTCTATGAGGTTGTCAAACTCTGCGTAAACAATGCAATTTATGGTTTCTTTGAGAGCCTCGTCAAATCGTGCTTCTATCCTCAGAGTCCCGTGCTTGACGAGTGACCAGTGTGACGGACAGTTAGCGGATAGATCAGGTGTCAGGTCGAAGGCCATCAGACAATTTCCTTTAGCGTATTGCAGTCTATTGATACCGGTTCCCTCGTTGAGAAAATGTATACCAGTTCCAGAGAAGAGCGTGTGATACGCGTCAACGTACAAATGATCTTTGGAGAAATTCGGTAGCAGTGGTTTCGCAGGAACTTGTACGCCGTCCACGTACAGCGACAGGTAATTGATCATAAAGTGTTGGAAGTTAAACGGATTTTTCTGCCTGTCCCCGTTGAAGGCTTTGTTACTGACCATCCCGATTATCACACGTTTTGGTAACTGTCCCAGAATCACGTTGTCCAACATCTCCGATTGCACGCCCGCGTGAATGGTGAAGGCCTTCACCTCAACTCTCGTGACGGGATATTTAGCTGTACCTTTTGCCAACGTACGCGCGTGGGCCAGTAGAATACCGGGGCTGATCTTGACGCGGCGCACCAACAACGAAGTCTCGACTATGTGTATTCGGTGCTTAGGTGTAGCTTCCAATATACAAAAATTATCCCTGGATCTAACCAAGCGCAGTCGCAACTCTACCCCGTTGAGCAGAAACTTTTCCTGATTGAACACGTCGCAGTGTAGATGTCCGAGTAGATCGACCAATCGTCCATGCTTCGTAATTTTCTCGCGATTGATGAATCCGTCGTCGCCAGCTGTCTGAGCGGCGGCTATATCGTAGACATCAGATTCACCGTTCATGCTGCCGTACCAAAGCCCGGACGAAAGGTGCGACTGTTTGGCATGTGGCGCATAATTCAGTAGAGTCTCTATGTAGGCGCGGTAGGCGTAAGAATTGTTTGCCGGTGATACGAGCTTCTGATTGAAAAATATGTCCACCTGATTGAACATCGAGTGAAGAAGATTATTCACAGGTGATACGAATAATTCGGGTACAGGGCCCGCTGGCGGGGGGTTCGCTACGGGCTGAAGCGGTTGCACCCGTACGCGAACACTCAACATGGTGTGTGCCAGGTCTATGTACTCGTCCCCGTGTCCCGGTACAACGAATTCGATTGGTGAGTCATCGGTCAAAGAGGATACGGGTTTATAGTGTACCCACTGCCCAGCTTCGATGGATGTCTGTGTCGGCGGTAGAGCGAACAGGTCTAGTTCGGATTTCGTGCATTCTCCAGAGTGTGCGTGTAGGAAAGCCATTGTTATTATTACTCGGTTGTCTGGACGTCACTAGCGAGGTCCGAAAATATCGGTGATGGCTCGTTTTTTTCCACCCTTCTTACTCCTGCCGGTCTTTCCTCCCGTAGTCTTCGCAGTCTTCGTAGTCTTCTTCCTTTTCTTTTTCTTGTTTTCTCCCTTCTTCTTGGTTTTTCGTTTGTTGACTTTCCCTGTTCCAGCGGACTGTCGAGCGGCGATGAGTCTGTTGACACGCCCGAGTAACAACTGCCGACCCCGCTCCCCCGTCGTCCCTTTATATCCGGACCCCTTCATAAGGTTGACTACTTTATCTTTGGCCCTCTGCTGCAGGCTGCGACCCGACTCCATAGCTCGCGCTTTCAACGAATCCTTAAACGGTACGTTGCTCTCCATGTCCGATATAACATTCGCCCCCGTGCGTAGGACTTCTTTTCCAACGGCCCTGGCTCCGCTGGTCAATAGAGGTAATACCTTGCGAAATAATCCTCCCAAGAAACTTCCGATGCCGTGTCCGCGTTGGTACGGTGCCCCTCGATAAAAGTTTTCCATACCGCCACCCCCGAGTTGCGTCTCGTAATGCTCGGTGTATTGCGCCATGGTACGTGTAAGTTTTCTCCACCTTATTGGACACGCCTAAAGTGTAACGTAACCGTCAAAGTCCCGGACTCAAATGGTATCGGCCTCCCCAGATGATCTCTTATATTGATTTCAATGGTGCGAAAGTTTGTCAGCAAGAGCGGTATGTAGTGCGGCGGTGACAGGGTTTTCATTGCCGTTTCTCCGGGAATTGGGTTTGTTTTTCCACATGCTTGAATAACGCGTAACAACGGTGTGTAGACGTCTCCGACGATACGTGGCTCTATAATATCGCAGTAAACGAACATTTGACACGATAGGGTTCTTGGAAGGGTGGTCTCCATTCGGGTATCACCGTCGACTACCACAGTCCGCGCGGTTGCATCATATCTCATTCCTGGCAGATGACTCGGACCCGCATGATCTTGTGAATCGGATTTATCGGTGATTTCTTCGATCCGCACTGACGACAGCGACGACGATGCAAACGATACAGGATAAAGGATCTCGGCAAGCCCCACCTCCCATTCTCCGGTCAGCTCGATCGAGCGTGGTAACTGAGTGATGTAGCAGCAGGTTCGATTATCGGGGAAAAACTGCATCGAGCTGTTGCTCGGTAGGGTGATGTAAAACTGGTCCTTCTCCATGACGCACGTACGTTTCGAGATGTTTCCTCGATGTGGTTCAAACACTCGGTTCAAACCGACTGACCGTTCGCTGTTCGAGTGCACGAATACCCTGGACTATGCGCACGCACAAAGACGTTACCAATCTTAAAATGTTGCTTGCTTCAATCTGTCCCGTACTTCCAGCCTTTTAATTCGAAGTGGTATCGCCTTGGTCAGATTGCCTCTCCTCTTCCTCGACTCGTTGAAGTTCTGCCTCGTAGAACGCGCCGTCGATTTCCTCACCCGCCATGTCCACTAATACATAGACAACAGGTGCGCGCGCGAGCACCTTGTGAATCTTGAAAAGTTCCTCGCTCCAATTGGCCTCGTAGCCTTTCTGGAACGTTCCCTTTGTCTTGCTGATCCGTACGGTGTCACCTTTACGAAATCTCGGCTTGCCGGCAATACGTGGTGGATATCGCCTTTGCAGGTTTGCTCGTGCTTGGGCGGCGTTCTCCAAAGTCACCTCAGACGGGGCCATTCCTATGCTTGAGTGACGCGCTGCGTTGTAGGCCTCTACGATTCGTGGTAAAACATCGACATAGCGTTTCGTGTTTCTGTGTGTGAAATAACGCCACAATCTCTCCTTGAGAGTGCGGTTGAATCTTTCGACGATAGCCGCTTTTATTTCAGGGTTACGGGTGACGCGATATCGTATTTCATTTGTTGTGAGCAGTTTCTGAAATTCACTGCCGACGAATTCTTTTCCCTTATCCGTTTGCAGCAGAACGGGTCTACGCTGTGTTATGCTCAACACGTGTTGGAATCCCTCGGCCACTGTAGCAGCTGTCTTACGCTTCAGGGGCACGACCCACGCGAATTTACTCAAAACATCGATAACAACCAGTAGATAACGATAACCGTTGTTGTGTCTTTTCATCGAACTCAAATCGGCCAGATCAGCCTCCCAAACGTCGTCGATGTTGGAAACGTTGTATCTGGCACGTGGAAATTTTCTTCGTACAGATTTGTGCAGAGTGTAGGCATCCTGCGTCGCGAGCCATTTCCTCACCGATTCGCCGGATTTCTCACCCTTCGTGGCCCTCTCCAGGTTTCGTGCCCCAACGTAACCAGCCGGGTGAGACGGATCGTAGTAGATTTTTTCAAACACCCTCATCACTTTAACAGTCGCAGTCTCCTCCAATTCCGTCTCTTTTCACTACTTTGGGCGTACGGTGTGCTTTTCAAGATCCGTCTGTTACTCGTGAGCGGTGTACCGAGTGTACTGAGGTCCGCGTCACCGATACCCGATCTACTGGTCTCCGCGCGTGACCATTTTCTCCGACCCGAACGCGATTCGCTGTGCTCCGCTGCAGACGTCGACAGCGAGGCACTCGTTGACGCGGCGTCTGCGAATTTATCGTTGTCGAACGCCCGTATATCTTTCCAAAAGACTTCGTTTCCCACGCACTCGTGTGGTATGTTGATCGCGTGGAGAAACCGAGCGAATTGCGACTGCCCTGATGGGTTGAAGTTCTTCCTCGATCGTGCGGCATGGTTGACCAGATCGACTATGTTTGTACCAGGCACAGGTACACCATCAATAGAAATTACTCCACCCTTGTCCCAGACGAGCCGCGACGATGCCCCGGACAGTGAACGTAACAAAAGACCGGCCTTGTTGATGAATCTGGTGGGGACGGATGCCAATACATTTCTCATTTGTGACGTCATCTCACCCTCGTTCGCAACCCCCGTATCCTTGGTTTCTGTCACATCCGCCGCTTTTTCCGTGCTTTCCTCAGGTTTTGCAGCTGTTCTGTTGCCCCCCTCGCGAATCTCCAATTGCATAGGCTTTCGCGCATCGTTCGAGAAGTACAGATAACGTTGCAGGGCCTGCTGGTAAAGTTTCCACTTTTCTGCACTATCGTTGGTGCCCTCGTTCAAGATGTCGCTCATTTCACGGTCAAGACGTGAAACAGGGTCCCCGTGAACGGCGTCCGGACCCGATGACGCACTCACGACGTCACTCATTTGTCGTTGAAACCTCTTTAGACCTTCCGCCGGTATAAGTACCATTTTCTTGGCACGATCCATCTCCAACGTCTTTTCTTTCTATCTCTCTCTCGCTGTGTTTTCCTCTACTTAGAGAACAGTGCCGAGGCCAGACCTCCCAGAATCGGTGCCAGCAGTAGACCCAAAAAACCGTCCCCTCGTTGAACCAGGATTTTCTTCTTGCTTTTCCAACTTCCGCGATTACAGGCTAATTTTCGGAGCGTCTGCTTGTGTCGCGCCAGACGCGATTTATGCGCTCGAGACAAGACCACGTTACCTTCCAAGGTGTTCAGAGCACACTCACATATATCCCTCACCAGAGAGTCGTCGGCGGTACGTAGCAAGGCGCGTCTCTGGGTTGCGTTTAATTTGTGCAACGCATGCAGGGCAAGGGCGTTTGTCTTACCGAAGGCAGCGCGACACCCGTGACGTACCTTTCGCGGCATTACAGCGGGACTACTGGTACTCTCTGCGCGCTGCTCAGTTTTATATCCTTTTTCGGCACGTAGACATACTGATGTCCGTCGCTGGGAAAAATGTTTGTACGGAAACGACAATTCTCCGGCGTCGATTGCTTCAGATCCAACAGTAAATACCCGTGCGGAACAGCTGTGGCGTCGTGGTATGCCTCCAGGAGAAATCGCGGATCCTCCGGGTGTACTTGACGCGCGAGATGTTGTATTTGGGCGCGATCTCGCGGATTTTTGAAGAAAACGATATAGTTTGCGTTGAGAGAAATATCTCGTTGACCGTGTCCCTGATGAAACAAATTTTGCGTAATGTAGAAGACGCTTAGATTCTTGTGATGGCAGACTTTGGTAAATAGATCGACGACAACGTGACTTGACGCTTCGCGCATCAAATCGTCAATCACCAACAGTTTCGGGGTCTTGTCGCCATCGTAGTCGGTGGGTTGTGGTAATCCTTCTCGGTACTCTATTCCCTTGCTCGACTCGTACAGCGGTTGCCACTCGTCGTAGTACCAGATTACACGAGTGAATTTCGTCTCGCACATGGCACTGCTGTACCGTAGAAATTTTTTTACAAAATTTGACTTCCCACAGCCCGATGGTCCAGCGACGATGGCTGAGAATGGGTGTTTCCAGCGAGTGTCCATCGTTGTTGTTGTTCTTTGCCGCAGGATTCTGCCAAATATAAAAAATTTATTTCTCAATATGTTTGGCGGAAAAAAGCAAAAGAATTATTTTTTCCCATCCCTCTTCCCCGCGATAAGCTCATATCGGTGGCGGCGGCGGCGGCGGCGGCGGCGGCGGGCCCGGGGCGCGCTGACTACCAGCTGATATCAGCGCGCGCGCGTCGGGGTGGTGCCCGTTGCTACTAGCTCTCATTCCAACGGGCACCATCCGCGGTCGCCCGTTGGGCGAGGTGAACCCCCGCGGCGAGCGTACGCAATCAGCTGATTCGTACGCTCTGGCCCGCACCGGGGCGCGCTGACTACCAGCTGATATCAGCGCGCGCGCGTCGGGGGTGGTGCCCGTTGCTACTAGCTCTTATTCCAACGGGCACCATCCGCGGTCGCCCGTTGGGCGAGGTGAAATCCCGCGGCGAGCGTACGCAATGAGCTGATTCGTACGCTCTGGCCTGCACGCTGACCGATGAGGTCAACCTCAGCGCACTCCGCTGTCGATACGAGCCGTTTGAAGTGACAGACCGGTCGCTCTGTCATGGATGTACGCAATTTTTTAGATTTCACAAATTTTATTATTGGACTCACCTCTGCAACGTGATGAATGCAGCTGACGTAGAATCATCCGTGGAGGTGCGTGCGTGCGTGTGGGAGGATGGCCGGTGTCTCTGTAGCTACACTGCGTCGGGTTGTGACGTGTCACAGCGTGAACGTTGAATCGTTTACGTCAAGGTCCCGAGGGTATCACGACTCGTGGCAGAAAAGAGAAAGACACAAGAGTTAGAGAAAAGTGAAAACGGCAGAATAAATTTCATCATTTGACTTACTTCTGCAACGATCCGAACGGTTCTAACGTAGAATCGTCCATACCGGTGTGTGCGTGTCTGTGTGGATGACTGGTCGGTGTCCCTGTGGTTGTGCTGCGCTGGGTTGAACCGCACGTGTCAAGGCTCCGGAGGTCTCGTGTCTCGTGTCATGAGAGAGAGAGAGCGAGAAAGAGGCATGAGCCAGGGAAGAGCGAGATCCGTAAAATTCAAGGGTCCCCCGTCGAGGATGTGGCTGAGCGATAACCGTAGGGTAGGGTATCGAAACTATCTGTGCAACACCGCCTCTTCACGAATACCGGTCGACAGGTTTTGGATTCGGCACGTGTTACTACCTCGTGCAGCTTGTCTCGACGAATAGCCCGGTATTGCAGCCTAATCGGACCCTCACCCTCTACTACCATTTGACGGATTGAATCATAATTTACTCTACTAGCTGTGGAGTGATTCAATGTCACCCCCTTTACCTTGCAGATTTCAACTTCGCTGCCGTCCGGACATCGAACGATGTACGCGTAAAATTTCGCTCCCCCCGAAACAAATACCCGAATATAACTACCGCGACCGTACGTTTCGAGCTCGTCAGTTAAATCTCCCAAAAAGTTCCCTGTCGGTGGTACGTAATCCTGTGGCCGTGCCGAGTCGTGAACATATATGACGGAGTCTGTGTCGTAATAAAGAACGCGTCGATCTAACTTCTCTAAATATTTGTACAATTTTAATCTAGCTTGCGCGGTGGTATATGCGGCTATCACTACGTTCGCTAATGGCGAGGGCGTGACACTCTGCTCGGCGTACGACCACCTCGCGTACAACACCTGGTCGTTGACAGGCAGCAACTCGCTCACCTCGACCTCGGGGTTGGTCAGTAGCTCCAACAGATGCTGACGCGTCTTTACCACCGTGGTTTTTGCCATATTGTCCCGCTGTCCGAACTTTCCCCAAAACGAGTTGAGGCAGAGCTTAGAGACCGAACGAAGTCCAGGATTTTTGGCAATCTTAGTTCTATCCAATATTATCCCCTCCACTTGCTCGTACTCTGCGAGATAACGGTCTCGCGAGGGCTCGTCGATGCAGTCGCCGGGCCAACCGCTGGCCTCCTGCTTGATTTTAAGAAATGTATCTATGTACCCTGTAAAGAGCCCCCCTTGACGAGTAGAGGGGTCGTATTTCGTCACCTCGTACTGCCAAATTTCCTGCACTTGGACGATCTCGTAGCCTTTCTCGACCGCTTTCTTCAGCTCGCACGACACCCAAGTGCCGTCGAACTGACGATCTCTCGCCTCGCTATGGGTGCACTCGTCTTGCTCCAATTGTTCGCAACAGGACCGACACAGTGCGAACATCAGTTTTCCGTGCATACGCAGCGGGAGCACGGGGTGGTAAAGATTTTGGGGCGGCAGTACGCTGCACTTGACCAACCCCTCAACGCGGGAGATGTCCCTGCCACTCACACCCGTCAGCGCCTTACACTCGTCACCGACGAGGACTTTTGGGTGGCCTAACGGGAAAGATGCATGCTTACAGATGTACGGGTACAGGGAACAAACATCTACATATTTTATTTTTTCACTAATGCTTCCATCCTCCCCTTGGCGTACCTCGTAGCTGCGCGAAGTGTTCCCCGTTCGACCACCGTAAAAGGCATCGCGTGGATCCAAGGGGGTGCTGATCGCGAGGCTAGCCGTTATTGGGTGCCGAGCCAAGTATTTCCGCATTTCCTCGTTTTGCTCGAGAAGTCGATCGAACGCGCACTCCCATATCTCGGTGACTACGTATCCCATTTTCTTCATACACGACGTCTTCGATCGCGTTTCCTCGGCACGCTTGTCCATGGTGTCCCCGTTCACGGTACGTCGGTCACCGTTCACGTTGAAACACCGCCTACAACCGTGCCAGAAGCAACCGTGAAATTCAAAAATGTGACGCGTTCCGTCATCCGCCTCGTAATACCCGTCCACGACCCGACCTGTCTCAGGAATACGGAATTCGCGCGAACGGCCGGCGTGCGCGATCACAGCCCCTAACTCCCTCTCTTTCCAGACGAGCCACTCTATCGCCTTTTTGGACTGCCGATCAGCCAGCCTATAACCACCCGGCGGTAGAATACCTATACGGTCAGCTTGTAGAAAATTTTTTCTAAACACCGCTGAGCAGGCTGACGCAATAGTTGTGCTCTCGGTGAACGGACATACTTTCCCACACTCGATAAAGATATCTCGAAACGCGACGCATGCGCGACGTAGAATATCCACATCGGATTTACAATAGGCCACCAATTCAACGTCGAAATCGAACAGGTGATTTTTCGCCACGGCCGCATCATACCATTTGTAGAACTCCGCACGTGCGGAGGTACTCATAGTATCGGGCGAGTAGAATTTCGCCGCGGGTAGCGGACCTATGTAACCCGCGTTGTTAGGCGTGTTGAAAAGGTGCGGGAAGACCCCTTTCACCGAGGCCTCTGGCAAACCGAAGGCTTTCGGCAGCGCTGACAACGCCATCGGCATGTAAGCTAGCGAGTCTAAAAATCGGGTATGCCCGGTTTCCAGCATGATGATTTTGCTTCCGTTCAATATTACCTGCGGTGGCTCGGTGTTTTGCTCGACCAGGTAACGTAAAATAAATTGCGCGTCAAAGCCCCGGGCATTGTGAGCGACGCAGATGATTTTTCTGAAACTGTGAATTGGCCGTGTGGCGAATTCGACCAGTTGTTTCACCGGATCTTTTTGAAACACGTACTCGCGCACGAATCCGCAGGCTGGGCAACCGTCCTTAATGTCCAGATTATGCATACACTGGCTGCAAACCTGGTGCACCACGCATAGGTTGGGAACGTGGATATTTGTCGACATGTCACCGGGGATCGTTACGTTCTGCTGGGTCTCAAAATCATAAAATATGAATATGTATTTGGCGTTATTATTCTCGTGAGAATTGAGCGGAGCCATGAAACACTGATGGTTGTAAGGCCGAAGGGTGTTGCAAGTCTTACAATATCGAGTGTCACACGAGTGAGCACCCAACGAAAGATTTATGAGTCGCGTGCAGTTTGTACAGATTCGAAGCGTCGCACAGACGGAGCGACGCGGGCTAAACGAACCGACCTCACGATGCCTTCCCATACAGACCGCGCCACGAAACGCCCGTTTACAGTCAACGCACTCCAATTCCTTCGCCCTGTGGTCGCACGCCGGGGTGCCCAGACACTGCGGACACCGGCCCGAGCAGCGGTGCTCATGGCTGTTTTTATATTTTTTGTTACAGGTCTCGCAAAAGAACCTGCCTGCCGCGGCACCGGTAAGGTTCGTTATTGTGCAATAGTGGTGATCGCCTGGAAAATAGAGAATGTTCAAACGATAGGTCACGTCTCGCCCACTCTCGGTCACCACGCTGCATCCGTCGTAAAACGTCGCATCCCCAGTCCCCAATTTACCCGCCTCGTATACCACGATCGCCATCCCCTCGCGTGCCAGATAATGTTGAAATTGCAATATTTGCCATACCCCGCAGCCCGTCACCGGTATCTCGACTCCCGCTCTCTCCGTCAACTCTCTCGCCGCTTCGCGCTGCAACCGCGATCCCGATCCCCGTATCGCGTTATATGCCTCGTGAAGCTCTCCGCTACGGATCGACCCCCTCTCGGCGTGTGCTCTCGCGACGACTAGAGCCCGCGGTAAACAAAGACCATCCGTGTTGACAATCTGTATTATTGATTTCTTGGCTACTCCCGCGTGCGTGATGGGACGAGCTTTTCCGCGACCGGACGGCACTTTGACGCAGTGCACTGTGACCGAGAATACCTTGTCAACCTTGAACTCCGCGTTACTCTGTGTCACGCTGGAGACTAGCTTCCACAGATCTGCATACTGAGAATCGCGGACCGGTCGAAAAGATAACCACGCAGAGCCCTGATTAAAACTTTCAGCGTGAAAAACAAAACCGATGTAGTCGCTCGAATGACACGTTGAGGTGACGTATGCGTGCAGATCTCTAAAAGCTCCCTCCAGCCACTCGATGGGGTTAACACCTGACTCCGGTATCCTAATTTTGATATCGAGTTCCCGCGCGTGAACTTCGAAGCGACGAATGTATTTGGATGACTCCCCGAGTATCGCGAAACGGTTACCAGGGGTCAGCGATTGCGAATCGTTATCCCTGACTGACTCTTCCTCGCTCTCACTCTCATCTGCCGTCTGCGTCTCCCTAGAATCTAAACTACTATCGGCTTGTTCAGAGTCATCGTCAGAGTCATAGTTTTCGTTATTTATAGGGTTCACGTTAGACCCTGAACGTCCGATTCCCGAGGTACCAGCACCCTCGTTTACACGTGTTATGCGTCTATGGCCACCAATCTGTACGTCCGTGCTACCGCCATGTTCGTTGACACGGGGTAGTTTTTCGTATCCCTGGATGTTAGTCGATACTGGCTTCTCTGATAGGTGAACAAGAGAGAGAGAAAAATAAGATCCAAAAATTCGTTGCATATCGCCCCAGCATATTTATAAACACACGCACGTCTGTACGAGAACCCGTAAACCCAAGTCCACCCCACCCCTCTTTTTATATGAATTTTAATATTCCCTGGATGAGGACACCTCCTCGACGGTGCTAGGCATCGAAAATATCCCGCTCTCGGGCGAGGGTGGAGACACGGCAAACGGTGACCATATGGCACTATCAGGGGAGGACATGGACACGGTTTCATCCTCCTCCTCCTCCTCCTCCCCCTCATCTGTCTCATACTCATCCTCCTCATCCCTATTCTCAATCTCATCCTGTTCATTCTCTTCCTCCTCATCCTCCTCCTCCTCCTCCTCCTCCCCCTCATGCTCTTCTTCATCGTTATAATATTCCTCCGTATTTACAGAAGGAGCAGGAGAGATTTCTAAGAGATAAAATACTAAATTCCAGCAATAATACCTATAACCAGACGAGATAGACGGTATCCGTCTGCAAAAAGACTATTCCTATGTATAGACTCGAACCGGGTACTCTGCGACGTGCGTATGTAATGCAATACGCCGTATATTAAACTTTTTGTGACTTACCGCCAAGACTGCCCCGCGATGTTGATGCAATCGCTGGACCGGCAACCGAAAATCCGTTATCCGTAACTGGCACCACACGCTCACTATATCCAACTATCACAACGTCACTGTCACGGCTCACACAAATGTCTTGATTTTCACTTTCAGGGACTTTTTCACCGCCGTTGGGAGCGGACCCCGTGTTGTCGCTAACCACCTCCACTCCGGGGGTTAATTCTTCCTCGCTTACAATCAGAATAATCTCCTCGCAGGGATCCACCACCATCAGCATGGCATCGTTGACCTCGGGGTCCTCCAACAGTGCGAGTAGTTCTGACACGAATAAAAAAACCCGTCGGTTAATTTATCACCGTTCCGGAAGCTTTGATTTACAATTTCTGAACGAAAAATTCTACTTACCACGGTGCGCGTTGTATTCGCGAATAAGGGGTGCCAGCACGGCAAAATGCGACCTTCCACGCCTGATCACCGTCTCAGCAGCGATGCACAAGCACTCCCGTAGATTGCGAAACATGTCGTTCGCGAATATTAGGGCGATCGCACGCTCACTGCATGCGGCAATCAGACGCCTGAATTGACGGAGCAAATCCGCTTCCGACATACGCGTCAGCGATCTCCTCCATCGCGTATCACATTCACGATCAATCACGGAATTGTTTTGCCTGGCGTAGAACACAGCCTTCAACACTGCGGCACGGTACAAATTCTTAACACCTGACATAATTACTTGAAAATCTCAGTGAGAAATGTAAAAGAATAAAGTATCGCAAAGTATGACGGAGCGAATAAGAGTACGTTATTCCACGGATCAGAGATCTATGAGAATGAGGATACGTCTTGAGAGGACACATCATATATAACCTCGATACATTGACACCGTACACGCAGATTTTTACGTGTGGGTGAACGTACGGACCTGAGAAAATCGTCGGAGAGGGGTGAACGATCCGAGACCGCTGAGGAAAGTCTAGTATGATTCCCACGAATTTTTCCAAATTCTGTCATCGCGCAATAACCATATTTCTGCAATAACGCAAGTAGGTCTACTTTGCTCACCAGTAGACTTCGGCTCTATCAGAGGACCGTTCCACCCTCAGACCGCTTTTTTAGGGGTAAGTGCAACCAGATGCGAAATAGACGAGTGTTGCTAGTCCCACAACTCCCGTACAGCGGTTATGGTCAAAGACCCGCCGATACACTACCCATCAACCTCCAACGGTTTTTTATTTTTTCTTAGTCCTATACCCTTCTGAGTCGTGGATACATACCAATAATGAGGACGCTCGGGCCGCGGGGCCTGAGCACTCATCGCATTAGACCCTGTGGGAAACTGTGTATGATACCCATGAATTTTTCTCGATTCGTGAGAAAGTGTGATCTCGCGGTAACCATAATTCTGCGATAACGGTAGTCAGCCTACTCTGTGTAAGAGCGCGGGTCCGGTCTTCCCGATTTCTCACAAGGAGTCGGAAAACACTACCGACTACCCTTTTACGCACAAGTGCAAACAGATGTGAAATGTACGGTGGTTACAGGGCCCGTCACTCCCACAATGGTGGTGGTGGTCAAACACTTGTTGGGACTCCGCATGGGGTAGACCGTTAGGTTCGAACGGTTCCATTAGTCTAAAATCCTTTCAAGTCATAAATATAATTAGTAACAACGCGCGCTTCTCGGGAGTCAAAGCACTTATCGTAAATTAGCGGAATAGATCCAACCCGTTAACGACACTCTATTTTTTCTAAATTCATAACCGTGCCAATGTGTGACACGATTGACGCATCCTCCAAGTCCTGTTGCAGCCTGTTGCAGTGACGGTTAAACCGTTTATCTGTCCGATCCCTCCTGTACGAGACAAAACGTGTGAGGCAAGCTGTGTAGGGGGTCGAAAAAAATTGGTGGGAATTATTTTGTAACGGTCGAAATCATATTCCATATATATAGGTATATACGCTTGACACGTTTGATGCTGACCGGTATGAAGCTGGTGCCACAGTCTGCTGTCTCCTTCTATTCTTCATGGTTACATAGAGAAGGAAAGAGACAGAAGACTGTGAGGTCGACCTCATACCGAACAGATTCGGACACACTTGGTGTACAAAAGGGAGGATGTCGTCGTAAGTCGCTTCAGTCTTCGGTTAACCGTGCGAGAATTAGTATCTAGCAATGGAAACCCCCAAATCATCCAGTGACACGATGGGTAACGCGAGTAGGGTATTCAAATCGTTTGCAAGTGCAGTGAAAAAATCTGATAAAAATTTATTACTGGCCACTACCTACGGATTAAACACATCGTTCACAAAGAAGATTGTCGTCGGCCTCGGTTTGCGAGGTGACGCAGAATTCGAACCGTTGATCAGATTGACCGGCAATTCACCGGACGGTATCTGTCTAGGTTTGAGTGCCTGGACTACGCTGTCTAACGCATTAGAAACAATATCGGACTACTTCGACTTCGACGTGTACGCCGACGCCCAATGGTATCTCGACGAAATTGAGCTTGGCGAAGACAGCAAACTACGATTTACAACAGCGCATGGTGCGAGGGCCATCAGATTCGATGTCCAACAGAGCCCCGTCAAATGTATCGAACCTCTACGCAGTGCCGGATACGCCACGGAGCTAGTATCCGACGAAGACGACGGGAAAAATCGTGAAGACTGCACTCCGCTCCTGAAGCGACCGAGAATTCATCGACCGTCGATTGTTATGCAAAAAACTACATTCGACGGCTTAAAAACCGTATTCGTCTGTGTTGACGAGCAAGTTCGAAGACTTCAAAGACTGGCGGCTAGTGTAAATCAGTGCAAAAAGCAATACGTTGAATACATGGTGTCAAGAATTAGACGTTACCCCTCCCAAGAACCTTCTCTTCATACCATCGCGCAGATGACCAAGAACGAATATGGAGTCGTCAAAGAGAGCATCAAGCCACAGTTCGACCCCGTCTTCAGCGAAAATTATCTCGATATTGTTCTACTCGAATTGACCAGACTGTTTTCTAATATCATCGCTGTTGAAGTCAAACAACAGCTTGAGACCGTGCCGAAGTCTAATTCACGAGGAAATTTGCATCTTGACTTGAAAACATCAAACTAATTACCACGGAGGAATACCAAACTGCTAGAGAGACAGAGAGACAGAGAGAGAGACATCGTTGGAGAAATGTGTTCATCAGCCTTCATTCAAAGTCACGACACCTCCGGACCCTACAGGGTGGGAATACCTAACACCGTGATTCGCTTTCGACCAAACGATATGATGGATGGCTTGGACAACCCTCCTCCTCCTGTTTGGTTCCGAATAGGTTTACTTTTAATATTCGCAACAGCCTGTATTTTTACAATATGGGCATTGAAAGTGATCATCACAATGCCAAGACGCTTTATCACTGATTGCGAAGGAGTCTTAGCCGAACATTTGTGAAATAAAACGATCAATCTTGTATAATTATAACCATAGCTGTAAGATTTACAAAGAAAATTGTACTCGTAGTCATAAGATTCTATATTTCATCCTAGCATAAGAACATGTATTAGAAAATAAGGTATACGAATAAATGAAATTATTGGATTTTTCGTAATTATCGCGTCATTCAATTATACACCTTTACCATACCCATTCTTCGATGAGTATATAAGCATCACATATATATATATATCTATATATGTAAAATCAGGGGTGTAGGGCCCAGGGGCGAGGACGGCGGGGACGGAGGACAGAGTCTTGGATGACGTCACACGGCCCAGATGGTCCCAATATCAGACAAGTGCCGGCAGGGGTGCGAGGGGCGAGGGGAAGGTTAGGTTAGAATTCCCAGTTTTCTCCAGAGTCGACCCGAGGGGCAGGGGGGAGCGGGAAGAGGGGGATTTCCCAAAGCTGCCCTAGGGTAGGGGAAGGGGTAGCGGGGAGCGGGGGGATTTCCCAAAGCCGCCATAGGGGTCAGGGGGGAGAGGGGGGAGGGGGGGGGGGGGGTTGTTGTGTCTGCCCAAAGCTGCCCATATCTACTTCCCAAGTATTCGGTAGGCATCGATACGACCCGAAACAACGCGTCTTCGCGCCTGCTACCCCGAGAGTCGAGATATCTGCTTGACGATACTAAGATTATGAAATATAAAAAAAATAGCATTACGAGTCTGAGACTAAAGAATGCTAGTCTGCGATACTAAGATTATGAAATATAAAAAAATATATTAAAAGTTCAATTCTTATGTGAAATGTCATAATCATAAAATACAAAATTCCCTACACTCATCTCAAGTATTATCAAAAAAATATTAATAAAAAAATTGAACAACTGAATGATTGAATGCATACATTATTTCGGGGCAGTAGGGGGGGGGGGGGGGGGGGGTAATAGTGGTGTCCCGCATTTCCCTAGTTCAAATCGGGTAGCCTTAAGTATGCGATACATTATGCACGCACGCGTGCAGGTGAACCGCACGACTGCATGCAGTTAAGCAGACAGATGCGCGCGCCATTGATGGACATTATGCCCGCACGCGTGCGATCAGCCCAGGCAGGCATCGTGCAGGAATAGTGCGAGCACGTAGTGCACGTCGCACGGTCGTGCATTGCGTGTTTACACGTGTGACGGCAGGATGCGACACATTCCGCTCGCACTGAGTGCCTGTCACATCATGCCGGCGAAATCGATGCATTTTCGCATGCAGACGTGTACCTTCACATCGTGCAAATAACGTGCGTCGCACGATTGTTATCTGGGTTGGTGTTTCGTATATGAGTATAACTTATAATTAACATGCGAAGGTGAAATAATATTCAAGTGGTGAATCTATAGTGATATGGTCATGTGAAGGATTGATATTGTTTATAGAATAGTTGATGATATGATGTTGTTGGGGATATATGGTCGTTCAGCCAGGCTGGGTATTGTATGGTTAGTGAGGATATTATTTTGTTAGTATTTGAGTTGTTTCGTATGGTTAGTGTCGTATAGGTTTTTGACCGTTAGGCGGTTGTTGGGTGGCTTTCGTTCTTGGTATGTGCAAGGGATGTCTGAGTGCATATTGTTTATTTCAGAGGAGTGTGCTTACATTTAGGATTAACTAAGTCTGGCGTATAACTTAATATTTGATCGTCTTGAATGAATGATTTATCGTAATATATGTTTGATTATGTTCGTTTATATAGTACTTATGTTTAATAGGCCTCTATGAAAAATATATATGTAATAATGGTACGATAATTACTTAACATTATGGGTAGTATGTACGTGAATAATATTGAGAAGGGTATAGATCAGCTTAAGGGATAAGTATCGTAATTACACTGAAAAAAAACTTTAGTCATTCCAACCCGAATTCTTTGTCGGCCAGCCATATTGTCTTATTAAATAGGCTACAGTGATACTTTCTTGGTAAAAGACCGATACAAATATGGTTGAAACAGTATAGCTAGCGTAAGCTTACTGTCATGTCGCGACAGCTATTCGCTGTAACATTGCATGTTACGACGGGCTCCTCACCCCTTAAACGACCTTAGCGGAGTGTATGATGATGAGAGAAAGAGTAGATAGACCCCGAGGTCCGATAGATATTCCGAGAGGCGACCGTGACCGACTAAAGACTGTTGAGCGTATTATTTATTCTTTTGTTTTGTTTTACGACTTTTCTCTAACATGTGGGAGACGAGGCCCAGCCGACGGCTAAGAGACTGGGACAGAGACACGCCACTAACGACGCAAGACGTTCCCGTATCGACTGTTTGGATCCCACTCGACGAACGCCACACAAAAGCTTCGGAGGATAGTGATGGCCACGCTACCTCCTGCTATTAATCTAGAGGACACGGGGGAGTGCCAAGGGCATTCCACAACGAGGGATATCGGTGGTGGAGAGATTCCCGCCACCAAGAAGAGCCTGCGACCCGTGAGCCTCCGACGTAGCGAGCTAACATCATCGTGGCGAACTTTGAATTACGCGCGTGGCGACCACCGGTCGCCATGCTTAAGGGATCCTTCGGTCGATACAACGATCGATATTGGGCCGTGACACGAGGGCGCTGATTACCGGCGCCATGCGGTCTAGTCACTCTGCGTTAGACTAGCGTCCTTAACACTCGTGCGTTCTTTCTGAATACTTACATTAAGAAAATTTTGTAGTTGTTGATTGCGTTAAGCCCCGTGGGCAGTTTGATTTTCTTTTGCGTACGTTTTTGCTTTGGTTTATTGGTGTGTGAGTCTGAGTGGACTGGGAGTCGAGACTTCTCCCCGAGGGAGTTCAATAAGCGAACGAAATGGTCCTAGACTGGGAGGAAGCCTCGTTCATTCGATGGCTGGAAGACGGTAAGCGTTAGCCATTCTGACCCATACTAATTTGAATTCGGCAACGGCCGTCAGCCATATTGCCATTGAGCAAGCCACGAGGCTAATTAATATTCGTGGAATCGAATTAAACCGATCTCCGAAGGGTAGGCCGTCACCAGTGTCCCCGTGTAGTAGGGATTATCGTTCGAGTCAGTAATTTATAGAGAAGTATTGAGTATTTTATAGTCTGTTAAGTTCGGGTGTGTTACCTGTCGCACCCGAGTGCGACAGAAATAGTCTTAGTCAGTCACTGTCGCTCTCTCTTCCTCCCGTGGGGAGAGACACAGCTAGTTATTAGTCAGATTTCGAGTCTTTGTTTTTCGGGTTCGAGTCCGTAAATTCGGTTAATTATTAGTCGCGTTATTCGCAGAGTTAGGTTAAGTTAGTCTAAGTGAGATCTGTAAATATTACTTCGTAGATCAATTTCATTTTTATAGTCGTTATTAAGAGCCGAAGGCTCACTCATTGTAAATATTCGCCTGTTAATTAGTTGTAAGTTCTTCTCGTGGAACCTATTTAGTGTTTTAACTGAGATATTGTCCCACGAGGACCTAGTTTGTCGAGTTAGTTAATTTTTGCATGATTTTTTCCTTGTTATTGCTGTCCTACGTGGAAGCTAGTAGTGTATTATTTATTGTAAAACTCGTCAAACGTGGCCAGGTCGCGTATACACGACCCGAGGCCGTTCTTTATACGAGGGGATTTATTCCCGATTGTTAAAATTATTATTTCTATTTCTTTTCTATTTTTTTTTTATTGAATAAATTCTATTTTTCTGTTATTACATTCAATCGCTCGAGTCGTTATTTAACGTCCCGCTAATCCTTCATTTAATCCTGACCCCTCTCCGCGGTACTGTAGCTAGCCGACGGTTATTATTTTGTTTACACTGAAAAAAATGGTTCGGAATTCATAATAATACTGTTATTGTTGGCCAGTTATAGGTATTCTGGTGAAAACATATTGTCCACACAGAAAATGCAATAGCTCTTTGGGAAAACTCCGATTGCTGTAAAGTTCATACAAATATGACTAGTGCAGTATTTCTAATCTAACAATAATATAGCTGGTTGAGGCAGAGCAGTTTCGTCTATGTAAGCTTACTGCGCTTTTATGGACGACACTTAATCGTCTAGCTAGCCTAGCCATTATAAATAGCTGGAAATAAATCATTTTGGTGAGAAAGCCATACTAACATAGCTCACGAGACTACACTGTATGGTATAGCAGCTGATTTTTTACGTGCCTAGCTAATTTAACCATATAGTATAGCTGGAAGAATAACAGCTATCAGTGATGCCAGAAATCCCCAGAAAATCTCCAAAAATAGAGATAGAGCGATGGCAATCGCGGCGGAGTAAGAGAGAAACCAGACCTCCGTCTGGCATCAGTGACAGCTATACTAGTATGGCTCGCGAAACTATACTATGTTGCTGAAACACCTATAGTAATTTGTAAACGCATGGTGACCGGGAACGCTGTTCGCTGAGCTTTACTATGCATCGCGCGACGACGCCGACCATGCTGCACGGAAAATTTTTACGCGATGGACGACTTCGTGAAAAATAAACTTGGCGAGTGGAATCTTAGTGATTCAGTACCAACATTTGAAGGTAAGTCTTTTCTTACTTGTCTACGATAATATTTGAAAAATTAGTATTTTTCCTGTTATACACAGACACGCCAATCATGCATACGAGCGAATGTTTGTAGGCTAGATTTATATCATCATTTCCCCGCATATTTACTTATAGTGAAGTGAATATAATATTTTGATAATGAAATAATCCCGCTGTATGAATCTAATAGAATTCGAGTGAATGATGATTTCTTATTTAACCTGCAACCTCTTTGTCATAAGTCTACTTCTTTTCCTGTCGCTTTTCGTAGTTCTAAAACACGTGGTTGTGTTTGCCTCAGTGTAGTGTACAGTTGATTAGTGCTATTTTGATACATAGTTCATGATTTTTCCAGATTTTATGTCCTCCGCTGAACATAAATTCAGTCCATCGAAGAAAAAGCAGTTGTCGTAGGATGCAGGTTGCTGCGTTGGATAAAATTTCTTCTACTTTTGAGGGAATATTCTTTATGAATGTAATTTCGGACCAAACCAATAATATTTGATGAATGTAATCTTTAGACATAGAAATTTTTGATTGTAAGAATTTTTTTTCCATCATTCTGGAAAAAATGTTTTGAAACCAAAAATTTCTATGTCTAAAAATTACATTCATCAAATATTATTGGTTTGGTCCGAAATTACATTCGTAAAGAATATTTCCTCAAAAGTGGAAGAAATTTCATTCAACGCAGCAACCTGCATCCTACGACAACTGCTTTTTCTTCGATGGACTGAATTTATGTTTAGCGGAGGACATAAAATCTGGAAAAATCATGAACTATGTATCAAAATAGCACTAATCAACTGTAGAAAAACTGAGTCTCTAGAATGTTTTCTCAGAGCGTAGCAGTAATTTGAAAAAAATTATTTTAAAGGTGTATGCACCCCCTTAAGTACAAACTAGTCATCATAAGTCAATCATAAATATTATATCTTCAGTCTTATCTTCATTCCTAGTGTATAAAACTTGGAGTGACCAAGGGTTCTCACCGTCCGGATCTACCCACCCTTACCCTAATATATGAATAAATTATTATTAATGTTTTCATTTTCATTCATCTTATATTTTCGCTATGACTTAAATTAATTACCTATATGAAATATGGATTTGTCGACCTCTTGTTCAATGTGAAGGGAATTTTTTTGGCGAGCAGGTCGTAGAACAAACACCTATTTGAAGACAAATACGTTTTGACCATTGTTTAGGTCATCTTCGGAAACTTTATTCCATCTATCAAGGACTATAAAAACCTAACATGGAAATCCAGAGAAAAGGAACCTTATCTGTCAATTCCAGGGGACCTGTATATGTGAACAAATAATTGTTTGTTCTACGACCTACTCGCCAAAAATAATTCCCTTCACATAATTACCTATATGTATGAATATCATAATCGATACCAGATAATTAAAATAAATGTTGCTGATTATGAAATATATTGGCTGACACCAAAACCTTTTTTCATTTAAATAACCAGCCATACTAGCATTCGTAGGTATAATGTCCTGTAATATATCTAGGTATATAAAATGAATTTCTAATTCAGCCATACTCCTTTGGTTCCTAGATACTTATGAGAATCTCTGATTCAGCTAAACTCATATTTTCACAAATAATTCTCCCTATACTGGCAAAACTGTTTTCTACCAAACAACATTATATATGCCTGCTTCGGCTTTACTAGTATGGCTGGTGTTCGTCTATGTCGCGTGCTAGCGTTTATAAGATAGCTATACGAGTATGGTTAGTATACTCATAGTTCTTGATCGTGAACTCAGCTATACTATGGTATTGCTGAGATGGAGATACTCGTCAGACTCGCGGAGCTATTGGGTATATTTCTGTCATGACCTAATGGTATGCTTACACCAATGATATTCTGCCAGTCATATTTGCATGGCTTTATCACCCAGATGGCATTACCGTATCGTATTTTCCAATACAATATTGCTGAAACAATGATAATTATGGCTAGAATCGGTAAACTTTTTTTTCAGTGTAGATTTTTGAAAGTGGCGGTTATCCGCCTGGCGCCCAATATCTCTTTTTATTCTCAGTTTTTGGCCAATTGTCGAGTGGATGGTTCTCGGAGACTGGCTATCCGGTCCAGATCCGAGGATCAAATAAAATCCACGTCACATCGCATATATAGCTCCACAAGCATGATCGTCGTCGGGGTGGTTCAGTAATACTATAATATAGCTGAACCAGCTATACTACCAACCATACAATATAGCTGTATTGCGCATATGTAATGCTGTTTCGTAAAGAAGACTTTCCTCAGCCTAGAAAGACCTCCTGTATCCCGCAGAAATATTCCAATAACTGAATCAGACGTCTTTATGACTGTAGTGTCATTCTTTATATATTTGAATGAGAAATTCTGATATAGCGTAAGGTTGCTGATATCGTGCTGCCACCAGAATCGTAGCCATTATAGGTTTGGCAATTTTTCGGGAGAGTATCTTCTTGATTTTGAAAATTTTAGAAATACGAATGTTTAGATCCTTGAATACTGTTTGAAAGGAGAATCTAATCCAAAACCTTCCAGGCCTGCCCCACCTCTCGAGTCAATAATCCTTAAGCCTATTGTAAGTAGTAAGTATTGTAGTTGTAAGTTAGTTCGAGTTGAGAAACGACTCTGTTAACATTCAAACCTTTCAGCTCAGTTGTAACTATTAGAATTAGGTAGCCAGTATCTTTCAATAAACACCTAATAAAAAAAAATGCAACCATAAGAAGGATCATAAGTGCTAATTTCTCCTCCCCCTTGAGCCTCCGAAACGAAACCCATATCGATTAAAACAGTCCACTATAAGAAGAAAAAACCAAAAAACTAACAAAAGGTCCTTCGAGCCGGATACGGGCGTGAGGAAAAGTTAACTTCAACTGAATTAATTAAAGAAGTGCACATACCGGGTTTGGCCGTACCCAAAGATCGTTACCAGTTCCGAAATTCAAAGTATGAAACAGTGCCAAGCTGAGGTAAATCAATAGACTCTTAATCTACCACTAAAGGCCGATTCCGAATAACAACAAACAAGCCTGACCCACTGCCTTGGATAAGCAAGGAGTCCAAATGAGATTATCATCTAGCTGTGGCCGTCAATAGAACTGCACCTTAAGAAAAAGTGTATCTGTAAAATCACAAATTCACAACCGCTGTGGCATATCTAAAGCCAACAGCAGTAGCATACTTGAATGCACCAATCACATCGTGAAAAACCAAGTTCAAGTCGGTCGCATACTATGGAAACAGTGGAGTCCTTAGTGTCTATGCAGATGACAACCATCGGACTCATTACCCGGACCATTGACAACTATCGGAAGTTGGGGACGCCGAAACGAACTGTCGCCATCACGCGAAGTAGATTAAACACCCTTCGAGAGTATTGGGAGAAATGCCAGCTACTTCATGGGAAGATCGAATCGCTCGCAGATGAACCTCTTCGCAAGACTGACAGGTATTTCACTTCAGATATGTTCTCATCAGCTTCCGAAGCGTTTGAGCAAGCCTCCGATTACTTAGTCGAAAAATTAGAGGCACTTAAGCCAGCAGCCAGTAACCTCCCAGGAGGTGAAACTAACAACCCGCTCGGCGGGGAAGTACAATCGCTACCGATCAAGTTGCCTCCCATACAACTCCCTACCTTTACGGGAGAATATCAAGACTGGGAAAACTTTCGCGATTTATTTGAATCACTGATAGATTCAAATCGAACACTATCAAATGTACATAAACTACATTATTTAAAAGCACATCTAACGGGCGAGGCGAGTCTCATTCTAAAAAATCTTGCAGTTACCGAAGCTAACTACCTTGACGCTTGGAAGCTTTTGAAGGATAGATATAATAACAAGCGTTTCATTGTCAACTCTTATTTACAAGCCTTTATAGACATTCCTAATGTAAATTCCCAATCAGGCAAGGAATTGAAAGTTTTGCGTGACAAGGCAAACGATGTTAGATCTGCGTTAATTAGTCTTGAGAGACCAGTCGACTCGTGGGAAGATTTGTTTATATTCATAGTAGTATCAAAGCTAGATCGCATTTCACGCCGTGAATGGGAGTTCAAAATAGGAACCAGTACATCCTTACCTACGTTTAGGAACCTAGATGAATTTTTAACAGTGCGCATACAAGCTTTGGAAGCCGTCCATGCTTCCTCAAGCTCAAACCCTCCGAAAGAGGAGAAATCTAAGACAACCAAGTCGGACAACAGTTCGCGTAATACTGTAAGGTCACACCAAACATCAGTGGCAGGCATCAAATGTATTCTCTGCGATGAAAACCATCTGATGTTCCAATGTAAAAAATTCAGATCAAAATCCGTGGATGAGCGCCGAGCGTTCTTATCGGAAAATAAATGTTGCTTCAATTGCCTAAAAAAGGGCCACTCCGTTCAGGCATGTTACTAAAAAAAAACGTGTCTGTTGTGTAAACGGAAACATCACACAATGATGCATCGCGAGAATACTGGATCGTCTGTCACAACAAAGAATCAAGACTCAGACATACAAAGCTCGAATCAAAACACTTCGAACCCGGCTTTATCTGAGCCGCGACAACAATCGAACGAAGCGTCGTGTTCGAGTAATCATGTCGCTCAAAATCAAGTAGGACAAACTATATTACCGACCGTAATTGTAACGCTGATGGCCGAAAACGGTAGATCTTTAAAGGTTAGGGCACTGTTGGATCAAGGCTCCCAAGTTTCCTGCGTGACAGAAAGTGTAGCACAAATTCTTAGAGCAAAAAAACATTCCATCGCGCTACGAATCTCAACGGTGGGTGAAACTCCCGCTGGTAAAGTTACCAAGGCAGTCAAGCTTATTATATGCCCTCGTGGTCAATCACATCCTCAGATCCCAGTCACTGCTTTAGTACTACCAAAGTTAACCACATACCTTCCCAAAATCACTTCGTCCAATCTTCATTGGAAACATCTAGAAGGGCTGCAGTACGCCGATCCCGAGCTACAAAGCAACCGCGCGGTCGATCTGCTTCTAGGCTCGGACGTTTTTAGCAGCATCATACTCGATGGGCTTCGAAAAGGCCCAATTGATGCACCCATCGCGCAAAACACGATCTTTGGATGGGTAATATCAGGTTCAATGATCGTACACGAAAAAACGTTACCCTCGTTGGTCCAAATTAATCACGCTGCGGCGCTGGATTCACTAGAAGAATCCTTAGCAAAGTTCTGGGAGCTAGAGGAGATCCCAAAAACGGCACTCCTTACCGAAGCCGAAATAGAATGCGAACAGCATTTTTGCACCACGCACAAGCGTAGATCGGACGGTCGATATGAAGTTAGGTTGCCGTTTAAGAGAGAGACACCGTTACCCATCGGAGACACGTCGCAAATCGCGTTGCGATTGTTCAAAATTAATGAAACTCGGCTTAGGAATAAGCCCGAGCTATATAAAAGTTACCAATCATTTCTTAAAGAATACGAGGACCAGCGCCATATGGAAAAGGTCAATGACTCAAACGGAGAGAGCCCCCAAGTAGTGTACTTTCCGCATCATCCCGTGTTGCGCGAATCCAGTCAAACTACCAAACTTCGAGTCGTGTTTAACGCCTCGTGTCGATCTTCAAACGGATCGTCGTTCAATGAGTTTCTCCATACCGGCGTTAAGTTACAAGCGGATTTATGCGCATTAATACTCCGCTGGCGGAATCATAAATACGTATTGTCCGCCGATCTTGAGAAAATGTTTCGCCAGATACGACTCAGCAGGATCGACACGGACTACCAAAGAATTTTTTGGCGAAGTGACCAATCCGCTAAAATAGAATCCTACCGCTTGCTAACCGTCACGTACGGAACGGCGTGTGCGCCATACATTGCCTCTCGCGTTCTCAAACAGCTGGCGGACGATGAGAAAATTAGATTCCCCCTCGCGGCTCCAATCCTAAAGGAGGATTTTTACGTGGATGACGCGATGTTCGGGGCTGATGACTTAGTTTTAGCGAGGCAGCAACGCGATCAACTGATCGAGCTGCTCCAGTCAGGCGGGTTCACGCTCCGCAAGTGGGCAAGCAACTCAACAAACCTGCTTGAAGACCTACCCGAAGGTAACCATAGCTGCGCTGTAAGTAAGACTCTCGACGAGAACGAGAGTCTGAAGGTTCTAGGTATAGCATGGAAACCACGAAGCGATACGTTCGAATTTAGCATCCAATCAGAACAACCGCGTTGTCTGACCAAGCGCTCGTTTTTGTCAATGCTTGCAACAACATATGACCCACTCGGCTGGGTCACCCCAGTAACGATTACCGCCAAAATCATTCTGCAGAAGCTTTGGCTGCAGAAGCTCAGTTGGGACGATCCGTTACCCTCCGAACTGAACGAGGAGTGCCGTAAATATTATCTACAATTAACGCGCTTAAGCGAGATCAAGATACCTAGATGGACTGGCCTAGGTTCATCCACACAAACCGTCGAACTGCACGGATTCGCCGATGCGTCAAGCTCTGCCTACGCCGCCGTGGTGTATGTGAGGGTGACCTCACTTGACCAAACAACTCAAGTGACCCTGCTCTACGCAAAAACCAAAGTAGCACCACTCAAGGTGCAAAGCATCCCTCGGTTAGAGCTCTGCGCGGCAGTGTTAGTTGTGCGCGCGATTCAGTATGTTCAGGAGGCTATGAGATTATCCGATGTAGAACTGTACTGCTGGTCCGACTCGGCAGTCGTTCTTTCGTGGCTCAAGGCCCATCCAGGACGATGGAACACGTTCGTAGCAAATCGCGTGTCACAAATACAATCCAGTTTACCCAAGGCGCAATGGAAACGGGTTCCCGGACAACACAACCCCGCAGATTGTGCCTCGCGAGGTATCAGTGTAGAGGAGCTGATTTCTCACCCTCTGTGGTGGCAAGGGCCTCAGTGGCTGCACGAAAACCCAACCGCGTGGCCTATCGAAAAAATCGCGGAAACCAAAATTGACAGAACTGAACTCCGCGCGGAAGTTCAGGTCCTTGCGACGAAATCGAATTCAGACTTATATCTACCTGGCACCGTATCATCGTGGCCAAAGCTTGTTAGAATAACCGCGTATTTATTTCGATTCCTTAATAATAGTCGAAGACGAGAAGATCGAGTGCTAACAAAGTACTTATCAGTTACGGAAATAGAGAACGCAACCAACTTTTGGATTAAGTTCGAGCAGCGTAATCATTTTCATCATGAGCTATCTCAACTGCAAAGAAAGCAGAAGCTCAGCCCAAAAAGTGTATTGGCAAATTTGAATCCATTCCTCGATCCCCAAGGAATCATGAGAGTAGGAGGTCGCTTGCGACACTCTGATCTGGCTGAATCCGTCAAACACCCTATCATAATCCCGAAAGACCGAGTGGCTATTCTGATCATCAGAGAATCTCATAACAAGTCGCTACATGGCGGCACGCACCTAACGTTGGGAGTCTTGCGACAGCAGTATTGGGTGCTAAATGCACGCAATAGCGTAAAAACATGCATACATCGGTGCGTAACCTGTGCACGGCAGCGTGCCATCCTATCTTCACAGCAGATGAGCGATCTACCCCCGATACGTGTTCAACCTAGCCGTCCGTTTGCACACTCCGGGTTAGATTATGCCGGACCATACCTCGTCCGCTCCTCATCTGGCAGAGGCCAAAAGAGTCACAAATGTTATATTGCGCTCTTTGTATGTCTGAGCGTCCGCGCAATCCATCTGGAATTGGTCAACGACTATTCCACTGATAAATTCTTAGCAGCGTTCGAGCGCTTTAGTGCACGGCGTGGTCTTCCATCAATAATTTATTCAGATAATGGAACGAACTTCCGCGGCGCGGATCGAGAATTGACCAGGCGCTTCCGCGAGATCTGCGAAGACGCGGATCTACGGAACCGCTTGAGTTCAGACCGAATCGACTGGCATTTCATCCCCCCCTCTGCTCCACATTTTGGCGGACTATGGGAGGCGGGGGTGAAAAGTGTCAAATCACACTTAAAAAGAATCCTGGGCAACTTTATTCCCACCTATGAAGAGTTTATAACCCTTCTCAGCAAAATAGAGAGTTGTTTGAACTCTCGCCCGATCTCACCACAATTCGATGACCCGGAGTCATACAATGCGCTGACGCCTGGTCATTTTTTGGTTGGTACACCCTTGAAAGCAACCCCAACACCATCTGTGTTGGATATAAAAGAAAATCGCCTGTCTCGATGGCAAACAGTGCAATTGCTGCATGAACGGTTCTGGAAAGTATGGAGCAATGACTACCTTAATTCATTACAAAAGCGTTCCCGATGGAAGACGACGCACCCCAATTCAGAAAAGGGAGACCTTGTACTTATAAAAAACGACAATCTACCTCCATCTAAATGGGAGTTAGGGCGAATACTAGAGTGTCATGCAGGCCCAGATAAATTAGTGAGAGTCGTGACAGTAAAAACGGCGCACTCTAGCTATAAGAGACCTATAACCAAGCTTTGTAAACTGCCTGTCGATTGCGATCGCGATTCCAACTGAATGAAACCACTCGAGAGAGCCGGGCGATCCTCATGGCCGGTGGTGCCTCTCATCTTCTTCCTCTCACGAAAGGAGGTTGAATCGTATAGAGAATTAGTATAATCGCTTATTAGAAAAATAAGTATAATTGTAAGTAGCTCTAGAGTTGATGATGAAACGACAAACCTGAAGTGGAATACCCTGCACAAAAAAAAAAATATATATGTTAATCGTTCTAAAAGAAACGAGGCCGGTGGTATGTTTGAAAGGAGAATCTAATCCAAAACCTTCCAGGCCTGCCCCACCTCTCGAGTCAATAATCCTTAAGCCTATTGTAAGTAGTAAGTATTGTAGTTGTAAGTTAGTTCGAGTTGAGAAACGACTCTGTTAACATTCAAACCTTTCAGCTCAGTTGTAACTATTAGAATTAGGTAGCCAGTATCTTTCAATAAACACCTAATAAAAAAAAATGCAACCATAAGAAGGATCATAAGTGCTAATTTCTCCTCCCCCTTGAGCCTCCGAAACGAAACCCATATCGATTAAAACAGTCCACTATAAGAAGAAAAAACCAAAAAACTAACAAATACTTATGGTACCCATTTCTACAATTTTCAAAACCGAGAAGATATTTTCCCAAAATATTGCTAAACTTGAACGGTATACGATTCCCGTGGCGGTACGATATCGGCATTCTCACCCTATATAAAGTAGAGAAGGCTAGTCCTCTCGTAATTCTGATTAAACTTATCCTTCTATAAAACTTCTTCATCTGCATTATATCAGCGAGATAGAGGCTTACTAAGTGAATTACTAAGTTTGAATTGAGTAATGAGACCTGCAAGGTTACAATCTTCCAATTTTTCTTGGACGTACGCGTCCATCGTTGGTAGTATACTGCAACGCAAGATCACGACCACGGCAATTTATGCAAGCTATTTAGCGTTCACAAACTAGTATGGCTGCATTGGCAACAATATAGCTCCGGGAGCTATATTAGTATTGCTAGTCTGCTAGACCGATATTCTTCCAGCAGTTCCAGCTATATTGTATGGTTGAATTTGCTAGATGAGTAAACCTCAATTATAAAGAACGCAGTATGCGTATATTGACAAAACTTCGCTGCTTCAGCTAGGTATATGATCGCTAGATTAGTCATACGGAATTAGGCAGAATTGTATGATATTTTCAGCAATAAGCGCTTTTCAATAAAGTCATTGCAGTTTCTAAATCAGAAACATTTTCTCTCCCGATTACCTATAACTAGCCAACAAGAGTGGTATTGCTGTAAATCCTATACCATTTTTTTCAGTGTATGATTAGGTGGTTATAGTTTTTAATGGTAAATGTTAAATTCGTAAGTCTTATAATTATAATAATGGTTATAAGTATGTGGTAATATTTGGGTAATGTAGGTTTAGTGAGTATAGAGATGTGAACGTTATGGTTATTCGTTTTGAAGATGATGCAGGGTGTATATCCATAGTTGGTTACTGGCGTGGGAAGTAATGCAGGGATCTGTAGTTGATTATCGGTGGGGGAAGTAATGCAGGGTTCGTCTGGTGTTTATGGGATTAGTTAGATGTGGAATGGGTTTGGACAATATGTACTGTAACGGGTTGATAGCCCGCTAGAAATAAATGGAGTTTTAGGACGGGGTGTGAGGGAAAGTAAGCGTGGTGTGACTCGAGTGACGTAAATGAAAAAGTATAAATGCGTTTATTCAAAATAGCTTATCCTAATACAATTGTGGGGTGTGTGGGGGTGAGTGTGTGTGTGTGGGGTTATCGAGAGGGTTGAGTTATTAATTAACTGAACTGAGGTTCTAACAAAGGTACTGACCTTAGATAAGATGGCTTGGAATATTCACAAATTACTTGAGTACACTTGTCGTTACGACGGTTAATACTTGAGTGACGATCGGACCTCATGTCCGATCGTCCTCGGCTATCTTCGCTTTATTTCGTGTTAATTCAAATCTTTCGGTTTCCCCGCGTGGTTTGGGGCGATTTGTGACTTGCCATGTCACAACTCCCCCCTCCCCACGCGGGGTGAAGCCTATAGGGTGAACCGTTTTATATGTCGTGTGTTATGTGCTGAGTGTACTTATTTCCTACTATTTCATACTTCTTATTAATCCTAACTTATTTGCTAATTTGTACTCAAAGACTCTATTGTAATATTGATTTTTCCTTTTATGATTGCTTTGATTGTTCTTTTTCTACCTTATTTACTAATGTGTGTCGTTTTCGTTGTCTTTTTCCGGTGTCGTGTCGTCTCCTTGTCGTGTCCTTTCATCGTCGTATCGTTATGGTGTCCTGTTGCATTTCTGTATCCCACTTTTCCTTGTCTATGTTGCTATCGTGTCCGTGTCGTCTCTCTCTCTGTTTCGTTCCTCTTCTTCTTATTGTGTGGTGTCAAATGTAGTGTCTGTGTCGTCTACTTCAATTATCAATGTGTCTGTGTCTGTCTCCATCTCGTCTGCAGTCTCGTACTCGTCTGCTGTTTCGTATATGTCGTTTTCTGTGTCTGAGTTTGTCAAGTCGATCTGTGGTACGTGTGTGTGTGTGTCGTCTTGTTTTTTCTCGTTATTGCTTTTGTCTTTGTTATTTCTGTTTGTCTCTTTAGTTAATTGAAGTCCTGTTTTTATTTTGTCCATTAATTTTATCATTTTGTCTCGTAAGTCTGTAGCTTGTCTTGAGGTTCGTGTGTATGGGGTTGTCTGTCTTAGTGTGCGTCGTGTGTTTGGGTACCTGTGTGCGTGTGGTAGTAGTCCTGGTGTTTGTAGTAGCGGTATCTTTTGTGTCGGTCGTAGTGTGCGTCTTATCGTTACTGTATTTCTCTGTGTGGCGTCTGTCATCGTGTGTTGGTGTGTGTACGTCAGCTGTCCAGGCGTCTGTAGTAGTGGCGTCTTTCGTGTTCCGTCCATTATCCTTGTTTCTGTAATATATCGAATGTAGAATTAGTTACATGTATTTTTAAATGTATAGTTTCAAATGGTCAATGTGCCATTTTCCTATGTTTTTTCCGCTTTCTGTCGTTAATTCGTATATGGTCGGTGAGATTTTATTTGTTATTATGTATGGTCCAGAATATTTATGTGCTAATTTAGCTGCTATGTGGTCTACCTTTGATGAGAGTATGTGGGTCTTTTTAAGAACCCTATCTCCTACCTTGAACTCGTTGTTTCTATGTCTTAGATTGTAATAGTGTGCCTGTCTTTCGTTTGCTTCCGTTAGGTGTCTTTGTACTTCTTCCCTGATGATCTGCAGTCTGCGTAAGTGATCTGTCCATTTGTCTGTGTCCTGCATCTCGATGTCTCCCTCGTTCTCTAATTGATCTCGTAGGCATTGTGTCGGCTTTAGTTCTCTTCCCAGGTTCAGGAATGCCGGTGTGTGTTTCGTTGATGTGTGTGTACTTGTGTTTAATGCGAACTGTAAATCTTGTAAGTGTATATCCCATTCCCTGTGATCTTTTTCGACGTATGCTTGTATCATCGTTTTTATTGTTCTGTTGACTCGTTCTACCGGGTTTGCTTGTGCGTGATATGGTGGTATTGTCGTGTGCCTGATGCCGAATTTTTGTGTTAGTTCGCGTATCAGTTTGTTTATGTATGGTGTGCCGTTGTCTGTCAGGATTACGCGTGGTGTTCCCCATCGTGATATGACGTGTGTGTGAAGTGCGTGTTCGACTGTCTGCGCTGTTGCTTTTTTGAGTGGTATTATTTCGCTCCACTTTGTGTATAAATCTTGGAAAACTATTATGTATTGGTGTCGTGTTTTAGATATAGGTAGTGGACCCATAATGTCTGATGCTACTACTGTCCATGGTTCTTCTATTATTCTGTGTCCCATGAGACCTGCTGGCTGTCTTTGTTCTACCTTCGTTTTTTGGCGAATTTCGCATTTTCTGACATAATTTACTGTGTCCCTGTACATTCCTGGCCAGTAATATTCTTTTGCTATTCTTTGGTATGTTTTTTCTATACCTAAGTGTCCTGATTGTGTTGTGTCGTGATTTTCGTGTAGTACTTGTGTGATTTTCTCTTTGGGGATTACTAATTTCCATGGGTTTGTGTCGGGTAATAGGTTTGAGTGTAGAGGATCGGGTCTATGGAAGTATAGGTGAGTGTCGCGTATTCTCCATGAGTCGTTTTTCTCTGGTCTTGTCTGTACTTGTGTCTTTTTATATATGTACCATTTATCTGTAGTGTTCTCTATCGCGCCTAAGTGTGGTTGTTCTTCGTGGTGTGCTGAACCTTTTCTGTGTATTATTTCGAAGTCGTATTCGAGTAGTTCGAGTGCCCATCTCGCTAGTCTACCTGTCGGGTTTTTTAAATTGTGTAGCCACTTCAGTGCGCTATGATCTGTAATGACCGTGAAGTGGTAACCCTCTAAATATGGCCTAAATTTCTGTATTGACCAAATCACTGCTAGGCATTCTCTTTCCGTTGTTGTGTATTTACGTTCAGCGTCACTTAGTGCACGGCTGGCGTATGCAATTACTTGTTCTGTATCTTGTTTTGTTTGTGTGAGTACTGCGCCTATACCTGTGCCGCTTGCGTCTGTTTGTACTTGGAATGGTAGTGTGTGATCGGGACATGTTAGTGTAGGTGGTGTTGTGAGTATTTGTTTGATTGTATTCGTCGCGTGTTGTTGTTCTTCTCCCCAAGTCCATTTCTGTTCCTTTTTTAATAGTCGTGTGAGTGGTTCTGTTATATGTGCGAAATTTGGGATGAATCTTCTGTACCACGAGGCCATTCCTATTAATCTTCTCAATTGTTTAATCGTCTTCGGTTCTGGGTAATCTGTCAGTGGTTGTACTTTGTCTGCGTCTACGTGTAATCCGTGTTTGTCTACTATGTAACCTAGGTATTTAACTTGTGAGCAACCGAATTCACATTTATCTGGGTTAATCGTGAGTCCTGCGTGTGATATTTTATCTAGTATTTTTCCTAACCAGTGTATGTGTTCCTCGAATGTCTGTGTAACTATTATAATGTCGTCTAGATATGCAAATGCGTACGGTTCTGATTTAGGTCCAATTATTTTATCCAATACTCTTTGGAAAGTAGCTGGTGCTCCCGTGAGACCATATGGCATCCTTTTAAATTGGTATAATCCTTTTCCCGGTACTGTAAATGCTGTTATGTGTCTGCTGTCTGTGTGTAGTGGTATTTGGAAGTATGCTTGACTGAGATCGAGTTTTGAAATGTATTGTGCGGCGCGTAATTTGTCTAGTATTGCTGTCATGTATGGTAGTGGATATGCGTCTTTGCGTGATACTGAATTTACTTTTCTAAAATCGAGACAAAATCTGTAGGTGTTATTCGGTTTTTTAATCATAACAATCGGGCTTGACCATTCGCTTTCTGATGGCTCGATTACATCTTCTGCTATCATTTTATCTACTTCCGCGTAGATCGCGTCTTTTATTTTGGGTGATACCATGTAGTATCTTTGTTTTATTGGGGCGTGACCTTGTGTGTCTATTCTGTGTGATGTTAAGTGTGTTAAGCCTAGTTGGCCTGGTAGTGATGTGATTTTATTTCTTAGTAGTATCTGTAGTTCTGTGTGTTGTGTGTCTGTGAGTTGTTGTATTCCGCTGCAGATTCGCGGTGTCTGATCTCTGGGATATAGGTTTGGATTTGGTGGAAAGTTCGGAGTCGGTAGTAGGACTTTCCGTTTTGGGTGTGTGTCTGTGTGTGTGTTTTCTGTTCTATCTATGTTTTGCTCTTGTGTATTTTTATACAGGTTTGGATTCGGTGGGAAATTTGGAGTAGGTAATAGGACTTTTCTTTTTGGTGCAGGTGTGGTTGTGTGTGTTTGTTCCTGTGTGTCTGTGATTTGCGACTGTTCTAACACTTTCTTTTCTAATTTCTCTTGTAATGCTGCTGCTTTTGCTTGTTTTGTGTGTGTCTGTGTTTCTTGTTCTCTAGTTTCTTTAGGTTTTTCCGTTTCTATTTCCGGTTTTCCTTCTCCGTGTTTTTCTTTTTCTTGTTCTGCGTTATCTTTTCGTTTGATTGGGTATTGTAGTGGGACTGGAGTTGTTTGTGGCCACCGTTCCATTACGTATGTTACTGTTGGCTTTTCTTTCATGGACCATGTGTTTTCTACGAAATCTAATTTCATCCCGAAATGTCTTAATGCATCTATTCCGAGGATGCATGTCCACGCCAATGTTGGAATTATTCCTAATTCTATCCATCTACTTGTGTGTCCTATTCTAACTAGTCTTGTTGTTAATCCTGTTATCCCTGCGCTCGTGCCGTTTGCTACTAATACTGTAGTGTTAGGTGTATCTTGTATGTCTGTGTATCTTTCTTTTAGTATTTCTCCGATCTTTTGTCCTAAGTATGAGTGTGTCGCTCCCGTGTCTACTAATGCATTAAATTCTAGTCCGTCCATGTCTACTTTTATGTGGAATCTCGGATCTCGTGGATTGTGTGTGATCGTGTATGTCGCATGTTCGGGTGTGTATGTGTTTTGTGTTTGGGGAACTGCCTCCACCCGTGTTGGCTGTTCCCTTACTCGTTTCCCGACTGCTGCGGTCTTGTGCATTGCCATCTCATGTGGCCTGGTGCGTTGCAGTTGTAGCAGCGTCTGTCTGTTGTGTCTGTCTGTGTGTTTGTCTGTCGTGTGTATAGCGGTGCTGGGTATGTAATCGCTGGACGTCTTGGTGTTTGTATCTGCGGTCTCGTCTGTGTTGTGTATGTGTATGTCGGCTGTATGTTTGGCGTCGGTAATAAGGCTCTACGTTGCTGTGTTTGGATCTGTGGCGTTGTGTGTGTTTGTGTGTACTCTATTTGCGGTGTATTCTGTTTCTTAATCATGTTCTGTCTCGTTTCTTCCCATGATCTATCTGTTTCCCATTGTTTACCTGCATTTTCTAACTGTTCGAATGTTCTTATTTCGTATCTTCCTATGTATTGTTTGTATTCTAACTTTAGTTTCCTATATGTCATTTCTAGTTCTTGTGTAAGTGTGTACGGCGGTTCTAATTGCGTAAATAGTGTTCTAATTCTAATCACGAATTCTGAAATCAGCTCGTTTTCTTCCTGTACGCTATTTCTTATTTCTTCTTCAATTCTATCTCTACGCCGTGTGTCTGTGAATGTGTGGCGTATGTGTTCTGCGAAGTCTTCTAGTGTGTTCCATCTTCCTCTGTGTATTCTATACCATTGTTTCGCTTTTCCTTCCAGTATTGGTGTGAGATTGTCCATTAGTTGTTTGTCTTGTATGTCGTATCCTATTTGTAAGTCTCTTAAATTTTGTAAAAATTCGTATAAATCTTCGCTAGGTTCTCCGGTGTATTTCATGTTCCATGATTGTATCACTTTGATTGGTATTATCTGTCTTGGTGTTTGACTGTTGTTGAAGCGTTGCGTGCTTTGTGGTAGTACCGTCTCTGTGTCGTAGTGTGTCGGGTATGTCTGTGGTGGGTCTAAGTCTATCAGGTTGCGCATTGTTTGTATGTTTCGCATGTTTGTGCCTATAAATGTGTCTGCGCCTGTTTCGTTTCTACTTATGTTCGCGTGTGTGGGGTTTGGCGATATGTTGTATATGTTCTCGTCTAGTTCGAATTGTATGGGTGTCGCGTCATGTACGTGTGTACTGTGCAGCGTGTGCTGCGTTGTTCTGTTTGAATGTAACTGCTCATTTTGTGCATGTTCTATTTGTATCTGTCTCATATCTCTGGTTGCGTTCATGTTGTCTTCGTTCTGTCTATTACTTATAATTACTTGTCTATCGTCTCTAAATGGTTCGTGTACTTGTAAGCGTGGTTGCGAGTGCTCTATTTGCATGTATCTAAGTGTGCGTTGTCTATTTTGTCCTTCTATGTCTATCGTGTTGTTTATAAAGTGCGCACGTACAGGACCTTGCGGTTGTGTGCCGCATGGTAACAGAGGTTCGCTCTGTCGTCTTTCCGCCATTTCTATGTATGTGTGTATGTGTGTATAACCGTTTGTCTTCGAATTTATCTATTCTACGTGATATCTTTTACTGTTTTAATTTGTTTAACGTCCTATTAGTGTGTGGGGAAGTGCGGATTTTTACGTTGGGCGCCAATTTGTAACGGGTTGATAGCCCGCTAGAAATAAATGGAGTTTTAGGACGGGGTGTGAGGGAAAGTAAGCGTGGTGTGACTCGAGTGACGTAAATGAAAAAGTATAAATGCGTTTATTCAAAATAGCTTATCCTAATACAATTGTGGGGTGTGTGGGGGTGAGTGTGTGTGTGTGGGGTTATCGAGAGGGTTGAGTTATTAATTAACTGAACTGAGGTTCTAACAAAGGTACTGACCTTAGATAAGATGGCTTGGAATATTCACAAATTACTTGAGTACACTTGTCGTTACGACGGTTAATACTTGAGTGACGATCGGACCTCATGTCCGATCGTCCTCGGCTATCTTCGCTTTATTTCGTGTTAATTCAAATCTTTCGGTTTCCCCGCGTGGTTTGGGGCGATTTGTGACTTGCCATGTCACAGTACGTACCGTGTGTTGGATCGGTAGGTTTCTATGTTTGGTGATAATATGGTAAGTTCTGGTGTTTTTAGGTGGTGGAGAGCGTGAATAGGGTATGTCGTCCGCTCGGACGTTACACCTGCGTGACTGCGTCCTATCAGCCATCAGTCGCAGGCAATCAGAGGTGAGAGATAGGCGTGCGTTACAGTGTGAAGAGGATAAACACAGCAAGGGAAGAATAAGAATAAGAATAAGAATGTGGTCTACATGTCTCAAAGTGAATTACTCGAACGTGAAAAGTTCAATAATCGCATAAATCTTACTTGAAATGTTCAAATACGCGTATATTTCTTATTAACAAAAAGCCGGCTACTATAATTCGACGGTTTAGGGACCCAAAACCGCGGATGGGTCAGATGCAAGTCGATTAAGATAAAATAGCTATAGCTATATTTGCTAAATTGACCGGAAACGATTTGAAATATCCATCAGCATGAAGAAAGAAAATGTCAACAACGGAAAATCAAACTGGAGATCACCGGTAACTTGAAGATCTGGAAGTTCCACCGCGTGACGTACATTAACTTAGCGTCGCCATGTTGTACAATCGAAATCTGGACAATTGCGTAATTCGCCGCAGATTTGCCGCAAAATTGCCGTGGAAACCAAAAATTTGCCGTTCGAAGCGATTTGGGAAAAAACGAAGGTTGCGCTAATTCGAGCAGAAAGTTAGCGCGCACACGTCTGATTGACACACATAAGATATTTGTACGAAATCCACGACTGCTCCATAATTTGCCGCTTTTCTGCCGGAACTGACCTGCTATATCCAAATTCCGAAAAAAAAAACTTTTGACTCAAAAAGACGGAATTTTGTTGAGTAAAGCAAAAAATTAGCGCAACAAAGTATGAGTAACATACAAGGGATATTAATATCAAATCAAGAATGGGTCCATGATTTGCCGCTTTTTTGCCGGGACTGACCTGCCATATGCAAATTCCGAAAAAAAAAACTTTTGACTCGAAAAGACGAAATTTTGCTCTGTGAAACAAAAAATTAGCGCAACCAAGTCGGAGTAACGTATACAAGGGATACGTATACAAGGGATTATGAGCAAATTTATAATAGGTCCATAATTTTCCGCTCCTTTGCCGCGTGAGGGATCCACCAGATTCAAATTTGTGAAAAAAAAATTCAATTTGGAGTAAAAAGATTTCATCAATATTTTTTATACCCTGAGTGGCGCGCCGACTTGACGAGGGCGTTTTCCTCTGTAACTTTGATTCGGGCTGAGATATTCACCTGAAACTTTGCCTGAAATTTGCAGCATCCTGACAGGTATTTTGCCGCAGGATTCATTTTTCGATCATCTCACGTGGCCCGCAGTGCCGCGGCGCGAAAAGAGAACCGAATGATTTTTTTTAACTCGGGTGGCACGCCGATTTGACGACGACGTTTTCCTCTGTAACTTTGATCTGTGTTGAGATATTCACCTGAAACTTTGCCTGAAATTTGCAGGATCCTGACAGGTATTTTGCCGCGGGATTCATTTTTGCATCGAGAACTGAATAATTTTTTCACCCCGAGTGGCACGCTGAGTTGAAGCGGACGTTTCCCTCTGGAACTTTGAGAGGTTACTTACTCTAAATTCGAATCAGTGAAAACTACTGACAATCACTGAATAGCCACTGGTTTCCAGTTATAAGTCTGCCACCGCAACAATGAGTGGCAGAGTTTTAACTGGAAACGCAGTGACCATTCACTGATTCAAATTCAGAGAGTTATGAGTGAGTTTCCACAGGACCATTTCGGGGGCGTCATTCGAATCAGTAAAAAGAACAACTATTCTCAGTACCAATTTGTAAAATCGTTTCCGTCATTACGAATTTGTCACTAATATTAGCTATACGTGAGTCACTTCCCTGGTAGAAATTTATCTAGACCTGCTAGCCTGCAATATAGACTTGTCTAGATTTTTCTAGATTTGCTAGATTCACTAGATTGTATAGATTTGCAATACAGACCTGCCCAGATTTTTCTAGATTTGCTAGATTCGCTAGGTTTTCGAGATTTGCGATACAAACCTGCCTAGATCTTTGTGGATTCGCTAGATTGAAATGTGATGAAATATTATCGTGGAAAATGAATATCGCGTTACTAATGCCACAAGGGCGTATCGCCAAAAAAAAAAATTCGTTTTTTTGGTGGCAAAATCTTTTTTACGCCATATAACATCGTTTGAGCATATCCGCAAAAAAAACCTTTTTTTGGCGATACGCCCCTATGGCATTAGTGACGCGATATGTTTCATTCAAATAAACATAGTCAAGTTAGTTTTGACCACGTTCACACATTACAAAACAAAATGTCATTTTGTTACATTAGAAGACGTAATCAATTGAACCAGTTTTAATTAATCAATATTAATCAATTAACAGCTGTGAGAATATGAGTAATAGTGACATAGAATCGTATTCAAAACTCATTGCTTTTCTGAGATAGCAAGCTGTTGGTTTCAAAAGTAAGAAATCCAAAGTCCGAACATCAGATGACGTTGAAAAATATCTGAATGGAGCTCCCGATCAAATTCATTTAGCAACAAAAGTACCTGAAAATCAATCTATTCGTTAATTGAAATCTTATTACTTGAAAATTTACTAGAGTTTTGATTATTTATACAATTACAGGATGCTCTAATTTTTGGAATTACGGGTGTTTGTCGAAGAGAAGGGTTGAGTAAAATGACAGTGAATGATATTCAAGATTTAAAGTCATCAGTATTTGTGGTTAAACTTCCAGTCATAAAAGCTCACATAAAACGTACCTTTACTGCGACAAACGAATTTTATCCTACTATCAAGAATGATCAAGTACTACGTCCACCTAATTGTAAATGTGATGCGACTTGGTTTGAATTACGTTAATGGAAAATGTACTCAGCAGCAATCGGTATCCATAAATATGTTATAGTTTGGTTTTGTATGTTTCAGGTTATTAACTGGTACACATCTTTCTCTTCCGGATATATATAAGGTAAGTATATTTTAAGTAATTAGTATATTACATTTCAGTTTTAACACGTTATTTCTTTCAGCTTACAGGGACGCGTACGAGCGAGCTCGAGATATATCGATAAGGTAGGTCGAAAACTCCGCGCGTGCGCACTAGCAATTACTTCTCAACAAAATAAACGTGCACCTCAAAGAAATTTGTTCCTCATTACCATAGTTTTCAGAAAATACTCTGAAAACTGTACAGATGTCATCTAGCGCTATACTGGATACTTCTAGGTAGCATTGCTAGATAGCGTCTAGAAGGGACAAGTGTTACATTTCTGTCCGGGCATCTGTACAGTTTTACTAGATAGGCCTGGATTGCAGTCTCGCGAATCTAGCTAGACCTAGACAGAATACGGTAAAAATTTCTACCAGGGTTGTATCCATACACAATAATCAGGCACACAGATAGAAGGTATGCAGCCTATGATAGCCCCGGAGAAATTTCACGCATTGGAATAATAGTCCGCTTTATCTTATTGCTAAAATGTTTTGGCTTGGGGTGTATATCGTTGTATTGGATCCACTGGTTTCCAGGTCGCAAGCAAATGGCCGTATAGTGGCCAATCGTCCTCCTGTTCGAGGATGCCTCTGGGCCTGTGTACTCTGCTATTCCAATTAGCTTGTACATATGGTTTCCGTCGATGTCATTGAATGATTTCGGGATTTTCGATATTTCAATGAACGGATTCTGTACCTTCCCGAATCGAAATTTAGCGCCTACTTTAACACTCGTAGCATCCTGAGTCGAAATTTAGCGCCTACTTTAACACTCATAGCAACCTGAGTCGAAATTTAGCGCCTATTTTGATACTCATAGCATCCAACTCAACGTCTCTAGATCCTGTTTAGACCTCAAACTCCTATTTTGAACCTACAAGTCCTCCATAGTCGAAATTCAGCGCCTACTTTGATACTCATAGCATCCAACTCATAACGTCTCTATAGATCCTATTTAGACCTCAAACTCGTATTTTCAATCTAACAACTCTGTAGTCGAAATTCAGCGCCCGCTTGAGCACTCATAGCGCACAAATGAACCTCTTTTCAATCCGTTCGACCTCGAGCTCCAATTTAGGACCTCCAGGTCCTCCGGAATAATAATTTAGCGCGTACTTTGATAGTCATAAAGTCCGATCTCAACTAATGATGCGATTTTCCATATCGTGCATTATTTTAGTAATTAAATGTGGGACGCCGCTGCATTATTCATTACATCATTTTACGACATTACACTGTTAGAAATTTCTATGCTAGTTCCACAAAGCATGTATCGGAAGCTAATAGGCAAAACATCTAACCAAAATTCCAATCGGGTATAGTAATTATACAAAACTTTTTTATCGGTATTCCAAACAATTTTGTGAATTCAAGTACAATTTTTGTGTTTTTCGTATAAAAGTTCAGCAAAATCAGAAAATTATTTGGAAATTTACAGAACAAGCTTAGCAATTCACTTTGCTACGCCAAATTTGTAATTTTGCAAAACTTTTGCATATTGGCTTCCATAAATGTGTTGTAAATTCACAGTTTTTTTTTACAGTGTATGCATCATTTTGATAAATAATTATTATGGAGGGATATCAATAATTGATAAATCGTTACTATCAGCAGAGCGGATCATTTGAAAATGTAATTATATATTACGTAAATCATGAATTTTGTTTTCATATAGAATAATGAAAAGATATTTCAATCGTTCACCTTCGTGCAGTCATGATTTTTGCAATTATTACCTTAAAGTTTATTCCATTTTGGATTTGATTTCATTTGGTCAGTTAAATATCAAACTCGATGTTTTCGAAAGAATCCCATACATCCCTCCGATTTCGAATCCCAATAACCTCCGTTTGCACAAGATACGTATGTTTCAAAAGTTAGATAACAGCAGTGCCAAAAGCCCATCTTAGCTTGTTCTGTACGAAATGATGATGTACTTTTAAGAAGACTTTATTGGCTAATTTTAGGAATATATGTGTTTTCAGCAGTTTATTGCTGTCGTTGCGTAATCTGAAGATCTGGTGGCGGCGGGGATAGCAGGTTCTCGTGAGATCCTCATTTAACCCTCAATGCAGCCTTGCACCGCTGCGCGGCAGGGTGTAGTGAGGGTTTTGCGAGGTTCTCGTGAGATCCTCATTTGACCCTAAAATGCTGCATTTGTCCGGTAACTACGAGTTTTAGGCGCTAAAGAGGGTTTCAATTCCCATACAAAATAAACCTCACTAGACCCTCAAAAACCTCCCAACTTCCCAATTCTGAGGTTCTAAACAGGCGTTAAATTTCGACTCGGGTGCTCTGTATCATCATATTTTTCAGTCAACGCATAAATGTCGAAAGTGATGATTATTCCTGCAAAAGATATAGGCCCGTATTTAGCAGTCGCCTTTCACTGAAGGTCACTTTCAGCCATAAGATTCGAGGCGCCTTTCGAAAACGCAATTCGTAATTTCGCCTAAACGACATAAGCAATTGTTATCAAACTTTAGGGAGTAACGCATTGTTTCGGCAGAATTTTTTTTTTTTTAATTAAGTAACTACTTCAAAACTCTCCAATTCATCACCTGATAAGTAAGAAAAAAAATTCAAATTTGGAAAAGTGTAATACCGATTCACTTTCTGCCAAAAATCTGTCGTTTTCCGAAGTTTCATGCAAATCAATTACATCATTTTGGAGAAATTACGAATCGCGTTTGGGACAGCACAAAAGCGACTTGAAAGTGACGGTCAGCTCGCCAGACAATTTCTCACAAAATAAATTTTGTCCTATGATCTATCTCAAAGGTTTACATTCACCAGTGGCTCTAGGAAATAACACATATGGATAATTTCTTGCAACGCATGCATGAGAAGTGCTACTTCTCATGCCTGCAGAGAGTGGCCTAAGTGGCGCTTTACAGCCAGGGATACAATAACAATGCTGCGTATGCACAAATCAGCCTGACTTCACTTCTCGCACTAGTGCTTTCTTCTCACACGCACTTCTCACACTCCTCTCGCGCGCTCCTCTCGGCAGGCACGAGAAGCAGCACTTCTTATGCATTGGTTACAAAATAGTACTTTTCGGTCCTAGGCCGTAAAGTCCGACTTTAGGGCCGTGGAGCGAACACTATTTTTTGGTACCCGTGTCCGTAAAGTGGTACTTTACGGACTAGTTTGGGTCCCTAAGATCAAACTTTACGGACTCAGAACAGTCCCTAAAGCACGTACTTTACGGATACGTGTACCAAAAAGTATTATATGATACACATGCGAGAGAGCAACCATCCGAAGGTTGTGAAGTTGGTCGCACTCGCCTTACTCGTACCACGAGCAGCACTCGCCTTCGGCTTCTGTTGCTGTGTTACTCGTAAGGCTCGTGCGACCGACTTTACAGCCTGCGTATAACGATCACTTTCTCGCACTTGTATCACAAAGTACTATTATTTGACACTTAATATTTATCAATTAAATTCGATGTTTTATATCGATATATTGGCTGGTATGCATAAAACGAATTACATGCTAATGCTTCAAGTACTTACTCCAAATTCGAAGCAGGAACTTTACTGTCGGAGTACATACAATGCTTTCGTAGCATCTACTTCTATGTACTTGATAGATACTCTTATGTTCTTAGTAGATACTTCGTACATAGGGGTTAATACTATTTTTTGAAGCATCTACTCATAGATTGTAGTACATGCTTTTGTTTTGGATCCGATGTAGCATTTACTACGATTTTAGCGAAGTTGCTGTTGGGGCAACTTCTTTCACCAGTCATCGTTCCCAACTCGATAAAAATGGCAGCATACATCAACGTGCGAATAAAAAATTATCGTGATAGGCGAGATCATGACGAATACATATACCGGAAATTATTTCAGTAAGGTTTTTCAGTAAATCAAAACTATCCCGACCAGTACCCGATTAGTACCTGATCAGAAATCTTGATAGAAAATAGCCTGACCAGCACACGACTAGCGCCCCACTTCTGATCGGGCTAAGTGGAGCTATTTCTACACGGGCTATAGCGACCGGCGGTATGAATAGCATTAACTCTAAAAAATCAAGAATCGGTAGCCATAGTAGATACTCCATCATGTAGCATTTACTACGCGAGTTAACTATATGCTACACACCTACTCTCTAAATCTGAATCAGCGAAAACTACTGACAATCAGCGAATAGTCACTGGTTTACAGCTAGAAGTATGCAGCTGATGGATTCAGCTGCATACTTCTAGCTGTAAACCAGCGACTATTCGCTGATCGTCAGTAGTTTCCGCTGATTCAGATTTAGAGAGTAGTAGTAACCCCAAATGCTTGGTAGTAGATGCTATTACTTGAAGCAATTAGCATGTACTTCGTTTTATGCATACCAGCCTATTTCTTCATTCACTTAGCAGCTTCAAATCTCCAAGCTCCAATCTCATTCGCAACAGACTTTTACATTCACAAAATAATCCAACAACCCTAGTAGAAATGAAATCGAGGCGTTGGCTAGGGCCTAGCTAGTTTGGCTAGATTGATGCCAGGCGCTCGCCAGTATAATATCGAGGCAATGTCTAGCGCCTAGCTAGATGGACTAGAGATCGGATAAAACAAGGCAGCTATGAAAAATCTGACATCTTTGAATCGCAGGCTATGATATTACAAAAATTGTAATTAGCCTTATCCGGAAAAGACAAATAAACTTCTGAAAGCAATACATTAACTAGTGTTATTCTGGGCATGTGATAACCAGAAAGAAAAAAGTCCGATGCGGCACCTCTAAATCTTTGAGGAGAGGGATCATTGTTCACGGAGGTCATTTTGTCATGTCAAAGTATAGCTTTAGGTAGTTTTAGATGTGTGTATAAAATACACACATACTAGTGTACACAAACGTTGGTATGAGCAATGTTGACGCGTCAGTTGTACATGGTGCGATTTCTAGTTTTGCCTCGATATCGCTAGCCAGGGCCTTGCTGGAATTCGAGGCGGCCCCAGGGCCGGTTTATACACTAGGCCCGCTAGACCCAGGCCTAGGGCGCCATGGCCGAAGGGGGCGCCGCGCGTTTGCCAATACCGATCTTATATTTTCAAATATGGATATCGTTCTTCGAATGTATCTTACTGTTTTCTCGATTAACGCTATCGGGGAACGTTTGTTTTTGACGTTAAAGAGAGTGAAAACTTATTTATGGAATACGATGGGTCAGAGCCGTTTCTCTAGTTTCGCCTTTTCATCTGCCAACGCAGAGCTTGTTGATATGGCAGAGACCGCTACAATTATCGAAAAATTCGCAAGCTTAAAAGCAAGAAACCGACCGATTTAGTCCAGTGCAATGAATCTTTAATATATAATATCGTATAGCATATAAATTGTAACGTGGCAGATTTTACATCTGTCACTGACCGCGCCTCCACTCGCAAACGTGAGCGACCATGCCGCTGCCGTACCGCAAATTCTTCACCGAAGCGCAAGTCCAACCTTTGATTTTCAGAATACGTGTCTGCCTCAAGTTTTTTTTTATTGTGAGACGCAGGTATCACCGCCAGGACATCGCGGGATTCACCTGCATCCGTCGATCGACGCTGGATCATCTGGGGGATGTCCTGGAAGCCGCGGCATTAGTATCCGCACCTACGTCATCTTCTGCAGCCTCGTCACCTGCCGGCCGGGAGAGGGCTGCACCTCCCAGCCTCATGAAGCCGCCAACACCTACCTCCCGGCCTGAATTTTGAAAATGTTCGCCGTTTAGGTGCTGCGAACATGCCGTGCGTGGAATGGCTTCCCCCACCCTTTTTGGATCGCCGATCGACGGACACTCCGTTGCCGACCACCGTCGAATCTACGTCGAGTTACCGTATACCTTATATCTTACCGTATCTTATCTTCATTTTGGGTTTATCTTATCTTATCTTTTTCTTTTTTTTGGGTTTTTCGTGAGTTTTCTTTTTGGCTTTTTCCTAGTTTCTCTTATAAGTTTCGTTAGTTTTTTTTTTGGTGTTGTGCCTTTTCTTTGACGCCACCTGGGCTGCGACCCTTTATAAAGGTAGGCTCTTTTCTGCCAGACCTCGACCCTCCGTCCTCTAGCTGCCTTCTTGTGCTACCGGCCAACGGTATTATTTCAAATCCCGCCAAGGACGGATAGTCGTGGTCTATAATTTCTCTAGGCTAATTTTAGGCTAATTAGACCTAATTTCTTTATATTTTTTCCTTTGGACTTGCGCTGCTCGGGGAAGAATCCCCGTGCCGTATCGCCCCGTTAACATTAATTTCTTTAATTTTTCTGCGTGCGGTAGTTTACTTCAGATAGAGCTATCTTGCCTATATCTTTTTTTTTTGTCTTTATTTCTCTTCGCGGCCTAACCGCCTTCTACCTTGGCGACGTCGGACTTAGATTCCGCCGCTACTTTATTTTGTTACTTTATTTTATTTTTTTATTTTTGATTATTAACTATTTTCGCTTGTATTTGGCTCGATTTAATTTCATTGTATTCGGCCTGACTGGCCTTGCCGTCTTGTATTATTCATTTATTATTTTTTTTTTGTATCGTTTGCTTTGCCTTTAAATTATATTTCTCTTACCGTTACCTGTACCGAGTAAGTGTGTTATTTCTACGCCCCCACGTTCCCCTCTCTGTCTACTAGTCGAGTATATTTTGAGTTTTGAATTTATCTATTTCGTAGTGTTTCTCTTTCTGATTAGTATTTTGACTTTTTGAATTTAACTGTTTTCTTAGTATTTTCTTTTGTAGTTAATTTCTGAATTTTGAGTTTAGTCGTTTAGTAGAGTTTCTTTCCCTGATTAGCTTTTCAATTTTGAATTTAACGGTTACTTTGTGCATTTCTTTTTCTTTTTTCTTCTGTTCACTTTATCTGGCACATTCGTGTGCCTGGCGCCCAACCTTAACTTTTGTTTATTTCTATTTTTCTTTTCCTTTTCGTATCGTACCGTTCAGTACCTTTTCGTGAGAATACGTTGGGACCTTTTTGAGCGGGATTTATTTGTCTACTCATTTTTCCTCCGGGTAGGAAAATTGCTCGTTACAAAATATATGTAGAGTGTCGTTCATAAGTTCGGGATCACCTCCCGAATTCTCGATCAAGACAGAAAGTTGAATGTCTCGGTAAAAAAAATCATATCCAAATGGTCCAGGTGGCATTTGAAAGTGGAAGGAAGATTAAGCTGTTGGTTGGTTTTTTGCAAAATCACAGATTTTTTAATTTTCAACTACTTCAAATTTTTTTTACTTTTTTTATGCCATGAATAAATCCGAAATAAAATTAACAATAAGTTCTCTGATTCTTTCATATCACGAAGAAGTTTATTGTTCATTTTATTTCGGATTTGTTCATGTAAGGAAATTAAAAAAAAATGATTGAGAAAAAAACAAATAAAAAACAAATAAATAAAAAAAAAATTGACCGAGTAAGAATTCAAAAATACGCGTTTTTCATATCCTGACATTTTATCTGAAACCCCTCAGTTCTCGAGTTACGCCGCATTTTCTGAAAACTGACTTTTCGCACAGAAAGTTGAATAACTTGATAAAAAAAATCTGCGATTTTGCGAAAAACCAATTTACAGCTTAATCTTCACACTTTCAAGTCCCACTGAGAAAAAATTTTCATTTCCATTTCCCAAAGAATTACACGTGACTTTTGAAAAGTATGAGAATCGCGAAAAATGGTCATGTTCAAAATTATCTACTAAGTGCGAAAAAATTGTAGAAAATTGGAAAAAGAAACAAAATAAGGCTGGTTCTTTGCAATTTCAATTGCCACCTGGCCCATTTGGCTACAATTTTTTTACCGAGATATTCAACTTTCTGTCTCGATCGAGAATTCGGAAGGTGATCCCGAATATGAACGGTACTGTATGTTTGATGTTATAGTATATGTTTTTGTCACATCATTTTTGAAATAAGAGAATAATCAATTTTGTCTTATGCTTTTTTGACTATTATCGGGAGGGGGAGAGGGGGGGGGGGGGGCGCTCATTTCGTCAGGCCTAGGGCGCCAATTTTCGTAAACCGCCCCTGGGCGGCCCTCGATTATTTTTACTAGGGAATCTATATATGGAACTATTTAAACTATTATTGATGGATATACAATTTTACAAATTATCTATGTGTCAATTATTGACGTAAAAATCCCTCGTGGTATACGCATGTACAGAGTGAATTCCTAACGTCCGAATGGTCCGAGTCGTGTTGGGTGGCCGCGACTTGGAATTGGCAATTGTTTTAGTGACTACACCAAATCGAGGACTCGGTAACCACTAAAACAATTGCCTACTTCGCACGCGGCCGCGGCCTTAACACGACATCGAGCATTCGGACGATAGGAATTTACCCTCTATAGACGTATTTTAGCATAAAATTTATCCCAAAAAATACTTTTCGATTTTTTTTCGTGGACCTTAGGTTATTTGAACAAAATTTTAAGTTCTCGTTACTACAAAAAATATGTGTCATGACATTATCCCCAATGGCTCAGATTTCGATTTTGGTCTACTTTGACACTATAAAATACGTACTCAAATATTTCAAAAATTTTACGACAATGGCTGTCCAAAAATTCATTCACGACTCAAGTTGGTATGAAACAAACCGTTATGAGTGTAAGGCTAGAGCAGGGAATACGGAGGCTATAGGTTGGTAGCACTGAGGAGTGCAGGGTATGGTTGTGTGTGTGAGTTGGCAGGACTGAGCGAGCGGTTAGGCAGAGTGTGGGTACAAGATGGCGGGATGTAAGACGGCGTGGCGTGAGATATGTGAATAAAGCTGTTTATATTAAGTGGAACGGGTATCACTGTGTGTCCTACCCTTCCCCGTGAGATCCTGACTCCCTTACAATAATCAGAAGTGGGATATACCCGAATATTATCGGCACTGTGTGTACCGATGTGACGCCGCGTCCCTTCGTGAAGCTTCAACGACGCAACGCGCCGAGTCCATCTTGTGTGTGAAAAGCTGTGTGCGATGCTAAGACTCTAAGAACAAAGAATTCAGACATTCGAATCGTATACAAAGCTGAGTGCTACTAGGCTGTGTGCTGAGACAATCAACTGTGTGTTGTGCGTGGAAAAGTGGCTGTGTGCTGTTGAGACTGGTAGACTATGTTTTTGACTCCGTGCTATGTGCCGCGGAGCTAACCTTTTTGACTGTGTGAAGACGCTAACGGTAATAAAAATGTCGGACCCAAACTCCTTCACCGTGGCGCAGTTGAGAGAGGCTTTGCGGAAAAAGAATCTCTCGCAGACTGGAAACAAAGCGGAATTAATACTTCGTTTAGCGACAGAAAATCCACAAGGCAGGTGTATGAGTGAAGCTGTGATCGACAGTATGAATAACTCGTTAGATGACGGAACAGGCCAAGGAGCGTCAGCATTAGCTGTAGGCGGTTTTGTCAGTGTAAACAATCTCCCCGGTGGGACGGGAGGACGACCGCTGCCAGACCAAACATCCAGTTCCGGACAATAGATTCATAGACACGTATCACAGGCGAGCACGGCAGATTCAAATATCCTTCGCGAACTTGAAGCTCTGCGTAGAGAGAACGAGCTGCTCCGTGAGCTAGAAGCAGTTCGACGTGAGAACCAGACGTTACGTGAGTCGCCAGTATCGCAGGCGAGTTCGACTAACGCGAGACCGAACGTAAACGTTAAAGCCGTAAGTGAACTCCTGAGTGAATTCAATGGTACCGATCGTAATTTCTCTGAGTGGGAAAGACAGGTACAACTACTGTGTAACTCTTACGCGCTCGATGATAATATGGGACGTATCCTTATTAGCTCTAGATTGAAGGGTAGAGCAGCCAGCTGGTTTCATTCAAAACCAGAACACATTGAAATGGACTTGACGGAGCTGTTGGAGGCGATGCGGAAGATGTTCGACCACCGTCCCAACAAATTGGACCGTCGCAGACAATTTGAGGCTCGCAAGTGGCTAGGAAATGAGAGTTTCAGCGACTACTATCACGACAAGCTCATCCTAGCCAATCAGGTACCTGTCGCAGAAGATGAAGTGATTGATTACGTTATCGATGGGATACCAGACGTCCAACTCCAAAATCGAGCTCGTATGCTGTCTTTTGACTCTATTACCCATATGTTAGACGTTTTCAACAAAATCTCGTTGAAACCTGAGACGAAATCTGAAGCGAAACCTCGCACCAGATTTGAGCAGTTGCCGAAGCCTGAGGAAGGTAAACTGCAACCTAAGAAGACATCGGAACAGACATCAGATCGACGGAAGGACATCAAATGTTACAACTGTAGCTCGTACGGGCATGGATCATGGGATTGCAAGGAACCAAAGAGAGAAAGGAATACATGTTTCCTATGCAACGAGAAAGGACATCACGTCCGTGACTGTCCGAAGAAGAAGAAACAACAACCCCAGGAACAGAAGTCCCAAGTCAACTTCTGTGGGAATCTGAAGAAAGAAGATGAGTTCCAGAAGAACGTAACGTATCGACTCGCTGATAGCAATCTAGATTATACCTTTAGAGTAGATACTCAACTCGATACAGGTAGTCCTATCAGTTTTGTAAAAGAACAGTTTATACCTAAGCAGACAATTCAAAACACAGACGAAGACAACAAGTATTATGGAGTTAACGGCTCTAGGTTAAGAATAGTAGGCAGGGTAAATACTCATATTACGTTGGAAGGGATGACCGAGTCCAATGTGCCGCTATTCGTAGTGGAGGATACCACTATGGCTGCGTCAGCGATATTAGGTCGTGATGCTTTGAAGAAGTTCAACATGGGGCTGTGTAGATCACCAAACTTGGAAGACGAGATTCGTCAAATAATGTGCATTGATACACAACAGACGGAAAAAGATCCGATGGATGAGTTGCGTATCAATCCAGATGCACCGTGCAGAATCCTAGTAAGGTTTAGAGAAATATTTAAGTCTGAGTACTTGCAGCCAGATCGGCCAGAAGTACCGGATGTTAAGTCTGAGTTTAAGATAGTTTTAAGCGACGAAAAACCGTTTAATTCCCAGCCCAGAAGGTTGTCTTACGTAGAGAAAGATAAGCTGCGTGAGATATTGGACTATTTGCTTGAAAAGTAAATAATTCAACCAAGCAATTCAGAGTACGCGTCACCGATTGTCCTTGTGGGGAAAAAGAACGGTGAGCTAAGACTGTGCATCGACTATCGTATGCTGAACAAAATCACGTTGCGGGATAATTACCCCCTTCCTTTGATTGAGGATCAGTTAGATTCCTTGTGTGGTAAAAGGTATTTTAGCACACTGGATCTGAAAGACGGGTTCCATCACGTTGATGTGTCCCCAGAGTCGGTGAAGTTTACGTCGTTCGTTACGCCCTTAGGACAGTTCGAATACTTGAAGATGCCATTTGGTTTGAAGACGGCACCTTCGAATTTTCAACGGTTCATTAATAACGCATTGTCCACAGTGATTAGATCGGGCGATGTTGTTGTGTATATGGTCGACATTTTGGTAGCGACGCAAACGCTTGAGCATCATATGCAGGTTTTGGTCCAAGTCTTTGGTTCGCTAATAGCAAACAAACTGGAGCTAAGATTGGACAAGTGTCGCTTCCTGTACAAAGAAATAGAGTACTTGGGGTATCGAATCTCTAAGGATGGTATCAAGCTGACCGTAAGCGGTATCGAGGCTATCGAGAAATTTCCAGTTCCAATCAATGTACACGGGGTACAGAGTTTTTTAGGGTTGTGTCAGTATTTTCGAAAATTTATCGAGTGGTTTTCGATGATTGCTAAACCGTTGTATGATCTTCTCAAGAAGGACGCACCCTTTAAATTTGAAGAAGTAGAAGCTGAAGCTTTCCAGAAGTTAAAAGCAAAGTTGATTTCTGCTCCAATATTGGCGATTTTCAACCCCCGGGATGAAACAGAGTTGCATTGTGATGCTAGTGCCATAGGTTTCGGTGCAGTTCTTATGCAGAGAAAGGCCGATCGAAAATTTCACCCGGTGATGTATTTTTCGAAACGAACTTCGCCAACAGAATCAAACTATCACAGTTTTGAGCTAGAGACGCTTGCAGTCATATACGCGACGCGAAGATTTCGTGTTTATTTGTTCGGGCTTAGATTCAAGGTCGTTACAGATTGCGAAGCGTTGACACGAACGCTACTGAAGAAAGAAATCAATCCGCGAATCACCAGATGGGCGATTGAATTAGAGAACTTTGATTATTTTACGGAGCATCGTCCGGGATCGCGTATGCAACACGTCGATGCTCTGAGTCGTTCGATTGCTGTCCTAGTAGTAGAAGACAATCCGTTCGAGTGGAGTCTTTCGGTTTGCCAAAGTCAAGACTCTGTCATATCAGAAATAAGCAAGGACTTAGAGACTCGCGAAGATAAAATGTTCGAGATGCGTAACGGGATAGTGTACCGGAAGAAAGGTAATGACTTACTGTTTTATGTGCCGAAGAACATGGAGAACAATGTTCTTTTTCGGCACCACGACGAAATGGGACACCTTGGTCCCGAGAAAACTAGGGAAGTCATACTACGGACTTACTGGTTTCCGAAGCTCCGTGAAAAGGTAGACACACACGTGAGAAATTGTTTGAAGTGTATCTCCTTTTCGCCGACCTCGGGAAAGAGCCAAGGATATCTCCACATTGTTCCGAAGGGAGATGTCCCGTTCAGTGTGATTCACATAGACCATCTTGGAATTAAAGATAAGAGAATTAAGGTCAAACAACACGTTTTCCTTATAGTAGATGCGTTCTCGAAATTCGTAAGATTGTACGCGAATAAGACGACCTCAAGTGATGAGACGATTGATTGCCTGAAGAGTTACTTTAGACAATACAGCAGACCTAACACTATTGTTTCCGACCGAGGTACCGCGTTCACTTCAGACGAGTTCGGAGAATTCGTTACCGAAAATCATGTGAACCATGTTAAGATCGCGACAGGGTCTCCCAAGGCAAATGGCCAAGTAGAAAGGGTGAACCGGGTGTTGACACCCATGATCGCGAAGATGTCTGACGATAAAGTCGGGAAACAATGGTATAAGTGTTTACAACCGGCAGAGTACGCCCTTAATAATACGGTACACAAAGGTACTGGAGAAATTCCAAGTAAATTGTTATTTGGGGTTACTCAGCGCGGCGATTTGATTGACGATGTCAAAGAATTTGTAGAGAATACCGTTAGAGATGAACCGAGAGACCTAGAGGTAATGCGAAAACAGGCTGCCGAAAAAACGAAACGGGCTCAAGAGTACAATAAAGAGTACTACGATAAGAAAGCTAAGAAGCCTCACAATTACGTTGTCGGTGACTACGTGATGCTTCGAAATTTTGACAGCACACCGGGAGCTGCGCATAAGTTGATTCCTAGGTTCAAGGGACCTTACCAAATAACCCAAGAATTGCGAAATGATAGGTATGTCGTGAAAGACATAGAAGGTTACCAAAACACCCAAAAACCGTATCAAGGGGTATGGGAACCAGCAAACATGAGACCTTGGTGCGACTCAGAAAACGCTGTGAATTAGCAATAAGTAGAGTTTAAGATGATTGGCAATAAGAATGAAATGTTGATGTTTAGAATAAGACATTTGTTATTAGTATAAGAGTTCCCAAAGACATTAAAGTTTAAGAATATATGTGTGATATAAGATAAAATGGAGTTAATTTTTTTTATGATCAGTTGAAGTGTTAAAAAAAAAAAAAAAAAAAAATCAGTGCAAATGAAAGTGTCAAATAAGATATTGAAATAATTTTGTATTGATGTATTGTGTTATGATTAATAATTAAGTTGTATGAAAATGAGATGGAAATGAGTGTGAAGTCCGGGACGGACTTATGTCAGGAAAGGCCGAATTGTAAGGCTAGAGCAGGGAATACGGAGGCTATAGGTTGGTAGCACTGAGGAGTGCAGGGTATGGTTGTGTGTGTGAGTTGGCAGGACTGAGCGAGCGGTTAGGCAGAGTGTGGGTACAAGATGGCGGGATGTAAGACGGCGTGGCGTGAGATATGTGAATAAAGCTGTTTATATTAACTGGAACGGGTATCACTGTATGTCCTACCCTTCCCCGTGAGATCCTGACTCCCTTACATGAGGATATGCCCGTAAGCATTCAAGGGATTGATTGGTGTAGAGAAAACTTGCCAATTTCAACTAACTATAACACCCAGAAAAAAAGTTTCTTGTTTCATACCGGGAATCACCGACTTGACATGAGTCGGGATGAATGAAGTCGGGAGTCGACACAATTCAAGCCATCAACGACCTGATTTAAGCCATCAGCGACTTGATTTGTGTCGACTCCCGACTTGATTCAACCCGACTCATGTCAAGTCGGTGATTCCCGGTATGAATTATGAAACTTTTTTTCTGGGTGAAGGGTTCAAACGATTTATCAGTAGGTACTTTATGTATGAACAACTCTGGACCCGTCAGAATACTCGGGTTTTGAGAATAAAAATTTCATATGAATACCTCCTATATACAAGGCTAGTCTTCCCCGGCATCAAATGAGGGAGGGGCTTATCATTGCAGCCCCGCCTTTTCCATTAATACTTGTTATTATCGTCGTACCGAGAATCCCCACACGGAGAGAAATTTATAGTAAGCGCTCTCATATTGTATCAGAATTTTGTGATATCGCGCACTTTTGAGGTCTCGTACTATGAGTATGGTAACCGTTCCCACAACTGAGGCAAGGGTGACCATACTTATAGTACGAGACCTCAAAAATGCGCGATATCACAAAATTCTGATACAGTATGAAAGCGCTTACTATAAATTTCTCTCCGTGCACTTTTATTTTCACGTACCGTCAACACTACCAGAAACCTCACTCTGTTATCATAAAAGTCGGGTTTCTCGATACGACGATAACAAGTATGAATAGAAAGGGGCGGAGCTTCTGCGATGATAAGCGCCTCCCTCATTCGATACCACGGATGACTCGCCCTGTATAGTAGGTATATTTTGAACTTACCAGTCCTGAGTGTAGCGACGGCATATCGATGTGAGCAATGTGGGCACACGCGATTTGTTCTGGTAAAGACATGTTTCGAAATCACATCTGAAAAATTTGCTTCATCTCTTAATACGTCTGTACTAATAGAACTTGTTGGCCAATTGTATAGTTCTGTGCATCCTTTCGGACAGTGGAGACTCTGAACAAAACTAAGCTCATTTCTGAAGAGAGTGGCTGCTAATGTACCTATGGTTGTGGCACAATCTATTTCTCGTATTTGATTTTTTTTAGGCACTACCTCAAAGTAGTGTAATAAAATTTCTGCACGTTGCTTATACGTGACCATTCGTACGTTTTTTTCAAAAGTGTCCATCACAATATTGAAAAATTTACTTTGCTGTCGATTACTATTTATGTATTCTCTGACGTGATCGTGATCGTAAACTCCAGCTAAGATAATTTGAAATATGGTATCGAATGGGCAGGTATTGCTCAATGACAGTTCAGCTCCTGATGTTTTCACAAATTTGTGAAGTCCGTCACAGTGCCCATTTTTTAACATGGGCAGGTTGGCTTTGTAGGAATTCGTCGTTAGAAGTATGTCACGAATTTTTTGTGTACTATCGCCTAAATATATTGCTTTACGCTTCTTTTTTTGTGAGCTCTTAAAATCTTTTACGGTAAGGCCATTGTGGTTTTCGAAATCGTTATGCGCAATCTTTTCGGTCACTCGATCTGAATTATGGCAGCGCCGACAAAGTCGCCTCTGACCGTAACCTTCATCGTCATCTAAAGGTATGGAGCATCCTGGTATTGCGTGTACTTTATCGTGGCATACTAAGCAGACATGTGCACCTTGCGGCTTGTCCCCTCTTCTACACGCTTCGCATGATATATCCTGGGCATTGGTAGTTAATTCCTGCAGAGGTGATTTTATCCCCTCATGTTCCTCATTGAGATTATAATTTGGAGTGCACGTGAAGTTTTCTTTGTCATAACCATCTTCGTAATCTTCATCATTGGTTATATTGACATAACTTTGGTTGCAGACATTTTCCTCAGTACGGATAACGACTTCGGCTTCATTTTCTGCTTCCTTTGCTGCTAGAATTTTCAATTTACCGTCATAATATTTTATCAATGTTTCCGTTAGGGCATTAACTCTCATGTATTTGCGATCTGGGCCAAGAACATGATTTTTTATTATCTTAAATTCACACTCTACTGAGGCACTTGAACTTGGACGTGTATTGTTTGAATTAAATTTGTTGTTGAACAAATTTGACCACATTGGTATATGTTTCACTTCCTTTATTAATTTTTCTGCGAATTTTACATGATAATGCGCATTATCGTGCTCACCGGGTTCATTCAAAATCAAAATTTCATCAACTTCTCGTTTAATGTCTTTAACCCAGTCATTCCATACAGTAGAGGCATTAGTTAAATCATCATCAACGTCAATTTTCATATCGCTTTTAACGTCATCGGATTTGTTGTCATTTTCAGTGTGCAGTTCTTCAAAGTCAGTGCGTTCCGTTATGAGATTTTGTAATCTCTGCTTTTCTTTTTCGCAAATCGTCAATGCTGATGTGCCTTCTAATCGGCCATCTTTCGCAGAAAGAGATATTATGAAAAGGGCTTTTATCAACTCTTCTGCCATATGTTTCTCGCGGCATAAAATGAGCTGCCCTATGGACGCTAAATAAAAGGTCTTGATCGACGGATTACGATCTTTTAAAAAGTTAGCCCATATTTTGATGTAATGAGCAACATCAATACTAATCAAAACATCGGGTACTTGAAGTGTTTCGAAGGCATTACAATACTCTTCAATTGTTCTGTACCCTGTATAGGTCCACACACAAGCAGTTAGAAGAGCTCTTGCAGAATCACAAATCTGTAAATAAAATCCAACCCGCTAGTAGATGAGTGTATGTCGAATTAATATATTTTACGGTAATTTATTTCGGGAGCATATTTTTTTTCACTTCCGTAAGTTCTTATTTTAGGGCCAAGTGGAAAAAAAGTGGTGTCACAGGTTGGAATCTGTGATCCGATTACAAACCTGGCGCATGTCAACTGTTTATTTCCCATTCGAATAACATTGAAGTGAGAAATTATCATCGATTGAAGCAAAAACTCAATTGGAAAGATTTCAAAACGAAAATTACCGTGGCTATTTTGTTCAGAATAGAAGTGTACAAAAATTTTCATAAGAACAAACTGCCGAATTCGATTTCTAGAACGTTTTATCAGAGCTTTAACGTAAATGACATAAAAATTTGATGTTTTTCGAAAATTCCGGCTAAATCACTAGTTTCAGATACAAAAAAATTGTGGAGAACTAGATTTTTGACAAAAATGGTTTGTGGTGTCAAGGTCATAGGACTAACGAATTAGTAGTTATTGCCGACAGAAGTTTATGAAATGTGATAAATCTATTATTAACTACTCACAACCAGTTGAAAACCTTTCCAATCAAGTTTTTTGCTTCAATTTACACAGTAAAAAATTTTCCGTAAAATTTAACACTCACTTAGGTGTTATTGACTTTTTTACACGCAGTGTGTGTTACTTCGACTTCACTTATTATTTTCAAAAAGAATAACACACTTACATGTTACCAGTAACATTTAAAAAGTGTGATATTAATGTCTAATAACATCTTCGTGTGTTAATAATTGAGTCAGTAAAAGTACACTCGCCTCGTGTGTTGATTCAACATACAAAAATGTTAAATCTTTAACACGCAAATTTTAACATTTTACACAATGACGGAAAATTTTTTACTGTGCAAGGATTAGATAATTTTTCATAACATTTGCTCTGAAACTGCAATTTTCGTTGCCTGTTATTTCAGTTGAAAGAGGCTGATTTCAGGCTGATGCCGTGAAAAGTTGTCACACATATGCGCAAATCGTGAATTCAATGAATCAGCGGCGTGAATTGGTGTTTCACCTTGTTTCATCCCTTGTTACACAATATCCCATCTCACTCCCATGTTATTCGAATGGCAAAAAAACAATTGACGTGTGCCAGGTATGTAATTGCAATTGAATCACAGATCCCAACATATGACACCATTTTTTCCCCACTAAAACCTAACATAAGAACCTACGGGAGTGAATAAAAAATATGCTCCTAAAATGAATCATCCTGAAATATGTCTACAATATATAATACATACAGGGAGAATTCCTAACGTCTGAACACTACGATCAACGACCGGGATAAAAATTAATTGTTAAAAATTGAAAAAATCACAAAATCATCCGAATTATTTATTTTAACAATTAATCTTTTGTCTCGGTCGTTGATCGTAGTTCCACTTTGATCTTTGATGGAGAATGTTTCTCGGTCATCACAGAGTGCGTATGATTTTTTTGGTAATTTTGAATCGGGTTCCATTGGCAAATTTGTTTTTTCCTTATTGTGAAGGAATGATGAATAATATAAAATTGAAAAAACTAATTTGATCATTTTGAACCCTAACAAGCGTGATATATGATAATTAAGTCAATCTGAAATAGTGAGGGTTTTGGGTTTGCTGGTCTGACGTGAAATTCCCCATATATATTGCTATTGATCGAAAATTCCTAAATTTCCAAAATCGCCAAATTTTGACTCTTGAATCCTGAAAAAAATCCACATTCAAATATTTTGGGCTAAGTGTAGGTGAGGCAAGAAAAGTTTCGCCCAAACTCGGATGGGTCAGGTCTGGCGGCGGCTCAGATCACTTAAAATGCCCCATACATACAGCCCTGGTAGAAATTTTTCTATGCCTGCTAGACTGCAGTATGGGCCTGTCTAGGTTTTTCTAGAATTTCTAGACTGTAGATAGGCCTGCCTAGGTCTGTCTAGTTAACCTAGATAACCTTAAACTTTTAAACCATCATCCATTCTGCTAGAAAAATCTGTCTAGGTTTTCATCTAGCGAATCTAGATAACCTGACATTGCTAACAGTAATGCGGTCTTCCAGATGTGCTATCTAGGCCTTTCCAGGTAGTCTCGATTGCCTCAAGTCGTAAATCGTTTCCACACTCTTCTAGGTAAACTGCCTGGAATTTGATCTAGTAAACCTGAATAATCTAGATAACCTAAAAATTATAAAATCCGAATTATTGTAAAACCTTCGTTGCAAAATACGGACGTACAGCAATCAGACGCGCGGTACCTTGGATCCTTGCATTGCCAGCTTTTCTGACCTTGATCAAGTAGCCGCCGTCTAGCATTCTGATCATTACGATATACGTGCACGGTCCAATCCAGATCAGTCTTTTTGATTAAAAGTGCGTATTGACTCATCGTGTTGATATGAACTCCGCGAGTAAGTACCGTGTGAGAAAACACCGATCGAAGAAAAAATTGAATGACATCCTTGGAAAAATAATGAGTAAACGCGAAAGAAGTTCGGTAATTGACGCGCATGAAGATCAGTGTGACACGAGTGATAGCGGCAGAAGTGATTTTGGAAATCATTTAGCGGGTGATTGTGTTTCTGAAGCCCAAGGAAGCCTAAGTCCGAATAGGGAATGTGGTGAGGACGCTCAAGAGGAAGACCAAAACATCGATTATTCATCCGAAATTCAAGAGGTAGGTACAAATAGTGACACTGAAAGCAGCGCAAGGGAGCTAATTGCGAATGAGTCAGAAGAGGAATCAATTATTGGAGACAGCGATGAGGAAAATCAAGATCCTGTTGGAAATGCAGATCCTGGAGGCGACGGCAATAATATACTTGATCGGTATAATAACTACTTAGAAGGTGAAGAGGAAATATCTGAGATACGCAAGTGGATTATCGATTGCAAAATTCCCCACAATCATACTGATTTGCTGCTTGAAATTTTAAGAAGCCGACTGTTACCAAATCTACCACGGTCAACAAAAACTCTACTCGAAACAGCCTCTGCAGAGTACACGATTGAAGAAATGGAAGACTCAGATGGGTCAAAAGGAGAATATGCATACTTAGGAATACAAGAAGGCTTGTTAGCGTGTGTAAATACAGACTTACATGAGTTGAACCAGCTTGAATTGATCGTCAATATAGATGGTATAAAGCTCTTCAAATCGAGCACAAAAACTTTTTGGCACATATTCCGCCAAGTACATTTTGACCCGGATGTCTACGAACCATTTGCAGTCGCTCTTTACTCTGCTAATTCTAAGCCAAAGGAAGTTAACGTGTACTTAAAAGATTTTATTAGGGAGATTAATCGACTTCAAGCAAGGGGGGTCATTAATAATGATAAACATTTCACAGTCAGAATAAAATGTTTCATCTGCGACACTCCGGCTCGCTCTTTTTTGAAGTGTGTCAAAGGTCATAACGCATTTGATGGTTGTGAGCGGTGTTTGGTTAAAGGAGAAAGAGTGAACCATATCACAGTTTTTCTAGCCACTGATGCGACTAGAAGAACAAACGAGTCCTTCAGACATTTTGCCAACCCTGAGCACCATGTAGGAATGTCGCCACTTATTTTCATTGAACCGCCCATGGATATGATTTACGCCTTCGTACTGGACTCTATGCACCTCAGGGATTTCGGAGTAATGAATAGATTAATTGACGTTTTCATGGGTACAGATCTGAACACTAAGTTAAGCCCAGAAATGAAGGACGAACTAACAAGGAGAACGAAATTCATAAAAAAAGACATCCCAGATGAATTTCTACGGAAATTAAGGCCCATGAATGCGCATCGAAAGTTCAAAGCCACAGAGTTCAAATTTATTTCATATTATTGTGGACCGATCATATTTAGGAAAATCTTGAATGAAGACCAATACAATTTTTTTTTATTATTACACGTGGCATTCAGGTTATTGTCGGACAAATCTGCTTCAAATTATGTGGACCGTGCAAAACGCTATCTGGATTTGTTTGTAGAATCTGCGAAGGAGTTATACGGCACTGAATTTTTAGTGATGAATGTGCACAATTTAACGCATATAGTTGATGATGTAGTCGAAACACAGTGCAACTTGAATCAAATTAATGCCTACAAATTTGAAAACCACCTTGGTAAAATTAAAGGTTTTTTACGTTCACCACATCAAACTCTGTCCCAGTACTGTCGGAGACTCCACAAGCAAAACTCTTGGAATCAAAATCGTAGCCAGATATCCACCAAGTTAGTTGTACTTAGACAAGATAGAGACGGAACTATCGCGAAAATTAAATTCAATGGACACATTTTGACAAGAAAAGCACCCAACAATACTGTGATATTGACTAATAAGAGAATCGTCGAAGTAAAGTCAATGTATTTTGATAATCATAACATGATCCAGCTTGACGTGAGAGAAATCATTATTAAAAAAAGTTTGTACGAGTTTCCTCTCGATTCTGAGTATTTGAGTACATGGGAAATTAAAAAAAATCCTAGAGAAAACATTTTTACAATTCCGATTGACAGTGTTGATAAGAAAATGATAAGAATTAATATGAACTTTGACGTCACTGGCGATGTAAGAAGTTTCGTTATGCCTTTATTGCATTAATTGCTACATACATAAAAATAAAAATAGATTCATTATCAATGATAAAAATAAGTCAAAAATATATATAGTTAATCAATACAACAATGGATTATGTATGAGAATTAGTTGTTCCCCATTATTGGATTAATTGGTCCCACTTCTACGCATTGTTTACTCGAACTATCCCGGGCATAAATAGGATCATAAAATAAAAGAATCTATACATTTATATTCAAGTATTCACAAAACAATTGTCTTTCCATGATTCAAGAATATGACCGCTATTACGTGAATGTTGAAACGTCTCATTGTGTGTAAGACGTCACAACCGACCATATTAGTCTCGCGAGATTTGCGCGTGCAGAGGGACGCGAAGGCAACTTCAGACTGTCATTCCACGTGCACCTATGTCGCGGCGATTCGTTTAGCCTCTTGTGAGTCCTAAGCATGGGCCGCGTGCTCTCATTCATTATATAAACCAAATAAAATAAAACGAAAGTCAACCAGTTTAATCGTCCGGTTACCATCATTCAGCTTCACTATCATACACCATCAGGTAGGTACTAATATTAATTATGTTTTTTAATATTCCTGAATTGTGAACAGGGGTTATGCCACTTCGGGCATCTGACAAAGTGTGACTATTTTTGGGATTAAAACATCTATAAAGTATAGAAAAATATGTTTCCAATCCTTGGGTTGTACATAAATTAAAGTATATTTTATAGCAGATTCATGAAAAAAAAACTGTGTTCTCGAGTCCAAAATTCAGTAAAAAATTCTAGGTTATGCTTAGGATTACCATGTGCGAAACTTCATCCATTGAAGTAGATGTTCTTCGGAATCAGAAACACCAAAAAAATTCTTCATATATAAACGAAATATCAACTTTTCTATCATGATTTCTTATCCCCAAAAAGCCGTTACGTCGTAACTTTTCAACAAACTTGCTGTTCAGTGGTTGTCAAAGACACAAACAAACAATAAATAATTATAAAATAAAAAATTAAAGTGAGTTAAATTCTCTGGAGACTTTGATGTTTACAGCTATAACTTTTAAACTGAAATGTATTTTTTTTTAATCAAAAATGTGTATGAAACACTGATTAGAGCGTATGAAATTTGGATATATCCAACCTCTAATTATTTTAAAAGTCAATAAATTCAAGAATTTTCAAAAATTACTGAAAAATACGGTAAAAATAAATTTTAACCTCTTCAACATCGTTTTTCACTAATGTATACAAATTTGCCCATCTGATGCCCGGTTTCATGAACGTGGGTTATCCCATGGGTTAAAATAACCCGTAGGTTACCCCGCAGATACTACCCATTCAACCTTTTTTCATCTGATAGCTCTCATGAATCGCTGTTAACCTCCAACAGTCCATGAAGGTTGAACGGGTAGTATCTGTGGGGTAACCTATGGGTTATTTAGACCCACGGGGTAACCCACGTTTATAAAACCGAGCATTAATGAGGTAATGAATATAGTGATAAGCGAAAAAAAAATTAAAGTCTAAAAAGTGCAAAAATCCCATGTTAATCAAATAGGAAAAGTATCGTCATACAGGCAGGAGTTAATGGGACTTGAAAAAAAAATTCCTCAATCGCTTTTAAGCTATAAACTAATAAACTGACCATACTTAAGTGAAAAAAGTCAATTGAAGAAATAACGGACACCCTAATCCTTACACAAATGAACAAATAAATACTGCTCAACGTCTCAGGATGTGGCATAGACCCTTTTGCTTTCAAATTCTAGTGATACAATATAGAAATCTTTGCTTTTTACTTTGGCAGTAATTAAGGGGGGGGGTATACCCGATTTGTTACCGACACCGCCTATATCTCCGAAACGGGGCTATCAATCGACTTGTCCTTGCGGCAGTCGATGTTTGACGAGTAATGGGTTCGAACTGGTACGTTTGATCGGATGAAATCGGATTTTTTTTTTTTTTTTATCGAAAAGCGTGGGCGTGCCATTTATTTCGACTTATATCAAAGCCTACGGATCGAAAATGCAAAATCGGCTTCCTGAGCCCGATTCTGTATGGCATTCCGAACACAACCATCCAAAAACATCTTTGGTTTCGACAACGATGAAGAAACCACATCTAATCTACGTTTTTGTGGTAATTTTCGCGATTGTCAAGGGCCGTGAGCGAAAATGGCCGCTCACGGCTGTTGATATGATGTGGTGGTTCGCAGAACGCCCGTGAGATGTCGCCGCACGCCCATTTAAGCTTCTCCTTTTACCACCGCTGTTACGTTGGTACACCTGGTACCACGTGACTCGACCCGCAGTCAGAGGTGATTTGAAGACTAACAATACGTATGTTTACAATGTAATACTTTTCAACGATTTCTCCAACATCTCGGTAAGTGAAAATATATAATCAATCCGAAATTGAGCATTTTGTTCATTTATTTACGCTATTCCATCATTTTCCATGGTTTTTCAATACATATATATACCGGGAATATTCGGTGAAAGTTAACGATCCCCTTCCTACGGCCTAACCAACACAGGCGCGCACCGCGTACGTGAGACTCGACGGGCGGGGCTAGGCAGCCAGTGGTGCTTCTACCGAATCTTCCGCGTTCGGCCGAGTCCGCATAGCCCATCCGCGCTAACTCGATAAATACTATAGCCCATCCACGCTAACTCGATAAATACTTAACTTAAAAAGCAATCATCACACTGAACACGGAAAAGAATGAGCGCGAATAAAATGGATTCGCCTGACGTGAACATTTATTTTAAGATTAATCAACTAAATATCAATTAATTGAATTTAAGTATTGATTATCAGTGTTTAGGAGCGATATTTGAGACAAAGTGGAACAGGTAAGTGGAGGGTGAATCATTGAAGACAACATGGTCAAAAATTGGTTTATCTATTGATTTATTTATTGATTCATTTATTTTCAGACCTAGATTTTATTCAAAACATCTGTTCGGAATACTAGTATTCAATCTAATGAAAATTAAGAATTCGTGAGAAAGTTTTCGGTGTTTGTGTTAACTTTAGTTTAATAATAACATAATGAATCATTTGATCAGAGTACGATGCGGAGAATGAAGTCATCGCGGATAAGGCTGCCACCCACAGGCCACGTCCTCAGGTCTGAAACAGAAAAACGAAATTTATCAATGATTATTGGTTAATCGAGGGATCCATTGCTGTTGAATTATGGTGTACGCACAAACTTATCAGAGATTGATTGCTTGGGAATCGAAGAAAGGCTACTGATGAGCCACTGTCGAACGTAGTATACTTTCACTGAAACCATTTTCGTCTCTCAACGACTACTTCTATCGGAGACCTGAGTGCTGACATGCACCTCAGCGAGGCTTCATAGCGTACGGAGGGGCTTTGTCCCAGGAGTTTGTAGTTCGTCGTAAATCACGTGTCTGAGAAGAATAAACTCATACTCGTTGAAGAAGATGTTGCCATCCCAGGACATCGTTACTTCCTCTGAAACAGCAAGGCGAGAGTATAACTGACTATCATGAGAATTTATAAGTCTTGTAAGTCTTTTGATGTCCGTTAACTTTGTATCCTACGTACCCAATGACTGATCGCCCGCTAACTCTTGAGGAGAAATATCGCCGGCGTCGTTGTCCAAGCTGACCTCAGGCAACAGACTGCGAAGAGTGATCGAGAACCAAGCAGGGATCGAAGAAGCGAGAGCTAGCAACAGCGTCAGCGAGGCTTGGCAGCGTACGGAGTAGCTTCGTTGCAAGGGTTCGTAGCCCGTCGACGATATTCATCGAACATTTCTTACTCGTCTGACGACCATTCAACGTTCATGTCTCATAGCAGGCGAAGAAACCTCGTCGCAGATTTTCCCAGTGCGACGAGGCAGCGTACGAGGAGCTTCGTTGCCAGGGTTCGTAGCCCATCGACGATATTCATCGAACATTTCTTACTTCTCAGACAAGCATTCAACGTTCATGTCTTGTCGCAGGCAGAGGAGCTTCGTCGCAGATGTTCCTAGTGCGACGAGGCAGCGTACGAGGAGCTTCGTTGCCAGGGTTCGTAGCCCGTCGACGATATTCATCAAACATTTCTTAATCGTCTGGCGACCATTCAACGTTCATGTCTTGTCGCAGGCAGAGGAGCTTCGTCGCAGATGTTCCCAGTGCGACGAGGCAGCGTACGAGGAGCTTCGTTGCCAGAGTTCGCAGTGCGTCGGTGAGCATTTTATATCAAATTTTTATGCGGCAAGGCTTCGCCAGAGTCCAGAGAAGGACTGCATATCGTCGACGTGCTACAAACGCTTGCAACGAAGCTCCTCGTACGCTACCTCATCGCACTACAAACTCCTGCGACAAAAGCCCCTCTGCACGTTATGAAGCCTCGCTGAGGTACATGTCAGCACTCGGTCTCCGATAGAGGTAGTCGTTGAGAAATAAAAATGGTTCGAGTAAAAGTCTACTATGTTCGACAGTGGCTCATCGGTAGCCTCTCTTCGATTCCCAAGCATTCAATCTCCGATAAGTTTGGACGTACGCCATAATTCAACAGCAATGGATCCCTCGATTAACCAATAATCGTTGATAAATTTCATTTTTCTGTTAATAAATAAATAAATCAATAAATAAAACAATTTTTGACCATGTTGTCTTCAATGATTTACCCTTCACTCACCTGTTCCTCTTCGTCTCAAATATCGATCCTAAACACTGATAATCAATACTTAAATCCAATTGATTGATATTTGATTTTAAATTCGTTCATAAATTTCGAAGATAAATGTTCACATCAGGCAAATCCATTTTATTCGCGTTCATTCTTTTCCGTGTTCAGTGCGATGATTGCTTTTTAGGTTAAGTATCGAGGTGGGCTATGCGGACTCGGCCTAGCGCGGAAGATTTGGTAGAAGCACCACTGGTCGCTCAGCCCCGCCCGCCGAGCCTTACGCACGCGGTGCGCGCCTGTGTTGGTTAGGCCGTAGGAAGGGGATCGTTAACTTTCACCGAATATTCCCGGTAGATAAAATATCATGTGAGTAGTTGTACTGCATATCATATATAATTTTATATTATACGTTCCTCGCATTATACAGCTATCCATTATATACAATTATATAAAAATACATAAAATATATGGCTTATACATATTATACGACGATGGTTAGTAGAATATTAGTATCTATAGATTCGTTTGAAATAAGTGTAAAAAAAAATCTGTTACAAAAGTCTGCTCTCCTTTTCAACCATGAATTACCCATACCCGATTCGCCAATAAAATTGTTTTTTTTTTTTTCTTTTATACAAATACTTGTCATTTGTTTGCAAGTTTGCTGAACACTTGAAAAATCTGAAATACAGCATAACCAATCAGGGTGTACATGAAATTTTCATTTCCAGATACCAGGCATTTTTCATCAGTTGCCGTAGACCAGTGTTGCGAGTTTCTAATTACATTTTCAATGGAATTACTCATTTCATTACACATTACTTTGGCAATGCGTAATTGAATCGAGTTCAATTACACATTACCAAAGTAATGTGTAATGAAATGAGTAATTCCAATTCAGATTTTTCAAGTGTTCAGCAAACTTTCGAACAAATGACAAGTATTTGTATAAAAGAAAAAAAAAACAATTTTATTGGCGAATCGGGTATGGGTAAGGCTACCAGATTTGAACTAGGGAATGCGGGACACCACTATTACCCCCTCCTCCCCCCCCCCCCTCAAATTAAAGGGAATGGCCACTTTTTGCACTGTCTAAACTACTATAACCCCATTGTTGTAGTTTGATGTATGTACAGTGAAACCTCCCTTAACGGACACCTCTTAATAGCGGAAACCTCTTTATACCGGACAAGTTAGAAATCCCCTAGCTATTCATCCCCTAGCTAGCTATATCCCGAATAACGGACACCTCTGAATAGCGGACAAAATATCCGGTCCCGAAGGTGTCCGCTATTGGGAGGTTTCACTGTAGTACCTACATGATGGTCTTGCGATTGAGACAAGGACCAAGATTCAATGTTCAAAATAATTATGAATTTGTGTACATTCTATCCCTGAATTTCTCATTGTTATAATCTTCATTTAGAATGCAGGGTTCTTTCATTTTGAAAATTTATTTTGTACCGTTTTAAAAGTATGAAAAGAAATAACATTATATAGAATAACAGGTTTTGTGCACAAATTAAAAAAATGGACATTTCTGAGGAGAGGCCATTCACTCTGGTTCAGTTTTTATTGAGAGGTAGACAACCAAGATCGGTTGAAATTATACCATGGAAGTGGATATCATGGAATGAAGGGCGAAAAAAGTGTGTCGTAAAATACCCAAATCCACCTTACACCGCAGAAAGTTTGAAAGAAATTCAGAAATTAACTGAAAATCTTGACGAAGCACCAGACGACTGGCCATTCTTTAATGTTAGCCTCAAGGGTTCTGCAAGTAAGACTACGATTATTCGAACAAATACATAGATATATATATATATTCATACGAAATTCTGCAACAATTATTTACTGGTTTGATATCTGATTATTCATGATCTCAGGCACGTATTCTGAGGCATTAGAAAAGCTACACATACTAGAAAGGTATGAAAATGCTTTCACGTCAGATGATTCGGCGTCAGAAAAAGAAAAAATGCTTCAGAAAGCATTGCGTCAAAAAAAATTAAAAACGGATAAGGCCAAACTAAAAGAAATCCTAGCTGTCGAATCTGATGCTCTCATATCTGATTCTCTTATCAATAGGACACCAAAAAGAAAAGTTAATTTGTCAAAAAAAAAACTGACCAACACCGATAAGTCACTTGAGAACCGTAAGTACTTTTGTAGCTTAGCAATGTGATCTTATTTACTTCAAAATTTTTAAACCTGTGAAATTAAGGGGGTACATACATCTTTAAAATAATTTTCTTCAAATTACTGCTACGCTCTGAGAAAACATTCTAGTGACTGAGTGCTTCTACAGTTGATTAGTGCTATTTTGATACATAGTTCATGATTTTTCCAGATTTTATGTCCTCCACTGAACATAAATTCAGTCCATCGAAGAAAAAGCAGTGGTCGTAGGATGCAGGTTGCTGCGTTGGATGAAATTTCTTCCACTTTTGAGGAAATATTCTTCATGAATGTGATTTCGGACCAAACCAATAATATTTGATGAATGTAATTTTTAGACATAGAAATTTTTGGTTTCAAAACATTTTTTCCAGAATGATGGAAAAAAATTATTACAATCAAAAATTTCTATGTCTAAAACCTCAATTCATAAAATATTATTGGTTTGGTCCGAAATTACATTCATAAAGAATATTTCCTCAAAAGTAAAAGAAATTTCATCCAACGCAGCAACCTGCATCCTACGACAACTGCTTTTTCTCCGATGGACTGAATTTTATGTTCAGTGGAGGACATAAAATCTGGAAAAATTGTGAACTATGTATCAAAATAGCACTAATCAACTGTAGAAAAACTGAGTCACTAGAATGTTCTCTCAGAGCGTAGCAGTAATTTGAAAAAAATTATTTGAAAGGTGTATGTACCCCCTTAATTCTGTTCACAGAAATACACATGAATTTCTCAATTATTAAAATCTTCATGATTCAATTATTCATTCATGTCTTCTTAAATAGGATTATGCATTTATGACATGAACATATTATTCTGATAATAATAATTTTGTTTACAAAGAAAAATTATTTTTGGTTTTTTGAATTTTAAGTGTAACACGCCTTGAAGTTTTCATATTTAAAATTTTTGGAATCATTGACTGATAACTTGATAATTATTACATTTCAGCTTCAACGAAATCAAATATTGAAACATCATTGGTTTCCTTAATAGTTAATGCATGTCAAAAGCCTGTATTGAAAACTACGAAGAACGCTGTAGCTTCCAAAGGTATATTTCTACATGTCAAAATTGAACTCGCTTCATGCACAAACTTTGAACAGTTTACATATTCGTTCGTCCTTAATCGTAGGGACGTCAGCAAGTAAAGCTGGTGACGTATTTCGCAGTCCGTCATCAAATATTCTATCACCAGATGCAAATACAGTAGAACCTCGATTATCCGAACCTCTGTCATCCGAACCCTCTGTTATCCGAACCACGATCGCTTTAACCGAACCCTCTATTATCCGAACCCCAACTCGTTTTTTTTTTCTTTCATCTTCATGCGCGCGTTTTTCGCGTTTTATTAGATAGTATTTCTCTATTTGAACGACGGAGCGAAATTTTGAAATCTATATGCACGTCAAAGGACGGCGCGCAATTACAATGTTGCAAGCAAAACGTTTGGTCAAACTTGTTCAAGCTTGATTCGCCTGTCAGGGCATTAGTGAGCTCGCATATTCATTCTTACCGGTAGTCTTTATTTAACTCCAGGCAAACTCACATTGTGTAACATTACTGTTCCATTATCCGAATTTTCGATTATCCGAACTAGGCCCGGTCCCAATTGGTTCGGATAATCGAGGTTCTACTGTAATAACAATCAAATAGAAGATAGGAGTGAAAGATATAAAAAAAGTGCTGCTTCTGTCAGAGGTACAGTCTTTTTAGATACCCAGCATTAACCTAGAGCTAGTCATCTCATCGCAATCATCTAAAAATTGGTTCATATAGTACGGACTTGTGTTCGTTGAGACAACAAAATATAAATATGTTTCGTATTTGTAGGTAATTCTTATGAGAATTTAGTAGAAAGAGTAGAACTCCTCAGACGAAAGGAGTCAACGAATGAAGGTAAACGAAATGTTCACTTGAGTATCATATTTGAGTATGTTCATATTTGAGGTCATTTCATGCATCAACATTTTTATTTGATTCGCAGATGTTACAGTGTTGGTCCTTTGCGAATCCATATTATTAATGCTCAATGATGTGAGAGAAGATGTACGAGCTATCAAGCGAAACCAGCACATTGGCACAGGTGTCATAGCGCCTACATATGATGTTGCAAAACACATTGGGTTTTGTGAAAGATATCAAGTAGCCTTACCGTTTGAAACCACACGGGAGTTTTTTAGCTTTGATAACCGTCTTAAATTGGATAAATCTCTACATAGTAGTTTTGTACGATATTTGATAAACATATACAGGGTGATTCAGAATTCGTGACGAATCTCTTGAGGGGTTGATCCTTGTTAAAATTCGAATCGAAAGTTCCTCAGCCATTTTTCCGAAAAATGAATTTTTTCCTCCGGACCATAACACATTTTTTGCAACACCTGCTTCGAAAGTTTGATTTTCGAGGGCTGTGTAGCGAGCGCAAACTACCTTATTTCCGAGGGGTGAAGTAAAGAGAGAGTTGGCGCATGCGCACACCGCAAATACTCTACTTTGCGCACTAGTGCTTTTGTCGCGCATGCGCACATCGCGAATACTCTACTTTGCGCACTAGTGCTTTCTTCGTCCATTGTGTCATGGCGGTGGACAGTCGCGATGTGAGGTTATATTGATTAATCAATCTGTCTCTCAAATCAAACTTTCTTCGCAGGGAGTTACAAAAAATATCGTGTGATACACGTGCGGATAGGCAATATCTGTCTCGTGTCATTTACAGCACTCGCCTTCGGCTCGTGCTACAAACGACACTCGTCGGATATTGCCTACCTTCCGCACTTGTATCACAATATACTATTTTTAACATCTTTCACCAAATAAGAAGCTTTCTCCAGGAAATCTCTCCAATATTGAGAAGAAAAAAATCATTGGCATAATTTGGGATTCTTCAAAATTGACAAATGATATCAAAAAAAAAAAAAAATTGTTAAAAAAAAAATCGTTTGCCGAAAAAAAAATTTCCAGGAAAAAAAACATCTTTCGGAAAAATGGCTGAGGAACTTTCGATCCCAATTTTGACAAGGATCAACCCCTCAAGAGATTCGTCACGAATTCTGAATCACCCTGTATAATATGAGTAATCAATCACTTTTTTCATGAAATTATAACCTCAGGTTTTCTTTCTGACATAGCTTCAATATCTATCACTACAATTTGTCGTTGACCAAGGACTCCCTAAGATTATCACCTCGATTCTCAAAGTCATGTTCACTCGAGACGTGGCGATGGAATTCACGGCAGTGAAGAAAGTGAAAAACAAACATATACTCAAAGGAACTGTATTTGCCTTGTGCTTCTATGGTGAGTCCCATGTTGATTGCATGAGATATTCATATTTGCTAGTTTTTATACAACTTCAATGTCTGTGGTTGCTCTAATTCACAGATACGATATGTTAGCGAAGACTCGAACATAATATCAATACATCGGAGAAAGAATTCTATACCGCATTAGGGGTTCAACTAACCAATTCAACAGATTGGTATGGTCATCGTAGTCAAAGACTAGTAGTGACCAGTAAAGCACCTGGAATTACCGATGTACACCCTGAGCATCGAAATAACGAGAGTAATGAATCTGATAATAACGATGAAGATAATGAAGCTGCTGTGGTGGATGATAACAGTGATCAAGATGACAGAGATGGCAGCGATGAAAGTGAAGATGAAGGTGATGGAGTGAAAGGAGATGATGGAAATGACAGAGATGACGGAGGTGATGGTGATGATGGAGATGATGAACATGACGAAAATGATAATGTTAACAAGGATCATGAGAATTTCAAAGATTATAGTGAAGATTTTGAAAAACAAGACTTACGAAATGATATAGACAGTGAACAGCTTGATCTGTTTGACATCATTGCAAAACCTTTTTAATTTTTAAATAGTTCGCTCATCATTTAAAAGTGGTTGTTGAATATACACTAAAAATAGCTTTATATATTTATATATTCAAAGTCTATATATATATATATATATTACTGTTAAGTGTTATAATGCAAACTTTACAAATTTGAGGGTTTTCCACAAAGATATCCAATAAGGACTCCAAAGATATTTTTTTAGGATGATCCATCGATAACTTACAAACTCAATAATTTATCGTTAGACATAATCGTGCTGAAGAATGCTAGACTTTTTTGTTTAAAAATTTTCTTTCACCCAACTTTATTTTTATATTTCATCAGTATTATTACCTGTATTAAAAAATGAGTCATTTTCGTGAATATAAGACTGCTTACCTAGAATAAGTTTTCTTGTTATAAAATATAGTTCAATAAGAGATCGATGAAATATTGTCAGCTGTACAGTAATGTTCATCGATGGTGTCCTGGTGGCTCACTATTTTTCTTAGCCTTTCTTTGAATCGAGTTTTCCTTCGACAAATATTTTATTTGCCCATAACCAGTCGAACTCTCAGGTCATTAAGAATATGACAGCTGGGAAAATAAAATATTTGTAGAAGGGAAATTTGATTTAAAACAGAAGGCCAGGAAAAATAGTGAGCCACGGGGACACCATCAATGAACATTACTGTACTATGAAATAATTTCTGATCATTTTTATGACAATAAGACTGTAAACATAGATATTACTTGACATAAAATACTCCTCAAATATTATATTATATTATTTGATATTATCGTGTTGAACACATAGTAATAAAACTACAGAAGAAAAAACTATAAATGTCTATAATTTCAAAAATTTCACCGAAAATATCCTAAAATTGAAACAAAAGTCTGCCCAGGTGTGGCTAGAAACTATACAGATGCAACCTGGCAGTGCTGGATTGCATCTAGATAGCACGGCTATATTGCATCTAGATAGCACGGCTATATTGTATCTAAATAGTACGGCTATATTCCATCTAGGGGGGACAAGTGTTACATTTCTGCCCGGGCACCTGTACAGTTCTACTAGACTGGCCTAGACATCAGTCCCGCGAATCTATCAAGACCTAGACAGGATACTGGACAAATTTCCACCAGGGAGGGCGTAACAGAATTCAAGTTCCCTCGGTTAACAGAGGTACTCTTCATCACAAAATGGAATTAATATTCTCCCAGAGAAAATATTTTACGGATTATAGTATTCTCGCAATTATTATTTGAAAAAAAGTCTATTGGGCCCTTCGCACTCGCCCAATAGACGGACCTGATTGGCTATTTTTCAAATGATTAATGCGAGAAAACTATTACTTGTAGAATTTTTTTTCTTTTCAAAGGGAATTACGATCCCAAAGTAAATTATTATTACGTTGTCATTAACTTATATCACTGAGTATTGCAAAGAAAACAAATCATACCACTTGCTTTGGAAAATTGGCGCCGATCTTAATGGTTTCCCGAAGCCAATTGCTAATTGTCACCGTATCTTGCCGCTCCGACAGCATTTGCGTTGTGGAGAATTGGCCAACTGGAGATCTAATTACTGCCATGTACAAAAATATTGAATGCGACATTTGGCCCTCCAAATGCTCAATTTTCGCTGCTACGCCGGAAGTAGCGTCGATTATGAGAGGAACCTCGTCGGAATACTTGTTCCAAAGTCTTATTTGATGCTTTGATGCGAAGTGAACAAAAAATGGATCATATCCAATATTATGTATAACGTGTTGACCAATTGGCCCCCGTTTCATATTTTGGAGGGCCTTGATAGGATGTTTGTCAATATATTGCGAGGAAACGTATTCATGTTTGGCGGTTCGCAAGACTGCTGGTGAATACATGTCCGGTGGTTCGCGATCTCCAAATTTAATTCGTTTTCTGGCTTGCTCAGCTCTATAAGCTTCCGTTGACATGGTGCATAATTTAGCACCCGTCTCTTTTCTCTCTTTGCTCCGTAATTGCCGCTTGCCGCATTTGTGGCCTTTTCCCTTAGTGATCGAACAATCTATTTCAGTTACTTCACTATGTGCAGGGTTGTTGATTTTACATGTTAAGTTGCTGCCGCATTTGCAATGAGCTATAAGCAGAAAATGAAGATTGGAAATGTAAATACTTGGACCCTTTTTTTTTAAATTCTCATAAAAGCCATTTTTTTTTTTACAAAATATGCCGTCGGATTTATCGTGGGGTCACATCTCATTCTATTTATGATGAAACAAAACTTAGAAAAAAAAAAAACACTCCATTTGGTCAATTTTCCAAGAAGTAGTGAATTTTCGAAAATAAAAATTCAAAAATTCATACAACAAGAACACGTGAACGAAAATAATCGTGAAAGCTCCTCTCATTAGGTGTAATCGCCCATAAAAATGTTGATAGAATCAAAATTTTGAATTATTATTCCCGTACGTTGTGACGGAGAATTTCCCATACATCGATCGGTATGTAATGGATATTTCAATATAATCCTGTATGGGAAATTCCACCTCAAATCGGCCAATTTTGGGTGTTTTTTGACCTCGTATTTTTGGAATCGATTCAAACTTTTTTTTCGTCAGGTTGCCGCGCCGCGCTTTGCGACTACTGCGTCGTATCGGGCTCGGCCAATGGCGTGGCGCGCGGCTTTTCATACATTACATACATAAAAAAAATATTTAGAAAAATCGTTCCATCAATTTCAAAATTTCGTCATCTTCAGAATTAAATAAGGAATGCGATCATATTTTTTTTAGAATTAAAAAATGGCCTTGATTTGCGAAAAGAATCGATAAACATTTTGATTGCTCATAAAAACAACAGAACTATATTTTTCGAAAAGTTGAAAATTTTTATCGAAAAGTGTCTTTCATCACCTTTGAAACGCGTTTTAGAACATCTCTCTACGGTAAAGCGGACCCGAGATATTAATTCCCGAGGCCGCCCGCGCGCTACTTTTACAGTAAAATGCGATAATTCATAACTAGCGTAACAACAAATTTCTTGTAGCAACGAAAAAATGTGGGTCCAGTTTTTTACGTGGATTTCACAGAAAAAAGTTTCAAACGATTCAAAAAATACGAGGTCATTTCTCGGCCGATTTAAGGTGGAATTGCCCAAATATGTAACTCACAAATAGATCTACATGAAAGTTTAAAAAAAATCGCGAATGCTACTTTGAATGTTTACTGTAAAAGTGAAAAACAATCTTTCCAATGAAAAATGTGAAGTGCAGTGGAAAGGGAATGCTGCATTTCGACTCGGAATTTACGTGGAGGTCCTGTTGTGTTTGTAAACAAAGCAGACCTCGTGGCGACCGCCGCATCTTTGTAACAAAATATATTATGCGCTCAGCAATTTGAATCAATAATATAGAATAGCAAGACCTGTCATTGTTCCCTCGGTGGCAGAACGGCTCAGGTAATGGCTTTTGAAGTGGAAGGCATGGGTTAGCTTCAATTCATTGGCAATGTGTGATGCAATCTTGGATGTCCACTCATTTCGTTTCAAAATCGTCTGGTATCTTATTCTTTTCTTTCCTGTCTTCGTCTTTCCGGTGTAAATGGCTTCTGTAATTAGCTCGTCAAATTCAGATTTTGGCATAGAAATTACACATGTGTCTGGAGTGTCTATACTCGTATCAGGTAGTAGTACAGATTCACTGGTAGTATTGATGGAATCGTTTTTTTCAAGAGAACTTTCGTCAATTTTATTCCCAAGGAGTAGATCTTTCAATTGATGTCGATTCCCAGCAACATATGAATGGATCGTCGTTGGTTTTAAAATTCCGTCCAACTCTTGTGAAATGATTATCCACACATCGTTGCTAAAAGTCTGTATGGAATTGTCTCGTCGAAGTATATTTTCTTTGTGATTTAAAACGGTCTCAATCAATTTCTTCGATTCTATCGTGCCTGGTTTACCAGGCCCACGTGTAGAAGTCATTTCGTAATGATTTTTTGTGACATAATCCGTGATAATAGGCACAAAACGTTCACCCGCGACGAATCGACTAACGACTAAGGAAAACGTCGTCGTCAAATCGGCGTGCCACCCGAGTTAAAAAAAATCATTCGGTTCTCTTTTCGCGCCGCGGCACTGCGGGCCACGTGAGATGATCGAAAAATGAATCCTGCGGCAAAATACCTGTCAGGATGCTGCGAATTTCAGGCAAAGTTTCAGGTAAATATCTCAGATCAGATCAGAGTTACAGAGGAAAACGTCGTCGTCAAATCGGCGTGCCACCCGAGTTGGTGCACATACACTAACTCTTTTTTTTCTCAATTCTTTGGAAATAAAGTTCCTCACGCACGCTACACAGGTCTCGAAAATCAAATTTTAGAACCAATTGTAAAAAATGGATTCCTAAGAATATATAGATTAACTTTATAATACCTAGTAACAACCATCTTATGGTACAGTAATGTTCATTAATGGGTTTGCAGTGGCAAACTTTTTTTTTCTGACTCTTTCGGAAACGAGACTATATTCTAGTCGTATTTCATGTGCCCATAGCCGACATTTGAATAATAATAATTATGACCCTGTATAAAAGTAATATAATATTATTTTATTTGATTGTATCCTAAAAAGTCAGAAAAAAATAGTTAGCCATCGTGAACCCATAAATGAACATTACTGTACACGGAGAAGGAATTAGGTACTGTTTGGGAGCTGAGTCTTCCCAAGGAGAGCGCGTGGCGTTGCCTGACAGTCATAAGCCACCGCTATCGAGATTGACGCTGTCGTCTACCTAATTCCTTTTCCGTGTACCTATGATTTTATTTTGGAGATTATTTATTATGGAAACCATGTCCTATGATACATGAATTTTTCAGTATGGATCTCAAAAATGGCACAACGTATGTTGTCATTCTGTTTGGAAAATCACAAAAAAAAAATTGGAGGTAGACCTAGTGCCTCGCTCGTGGTTGACATTGATGGATAGTCAGTGGGTGTGCAGGTACCCTATGCCCCAGGACTATCATCGGCTGAACGATCAAAGGCTGATGAAGGAAAAAAATGCAGAGTTGAATCAAGTCCCTGCCACAAACAAAAATATTTCTGATGTGCGATCAGATTGTGAGGGTAGGGCGAATAAGAAATGAATTAATTTCACAAGAACATGAACGATACGATAGGTTTAGTCTGTTGAAATCTATATCTTCCGCCCAGGGGCTCGATTCTTGAGATCATGCGATCAATTTTCGTATGCGAGATTCGTTTTCCGGCCAATTGCGATGTTCGCTTTCTTTGAAACTATCACATGATTGGACAAAAGGCGAATTTCGCATACGAAAATTTATCGCATGATCTCAAGAATTGAGCCCCAGCCGGTGAAAATTTCACTTTATGTGTTCTCCATTCGTATTTCATTTTGATTACCACATATATTTGGCATTTGAAACACAATCTGCAAGTTCAAATTGGCAGGAGTTGCAAAGTTATAAATAGTTGGCATTATTTGAGTTTCCCACAAGCTCACGGTATATCATATTTAGGTGGATCTAGCAATGAAATGACTGATATTGTACATCAATCATAAAACTCGACGAGCATTTAACTAGGCTTAAATGAAAACTCCGTATTTAGCTGTCATCATTATTTCGGTTCAAATTAGTAACTCTATGATGAGATAGTCCTCCGAGGCGAATAGTTTTGAGTATGCAAGGTTTCCGGCGTTGTGAAAGTCAAGAATCTGCTTGTTCAGAATGGTGTTAAAACAAGCAACAGAGTGAAATTTGCAGCATAACTCCAATTCGGAAAATAATCTTTTCGTCTAATTTATTAGAATTTTTTCATTGCTAAATACGTGAAAAAAAAATTGATTCTTCAAGTTTGCATCACTTCAGTTAACTCTCAGAATGAATGGAAAATTTAGATTTCACTTTACATAATTTCTTCATTTCATTTGTATCTTTAACTCCTCTTAAAGTAAAATTACCTCCCTAATTACCAACATTGCCCAATATTGACTTTCCGGAAAACGACTATTGTAGATGATAGGCAAGCAACGCCTGCCAATGCAAGCTGTCCTAAAAAAACAGCTGAACCTGATCTAACAAGGAAACCGACAAGGACACCAGATATTCGGATGACTCCAGAATTGGATAAACAACCTATGAGCCAGGTATGATTGTTCGCTCTGTCATAAGTTCCATTTGGCACGCAACCTTAGAAAATAACTCCAATTTGGAAAATAATCTTTTTGTGTAATTTTTTAGAATTTGTTTCATTGCTAAATACATGAAAAAAAAATTGATTCTTCAAGTTTGCAGCACTTCAGTTGACTCTCAGAATGAATGGAAAATTTAGATTTCACTTTACATAATTTCTTCATTTCATTCATATCCTTAGCTCCTCTGAAAGTAAAATTATAACCCTAATTTCCAACATTGCCCAATATTGACTTTCCGGAAAACGACTATTGCAGATGATAGGCAAGCAACGCCTGCCAATGCAAGCTGTTCTAAAAAAACAGCTGACCCTGATCTAACAAGGAAACCGACAAAGACACCAGATATTCGGATGACTCCAGAATTGGATAAACAACCTATGACGCCAGGTATGACTGTTTCGTTCTTCATTTGGCATGAAACCTTTCGGATACTTATTCGCATTCCGTTTCTGCTTGGTGAACACAATATCAACTTTCCTGAACATGATTGTTACAGATGACTTAAGTGAAGTCGAAACAGAGATCAGACAAAAAACGCCTTCGAATACAAGCAGTTCTGAAAATCATTCAGGTATACAATCATCTGATTTGTCAAGAGTTTTATTTGGCATGCAACCTTTCGGATACTCATTCGGATTCCGTTTTTTTTTCTTTTTATGGACACAATAATAATTTTGGTCAAAATAATTGTTGCAGATGATTCAAGTGAACCTGAAATACACGTCAGCCAAAACAGGCCTTCTGCTTCAAAACTACGCCAGCAAGTCAAAAATGAACGGATTCTAACACCGATACAGACATCAGGTGTTCAGGTAATACGGAGATCAGCGAGAGGAGCAATGACACCAGGTATGAATGTACATTTACGTGAAGTGTTTTATTTTGCGAGTAACGTTTCGAGTATTGCTTCACATTCTGTCTCTTCTTGATGGACATGATTTGAATCATGGTTTAAATCAGATATTTTATCTTTTTTGAAATCATGTGTGGTTATAATTTTTTTTTGTTTTTCCAAACGTTGCACCAACTACTAAAATTTGGGTTAATTCTATATGACTTACACAGTTGGAAGAAACCTGTTAATTTTCACATCTTTCACCTGTCCCAGAAAGTCCACATAAATTCTACTGTCAGTTCAACAGATCCCATTACTGTCACCCGTTTACTGGAAAAGTCTGTTCATATTTTGACAGGTAAATAACAGGTTCGACTGTTAATATAACGGATAAATAATGTTAATTGTACATGAATAATGAGTTGAACTCTACATACAATAACTGTCAAGTATTAGGATCTAACATATATCATACATTCAATATTCCCCGCCTGTATGGCAATTGATCTCATATAGCTACTCTATACCATCTCAGCCACACTGCAGAGAGATAAAAAAAGAGATATAGTTGTTTCAAATTCAAAGTGAAAACCAAAAATTATTTTGATATTAGACGGGGGGCAGCTTTTGATCAACATTGATAGCAAGTGAGCGATGAATTGGTCGGGTCTGGATTTTCGCGGGTCCTGCGCGAAGTTATTTCCAATGTCGTATCTAAGTCTCTGGAATCACATCAATTATCATAGAATCAGTTATACAGGGGAAGAAACATCTATTTACAACATGCATATTATTAACACATCATCAGTACAGGTATTGAGCGGCGCTTACAGGTGACATCTTCCACGTCTATATATACTAACCAACTTCGATAAGTGGCACTCGCGAGAATATTAAAAGCGGTGATCGCCGCCTTACGAGAAAATATTGAAGTATTGTACAATATGGTTGAGTGAACTAATACAATTTAACTACACAAAATAATTCGACATAAGTTTCTTACCATGACATACGAGAAATATATGTTGTTCTAACACTTAAAACATGTTATTCGCAATTTTACATTTTGTAATTGTTCAATTCAACAGATTACAGTCATTTTCGTAGCTTGACAGATATAAAGACTTCGACAGAAACGGGTTCTGTTAAAACTACATTCCTCACTTGTTATTTTTTACATGAACACTAGTGACAGCAATTTTTTCTGACATTTATAGAAATTATTTCCAACTGTGTACAATTAGTATTCAAATCTGAAAATTTGAAAGCTTGAAGAAAACTAAAGATTTCATAACACGGCACCCTACTGAAAAAGATCATGTGATAATCGTGATCGAAAGTTACCTAATAAATCACATGATAAATTTGATGAAGTTATCACCGATATTGGTATATGATTCATCGTGTGGATTATTGTGTGTCTTTTTACGTAATTTATCACAATGTGTGAAAACACATCATTTATTATGTCAATTTTCATGTGATGAAATCTTACTGAAGAAAAAAAAAAAAGGAGATATGTTCGGGATCGAACCCTCGTCCGTCGAATTCGGAATCAGAGACGCTACCACGTGAGCCACTACATGTGTTAGTAGTATCCCACAGTTTCACAGTGATAAAGCTTAGCCACGCTATTTTCACAGTTTCGAAGTCACAAGGATCAAATATGATCATAATTAACCTCACAAACAATTATGATCATATTTGATCCTTGTAACCTCACAAACAATTATGATCATATTTGATCCTTGTAACTTCGAAACTGTGAAAATAGCGTGGCTAAGCCTTATGACTGTGAAACTGTGGGATACTACTAACACATGTAGTGGCTCACGTGGTAGCGTCTCTGACTCCAAATTCGACGGACGAGGGTTCGATCCCGATCGAATCTACTTTTTTTTTTTCTTCAGTAAGATTTCATCACATGAAAATTCACATAATAAATGATGTGTTTTCACACATTGTAATAAATTCTGTAAAAAGGCACACAATAATTCACACGATGAATCATATACCAATATCGGTCATAACTTCATCAAATTTATCATGTGATTTATTAGGTAACTTTCTATCACGATTATCACATGATCTTTTTCAGTAGAGCAAGCTTCTTTGAATAAAATTATGCGGAGGTGTAAAAACATTATTACCCAAAACATACGTCGTATGCGATTATTCAATCATTTGAACAAAAACAATATACAGGGTGGTCCATTTTAATCGATGCAGGCGAATATCTCGGAAACTAACAGTTATAAAAGAAAAAGTTTCATACAAAACTTGAAGGGTTTTGAGGGGGAAAGATGATGCTGATATGTGTTGACTTGTGGACTTCGCCAATTCCGAGATTTCGCAAGTAACTTCGGATTTTAGATAGGGAACACATGTTTTGGTTAGGGACATCCGATAGCGCGATCAAAGACCCATTCACGCACGCAAGCAAAGAAAATTGGAAAAAAAAAATTTTGCAAAAAAATTGGAAAAAAAAATTTCGCGATTTTTTTTTTTGCAAAAGATTGCTTTTTTCATCCCTAGCTTGCAAACACATTCATTGTTTATTACTCTAGCTCAAAATTTTTCTCGCCAATTTTGAAATTGGAAAATTTGAATGTACCAGATAAGTAACAAAAATTCGTAGATCAATAACGCAAACAACTAACCGCATTCAAACTTTCCAATTTCAAAATTGGCGAGAAAAATTTTGAGCTAGAGTAATAAACAATGTGTTCGCAAGCTAGGGACAAAAAAAAAGCAATCTTTTGCAAAAAAAAAAAAAAATTCGTGAAATTTTTTTTTCCAATTTTTTTTTCAATTTTCTTTGCTTGCGTGCTTGAATGGGTCTTTGATCACGCTATCGGATGCCCCTAACCAAAACATGTATTCCCTATCTAAAATCCGAAGTTACTTGCGAAATCTCAGAATTGGCGAAGTCCACAAGTCAACACATATCAGCATCATCTTTCTCCCTCGAAACCCTTCAAGTTTTGTATGAAACTTTTTCTTTTATAACTGTTAGTTTTCGAGATATTCGCCTGCATTGATCAAAATGGACCACCCTGTATATCAATCTGAAAAGTCTGATTATCTTTTTTATTTTCCAAATAAAACCATCGTTTCCAATCCTGTATAATATGAGCTTTGTTAAAAATGATTATCGCAAATGATTCGAGTGAATCCGAGAGACAAATAATTATATTTCGTCGTCTCGTCCTCTAGATCAAATGGTAGTAACGATGTTACTGATTGGTCCTGCCACAGATTATTTAAAGTACGGAAACTTCTAGCGCCCTCCACTCTCTACATGGCGACTTCCCCTATTCCTTCGCGCCATGTTACCATTACGTTTTTCTGTGCGGTCCTGAGCACACGTGTTTTCATACTTGAAATCAGTTTTTCTTTCATCTTCATACTTCAGCAGCATTCATTAGTGAAAAATGAGCGCACGGGACAAGGACCGACACAGGAAAAGGGAAAGATCGGTTTCTCCTGGTTTCGAGATCGAAATCTTGCGCAAAATGCAGAAATTAAGGGACAAGATCAAAAGTGGCCGTCACGGCCACAAGAACAAAGGACGCCATAAGTCGCGCAGTATGGAAGCATACCAGCGTCGACGTGCGAGTTCGGAAAAGCGAATTGTGCACAGGCATCCCTCACGGCATCATAAGCAACTTCGTGATGACGACGAACGTCAACCACGGAGGGATAGGCCTGGACCAAGCAGGCAACGGTCGAGGAACCGAAGTTTTTCAACACCATCAAGTGCCTCTCAGAGCAGCTACCTGGAATCGACGAGCGAACACACCAGCCTGGACTCTGACGTTAGTGAGATAAGCGACACAAGAAGACTACTGCAACCCTTAGAAAACAAGGTAAATGATGCAGGCCCGGAGGCACCCGACTTGGACCCCGCTATCCTATCCTTGCTGGGCGAGGTATCAAGTAAGGAGGGGTCAGTGCAGGGCCCGGAAATTCACGAAGTACTAGCGGAGAGATGAAAAAAAACGCTAGCTATAGGCGTTGGCAAGGAAAATAGGCTGGAGTTGATGAAAAAATATCCTCCCCCGGAGAACTGTCCGCTGATCAAAGCCCCGACCCTCAATCCTGAGGTCAAGTCGGCACTAAATGCAAACACCATCAGAAAAGACTACTCCATGGCTGTCAGCCAGAATCAAGTAGGCGCAGCATTAGCGGCAGTCGCCCTGGCTTTAACAAAACTTTTTGAAAAAAATGAGGAGTCTGCATTGCAGGTCGACGATTTCACAACTACACTCATCTCAGCTTTAGGCGACGCATCAAGACTAATGACTGACTTACACTATTATATGTCGCTGTCAAGACGAGCGACCATATCAACAGCTTTAAACCCAATCGTCAAAAAGACAGCAGAAAACAGCGTCGTCGACACATATCTATTCGGCGCGGACTTTGCAGATAAGCTAAAAGCAGCCCAGAATGTCGAAAACTCGTCCAAGCTATTGGCAAAAGGGAAAAAGGAATACGCTCCAAGGAAATACGGGAGTGCACGCCCGAATCCTTTAAACTCCAGTGCCCCCCCCCCCCGGAAACCAGTCAACCAGAACCAGAACACACAGAGCTCGCACAACCAGAGCACTCGTTACCAATCACACAGGAGCGCATACCAGGGGGGGCAGAAACAGCGTTACAACAATCGTCAAGCACCACGTTAGAGGTACAGATAGCTGAAAGGCTAAGCAACTTTATTAAGATATGGAAAAAATTTACTTCTGATCCTTTCGTGTTGTCGGCAGTGGAGGGTTACAGAATTCCTTTCACTCATAAGCCCTTGCAGTATGCTCCACCAAAGGAGCCTGTTTTTTCAGCAGAGGAGACAAAGGTAGTAAGAAACCTTATCAAAGATCTATACGACAAAGGAGTAGTGGATAGGGTTAATCAATGCAAAGATCAATTCCTTTCGTCATATTTTTTAGTCGATAAAACTACCGGAGACAAAAGGTTCATACTAAATTTAAAGAAATTGAACGAATTCATATCCCCTCCACATTTTAAAATGGAAGACTCGAGGACGGCATTACGACTTGTCACTCAAAATTGCTTTATGGCAACAATTGACTTGAAAGACTCATATTTTTTAATACCTATTGCCCCATCATTCAAAAAATACCTGCGTTTCTCTTTTCAAGGAGTTATTTATCAATTCAATTGTCTCCCGTTCGGACTCTGCACTGCCCCTCTAGTCTTTATCAAGCTTCTGAAACCAATAGCCCACCTGTTGAAATCTGAAGGATGGGTCTCCGTCATTTACCTGGACGACATTCTTATGTTAGGGCAGACTAGCAAAGACTGTGAGGAGAACTTAAGTCGCACACGAAACCTAATTGAGTCACTGGGTTTTGTGTTAAACTTAGAAAAATGCCAGCTAAAACCCACAAGGCAGATTAAGTTTTTGGGCTTTATAATAGACTCGAAGGAGTTTAGTATAAAGCTACCGGAACAGAAAAAACAAAAAATAGAAGAGTTGGTAACGGATTTCTCTAACAAAAAGACCTGTAGGATTAGGAATCTAGCAAAACTTGTAGGTGTCTTAGTCGCAGCTTGCCCGGCAGTAGAATATGGTACGCTATATACGAAAGGACTAGAAAGATTTAAATTCCTAGCCCTTAAAAATTCAAATGGAAATTATAGTAAGAAAATGAAAATCTCGGAATGAATATCCCCGGATCTTGACTGGTGGAATAGAACTATCCCCATAGCTAAAAAGACTATTAGGAGAGACGCGTATCAAATAAAATTTTTTTCAGACTCCTCCTTATCTGGATGGGGTGCAACGGAGAGAGAACCAATGGTTGGTGGAAGGCTTCCGAACAGGTTCTCCATATAAACATCTTGTAACTAAGAGCCGCTCTGTATGGCCTCATGTGTTTCGCAAAAGACTTACGCTCCTGCAAGATCCTTCTGCGCATAGATAACACCACAGCTATAGCATGTATTAACAAAATGGGTAGCATACAGTTCAAGAATCTTCATAAGGAGGCCAGAAGTATCTGGCAGTGGTGTGAGTCGCGAAACCTGTGGGTTTTCGCCTCATACATTAGATCCAAGGATAATGTAGAAGCAGATGAGGAATCACGAAGGCTCCCTACCGAGACAGAATGGGAGTTAGCAGACTGGGCGTTCAGAGAGATCTCTGATACCTTTGGGAAATTTGAAATTGACTTGTTTGCTACTAATATTAACCGTAAATTCCATAAATTTGTCTCATGGAGAAAAGACCCGGACTCTTACGCTATCGATGCCTTCACCATATCATGGTCAAGTTATTACTTTTACGCTTTTCCCCCGTTCTCTCTGATTTTACGTACACTCAGAAAAATCAGAGACGACGGGGCAGAAAAAGTTCTGGTAGCCCCTTTCTGGCCAGTACAGTGTTGGTTTCCGCTTTTCAGAGAAATGTGGATTGGAAAACCGATTTTCTTTCAATCACAGGATAACTTACTTTCCTTTCCTTTCAGGAAAATGCATCCCTTAGCAGGAAACCTTACCCTGGTCGCAGCGAGTTTGTCAGGCAGGCATACTTGCTGAGGGGGGCCTGCGAGGCATCAGTTCCAGACGTACATTAACTTAGCGTCGCCATGTTGTACAATCGAAATCTGGACAATTGCGTAATTCGCCGCAGATTTGCCGCAAAATTGCCGTGGAAACCAAAAATTTGCCGTTCGAAGCGATTTGGGAAAAAACGAAGGTTGCGCTAATTCGAGCAGAAAGTTAGCGCGCACACGTCTGATTGACACACATAAGATATTTGTACGAAATCCACGACTGCTCCATAATTTGCCGCTTTTTTGCCGGAACTGACCTGCTATATCCAAATTCCGAAAAAAACAACTTTTGACTCAAAAAGACGGAATTTTGCTGAGTAAAGCAAAAAATTAGCGCAACAAAGTATGAGTAACATACAAGGGATATTAATATCAAATCAAGAATGGGTCCATGATTTGCCGCTTTTTTGCCGGGACTGACCTGCCATATGCAAATTCCGAAAAAAAAAACTTTTGACTCGAAAAGACGAAATTTTGCTCTGTGAAACAAAAAATTAGCGCAACCAAGTCGGAGTAACGTATACAAGGGATACGTATACAAGGGATTATGAGCAAATTTATAATAGGTCCATAATTTTCCGCTCCTTTGCCGCGTGAGGGATACACCAGATTCAAATTTGTGAAAAAAAAATTCAATTTGCACGGAGAGAAATAAATTGCTGTCTCAGCTAGATTATTGCTACTTTAGCAATTTCCGATTGTAAACATACAGCTTGCAAAGCAGCATGCTGGAACTACCATTTTCGATTGCTGAAATTGCTTTGCTGGTTATACCACCCAGCCTAGCTCATGCAGCAGGTATGTGATGCTGTGGTGAGCAGTTTGCATGCTGGCATAGCGAATCGCTTGCTAATTCATCTAATATCTAGCTGCAGCGCAGGAAAAATGTTCAGCAAGTATCTGGCTGAAGCAGCAATCACTTTGCTGGTCTTGCAAGAATGTTGCATGCTAGATATACAGGTTCAGAATGAATAAATGATATTTAATTGAGAATAAATTCTTTCAGATTTATTGTCATCACTCATCCAACAAGTAGTAGTTTACATATTATTATTGCACAGATATATCATTAGAAGTGTATTCCGCAATTAAAACACGGTTACAATTCCAGGATCATTATACTGCCGTGCTAAGCACGCAGAAGTGGTAACTTGTATTTTTGCCATCTTGGGATCTCAATAGTTTTCAATTTTCAATTTTCACAGTCACTAAGAATTATATTCATAGTCTAAAAATTTTCAAATTTGATTTGAATCAAAAAGATAAAAGGTTATATTATTTATTAACGTTATATTATTATTATATAATAATAAATATAAATAATTGTTGTATAGTAATTGACAACTTTAACGAAGATACGGCAACTTTAATAAAGTGATTTTATCATGAAAAAATAAACTAGATCATTTAAGGTGAAGTGAAACGTTTGTCAGAACCTCGAAAACGGGAATCGTGAATTCTCCGGAACTACTGAATCGATCTCAATGAAATTTTGAGGGATTACACACAATTGTGGCAGAAAGTGGCTGATTATTTCACTTTTCCAAAATTCGACAAAAATTTCTACAGATTGACGTACCGACCACATAAATCGCGAGATTATTCACTGTTGCCGTAGATAATCGCATTTTCCTGACATTTAGCCACTCCGCAATGAAAAACCACACACTTTGAGCCCAATCCCGTGTCATTTGATGGAGAAATGGCTGAGAATTGACGATTCTCCGTTACTCAAAACTAAAAGAACCGACATTCAGTTGAGATCACTACCCGTATCGACATTTAGTTGAGATCACAACAGCTGTACCGAAATTGTAGCCAGTTTACTTGCGAGCCGAGCAGCAGCGCTAGTGAAGGTTTCCTATGCCACCCTACGTATAAGATGTTGGTTCCTGCTGCTCCCGCTTGACGGCGCTTGGCAAGGAACACAAATATTGAATATCGGATCGCACACGACTAACCTCACCTGACTGACAGCTAACCTAAAATACGAACAAACGATAGTTAAAATCGTGTTCGAAATTTGCGTTACGAGAAAATATTATTGCTCGTTTATTTGATCTACTCCTTTCTTTCGTACTAATGTGTCTAAAAATGAGTAACGTATATGAACAATCGATATCGGATCCCAGACGTCATAACCTCACTCGTCCCACAGCTAACCTGAGACTCGAATATAGGATAGAGAAAATTGTATTCATCGTTGATTTATTTCATGCGTATTTTTCATTACGCTGAATTTGTTGAAAACATATGCATATACTGAAAATAAATTCGAATAACAGATACAAGATCCCAGAGGTTATAACCTCACTTTTTTGACAGCTAGTCTAACTCAGGAGTTTATTTCAGAGTTGAGGTTATGGAGGGATCGATTTGTGAGACAACAATCGAAATAATGAAAATACATTCAAATGACGTATGCATGCAGACGAGACATAACCTCGCACTTTCGACAGCTAGTCTAACCTAGAAGTTCATTTCAGATTTGAGGTTATGGAAGAATCGATTTCGTGGTCGAAGATCAAAAGAATAAAAGTATATTCAAATGACGTATACAAGCAGACGAGACATAACCTCACTCTTTTGACAGCTAGTCTAACCTAGAAGTTCATTTCAGATTTGAGGTTATGAATCGATTTCGTGGTCGAAGATCTAAAGAATAAAAGTATATTCAAATGACGTATACAAGCAGACGAGACATAACCTCACTCTTTTGACAGCTAGTCTAACCTAGAAGTTCATTTCAGATTTGAGGTTATGAATCGATTTCGTGGTCGAAGATCAAAAGAATAAAAGTATATTCAAATGACGTATACAAGCAGACGAGACATAACCTCACTCTTTTGACAGCTAGTCTAACCTAGAAGTTCATTTCAGATATGAGGTTATGGAGGATCAATTTGTTCGACAACAATCCACATAATACAAGCAGACGACATAACCTCACTCGACTAACAGTTAGCCGAGCATAGGACTCTTTCAGATTCGAGGTTAGCGGAGAGATCAATTCGTTGGACGAAAATCGAAATAATAAAAATGAAGTCGAACGCATGGAATAGATATACGAGCAAGATTCTCTCCGTAACCACAAATCTGAGATGAAGTCATATGCTAGGCTATCTGTCAGAAATGTGAGGTTATGTCTCGTCTGCTAGTTGTATCCTATGGTTGTATCCGTCCACTGAAATGTAGATAATCATTCGAATTTATTTTCATTATTCTGATTTTTGTCCAACGACTTGATCCTGAAATAGAGTTCCTATGTTTGGCTAACTGTCAGTCCTAGTGAGGTTATGTCGTCTGCTCGTAGTATGGGGAATTGGAGATTTTTGTCTAACGAATCGATTCTGAAATAGACTCCCTATGTTTGGCTAACTGTCAGTCCAGTGAGGTTATGTCGTCTGCTTGTAGTATGGGGATTTGGAGATTTTTGTCCAACGACTTGATCCTGAAATAGAGTCCCTATGTTTGGCTAACTGTCTGACTAGTGAGGTTATGCCGTATGCTTGTGTTGTTTGGATTTTTGTCCAACGAATCGATCTCTCCCTTAACCTCAAATCTGAAATAAAGTCCTATATGTTCGGCTCATGGAGTAGAAGAAGACATATCTCCCTATACACGCTGTATTGAAAAAGTGGCACGAATTCTGCACGTAATGGATGGCGCTGTTACCAGCGAGCCAACGCGGACTTCCTGTGAGTGCGAAAATTTACCGTACAGTTAGTGACGTCATAATATATCTTGGAGTGCGCGCGCAAGCGTTTGCAGGAAGTTCGGGACTGGTCACTCACAACAGTGCCACCTATTGCGTAAACCCATTTTCAATTCGAAAATAGGTCTCCTTCTACTCCATGGTTCGGCTGTTAGGCTAGCTGTCAAAAGTCTGAGGTCATGTTGTCTGCTTGTATCCGTCGTATCCGTCATTCCAATTAACTTTCATTATTTTTATTGTCTTCCGACAGATCTAGGGAAATTAAAAATACGATAAGAACAAATAGCGAGAGTCTCTACCAGTTGCAATGAACGCATTTTGCCCGCCTTCGTGTTCGTTCGCACCAGTTCGCACTAGCCGACGCTAGGAGACATGGAAACACGTGAGCTTCAAAGATCAGTCAGAGCGGTCAGAGCTTGTAGTGAAAGATGATAATGAAAAAATAATTGGATACTAAGTTTCCGACCAAAGCGTGTGCTAATATGTTAGTTCACCTCATTACTATTCGTACTGAGTTTATTTCCAGTGTCTACGCGTGTGAAAGTGCTTATTCTGCCACATCTCACGCTAACCTCAAAATCTTTTTGCGCGCATGTGCTTCTTACTCATTGCAAGTAGGGTTATGAACAACCGTGCTGGTATGTATACAACGAAAGACAGAAGTAATCATTTTCCTCCTATCATTCCGCTAGATCCCGACCTGTCAGTAACTCATATTTACGAATTTATCCCTTACTAACTTTGACTCAACTGTTGTTGCTATACAGCTCGACTAAGTGTTTGTGAAATTAGACAGTAGACACAGTGCATTAGCTATACTTAATCGTTAAATTTTACTATTTTAATTTGCTCTGAGTAATAATTCAGGGAATTCCGATATCACTCATATCAACCGCTCTGCACAAGAGCGAGGGGAACAACCAAGGTTTGCTTGTCACACCGATGGAGTTTCCACACAGGGATTTTCTTTGTGTTTATTAATCATGTCTAATTATAAGCTAGAAATATCATTGTGAACTAGTTTTACTCTTATGAACCGCTCTGCACAGGAGCGAGAATAAGTCTCTCCAGTGGAGAGCCACTCGACTGATTGTCGATAGAATCCAAACGGATTTAGAATAATGATCTAGAGAATATCAAACTAGTCATAGAAATGGCATACAGAAATGTTTTGCTTTCAGTCTCTCCAGCGGAGAGCCACTCGACTGATGGTCGATAGAATCCAAACGGATTTAGATTATTGATTTATAGAACATATATCTAGTCATAGAACCTGCATAAATTAATGTTTCTTTATCAGTTTCTCCAATGGAGAGCGACTCGACTAATTGTTGATAGAATCCTAACGGATTAAGTACATTATAGTGAATTAGTCTCACTCATATCAACCGCTCTGCACAAGAGCGAGGGATACACAGGTTGGTTGTAAAACCAATGGGGATTCTGAACAGGGATTCTCTCTGTGTTTATTAATCATGTCTAATTATAAGTTAGAAATATCATTGTGAAATAATTTCACTTATATCAACCGCTCTGCACAAGAGCGAGGGGAACAACCAAGGTTTGCTTGTCATACCGATGGGGTTTCCAAATAGGGATTTTCTTTGTGTTTATTAATCATGTCTAATTATAAGTTAGAAATATCATTGTGAACTAGTTTCACTCTTATGAACCGCTCTGCACAAGAGTGAGAATAAGTCTCTCCAACGGAGAGCCACTCGACTGATTGTCGAAGGAATCCTAAGGGATTAGATACATTATAGTGAATTAGTTTTCACGCATATCTATCGCTCTGCACAAGAGCGAGGGAGAAAACCAAGGTTTGCTCGTCATACCGATGTGGTTTTCAAACAGGGATTTTCTCTGAATTTATCATGTCTAACCTCTAAGTTGGAAATGTCATAGTTGATAAGTTTCAACTTTTATCAATCGCTCTGCACCAGAGCGAGAATATAAGCCACTTTTGTTGCTTGACACTGCGACGTTTGTCCAACACAGTGTTGGTACACGTGATGTACCTAAATAATTCTCGATTTGTTCGGGTTGTTATTCAGTGCAATCATTTGCAATATGCCTTGCTGTGTTGATAGACACTGCCGCGAAATAATCGCGATCATTAGTGTACGTATATATATACTGACGTAGCGCGCATCGGAAGATGCGCGCTGCGCCATCTAGCGGTAGGCAGAGGTACCAAACGTTCCGGTGTCTGCACCATCTAGCGGTGGGCAAAGATACTAACGTTTGGTAATCTGCCTCACCGCGGTGAAAGGCACTCGGCCGTGGCCTTGAAACGTTTCACTTCACCTTAATGTTGATTCTGAAATAGCTCTCATATAGCTTTTCGATAGATTTAGAAATGACTTGTTATGCTTTTATTACACAACTTCTACATATGAATTAACATATTATTGTCGAGAAGCCATTAGAATTAAAACTTTTTCGTTTTGATCACGCAAAAATCAGAGAAATAACTCAGCACAGTTGACACACGTAGCTTTGAATATGATTATCATCACTATGAACAACAACTAGTGAGGCTAGATACATATTTAATCATGAACGCTACCATTAGTACATATTTTCAACAAATAAATTCGAAGTTGACTTCAGTAGTACGAAGAAAACTTGCAAAACCATTTATCTCAGAAAACTTATGTGATAGAATTATTAAAATATTTTTTTCATTAAGTAGTGCCTAATATCTACCGAAATTTCCACTCAGTTTCGTCAGGGGAAAACCATCGCTGACCTTTGCAACCAATTAGATAAGTATTTGGAGTAACTATGATATCATTATTATTCAAGGTATTATTGAGGTTCAATGACCATACACATGGCAGTGATCCTGCCATAATTGAGGGAGCAATCATCACCAATGAGATGAAGCGCAGGGCGGCAGAGACTGTCGAGACTCTTGCTCAAATTATGGCTAATGCGATGGCGGGTACCTCGGATGCAGTGCAAGGGCAACTTCCGACTAAAGATGCTCGGCGTAAGACGATCCAACGGAAACGCAACGCGATTCGGGCTGTACCACCATCGCCAAAAGATTTGTTGACCCTGGAAATACCAAAAGAATATAAATATTATGTAGTTTCACCGAATTAGACTATATTATTTCTTCTGGGAGACACAGGAAAAGCTGCAGATCGCATTCTGTTATTTGGGCGGGAGGATGCCCAAGAATGGAGCTCTCTCATGAAAAATATTTATATAGACGGCACCTTCAAAATAGCGCCATCGTTATTCAGCCAGGTGTTTGCAATCCTTGCGGAACGAGACGGATATGTTTTTCCTGTCTTGTATGCCCTGCTCGCCGATAAGAGGCAGCAAACTTACTCCAAGTGTTTCACTCTCATAAGGGGCCATTCAACAATTACGTCACGCTATTTTCGACCATTTTTAACCCCCCCCTCCCCCCCTCATCACACTTCGTCATACAGATTTTGACCACTTTAACCCAGATCGTCACGCTCTGGAACCCCCCCCCCCCCTCTGGCGGCGTGACGTAATTGTTGAATGGCCCCTAAGATCCGTTTGGCCAGATTTTAATCCAGAAAATGTCCATTCGGATTATGAAATGGCTGTATTGAATAGCATTGCTGAGAAATTTCCTGCGGCAAAAATCCGGGGCTGCTTATTCCACTTGTCGCAGAATATTAAAAAAAAATTGGGCAAAGAACATTTATTGTCGCAGTATAATATCGATCCGGAATTTGCACTTAAAGCACGAATGATCGTCGGGCTTGCATTTGTGCCCACAGAAAATCTATCGGAAGTGGTAATGCGGCTGTATGATCATCTTCCTGCGACTCTACAAAGAATTTTGGAGTGGTTTGAGGTATGAATATTATATTATATCTGTAGTCGTGAATCGTTGCCACTGCCATACGTAATCTTGTTTGTCCAATTCACTCCTTTATCTGACTTATATCCCATTCGGGAAAGTAGTCAAAGCCAATGAATAATCTTGGCATTTATCCTTTAATGACTTATCGCCGTGCAGCATGTAGTCGTATAATCTTGGTTGTATCCATGGATTTTCCTCTTCTTCTCTCTTGACTTATCGCTCGTTAGAGCATGCAGTCGATCCTTAATAATTCGTATAGTTAACTTTATTTGTTTAAAATTCTTTATGAACATTAAATCCAGTTTATTATTTTGAATATATATTTTTTTTTCTTTATATCAGTCTCTGTGCACTCGATGACCTCAGGAGATCTTTATTATTTGAATAGTTTTGGTTTCTTTATGTTTTCATTATTTTTATTCCTTAGTTTTTGGTTATGTCTCTCTTAGTATTTGCTTCTTCACAGCTTTCACTTTTGGGCCAGTATGTTTATCTTATTAATTTAGAGTTTTTATTTACTACATCTCGCTTATTCTTACATAACCTATTTAAATTACTGCCTGCTTTGCTTTATCATGATCTTTAATTTGTTTAATTATGCACATTCCTTGATCCCTTTCCTCTATATATCCATGGATCCATGGGGATTATAGAGACTCGGAGCACGAACTCCTATGGTGGTTGAGAAGTGAACTCGAACTGGAGTCTACTGAGCCCACTACTAGCGCCAGCCCGCGACTATATATTTCTGTTCGCTCAACCAAATCGCAGATCGTGCTCCGGTCTCTAGTCTCAATTTTTTTTTTTCTTCCTTAGGCTTAAGGTTGTTGTCGTGTAACTTTTTTTTTCGAAATTTTTTTTGAATTTTTTATCATTGATAGCTCAAATAATCAGCTACAAAATAAGCCCAGGATGATCGCAATTGATCATCTCAAACTTGAGATAAAAAGTTTTGAATTTTTTCGAATTTAACATGTCTTTAAATGCAGATTCACCGGTTTTAATTATTAAAAAACGAACAACTCGACATTTTTTGATAAAAAAAGTATCATATGGTAAATTGTAATCTTCTGAATCGTTTGATTCATCATTCCGTATTTTCGACCGTCTCGTTTGGATTTTATAGTTAAAACTGAAACATAAAGCGGCGCGTATCTCTCTTCCTCTCGAGTGGATATTTCCTGGCTCTCACTCTCACAGAGCCATACATTGTCGGTGACTAGTACGAATATATATGGGTTTTAAGTTTTGGGTCGGACTGTAGCACGACAACCAGCGCCGGATTTACCTACAGGCCCGAGAGGCCCGGGCCTAGAGCGGCATTATCTAGGGGCGGCAAAAATTTGGTTTGACAATCCAAATCATATGCAACTTGTATGATGAAATTATTATTTTTTTTTTTTGTACAAATGAAGAAGTCCTAACGTTAGAAAAATGTGCCTATGAAAAGATATAAATCCTCATCTATGAAATATGTAACAGAATTATTATTATTATTATCATATATATGCAGTAGGGTGTCCGTTACTTCCCGAATTGACACTTTCTACTTGGGTATGGGCCAAATTATTAGTTTATAGCTTAAAAACAACAATGCTATTTTCTTTTTTTTTTCAGTGCCATTAACCCCTGCCTGTAGGACGATACTTGTCCCATTTGATTAACATGGGATTTTGGCTCCTTTTAGACTTTAATTTTTTTTTCGCTTACTACTTTCATTACCTCATCGAATATTGTTGAGTCTACTACTGTTCTGACCCCTTTGGATAGACATATTTTTGCATTGATGGAAAAAAAATGTTAAGTTTTGAAGCGATAAAATTTTTTTTTACCATATTGTTCAATATGTTTCGAATACTTTTTAATTTCAACCAGAAGCATTGAAAAGTCAATAAATTCAAAAATACTCGAAAATATTCGAATGTTGCTGAAAAAGACAATAAAAATAAATTTTGAAAAAAACTTCAAAACTTATGAAATTTTTTATTTTTTCACTAATGTAAGAAGGTGTCCATTCAAAACGGTCAGAACAGTTGTAGGATCAACCATATTTGATGAGGTAATGAAAGAAGTAAGCGAAAAACAAATTGAAATCTAAAAAGGGCAAAAATCCCATGTTAATCAAATGGGACAAGCATTGTCCTACAGGCAGGGGTTAATAGCACTTAAAAAAAAAATAGCATAATTGTTTTTGGGCTATGAACTAATAATTTGGCCCATACCCAAGTAGAAAAAGTCAATTCGAGAAATAACGGACACTCTAATATGCAGCTATATCGGAAGATCTTGAACGAAGCGACTGTTTATAAGCATGTGTCATACAAATTATTGAATATTGATCTATCCTGATTGACAAAATCTCAGTAGTGAACAGATGACTAGGTAGGGGGGCGGAAAATAAGTTCGGGACTACAGGCGGCTCCAAGTTAAATCCGGCGCTGACGACAACAACCTTAACTCCTTTTCGGAATGTAGCCTACTCTAGTCTCCATGGTTATGTCACAGACGGTTAAGGCCGGTTGATATAGGATATTTACATTTCCTTTGCCGTTGCCGTTCTCGTAGAGAATCGAAATATACGAAATCTATAGTATCGCCTATCGTTCGGCTACAGCCGATACTTACGCGGGTTTCGTCCATTTCAATTTTCAACGTGAACGAAAACGGTAAGCGACCTATGTAAACCGGCCTTTATTCTCTTCAGAAGATTTAATTCTACCTAACTTAGGCTACATTCGATAATAGGAGATAAGCCAAAACGGCCGAAAACGACACAAAAAAAAGAAATTCTACCTAACTAGATGCTACTAAAATTCGCGGACCTGGAGTGATTCGTTGGAATAATTGTTAGACTTTCATTCATGGTTTAGTCATATATATCCTTCTTATGCTTGTTGACGCTTGAGTTAAATTTAATATATAGATATAATTGTTTCTAATATGACCTTGATGTGTGTTAATACTGTTGTTCAGGGTAATTATATGAGTGGTTCTCCCAAAACGATCATTTTTCGGGCTGAAAAATGAAACAAACAAAAATAGTTTGTTTTCACTGAGAAACCTCTAGATGAGCTTCAGGTTGAGTTGCTGAACCGTAATAACCCCATGGCCAAGCTGTTTTTTTTTTTTTTCTGGAACTTGAAAAAAATTCCAAAAAAAAATTTGAAAACGAAATTTAAAAACGAACTAAAAATAATTTTCATGTCAACTCATGAATAATAAACTAGGTGGTGTCATTACTCTGTGAGATTCGTCATTTCCCTGGATGTCCACGCCCAAGGGAATGACGCCCAGGGGAATGACGATTTGGACGATTTTGAATGTGCTACGTGATATGCAACGTCTTTCTAATCTCATAACGCGGCGGTGAGTTGATACTCAATAGTTTTACCTGAAAAAAAATATAATGATTTATTTCAATCATAAATGTACACTTGGCACTTACCAGGGGAATGACGCGCCAGCTTGTGACAATGACTTAAGGCACTTTGCCTCGACGAAAAAAAACGAAAGGAATCAAAACGTCGAATAAACGATTGATCAGCTTGATGAAATAGATTGAGATCGCGCTGTTCTGATAGACATCATAAGCTAACGCCGTGTGTTTTCGTAAATATTGACTAATTTCCATAGGGCCAGAGGAATGACGGAACAACTCGAGTACAAACTTTTATGTTATATTCTGACGCATCTGTGACATATTTTTTTTTTTAGGTTTCAGAAGAGTGATATTAATACTAACTAGTTTCCGGAAATATCCATAGTTTCATCATTAAACAATTTTGAGTACCCTTGTAGCCTATGAGAATGCGCGAAAATGTAAAAGGTACGTGCCAGGGGAATGACTTTTAGGGGTCTTGCACAGAAAAAAACCGGTGAATACGATTTTTTATAAATAATCTGTCTTTTAAACATTTTTATAAACGTAATTTACTCTTATGTTTTGAAAAAAAATCAATGAAATTATATATATTATAGAAGATATGGGAAGGTACATGTAAAATGATTGTCTCGGGAGAACCACTCATATAGGACATCTTCAACGTGACGGAACACGTTTGGATCCTTTATTTGCGCCCGGAATTTGGTCCGTGTATGAAAGAGTTTTGCCGGGGCAAAACAGAACTAACAATTTTGCGGAAGCCGCACACCGAGCTCTGCAAAGAGAGCTGGATGTTGAACATCCGTGAATTTGGAAATTCATTGACGGACTGAGAATTGTCCAAAAAAGTAGAGACTCGCATTACGCCGCATTCTTAAGAGGAATACTACCTCCTGATAAAAGGCGCAAATATCAAGAAGCGGATACAAGAATTGCCGAAAATGTACGCCGATTTGCCAACAGGACAATAATCGAATACCTGACAGGCATCGCGCAAAACTTTTTGCTCAATTAATATTGTAACATAACAGGCAGATAGGCCTGATCGTTTACATTCAAACGGCCAGCTGTTAAGGCTTGGCCAATCAACGGCAGGTAGTTCGCGAACGATCCAGAACGTTCGACGAGCATCGATGACTTGTGTGATGTCACAACTTGTATATAAGGCGTGTCGCCGCACAGGCCATCAGCAATCTAAGGCAAAGCGCCAGATTCGCTCACTGTAACTAACAATCATACTTTTCTCTTTATAGACACCATAGGCAAAGCGCCTGGTGATCTACCTAGCCAATTAACAGTTGAAATTTAGAAAACTCAGGATTCAGAAATCGTCACTTACTCACACCTTAGTTTTGCTACAAATAACTTATATTATTCAAATTCTTATTATTCAGAAAATTATAATAAAATTGTTTCATAAAAGTCGTTAGACAAGAAGTCCACGCATCAGAGACTATAACCTCAAATCAGTAGGTTAAGCAACTTTGTAAATATAATTTTAGTTTGGTTGCAACCGTCTTTTGATATTATTTTATTTAATAAATGTTTCTTCTTATGTTTAATATAATTGCTAAGATTTAGAGCTGGTTCCCTTCTCCGCCATTTCCCGGTCATATTAAATTCTTTTTAGCTAGGAATACGGCTGCGAACGCCTTGCGTTCAAGGTCCGTGGATAGACTGGATACGGCTGCGTGTACAAAGTGCATAAGGTCCGGTGCTAGGGATAGAATACGGCTGCGTGCACTACGTGCACAAAGTCCGTGAACCAGGGGAGACGGCTGCGAACGCATGGCGTTCAAAGTCCGTAATTAGACAAAAATTAGATAGAGAGGTCCTAAATTTTCATCCGAGCAAAAAACTCAGAATAACTGACAGTTCCGCGAATCGCGAAACTGCCGTAAAGTTACAATATATTATATTGGGTTTATGCGAAGAAAAAAAGAAAACTAGAAATATTATAGTTTCATTAGTGAAGGTGTCCATCCAAATGCAAAATAGTAAAAGTGCAGTCTATATACTGTGATTTCTAGAGTATTTTGGTAATTATGTACTGTAACATTGCATGTTACGACAGGCTCCTCACCCCTTAAACGACCTTAGCGGAGTGAATGAAAAGGAGAAAATGCGTAGATAGACCCCGAGGTCCGACAGAATTTCCGAGAGGCGACCGTGACCGACTAAAGACTGTTGAACATATGATTTATTCTTTTGTTTTGTTTTACGACTTTTCTCTAACATGTGGGAGACGAGGCCTAGCCAACGACTAAGAGACTGTGACACAGACACACCCCTATCGACGCAAGACGTTCCAGTATCGACTGTTTGGATCCTAATCGTCGAACGCCACCCAAAAGCTTCGGAGGATAGTAGTGGCCACGCTACCTCCTGCTATTACTCTAGAGGACACGGGGGAGTGCCAAGGGCATTCTACAACGGGGGATATCGGTGGTGGAAGAGATTCCCGCCACCAAGAAGAGCCTGCATCCCGTGAGCCTCCGACGTAGCGAGCTAAAATCATCGTGGCGAACTTTGAATTACGCGCGTGGCGACCACCGGTCGCCATGCTTAAGGGATCCTTCGGTCGATACAAAAATCGATATTTGGCCGTAACACGAGGGCGCTGATTACCGGCGCCATGCGGTCTAGTCACTCTGCGTTAGACTAGCGTTCTTAGCACTCGTGCCTTTTATGTTTATCTGAGACTTTGCGTTAAGAGAATTTACAATTTTGCGTTCGAACCTCGTGGGTTTTCTTGAGTACGTCACTTGATTCGAGTGAGTGAGTGTTTTCTCCGAGGAGTATTTCCCCCGTGGGATCCGACTATGGATAGTGGACGAGAGAAAACTGATTTTCTCCGATGGCTGGAAGACGGTAAGCGTTAGCCATTCTTACCCATGCAAATTTGAATCCGGCAACGGCCGTCAGCCATCTTGCCTTTGAGCAGCCACGAGGCTAATTAATATTTTTGGAATCGAATTAAACCGATCTCCGAAGGGTAAGCCGTCACCAGTGTCCCCGTGTAGTAGAGAATATCGTTCGAGTCATTATTTTGTAGAGAAATATCGAGTATTGTATGGTTTATTAAGTTCGGGTGTGCTACCTGTCGCACACGAGTGCGACAGAGATAGTCCTAGTCAGTCACTGTCGCTCTCTCTTCCTCCTGTAGGGAGAGACACAGCTAGTTAGTGTTTAGATTTCGAGTCTTTGTTTTTCGGGTTCGAGTCAACCAAGAATTCTAATTAAATAATTATCGCGTTATTCGCAGAGTTAGGTTAAGTTAGTTTTAGTAAGCTCTTGTAAATATTACGTCTTTGATCAATTTCTTATTTTCTATTCTTTAATACGAGCCGAAGGCTCACCCATTGTAAATACTAGCCTGTTAATTAGTTGTAAGTTCTACTCGTGTAGTTTATTTAGCGTTCCCGTTGGGATATTGTCCCACGAGGACTTAGTTTGCCGAGTTATTTAACATTTGCATGATTTTTCCTTGTTATTGCTATCCTACGTGGAAGCTAGTAGTTTATTAGATATTGTAAAGCTCGTCAGACGTGGCCAGGTCGCCTATACACGGCCTGTGGCTGTCCTTTATACGAGCGGAATTCTCCTCGATGGTTCAAATTGTTATTTCTATTTCTTTTCTATAATCTTTATTGAATAAATTCTATTTTTCTGTTATTAAATTCAATTGCTCGAGTCGTTATTTAACGTCCCGCTAATCCTTCCTTTAATCCTGACCCCTCTCCGCGGTACTGTAGCTAGCCGACGGTTATTATTTTGTTTAGATTTTTGAAAATGGCGGTTACCCGCCTGGCGCCCAATATCTTTTTTTTTATTCTCAGTGTTTGGCCAATTGTCGAGTGGATGATTCTCGGAGACTGGTTATCCGGTCCAGATCCGAGGATCAAATAAAATCCACGTCACAGTACTAAAACTGTAATATTTCTAGTTTTCTTTCTCCTGTATGTTACCGTGGTATGTTCGGAACTGTAGATTATTTACATTTAGTTATCGTTTTTTGTAATGCTTACGATCATAGTACCATTTTTTGTTAACTATTTCATGTTTGTTTTCCGAACTATAAATCATGTATTCAATTCCAGTTTTCTGTAACGCTTTTTGCCGTATCCTGTTTTTTGTCAGCTCTTTTATTCTTTTGTTGTAAATGGTAAGATATGTATGTATGTACTGGGTTTTACTTTATGTAATGCTTTTGATCATCATTCTATTTCTCGTTATCTTTTTCATATCTGTGTTCTTTGGTTTGATTCATAAACTAGATTTCTACTCTACTTCTAACCGTATATTTTATTCCATATTTATTCTCCTATCTGTTTGTCCGCTCCAATTTTAACTGAGTTTGGGTACAATTGATTGTAACTGCTTGCTGTTTTTTTCTGACGGTGTTTGACATGTGGTAAGTAGATATTATGATCGGTAGAAATCCTGCATGCTCTGTGAGAAACCACCTGCAGTAGTTTGGGTATGAGGTGAGTGAGGTAGGTATCAGGCAAGTGAACTTACGCGTGAGCTTGTATTTTACTTCGCTATGGGTAACAAATGGTCATAATCAGCGAAAATGTCTAGTTAAAGTTGAAGAATCCCGGTTTTATGTAATCCCGATGAAGTGAAAATCTCGCTAATTCGTAGTAATCAGTCGATCCCTCAAAAAATCGCCTTCAAAAAACATCTCGATGATTCGTAAATTCCGGTAATTACCCCACTAATCTTACACACACACACACGCATGCGAAATACCGAGACGGTGGCTGTGGCTCTCAAAAGGTTAGAATAGGTTAAAATGGGTAAGAATAGGTTGGAATAGGTAAGAACAGGTTGAAATAGGTTAGGCCACCCGACTATCCTACACACACACACACATGCGAAATACTCAGACGGTGGCTGTGGCTCCCAGAAGGTTAGAATAGGTTAGAATGGGTTAGAATAGGTTAGAATAGGTTAGAACAGGTTAGAATAGGTTAGGCCACCCCACAAATCCTACACACACACACACATGCGAAATACTCAGACGGTGGCTGTGGCTCCCAAAAGGTTAGAATAGGTTAGAATGGGTTAGAATAGGTTAGAATAGGTTAGAACAGGTTAGAATAGGTTAGGCCACCCCACTAATCGTACACACACACACACACATGCGAAATACCCAGACGATGGCTGTGGCTCCCAAAAGGTTAGAATAGGTTAGAATGGGTTAGAATAGGTTAGAATAGGTTGAAACAGGTTGGAATCGGTTAGGCCACCCCACTAATCCTACACACACACACACATGCGAAATACTCAGACGGTGGCTGTGGCTCCCGAAAGGTTAGAATAGGTTAGAATGGGTTAGAATAGGTTAGAATAGGTTAGAACAGGTTAGAATAGGTTAGGCCACCGGACTAATCCTACACACACACACACACATGCGAAATACTCAGACGGTGGCTGTGGCTCCCAAAAGGTTAGAATAGGTTAGAATGGGTTAGAATAGGTTGGAATAGGTTAGAACAGGTTAGAAAAGGTTAGGCCACCCCCACTAATACTACACACACACACACATGCGAAATACCCAGACGGTGGCTGTGGCTCCCAAAAGGTTAGAATAGGTTAGAATGGGTTAGAATAGTGTAATGAATGGAGATAGAGTTGCTACCAATGTAATGAATAGAGATCGTTGTTCTTATGAGTAAGATAGAGCTATCGTTGAGTTCGTCCCTCGTTTTACACCTTAAGGTAACCGGATTTCAGGTAATAGGAGATTGATGTGAATTTATATATAATAACAGAATAATGGTTCATTACTAGTGATTACAGAGATGGTAGAACCATCTGTACACGTTATTGAGTATAAGTGATGAGTGATTTTGAGTTAGCGTTTTATAATATCGAGAGCTTGTTCGGAGTGAGTGCTCTTTTTGACGATTTTGGTGCAAGTGCTGGAGCGATGCTCTCGTTAATAATTCTGATCGAAGTGCCCGATGCAAGTGCAATGACAATAATTCGCTACTGATGAGCTGAATAATTAGATCATCTTTTCCATTGTCCCGGGCATGAGCGTGCTTATAGGTAGGGATGAAGTTCTGGGGATGTAAGGATGGAAGCTCTTTCTGGTTAGAGACAGTGAGACTGGATGCATGCAGGATGTTATTTCTTCGGTATTGATAGTGAGGGTATGAAGATGAGTATCGGGTAGGTATAGTGTAACGTATCCTTAGTATAGGCAAATAGGCTATACACCTATACGTCTACATATCATTGTATAGAGCAGCACCGTAGCGCGCAAGCGAACTTACACATATTAGAATACCATGTATGACGTCATCACCAGTATATAAGGCGACCGTCTCACTGCTCGCCAGCGGATTCGTGCCATAGCGGCCTGCCGTCTCATACGTTCATTTAGCTTCATAACCAATATAACCTCACTCTGAGTTTCGCAAGAGCCAAAGCGGCCACAATTTCTTTATAAATTCAAATTTCAGGATAGCCTACCAAAGCGGTGACTATACCATTAGAATCAATTAAAAATTGTAATAGCTAAAGCAGCATTCCAGTTGAATCCAATTTCACAAAAGAAAGAAAGCAAGCATAAAAGTCCGACACATAGTGTCAGCGCACATTAATATTAAGTTAGGTTAGGTTTTCAAAACAAGCAAATTCTTTGCATTATTTTATATTCAGCATTTTCTTTTAGTTATATTTTTTGTTTTATTATTTTTGTAAAATAGCAAATTTCCTTGAACTATATTATTTTGAATAGAATAAAAGAGTAAATGTTCTGATGAACATTTAAAAGTTTATCAGGAATCTGACTTTTGTTCTATTTTCTTATTAACTGATTTTGTTTATTAATTTCTTTTTCTTTCAGTTAATTTAGAGTCATTGATAGCTAGATATCAGTATCGGTGCGTTGATCTCATCCAGCACGGTAGCTCTATAGCATCTACCCTAGTCTGGTGAGTGATACATATCCCAGATCTGATCAAAACGGTATCGGTGAGTCAAATTCAACAGCACGATAGTTCTATAGCACCTATCGCTGTCTGGCGAATTTGACATATCCCAGATCCGTAGGGAGGCAGCTCTGGTAGTGAAAAATCTATCCGAGTCTGTATTAGGGTAAATTAAGGGTTTTTTCAACTTTTCCCCAGAGGAGCTCCAAATATCATAACCCGTGACAAAGTACTCACGCGAACTAGCATAATTTCACTAGCCTTCTGCTAGTGAAACATATGCAATAAGTTACATTTGGCGCCCAACGTGGGGCTCCTCAAATAAAATTAAATTCACTTAATTTTATAAATTCATAGTAAATTCATTGAGAAACTTAAATTCACTTGTTTTGGGGCAGTTTAAAGACTTCAAGTCAAATTCAATTAAAATCGTGTTTTAGCTTCATTTATTCAAATCAAATTGCAATAATATCAAATAATAGGAAAATGGAAGGTAAGAGTCAGATTCCTGATAATCAGGGCGATAAAAATGTAGGTCAGTCCGGACCAAGTAATAGAGACACTGGTTTCCATGAGTCAGATAATTCCATGACAAATAACAGCATATTGAGTCACGTTGAGAGTCCAAGCCGTGATCATAATGAGTCTTTAGCAGCAATAGCAGCTACCTTGCTTTCTTTAGAAAAGACCAATGAGCGGATGGAAAAGAAAATGGAAAATAGATTTGCTCAAATGGAGAGAACAATTAACAATTTTCATATGACTAACATCGAAGCGCAGGTAGTATTTGAAAATAAAATCAGTAAGAAGTTAGACGAGACTACTGCTAAAAGCAAAAAGAGAATTGACGACATGGAAACCAAGGTCAATATAGTATTAGATAAATGGGACAATGATCTTACAAATTGCAACGATAAGATAAATAGAGTAGAATCTAACATTAGGACAGAACATAATGGTGATCTCGAAGTCTTAAATAGTAAAATTAGAGAGAGAGATCGAATCATGAACGAAAAAATAATGGATATGAACCATAAACATGAAAGTCTCAAAATAGGATTAGACGCAGACATAAAAAAATTAAAAACTAGAGTGACAGGAAGCGCTGGAAATAATTGTCAAGATTCACTTAGATTTATTACAAAACAATTAAAATTACCCACATATTCAGGAAAAGCCTGGGGAAAACCCATGGTTTACATTAGGGAAATTGAAGAATATTTCATATTTTTAGGAGCCGATGAGGATTTAAGACTCCAATTGTTGGGTCAAAGTCTCACAGGAGATGCCAAGGACTGGTGGACTGCGCGTCGCGACGTCATAAGTGACTGGGATGCATTTAAATCCAAGTTCACAGCTAGGTTCTGGGGTGTCGAGATCCAAAGAGAAATTAGGAAAGACTTAGAGTTTGGCTTTTATATCGTAGACTCTAAAATCACATGGTCAGAGTATGCCAACCGTAAATTCGCAGCTGCTGCGGGGTTAAATCCTCGTTTGCCTGAGGAAGAAATAGTTCGATCACTTATTAGACATTTTGATGAGCACGTGGTTGAGGCGGCGAGATGCCGTAATATCTCAGAAATAGATGCGCTACTTACATTTTTAGACGAAATGCAAACAGGTGGCCGATCTAACGCTTCACGTAGACCAGCCATTCAATCGATGCTAAATAAACAGAGTCAATCGACTAGCCGAGTTTACGAAGATAAAAACAAACCTCTTTCATGGCGGACGAATAATAGTCAGGGGTCAAAACAATTTCAGAATCGCGACTCTATAGACAAACCTGATACTCAACGTCGACCTGGACAAAACGATTATGTCCACAATAAATCAGAAAACTGGACAAATGCTAAGATCCAAGGTATCACCGAAAACAAGATCGATGAAACAGAATTCGATACGGTATTAGAATCAAGTCCGGAAAACTAGATGGCGCTCTGCCGAAACTGGATATCACAGTTCCGACACAGCGTGATCTAGTCATTTCCGCGGTAAATTCAAAGAAATCAAATCAAGACGATAACTTATTCGAAGACCCAGCAAATTATTTATTAGTTGAGGATGAAGGGATAGAAAGGATTAACAAACAATGTCCCGAGATCCGTTTAATTATTGAAAATATTACAGTGCAAGCTCTTATCGATACAGGCAGCTAAATAACTTGTATGTCCCAAGATTTTTACGAGCGAAAAAAAATTTCATTTTCAAAATGTGAGCGGCTACCCGTAGTGAATACTCAAATTTTTGGAGTGATAGGGGGCAAGCCAACTAAAATAAAGGAACAAATATTTGCAAAAATTAAAATAAATGAGTTATTTGATAGAATTAACTTTCTCATTGTTAGTGGTCTGAGGAGAGAGATTATTATCGGAGTAGACACGCTTCATAAATGGAAAGCCGATCTAGATTTAAGAACAGAAAGGCTAAGACTAGAATTATCTCCAGGGCACTGCTCAGTGGAATTGTTTAAAACAGATATCTTACAAACTAATCAAATAGCTAATATTCACGTCGAGAGAAACGAAATAGCAAACCAGGGAGATGACATGATACAATATAATTTGACCAGTGATGAAGTTGAAGAGAAAATCACTGAGTGTCAGGTGTTAAATAAAGCTGAAATAGATATTTTTTCCGACCTACTGAAGGAAAATAACGACATTTTTAGTAAAATACCTGGTCGAGTCTCAATTTATGAGCATAAGATAAAAATCTATGAAGATAGGCCATTTGTCAGACGATCTTACCCGATCCCAATGATCCATAGGGAAAAGGTCAATATCGAAATAGAGAAGATGCTAAAAATTGGCGTAATTGAGAGATCTTATAGCGAATACGTTAATCCTTTAGTGGTGGTAGAAAAAAAATCTGGAGAAATCCGGTTGGTGCTCGATGCACGTTTCATAAATAAGCTCATAATACCTGACCATGATTGTGCTCAATCAACTGAGGTCTTATTTCAGAGGTGTTCCAACAATACCTACATGTCAAGTCTCGACCTGACTGCTAGTTTCTGGCAAATTCCACTCCATCGCGACTCGCGAAAGTACACTGCATTTATGCATGAGGGCAAAACATATCAATTCACTGTCACACCATATGGGTTGAATACGAGTTTGGCGAGCTTAGTCAGAGCTTTAGATTTAGTTTTAAAAAATACAGAGCGATTTACGATAAATTTCGTAGACGACATCCTGTGCTGTTCTGACTCTGTCCAATCTCACTTGGCCCACCTTAAAATCTTATTCGAAACTTTTAGGAAATATAACATGACAATAAACTTTAAAAAATCCAAGTTCTTTCGAGAGGAGGTAGACTTTTTAGGTCAAAAAATAACAAAGACTGGTATTAGACCTCAACCCGAGAAAATCGAGGCGATTAAGCATTTTCCAACGCCGAAAAACGTAAAACAATTAAAAGGTTTTCTAGGCCTCACGAATTATTATAATAAATTCACAAAAAACTACTCAGACGCAACGTTTCCACTATTAGCATTAATAAGAAAAGGCGCCAAGTGGGATTGGACCGAGGAAATGAACAGGCAGTTTAACCTAGTTAAGGACATTTTTTGTGAAAAAATGATATTGCATCGTCCCGATCCAAATAAGCGTTATTATTTAGAATGTGATGCTAGTAATTTTGCAGTAGGCGCAGTTTTGTATCAGGTGTCTGAGGAGAACGAGAAGCAAATTGTAGGACTGGCAAGCAGGACCATGAAAGGCGCAGAGCTTAATTATTTCACAAGCGAAAAGGAATTGATGGCTATAGTCTTTGCTTTAGGCAAGTTTAGGTCTTTTATCATAGGTGCAAAACTAACAGTACGCACAGATCATCATGCTTTAACCTTTTTGTTTTCATGTAAACTTTGTAACGTGGTAGACGTTCAGACCTCTACCTAAACCGGCCTACGGACGTACCTAAGCCCGGCCGCACGATTCAAATCGTGCCGCCCTCGTTCTGCCGAGTCCTAATGGCCGCTGCACCTCGCACATGGCGAGCAGGTCGCCGCCAGCGCTCGCAGACCGGGCGACGCCGGTTGGTACTATAGATAACGGAAGAGGAGCTCATTCCATTTTTGGGAGCTTTAGAGTCGACCTCGTGCGTTTCATAGAATTTCCCAAAAGTAAAGAGAGAGAGAGAGAGAGAGTTTTTGTGGTGTGAGGAGTTTGTTTTTTTTTTGAGTTTTGTGTGCCTTGTGCCATTATATACGACCCGTGCTTTTCTTCCTGGATTATTGACCTGTGATTTTGGACTATTGGATACCGATTTGGCTTTAGACGACTTTAGCACACCCCCGGCTCTCCGACCGTCCTTTTGAACAATACCGTCGCAACCGAGGCAAGGAAACCCGTCGAGACCAGGTAGGATCAATCCGAATCTCAATAATATCCACCCCCTAGTACCAACCCGCCCCCGTAATCATCCTGAGCCTCGAGAAACCCCGTGCCTGAATCTCAATCGTTCCCCGCGAACCGTTGGATTCAAAGCCGGCACCGGTTAGTTGTTTTCGTTGCGCGTAGCCGTGTCAATCTTGGTCACCGCTGCGTCGATCGCAGCAGAAAGCTAGCCGACGCCATATCGCCACAGACTTCTGACGTCACGCGTCGCACTCAGCTGCTGCGAGTCAGAGTCTGTCGCCTTTTCCCCAGAGAGAGAGAGCAAGTTAGACCGTAGGTTGAGTAGACTTAGTCCTCCCTACCGTCTAACTAAATCTAGAGCACCTGCGAGTGCAGAAACAATAAACTCTTCTTGGAGAGAGAGAGAGGTTTATTTTTCTTTTGTGATTTTTATATTTTTCTTTATTTGATATTTTAGTATAATTTAGAGTAACGTAGAGTCATTAATTATTAGTAGAGTCAGTATTATAATTTATATTTTGTATGTAACATACGCCAGGTAGCGGGCGTGGTAATAATTCGCCACCTTTTCTTTTTTTCTTTTTAATAAATAATAATCAATAATATTTGGCTTGCGTCTTTATTCTTCGCCCCTACGAAATCCCTCTATCGTTAGTAGCTAGTCGGAGGGTCCCAGAGAGAGAGAGAGAGGACTTCTGACGAAGTCTGGCGCCCAACAAAATCCCCCTACCTATCCGTTGGGCCTTGTTTTGTATTCGGCTTAGTTTCTTGGGTACCCGAACCCAGGGAGAACCCGTTACAACTTATAAGCTCCAGGCTGGCTCGATGGGCTCTGTTTATTCAGGCATATAGTTTTGAGATTGAGCATATCAAAGGAACGGAGAACATAGTTGCGGACATCCTTAGCAGAAATCCACCTGAAATAAAAAATGTAGCATCAGAAATTGTAGAATTTAGTATGGCAGCTTTAGCCAAAGAAATAAATAATGATTTAAAAGAAAATTTAAAAGTCTTTTGGAAATTTCAAAAGCAAGACAAAAGGGTTTGCGAATTAATGCAACCAGAAAATTTAAATAGAAATGAAAATCTTATCGTAGAAAATGACATTTTATACCATAAAAATCCAGAGGGCAATTTTAAAGCTTACATACCCGAGGAACTGCTTAAAGATCTGATAGACGAGTGTCACGAGGCATACGGCCACGTAGGTGCATCAAAATGTCATAAGCTGCTTAGGGAAGGTTTTTATTACCCAAAATTAGCAAAAAGAGTGCGACAAGTAATTGCGAAATGCGACAAGTGTCAACGATGTAAAGTGCCAAACCGTTATTCATATGCAGCAATGCAAAACATAGTTCCAAAAGGAGTAGGGGATCTTGTATCCATAGATTTTTTAGGACCACTACCATCCAGTAAAGGGAATTATAAATGGCTCCTGGTAACAATCGATGCATTTAGCAAATACGTCAAATTATATCCTTTGAGGTCAGCGAACGCGCAGTCCACGATTACTTGCATCTTTAGGGATTATATTCCAGAGTTAGGGAAGCCGAAGCGAATCCAGTGCGATCATGGCACACAATTCACTTCATCCCAATGGATAAATAAACTAAAAGATGAAAACATTATATTAATTTTCTCGTCAATTAGACACCCACAAGGAAATATTGTCGAACGAGTAAATAGAGAAATTGGTAGATTCTTTCGTACCTTCCTGACAGACAACCATACACAGTGGATTAACTGGATTAGAGTTATTGAAACTTGTATAAATGAGGTGTGCCATGATGGTACTGGATTCGCTCCATGCGAGATCCAATTAAAAAGTAGACCAACCAGATTTTGGGCGGATTGGATTAATCCAAAAATTAAAGATATCCCTTACAACGTCAAACTCCACTTAGTAGAGAAAAACATAAAGAAAAACGGTAAACGAAGAGCCGATAGGTTCAATTCAAGCCACAAGCTATCTAGATTTAAGGTAGGTGATAAAGTTTTAATAAGAGCACTTAATGTGTCGGACAGTGCAAATAAAAAGATGGCTAAGTTTTTTCCATTGTATGAAGGACCATATATTATAAGCCAACAAATAGGTGAAGCTACATATATCCTAGAGAATATAAAGACAGGATTAGAGAGGGGACGCTTTCATGTCAATATGATGAAACTATATTTAGAGTCAATTTGAATGAACTATATGAAAATACTTTGTGATTAGCTGGAATTTAGAATAGAAATAGAAATAAAAGTGTTGAGATAATCCGCTAAAGAGGATTACCTGGAATATATAAATCATGACGAAATTAGAAACTGGCCACAGTACTCGAAATGGACTTCTCTAAGTACGGATATTCCACGATGCCTGAGAAGAGCATTCAAGTAACAGAGGGGGACATAGATTGCTATGACGCAAATAATAATTTATATAAAACATTAATCCCTTCCGGACATTTTATTAATGGAAATGGAATACATCGAAACGGAAGAGGGACGCAAACAAAAAAGGAAAAATCAAAAAAGACACCAAAGACGAATACAAATGAAAAGAAACCGATAAGAGAAGAGAGAAGGAAGGATGAGGTAAAGGAGAAGACAAGGAAGCTACAAGAGGAAAATCCGAATAACATCACATGGAAACTGACAAAAATCGACATGAGAGAAAAAACTGAGGAGGAAAAAGCAGCACAAAAACATAAGGTGGAAATGTTCAGGACATTTGGACCAATAGCCCTGGCAGCAATCGACTTGGACGCCGAGTTAAAACGCCTTCCACCTGTGGCAGCTAGATTCGGCGTGCCAAGGGAGGAGGATGAGATGGCTGATATAGACATGGGGGCGAGGCTGCATATTCCATCGCCAGAACAGATAGAATTCGCATGCGATTTCGATCTTCCAATTCTCGGTCCAGATGATGATGACATGACTGAGGACATCCTTTTCAACATACCTATGCCGACCTTGCTCTCGATAGAAGATGAACTGCCGGATTTCATGGACGAGTTCGATATAGACGATCCATTGGCCATGGATAGGGACTAGAAGAAAAACAGAAAATGAAATCTCGGACATAAGAAAATGAAATCTCGGACATAACCAATAAATCTCGGACATAACCAAAAACTCTCGGACATAACATAAACCCTGGATATGACAACAAACATGAAAATACAAGGTACCACGAACATCTAATATAAAGGTTTTATCAACTTACCTGCCGGTGCATCGCCGAAGAAGCTCACAACCGAACATCCGTTGATAAAAAGAGGGCAATGTAACGTATCCTTAGTATAGGCAAATAGGCTATACACCTATACGTCTACATATCATTGTATAGAGCAGCACCGTAGCGCGCAAGCGAACTTACACATATTAGAATACCATGTATGACGTCATCACCAGTATATAAGGCGACCGTCTCACTGCTCGCCAGCGGATTCGTGCCATAGCGGCCTGCCGTCTCATACGTTCATTTAGCTTCATAACCAATATAACCTCACTCTGAGTTTCGCAAGAGCCAAAGCGGCCACAATTTCTTTATAAATTCAAATTTCAGGATAGCCTACCAAAGCGGTGACTATACCATTAGAATCAATTAAAAATTGTAATAGCTAAAGCAGCATTCCAGTTAAATCCAATTTCACAAAAGAAAGAAAGCAAGCATAAAAGTCCGACACATAGTGTCAGCGCACATTAATATTAAGTTAGGTTAGGTTTTCAAAACAAGCAAATTCTTTGCATTATTTTATATTCAGCATTTTCTTTTAGTTATATTTTTTGTTTTATTATTTTTGTAAAATAGCAAATTTCCTTGAACTATATTATTTTGAATAGAATAAAAGAGTAAATGTTCTGATGAACATTTAAAAGTTTATCAGGAATCTGACTTTTGTTCTATTTTCTTATTAACTGATTTTGTTTATTAATTTCTTTTTCTTTCAGTTAATTTAGAGTCATTGATAGCTAGATATCAGTATCGGTGCGTTGATCTCATCCAGCACGGTAGCTCTATAGCATCTACCCTAGTCTGGTGAGTGATACATATCCCAGATCTGATCAAAACGGTATCGGTGAGTCAAATTCAACAGCACGATAGTTCTATAGCACCTATCGCTGTCTGGCGAATTTGACATATCCCAGATCCGTAGGGAGGCAGCTCTGGTAGTGAAAAATCTATCCGAGTCTGTATTAGGGTAAATTAAGGGTTTTTTCAACTTTTCCCAGAGGAGCTCCAAATATCATAACCCGTGACAAAGTACTCACGCGAACTAGCATAATTTCACTAGCCTTCTGCTAGTGAAACATATGCAATAAGTTACAATAGAGTAGGTATGGAATACGTAACACGCCCATCCCCGGAGGAAAAAAATATTGCTCCTGTGAAGCAGGAGGAAATTTTTTTTGTAAAAGTAGAAATGTATATAATATTTTTTTTTAGGTATAGGGTTGTATATTTACGATAGTAAATATACTAGGTATACATTCACGTTAGTGAGTGTATCTATGTGCATGGATCTACGGTAGTAGATTCATCCACGCGTATGTTTGCGCTAGCGAATATACCTGGGTGTATATTCACGTTAGTGAATGTGTCAAGGTGTATGATTTGAGTGAAAATTAGAATAAAGTTAGAATTGCTTATTCGTAATAAGATCGGTTAGTTATAAATGTCTTATGCTGAGTTAGTGAATGGTTTATAATATAATGAGGGTTACTTATTTGCAATAGGATCAATTAGTTATAAATGTCTTATACTGAGTTAGTGAATATGTGATATGTTGAACATCCTTATTACAATGGTAAGGTAGGTATGTATTGAAATATTGAAATATTTGAATAACAGTTAAGGTGCCACAGAACTGGCATGTCCTATATATGTTTTGTGACGTCAGAGGCGATAAATTTTCGTCGCCAAATGCTGCCTACACGGGTGGACGAATTTCACGGAAATGATTTTTTTCTAGAAGCTAAAATTAAACTGTACTGCGCTTGCTTATTGATTTTTTATGTAAATCAGCCAATAATTTGTATTACGAATAGTCGAAAATTATATGACATTCATACACATTCAACATGGCGGCATCAGAATCCCTGCAATTATCGACTTGTCGTATTTTGATCGCATCAAGGAGATTAGAACATTTATCACTTAATCCAGGGAGCAAGCGCAGGGTAGAAATACACACACTTTTCAGGAAAACTCATTTCACCCGTCTGCTTTCCGTAAATAAGGCTGCATTTGGCGACGAAATTTTCAGGTGACAGGAGGCAGAACACGACGCAGAAGAAGTCTGTAATTATTTAGTACACCAGTCAGCACCTAGGGACGCTGCGGTCGCGTGAAGCGTCAATACCGACTCATCCTACATTTCGCGCACCTACTCCTAAGGTAACAATCCGCAGTACCGATCAAACACAGTCTTTCTCTTTTATTGCAACGAAGATGAGAATACCCGTAATGTATGGGTAATTCTTTCCAAACTCTCACACTTATGGACGTTGCGGTCTCCGATTTTCTTGTAACTATACATGATTGGCTGGACCCGATCGCAGAATAAACCTTTTGATAAATATGAAGAAGAAGAGTAAGAGGATGGAGTGATTACACATGATATGAATGCATACGTCCCAGTTTGATGTGGCCCGCATGTTACACTTCTTACAAATTAGCGTTTTTCTGACTCGGTACAAATGAATATCGAAATTCATCAAGCATAAAACCTTTTTAGTAATGAAATTATCACCGATGAACCACGCGAAGCATGAAGATTTAACAAATATAAGCTTTTTCATCCAAGTTCACACATTTCAATGAAATTAAATCTTTTTATTGAATTACCTGGTGTTATTTACGTCGGGTATGAGTTTTTCGGCCTAGTGATATCGAAGTCTGTTCAAATGCTATACGAAGCATTTCATCTATCTATCGGCTATTCAATTTTCAGCCCATTACATCCTTTTATTACATCCACAAGACTACATCCTTTCCATTATTTCCCCATATCATTATAGGTTATTGTTGTGGGTATGTCTCAAATTTAATCCTTATTATCTGAATAGTTATTCTATAGTTTGTCGTTAGTTTCAATTATTCAGTAACAAAGTTTGAAAACTCTCCAGTAATAGTTTCCCACAGAACAACCCGACATAACTATTACTTGTTTAAAAGATAATGATAACAATAATAAAGTGGAGAAATAATATACTGCATGTATTCATTGGGAAGCTAAGAATTTTCCACTGAAGGTTGTACAATTGATGAATTTCAATTTATATAATAAAAAGTTTAAACGCGTGCTACATCAAACCGGGTGAGCTGAAAAATGTGACGAAATTCCACGAATTATTTTATCACATAAAATAATTTGATATTAGATATAGTTAGAAGCAAAATCGTACACTCCAACGTTCAGGAATGCACAAGTTTGTGAAAAACTACCGATATTTTTACAAATAGCAGGACTATATGGAAACTAGCAGTATAATTCTAGATTAATGACCACGTCAAATTTTAAAAGTAAATTTTTATTAAAACTAATTATTTATAAAAATGTGGGTCCCACCCCCCCGCCCACCCCTTCGGCCCCGGCCCCTGCCCCTGCCGCGTCCGCGGCGGTGCTTCTCCCGGCGGCTGCCCTCCCCTCGAGTGCTGGTTGTCGCAGCAGCGGGCAGCATCTTCCGCACGACTGCTGCGATCCGTTCCTATAGACAACACAACAATTGTTATAATGAATATCGGCCCCAGTAACAGAGTACTGAGCCTCTTTGTCACAAGTCAACTTCGTACGCCAAAAAAATTGTCTGAAAGACACGTTTTTCCTTCTAAAAAAGAACTGCACATGACGATTACACCGTATTCTCTGGCATGAATTATTTGACGAGGAAACAAGGGGAAAAAATTTTTGATAAAATAACATACCGAGCGAATACCGTGAAAGTTATGACTCAGTCATAGCCAACTCGGCCCTCCCTAAGTTTTTCATCTGTTTTTCGCAGGCTGATCAGCCCTTTTTAGGATCAAACTACCGCAGCTGTCAAACGTTGTAAAACAAGTGCGTCAACGAAGGTGAGAGAAAATAATTTGTCTAATTAATAGTGATTTATTTAATGATAATAATTTTTCATATTTCATATCAATATATCATTATTATTGTTATTATTATGATTTATTTTTATTTTTCATGAAACCGCCTTTTTTTCCATATTCGATGAATTTGTGAATCAATTTTTGTTTTTATAAAAACAAAAATTCCAAGCAGATTTTTTATTGAGTATTCGCAGCTAATGCGCGAAAACACTCAATGATTAGAATAAACATTGAAAATTGAGAATTAAAATTAATTAAATTAAAAAAAATTAACAAGTTTGAACCTGAAAAGGGGATGGCCAGCCTGCGAAAAAACAGACGATTGATTGATTGATTGATCCTTTTTTCGACTTATCGCCCTTTCGGGCATGTAGTCTTAGAAAACAGACGAAAAACTTGGGGACCTCCGAGTTGGCAATGACCGAGTGATAACTTTAAAGGCATTCTCTCGATATATAGGTATTTACGAACCTCGAGGGTCGGGCTGGCGGACCGAAGATCGGCACTCGCCGCAGATGCCGACGTCGCTGGTTTCGCTGGCGGCGTCGGTGGCAGTGGCGGTGGCGGTTGCGACGGCGGTGGCGGTGGTGGTGGCACCAACATCCCCTGGCCGTATGGCGGCATGTATGAAATCTACGCAAAGACAAAGCATGAAAAATACGCGTTATTGTATAAAAAAAATATATATTTATTCACCGGAGACAGCAGCTGGGGATGGGGTTGGCGCCACTCCTGCCACTGCCGTTGGGGTGGGTAGCCCCAGTCCGTACGTACGTACGGTGGGACATTCGGCTGAATGCCCCCCATGATTCCCGGATGCACCGGGAATCTCGCTGGACCATCACCTCCGTTTCCAGGTGGTATTGGCGCAAGGCCTGGAGGTGGTGGCTGGGGGGCATTCAGCGGAATGCCCCACGGGTATTGTTCGTAATTTTGTGCTGAAAAATAAAGTGAGAAATAAAGTAAAGTATCGTTTAAAAATGGTACAATTCATGAAAAACAATATGCGTGACAATGTATAAGTCAAAGATTTTGATGGAATTACTCCGAAACAATGCCGCTTTTCCATGTACTTTTGTCATGTATTTTCTGAATAAAAGCCCCTCTCAAGTTTGAACTTTGATAATCGTGCGTGAAATCAAAAATCGTTTAAAAATCGTTTTTTTTTTTCGTTTATATCTTATACCTTTTCACTTGATTATAATGAGTTCAGACAGGCATTTTTTAGGAGTAATTCAAGTGAACCAATAATCTTTCGCAAAGTCTATAAATTGTTCACGTTGATAACAACAATTATGCGGAACAATAATTTTCTTTACTAACGATGTTACGCGCAATATCACTTAGTAATGAAATACTTACGATTCATGCTCCTCGGCACTCGGTGAACGACTGCCGCTCCGCAGAGCTGTCGTGACGTCGGCGACTGCGCACTAAATCACCGCGGCTGGGCCCAGTGGTTGTCACTTCTGCCGGTCCCGTATACACTCATCGACACGGCAAGCGAAATCAACGCGAGTGAATAAATAAAGATTCGATTTCTACGCTCCACATCGTTATAACTGCATCCCCCGGAATAACATTTGTATTCGTTATTCAGTTAGCGATAAAAATTGGACGCGTAGTCGTGTGTGTTTATTACGTGCAATCACCGGCAGTTTAGTGAGTGAAAAAATGGATCGTACGCACTGTCAAAGTCGAAGGGATGATAATAAGAAAAACCTGCATTTATCCGCCCGAAGAGTGAGTAGTACATTGAAAGGGTAAGTGTTCCCCACTGCTACATTATTTTTCACATGTAAGCAATCATAGATACAATTCTTATATAATTCGCGACAATGCTTTTGAGGCTGTATTTCCAGTACGTGATCCTGTTTTTTTTCTTAAATAAGCTGTCACACGATAAAACAATAACGCGTGAGTTCTGAAATGCGTTTATATCGCATACCCAGAACAACACTATAACAACTCAAAAAATATGTATTCAGCGGATTTGCTTTCAAATGAATGTAAATGCTATTACATGAAGTCCTATGGCAATTTTGAAAAAACAATATTTTTTGAGATGTTACAGTGTGGTTTTAGGGGTACGATATGTTCTGACGAAGTGTGCTTTATATGTAACATAAAATTAATCAAACATTGAACTATTTCGCTAACTTCGATTCTGATTTGCTTTCCTCCGAACAGCGTGCGTATTTACAATACTTTGTAACTACGGGGGTGACGCAGACATTTCATTCTTGTGCGAACTCTATTTTCGACTATTATTGTTGAACATTTATAAAAATAATTCAACATAATATAATATGATATAATAGAATAGAATAGAATGGAACTTCACATACGGGATATTCGTTATGAATCGAGACACTTATTTCCATCAACCGCTCTGATGTTTTTTATAGGCATCATTAGATTCATCATCGACGCACTATTTGATACTGAAAATTGTTACGAATGTTTTTTTTTCTCGCCAATGAAACACCTACAAGTATTTGGTACAATTTATTTATGGACTATCACGGAATAACGGCTAATAAAAATTGGAGCATGGTAATTATCACAATTCAGAAGCAGAATACAAAGACGCGGGAACCGTATACGTCCCAGAATTTTATTGTTGTATATGGGCAATTCCAGGAGAAACCGGCCGGATTCGATCGTTTTCTGACCTCGTATTTTTTTAGATCTATTGAAACTGTTGCTCAGGTGAAATAGACGTGAAAAAACCGATACGTATTCCGTTATTTGTACAAAATCATTTTTTTGCCAAGTCATAAGTTGTATTTCGTTGCGAAATTAGCGCTTCGGTCAACTTCAAGAATTAATATCTCCGGTTTCATTCATCACGGAGAGATGAACCAGCGATCTTTCGAAAGCTGAAAGAATAACCTACAAGAAATTTTTTTTTAATTTATAAAAAATTGCGAATTTCTATTTGTTATAAACAGTTAAAGTATTGAAAGATTTTTCTGCAGAAATCAGCCGTTTTTAAGATGCTGAAAAAATATGATGGAATTCTTCATTCAATTATGCATCATAAAAGATTTTGTTTACGATGGAAGTTTCATGGGGTCTATTTTTTTTCTAATTTTTAACATGGCGTTGCAACGGTGCGCGCGTCCCAGTATACCCACGGCAGAGGCCCACGCATTGGCCCTACTCAAGGCGCGCACGTCCAGCACTTCAGAATCATTTTCGGGGGAAATAATATATTACATCGATGGACTAATTCCGTAAGTCGTAAACGCGAAAAAAAAATTGATTCGAAAATACATTTTCTCGCCGAATTTCGATGTACAGATGCGTTTTATACAGGTGTAGAATTTTTTTTTTTTCGCTTATTACGACCTTATGGCATTGGTCCATCGATATATTATATACTATATAGAAATATTATGTATCCCGCATTTTTGAAATGAAATGATTATTTATTGAAGTAAAATTTCATTTTTATAAAAATTATAAATCTTGTTTTTGTAAATTTCTAAAATATATTTATTTCATATTTTTGTAAAAATGAAATTTTACTTACAGAAATAAACGTTTCATTTCAGAAATTTGGAATACACACTATTTCTATATACTATATACCGTGCGTTCACGAGGAAATGAAACAGTCCGAACCGAACACAGGCGCATGCCGCACTCGTCCGTGTGTCGGTCCGTGTGTCGGACGAGTGCGACGTGCGCCTGTGTTCGGTTCGGACTGTTTCATTTCCTCGTGAACGCGCGGTATAATATATTCTTCCCACATAAAATGATTCTGCAGTGCTGGACGCACTACGCCATTAGTAGGGCCGATGCGTGAGCCTCTGCCGTGGCCTGGGACGCGCGCACCGCTGCAACGCCATGTTATAAATTAGCAAAAGAAAATAGACTCCATGAAACCTCCATCGTGGACGAAAATCCCTTATGAGGCAGAATTGAATGAAGAATCCCATCATATTCTTTTCAGCATGTTAAAAACGGCCGATTTCCGCCGAAAAATCTATCAATACTTTAACTGTTTATAACAAATGGAAATTCTCAATTTTTTACAACTTGAAAAATTTCTTCTCTTAGGTTATCCTTTCAGCTTTCGAAAGAGCGCTGGTTCATCTCTCCGTGATAAATAAAACCGGAGATATTAATTCTTGAAATTACCGAAGCGCTAATTCTGCAACAAAATTCAATAACTTATAACTTTGTAAAAAAAAATTTCGTACAAGCAACGAAATACGTACGATTTTTTTCACGTCTATTTCACTTGAAAAAAAGTTTCAATAGTTTTAAAAATTACGAGTACGGATGTTGAAAAACACACGTCTGCGATTCCCCATAGATTTTTAGCTCGTGTGGTCGTCGAGTTATACATTTTTTCAAAATTAACATTTCAACCATCTGAAATTTCCCGAATAGCTAGCTGTAACCTTCGCTATCGGCATATCAAATCGTTCTAAAAAATCTTACACTTTTTGTATAATATTCTACGAGCTGTGGTTACATGATGATAATTTATTTTGGTCTTGAAACGTTCACATTGAATTCTCGCACGGTATAACGTAGTTGCTTGATGTAAAAAAAATTATTCACTCGTCTTATTATTTATAGATACCTACGTTTCATTGTTCGAAATTGTGAAGAAATATTTTCGCTTTATAATTACCCAAAAAAAAAATGAATAATCGTTTTACCACGATGAACTTGGGATTGATGTATGCAGAATTCCTAGGATAGGAATCATGTATAAAAAAAATTTATCGGTACTTTAAATGGGAAGAAGCTGTTCAACGAAACTGTAGATAATTTCTTCAATGTGATTTTATGAAAAGACGAGGCGACAGGTGCCGGGCGAATCGAGTTGGCAGTCACTGGCAGCGAGTAGAAGCTCACGTACGCAACGCGAGCGTGCGATAATCGATCTATAGTGCGGTCATCGTTCGGTTTCATCGCGATGACACGCTATATTCCTATATAAATAATAAAGACCGGTCGGAGTAATGCATCTCGAATAGTCGCTAATGAAATATCAGTCAAATAGAGCTCAATCGGTTCTGCAGAATTTTCTTACATTTATCAAAGACAGAAGTCGTAGATCGGGAATAGGCTTGTCCTAGGCTTGTCATACGCAGTACAGTAAAAAATAGCTGAGTAGATTAAAAATATACTAGATTTTTCTACATTTTAAAGCAATTGAAAATGAAAAATCGATATCTAGCCATTTGTTCATATTTTGGGTATTATTTTGTTTCTGGACATGTCAGGGAAATCATCAGTCTACGAATATAATAATTCGATGGATACTTGAGGGAGCTTTCCATCTTCAGACAAACTCGACGCAGTCAGACACACAGTATTATGATTGGCTGGATCTAGCGGAAGGGACCAATCGTATTGCTGTGTGTCTGACTGTGTCGATTTTTATCTGTAGATGGAAAGCTACCTCAATGTGGTGACTATGCCGTAATACATTCATGAAAAACTAGTCATATTTTACTAGCCAACCTCCTTATACAATAGGGGTACGATTGACGTTGGGGGAGTAGCGGGGTTTGCTTGGGTCGTATTAGCCCGACACATGACGACTTGGATGAGATTGCAGTTGTAGTCAATGACTTCTGGCCGTGGCGAGCGTGTTCGGTTGAGTCCACAACTCCGCGTAACCATACATTGTAACGAGAAGTCACAGGTGTCTGCTTCTGCTGAGTTCGTCTTCTTGTTCGAGTAATTTATTTCCAACTAGACCTCGTAGTAACTGCTCCACATAATTTCAAATATGAGGCAGTCTCTGTCAACTCAGCCACCCATTGAACTTGAGGTCTCCGAAAAAAATTGGGGATGAAAATAAAATTGGCAAATTTTTTCAGATTGTTTGGTCATTCCATTCCAAAAATATTTTTATTCAATCTTCTTCACGTACTAAATCGGGAGAAGATTGAAAACTTGTTGGCATGAAATTTATTTTTCTTTTTTTCCAGCTTCTCGGTGAAACAGAAAAAAAACAAAAAAAAATCCGACACATTTAGACCCCTTTTATCAGAAAAAAAACCTCCTAATTTCGACAGTTGGAGTAAATATCTACAGAACGATATTCATCATAGAGTTTTTCAAAAACAATTTGCGGTGGAGACTTCGTTTCTCTCCCAGCGAAAAATCATTATCAGTACGATAAAAATTGGGAAAAGGCACATTTCGGAATGTTTTTCTGGATAAAAGGGGTATCGGATTTTTTTGCATTTTTTTTTTCTTTTACCGAGAAGCTGAAAAAAAAAGAAATGTGATCCCAACGAGTTTTCTAACCTTCCCCGATTTAGCACGCTGTCTCTCTAAATTTGAAGAAGCTGAAATTAAAATTAAATTAAATTATTATTAAATAAATTAAATTGATTATTATATTTTTTAATTAATTTTTTTTTTTTAATATAATTTTTTTTCTTTTTTTCGGAAAAGTGAAAAGTCACTCTGTTGAAAGTTGCACGATTTTCACTTTTCAGACACCTCAAGTTGAATAGGTGGCTGAGTTGACAGAGACTGCTCCATATTTCAATGGACATTTTTTTTTTTCGTTTTTGAAACAAACCCGACGAATTGCGGTTTTCGGAAAAACAAATTTCGTCAGATGGGTCGAGGGGGAAATAACTCAAACCTGGATTGACACATTAATCTTTTAGTTTGAATTAATTCGCATTAATCTTTGCAGTTAATTCGCGTTAATTCGCCTTGATTTCGATTAATTTGTATTCATTCACCGAATATTGGCACGTCAATTCAAGGAGTTATTTTCCCCTCGAGATGGGTACTTTGCTTGATCTCGTTCCGAAGCAGATCTCATTTTTCAGCAAATCACATGTAAAAATTAAAAATGAGTGGCGTGGAACACTCGGTTGGAACGAAGTTCCTTTCGTAGTATATTATTATTGATAAACGTATTATATTATTGATTAACAAATACAAATAAATGAATTACTAGCGTCTGAGAGCAATCAAACGAAATGCAGAAATCACTAATGAATTGAAGAAATGATAAGAAACTTCGTAATTAATATATTTTCTCTCGCACGCTTGTCAATTAATTGGCTATAAAAAAATAAGAGAGTCGTAATATAAAAACCACGTGTGGTATAATGTACACATACATGTTTCGTTGTTGTTTCATACTATTATTCAATTTGTAATCGTTTTTCTGTTTATAGGCGACGAAACCGCGAAAAGAGTATGCGAGATACCGCACCCGGAGTGGCATCGAACACGCCGGCCACGGTCGTGGGAAAGCATGACGAGCAGCGTCTTGCGGAGGCTAGCCAGCCCGAAGCTGGCTTCGGTCACTGTGTTGCGGGAAGTTCGGGACTTACTTCCCAACACTTCACATCGACCTCCGAAATATCACAGATCTCGCAATCGGAAAATGACAGCGACGAAGAAGTGATTATAGAGGAAATCACTTACGAAGTTGAAATCTCGACGGATGATGATGATGCAGATCTCGCAGCACGAGATGCCAGTTCCATCACTGAGTATCGCAGCGACATACCAGATAGCGACTCCGAAAATTCTGAGTCGACATCCCACAAGACCTCGGATGATCACGACGTACCAGACGGCGAACACGTGGCTGGATCTGTCCGTAGTCCCGAACCGGATCAAGTGTCTGATACCGACACTGAAGAACAGACAATCGGTACAGAGGCGGAACAACAGGTGCCAGATAAATGGGCTTGGCCGGAAGAAGACGATCTGGATGATTTCAAGCTCGAAATATCCAACAACCCCTCCGACGCGTACGCTCTGGAAGAGGCCAATATTGAAGGTCGTCGCATCGTAAATGTACAGCACCTGTTTTCCGATTTCTTCAAGAAATTCGGAAATCACGCGCCTGGCCTAGCTTGTCCGATGTCAGCCCTAAAAGTCGTAGGGTCGCGTGAACAGGGATTGCGAACGCAAATCTTCTTTCAGTGCCAATTTTGCATGCACAAGGACAGCATATGGACTGATCCGTCGGGTCCCGAATCTATGGATATTCATCGTAGCGCGGTGGCCGGGTGCATCACCAGCGGAATTGGGCATTCACAAATGGAACAACTGTTCGCAGCGATTGATGTGCCAAGCATTTCGGAAAATACTTACCGAAAGTATGAAAACGAGATCACTCAAGAATTCATGGGTACCGCAGCACAAGAGATGCAAGCCGCTGGTAAACTTGAGAGGGAATTAGCTATCGAGCGCGGTGACATCATCGATGGCATTCCGCATATTCCCGTTGCAGCGGATGGTAGTTGGATGAAAAGATCGTACCGAACCGGGAAGTACGATTCCCTGTCTGGAGTTGGCGCAATCGTCGGTTACCACACGCAGAAGATCCTTTTCATCGGGGTACGCAACAAATTTTGCGCTACATGCGAACGAGCGGCACGCACGGAGAAGGAACCATCCGATCATTTTTGTTACAAAAATTGGGAGCGAAACCGCAGTTCCACCAGCATGGAAAGTGACGCTATCGTGGACGGATTCAAGCGTAGCATCGACGAGCAAGGACTTATGTACTCCACCTTAATCGCAGACGGAGACAGTAGCGTCTACAAGAAGATCTTGGACAGCAATCCGTACCCAAATATGCCTGTCAAGAAAGTCGAATGCACAAACCATTTGTTGCGTAATCTGGCTACGAAAATCAAAGAGGTCGCTAAAGCAAAAGGTCGCCTTGGCAAGTTACGTCAAGTAATCGAAGGCAGCGTACTCAGGCTGCGAACTGCCGTGACCAAGGCTGTGGAATTCAGGTCGAAGGAAGAAGGCCCCACAAGTCTGAAGGCTCGCAAGCTTGCGGGCGATATTTTAAACGCGCCGAGCCACGTATTCGGCGAGCATAAAAAGTGCGCTGAAATCGGTTACTTCTGTGACGGTTCATCGAAGGAAGGAGAAGAAAATGTAGCTCCCGCATTAAACGCTTTTGGACTCTATGATAGAATAAAGGAAGCCTTTGCCAATCTAAGCTGTTACTCAGACAGCCTGATATTGCGCGTCAATAGCAACTGCGTGGAAAGATACAATTCCATCATTGCCAAATATATTGGTGGAAAACGTATCAATTACGGGGCCAGAGGTTCATATACCGGAAGATGCGCCGCCGCGGTCGTACAATTCAACACCAATAAAGCCTTGAGCGTGTTGGAAGAAAAAATAGGCAAGGAACCAACAGCGACGTTGACGAAAATAGAGGATCGACATATCAAGAGAAACGATCATAAAACAGCTAGCAGAACCAGATCTGTCGAAAAGCGGAAGACTCAAGGAAACAACGACCCACCCGAACAGAGAAGCAAAGTCCCACGTACAAACACTGCGACCGCAGACTACGAACCTAATTCGCAACATCCGGACTTGTCGGAGGACAAGTTCCAGCAAAAATTGAAGTTCCATAACGATTTATTGCTGGAGTGGCAGGCAGACCGCAACGAAATTGAGCGTACTACGAGGCAACAAGGCAGGAGCGACCGTTGGGTGTTAATACGCAAGAAAATCCTGACTGCATCGAATTTCGGAAGCGTGTGTCGCATGCGTGCTGACACATCGTGTTCTAAGAAGGTTAAAGCGTTGCTGTATCCCGCACCGTTGCGGCTCCCAGCTATCGAGCACGGTCAGCAGTACGAAGAAGAAGCGCGACGAGCATTGGAAATCGACAGCAATGTTCTAATCACGGAGTGTGGCCTGTTTATTGACGAGGAGCTACCGTACATCGGCGCTTCGCCAGACGGTTTGATCGACGACGATGGGATTGTGGAAATCAAATGCCCATTTGCCATTAGAAATTTCACCCCGCAGCAGGCGCTAGCTCAGAAGATAGGAAACTTGCATTGTATCTTTGACAAGCTCGGCGAAAAAATGAACGAGAAACACGAATATTACTATCAAGTACAAGGTCAGCTGCACGTGACCCGTAGGAAGTACTGCATATTCGCTGTTTGGACGCCTGCACCAGGTATAAAAAGTATATTCGTTCAAAGAAACGACGAGTTTTGGTCCCAAAAAATGGAACCATTTTTGACGAGATTCTATAAATGCTGTATGGTACCTGAAATAGTTGATAGCCGCTCATTGAGAAATCTGGAAATCAAGGACCCACAGTACATTTTAGACGCTCGTCAGGAAAAAGACACTAAGAAAACTAACAAAAAAAAACCTATAAAAAAAGTTAATAAACTTCCGAAATAAAAAATTAGGACTATCGGATGGTGTTCGCGATTGTAACAGAAATCGTATAGAGCGCTTTACTCGTCAGCTTCCCTTCGTGCGTGGTATGGATCATACAATATCGGCGTAACATGACAGTAGTAGTATACGAAAAACGTATCATATCTTTCTGATTCATTTAAAATCATTCAATTGTACGTTAGCGGCACAAATCGAATAAATGTACAAGCCTCAATTAGTCACGGGTGTCCGTAATCTCAGTCGAGAGCTCGGGTTACACCGTTCTGGCGGGCGGTAGTATGACAGGTTAAAACATTTCACGACGAATCTCCCGTGATATCAATTGTGTTGTACGTTTATTCTTTTGCAAGTAATTGTTGTAATCCACACTCGCACGAAGGAAGCCAAAATAGTCCAAATTAATTATCTATAGTACGCGAAAAAAATTCCCTCCATTTTACGTGCGTTGAGAAATAAATTATGTTATCGCATGCTGTAGAACGTATAGCTCGGAAGAGTTGTGAAATATCTAAGATGAACATTACGTAGTTAGTCATGAAATATCTAAGATGAACATTACGTAGTTAGTCATGAATTATTTAATTACTAAGCCATTATACATTCGTCCGAGCATGCCACGATACGTAACAAGTGTTCAAGGAGATGATTGCAATATTATTGATCGCTAAAAGAGATATATGAAAAATTCTAAACTACCTTATGGGGTGACGTTTAACGATCCTGTCATACGACTGCCAGTCAGAACGACACCCGCTCTCGATTGGGATTACGCACAATGGAGATTCGGATTGCTGTCAAACCGCGACGGTTTGCCGGTAATAACAAATGGAAATATATATATAGGTGTAGCTCCCTAAATATATACAAGGCCTACCGTAGGAATGATTATGAGATGTGTCCCAAAGTATTGTCTAATAATTGTACCCATATTGGGGTGGTCGTTAATTTCTAACATATACTTGCCACCCTTTGAATCGATAGATAATGACGCAAAAGAGTGCCTGAATTTTTCATATTCTGAGCTTGATTGGAAAGGGTGCCGAAATGAAATTGACATTGAAAAAATTGAAAAAAAAGGTTTCTCTCAATTTTCAAGTACCTAAAAAAGGCAACTATTGTTTACTTCAGCAAAATCATACGATGAAGCCAAAAGAGTTGATGACTCAATGATTTGGTCAGCAAAAAAAACGGGAAACAAACTTAGAATGACAAAAAAATAAATATTTTCAGACAAAAAAGTATTCGATGGTGTTCTTATCGCATTACCACTTTATACAGACTATATTTATAATTTCACATGAAATGCTCATCTATGGTATGAACGTTATAACATATCATACGTCATCGATCGGTTTGAAAATACTCCCATTGTTACAATCATGAAACCTGCTTCGATGATCGCTTACACCTTCAATAATAAATTGCATTCATTTTTCATTTTTCCTATGCAATTTGTTGTACTCCTCTACTGCCCGGTTTCACAAAAGAAAGTTATCCCCAGGTTTTTGCAATTTTGCAATTTCAAATTCATTTCGGCACCCTTTCCAATGAAGTTACGAATCTGAAAAATTCAGATACTGGTTTCGCGTCATTATCTATCGATTCAAGGGGTTGCAAGTATGTGTTAGAAATTAATGACCACCCTAATGTACATGTGTCTCATTATTTTCAGGTATTTACCATAATCTGTGTTTCAATCTTTTCAGGCAGTCAATATATTTGGGGCCATTCATAAATTACATACGTGCTTGGGGGCTTCGATTAGGGATCCATGCATTTTACGTTTGATTTGTACTTATTCTGATCGAGTTTCATTCATGGAGCTCGTCGAGCTTCGAATCGTCGCGCAGCTATAATATAGAGTTTTCAGTATTTACATGTTTTCATATGATTTTTATGGTGCCGCGAATGGAACAATGCCTTTGATATTGATGATATTCCTCCAAAATTGTATACTTTATGCAGCAAAACACACCCCACGATATCATCGGTATTATCAGTCTGCGAAATTGTTGAGCATCCGATGCGTTGGATACTCGTGTGAATGGTATATATGTGAATTAGATTCTCGCCAATTGGACGGGCATTTCAACTGACTTGAATTACTTCGGCTGACTTCGAACAACTGAAAGACTACGCGACCGACCACGCAACCGTAATAAGTTAATGTATCTGAGACTGTCTGAAACTAGTAATTATTGCGAAAACTTTCGACTATGACGTACCTACATGGGTATTAAACGATCGCAAGTGACTGACGGAATCTCGTAATGTAAAGGGTATTTTGAAAATCCCGTAAGGTACCTTGGGGGGTTGCCCGCAATCCTTTTTATCTTCTATATGTGCGAAGGGCAGAAGGCTGCAATGCTCCTCACGTAACTTTTTTTTTCAATTCACACACTAGTGCTCCATCTTCAATTCTTAGTCAACCGGTTTGCCAGAACTTTCGTGCCTTTCAAATCATATGTATCGCGAGCTGCACCCAATCGTAGTAAATTCGCAGAAGTATAAGTATCCAATCGAAGTCAAATATAAAATCCATGATTTTGGAGTCGCGGCGAAAGGCGCCTTACGTCATTTTCAAACAACCCCTATGAGACTGTATGAATGAACCGCGGTAATACCTGTGTACGTTGCGTACCGCCCGCTCGGCGTTTCACCCGGAGTATTCGGTACGCAAGCCCGATGCTTGTGATCCGCTCACAACTTTTTCTCTTTCGCCGACCTGTATGCATTAGCAATGAACGCATTCGTTGAAATCTTGACTGCTTTCGAAGTGAAGGCTGAAAACCTGGAGTCCGACAGGTTCCAGAACATGCCTCACCGAAGCTAGTCGAGTACGAACGTTGCGCTCCGGCGCACGTTTATCGCATTTCGGACATTTTAGGGTTCTTATTGGGTTTGGTACTTTTTGTTAGATGACTCCATTCAATGGTGGTAACTGTAGTATTGATGACAGTATGCGTCGCGTATTTGGTGTTTGGCAGGTGCGACTGTAACGTATCTCTGAATGTACAGGTGACCGGCAAGAGATAAACTGACCGCATACGGTTGTAGACCGTTCTAGAGTGTTCGTATTGTAACGTATCAGGCGACATAGGCCTGGTACGTTTACATACGAATCAGCCGTTACGAATATTCGAGAACGATCTTGAATGTTCGACGAACGTCGATGGCTTGGCGTGACGTCACAACAGGTATATAAAGCGTGTCATCACACAGGCAGTCAGCAATCCTAGGCAAAGCGCCAGGTTGAATCCACGCATTTAGCTTCTCAATACTTCGTACAGCAATCTCAGGCAAAGCTCTAGATTGACTCATAGCTTCTCTCTTTCTTATCAAACACCATAGGCAAAGCGCCTGGTGATCTGCCTAGCCATATAACGATATGATCTTAGAAAACTCAGAAATTCAGAAACTTACTTAAATTCCAAATCATATCTCTCACGATATTATAAAACTATTAAAATCATTATCATATAAACATTGTATAAATTCTTGCATAAAGTCATGAGATTAGAGGTCTCTCTAATCAAAATTTTGTTAAAAATCTTTGCATATGAATTTAGAGTCATTTGTTTAATAAATTTAACTTCTTTTACATTCAATCAACTTAACTTCTTTACAAGTAAAATCAACTTTGCGGATTATGTCAGAATCCAAAGTCACGACCAGGAATTGGCAGGCAAGGGAATCGGCATCAATCTCATTGTAGATTAGGGATTAGGGGGCAACGAGTTGCCTAGGTAAAATAAGAAAATAAAACACACAAGATAACATAGAAAATATCTTTATTAGAAAAATGTCATCTGAAAAGGTCGACAGCGACGTTTCAGAGTCCGATTGGACAGACATTGCATCATACCCAGATAAATGGAATAAAAAGTTAGACAATGATTTAGAGTCGATGGAACAAAAAAGGCTTAAAAATCAAATGGACTATGAGAAAATAGATCAAGACCAAGAACTTAGCTTCAGGGAAAAAATGATAGCAAAATCTCTATTGTACAAAAAACAATTAGCAGATTTAGAAAAAATAACGAAAAAAGTGGACAAAAAACTCGATTCAGTGGAACCAGTGATATTAGAGCCAGAATTAAAAGACGTGGAAAAGATTGATAGGCAGAAGCCTAACGAATGTCAACAAACCGATTTCGAAAAACATACGCTAGAGCCGGTAAAATCGTTAGAGTTCAAAAATCGAAATAATATCATTCAAAATGATGAGAATAACAACACTTGTCAAGCACAAACAAACATAGGCGAACCCGTTCCATTTAAAATCGAATTTTTCGAACATTTAATCAACTTAGAAAACAATACACGAAATAATCAGCTAGCTAGCATAGGAAATGTAAATAGTGTAAATAAATTAGATTTACATGATATTAATAATTTAAACGTAGAGAAAGGATTAGAAAGGATTAACATTAATCCGATTAACCTACTAATCGGATTAGATAAAAACGCTTCATCCAACTTAAAACAGACAATTTCTAAAACCGATTTAAACGCCAATATTAATAGTTATTGGCTTATCTAAGGTTAAGATAAATGCAGATAATCTAGTAATCGGGTTAATTGAAAATACCTGGAAAAGGAAAAAGATGACGAATTAATAAACTCAGTATTAATTTGGACGACACAGGACATAACGAACCTACTAAGCAAAACAGATGGAGATAGAACATACGCAGATTATCTAGTCAGTAATCCGGCTAACAATGGTCTAATCCCCATAAAACTACGAAAATATCAAAACTTGGTAGAAAACTGGCTGTACCATGTGGAGCCAGGGGGGTATTCGAGCGATGCAACTATCCAAAGTGCAGGGGGCACTACCAATATTTTCGGCGGCTGCATCATTCTATCAGTATCGGCGATCCGTTCGATTCATCGAGGCATCAGCTGTCAGACCACCAAAGAAACGACGAATGTCTGGAACAATAATACAAACGACAACGAGATCAACCACAACATAATTTAGACGATGGTGATATCAAGTAAAGAGAGAAAGAGAGACGTACCTGTGGATTAATGCGATGACATGCCATATTCCAAGCACCGAAGACTTATCGACTGAGTATTTCTGATGCATCGGGAAATTCTGAGGACGAGGTTGATGCACATCAGCAAGATGCATTACACATAATCCAGGGTATAACACGAAATCCACTTCGCACATTCATACTGCACAATATCACCATAGGCGCACGAAGCGGCACTGTACCACAACGCACCGATAAAACTTTTTTTATTCATCACCAACGAAAGAACATCACCGAACGAACAACGAGTCGATCATCGTCTAGCCGATAGAAAATCATCCGACCAGCCAATGAACGAAGGGGGCAATGTAACGTATCAGGCGACATAGGCCTGGTACGTTTACATACGAATCAGCCGTTACGAATATTCGAGAACGATCTCGAATGTTCGACGAACGTCGATGGTTTGGCGTGACGTCACAACAGGTATATAAGGCGTGTCATCACACAGCGCCAGGTTGACTCCACGCATTTAGCTTCTCAATACTTCGTACAGCAATCTCAGGCAAAGCGCTAGATTGACTCATAGCTTCTCTCTTTCTTATCAGACACCATAGGCAAAGCGCCTGGTGGTCTGCCTAGCCATATAACGATATAATCTTAGAAAACTCAGAAATTCAGAAACTCACTTAAATTCCAAATCATATCTCTCTTACAATATTATAAAACTATTAAAATCATTATCATATAAACATTATATAAATTCTTGAATAAAGTCATGAGACTAGAGGTCTCATGCGCACATTCAACTAAATCAGTTAGTAAGTAAGCAAACCTTGTGAATATTAGTTTAATTTGGTTGCAACCGCAAATAGAGTTTAAAACATTGAATAAATTCTCTTATGTATAACATTATATCTCAGATTTGAGGCTGGTTCCCTTATCGTTCAAAGTCCGTAATTAGACAAATTAGATAGAGAGGTCCCGAAATTACATTTAGAGCAAAAGACTCGCAATAACTGTAAGTTCGCGTAGTCGCGAAACTGCCATAAAGTTACACTATATGTATATCTAACGCAAATCTCAACGCAAACTCGTCAGGACTGTGGATTGGCAACGAGTTTAAAATATATCCACAGAGCTCGAGGGCCAAAGTTCAAGAACACGCGTCGTGACTGACCGAATTCAAAGCCCAAGGGCCAAAGTTCAACACGTGTCGTAATTGACCGAATTCAGTATGTTTACGGAGCACAAAAGCCAAAGTTGAATACGTGTCGTAACGACGACGATTCTCAATATTCACGAAACCTACAACAATAATTTCGACAGAGAGCAAAAATGCAATATCATCACGTTGAAATAATAGACAATACCCTGGATATGTTATTGAGAATGGTTCAACTGGTTTCAACCGAAGCGATATCATCAACCCACCCTATAATTCTGCAGGCATGAATTCTCAACGCTGGAATTACATACAACAAGCCTGGAAACATGTTACAGTTGCATCTGTTACAGCCATTCGTAGTATACTGGTAGTATCGCGTATATTTGTGACACGGGCGAGTGACCTATAGTATTAGTACATCCATATAAAAGTACCAGACTCACAAAGGCCATGAAGTGATCGCGAATGCGGAAAATGTTCGCCTGCGCACATCGTTCGCAAATGAATGGCTTCCGTGGGGCATGTTTCAGGAACCGTTGCACACCGCGTTCTCAGCGTCGACTTCGAGAACAGTAGAAGTTTGGACGAATGTTTTCGTTACTCAATCCATATAGATTCGCGTGAGCGAAGGACTTGAGCACGGACCCCAAGCATCGGTCATGCGTGCGGAATACTCTTGACGGACCTCCGCGCGGACGTGACTCTGTGTGCACACACGCATCGGACGCCAAAAATTTTGTAAGCAATAACAGAAGGGTAACATTCTCGTCAATTCATCCGCACGTTTCACACGATGCTCTCGAAAGTTGCCCAAAGGTGTTGTCGTCTCTTGTCTCATCAATTGAAGTTATTTTTTCAAATAAGAGACGCGGTCAGAGCTTATGTGTAGTAAATTCTGAAATATTTCCGATCTAAGTAGAGCCGAGATGCTGCTCAACGTCAGTCTTATGTTATACGTGAGTTGCTGAACAAGAAACTCACATCGTTGAACGTGCTTTTCACGTTTCAAATCACATCTTCGAAGATGAATTTGAAAAAAATAGGAATCGAGTAGAGATCACTTCCTAAACACGTCGTTTTTCAGGTGAATTTTTTCTTTATTTAACTTTTTTGTCGTGATTTTCGATAATTTCCTTGTTATTGTTTGAGTAAATCTCAAGTAACGTAGAAAGCATAATTTTATAGCTGTCGACTACTTTTGGCGTAAACCCTAGTACAACGATGTGAGTTTCTTGTTCAGCAACTCACGTGACATATAAGGCTGATGTCGAGTAGCGTTTCAGCTGAATTGAAATGGAAGATATTTCCTAAGTTATGAAAAATAATCTTTGAGCGCGGTGAAATCGCGAAAAACTTGCTTTCTTTCAATAGATTGTCGTAAAATTACCCATAGGTACACCAAGCGTGTTTGATTGTAACACCGGTGTGTAGTTGGCCCCACAGTCTTCTGCCTCTGTCCTCTTCTATGCAACTATGAAGGATAGGAGGAGACAGAAGACTGTGATGCCAACTTCATACCGGTCTAAATCAAACACGCCAAGCATATGGGTTCCTGTGATTACAACTCAAATACAGTCGTCGCGTAAAACCGATGGGAGATGTCTACGATATCAAACTGCATGAATTTCTCGTTTACTCGTTTATTTACTCTTGTAATCAACGATCACAAGATTTTGAATAACTTTCACGGATTGTCATTTCAAACTATGTGGTCCCCCACCATACCGTATTAATTTCACTATCTCAATTTTCAGAACAATATTGAACTTAAAAATATTTGATATCGAAGTACCCCCCCCCCCCCCCCCCCCCCCATGCTATGTAATTTATGCATGACTCTCAGATGTAATATTAGGAAAGAATCGGGCAGCCCGCAACGCCTTAGGTTGTTTCAAGTATCAGTGCTGTGCATATGTCGCCAAAAAGGACTATCCAGGAATGACGGTCGACAGAGACGCGTCCCCCCTCAATGAAGTGTCGTATTCGCGCGGTACTCTAGAATCACAAGTCGCGGATGGATGCTGAGAAATGACGGGTGTCATAGGCTACCCGACTTATATTCGTATCGTTGCAAGTGCCTAATACAGACGGATTTAGTTTACAGGAAAGTTCGCTGGAATGATCTAACAATTGCTTTGTCATTTGCAGAACCACGTATTATGCGAGATGGTAAACCATCTGCGGATTCACGAAGGATGTCCAGTATTCCGGAGGAAATGATTCTCACATACAACCTCTGACTTCGCGGATACCTTGACTTGCTAATACCAGATCGATATGTAATTGATCATTGATCATTGATCTGTAATCGGATCTTTCTATGGAATTATTTTTTTAATTTGTCAAATTGTTAGTAAAATATATGACATAAATAATTATTGTTTCGTAAACTACTGAAGTAACAAAACTCGTAGAAAACAAAAAGTAGAAGTAATCCGCAAATCGATGTCAATAACCAACTCGTGTATGTATACGGAAAATAAACGAAGTGTTACAAGATTTAGATACGTATTTGTTTTTAATGGTTTCCCGGTTTCGTACGTTGTGAGATGAAGTATTTCTTATATTATATTCGTTACATATTTCTGAACATATATTTTTTGTTTATCCACTTGGGATTATATTTAGCCCATTATTCAATTATCCAAACAATCATTTCTGAATACCATTACGTAGTATTACACACATGTGGGGCCACTGCCAACTCGACCAGTGTTGAACCCCCCCGACCGTCTTGAAATCATTTCAGTTTGTAATTCAACATTCTACTTCGTGAAAAATGCGTCCAGATTTATTTTTAGATTTTTTTATTCAGCCGTTTGTTTTCTATAAATTTTTTCAGCTGATTGATAAAAACTGAAAAAATGGGCCTTGTCAATCAACTTCAAAAATTCATAAAAAATGAACAGCCCAATAAAAAAATCTAAAAATAAATGTTAGACGCATTTTTCATTGAGTAGAATGTTGAAAAAAAAATTAAATGATGTCGAGATGGTCGAGGTTTGACACTGGTCGAGTTGGCGTGGAATGCCCCATGTAAATTCACGTCGTTATTCATTCCGAACGTGTCACGTTACCATTCATGTAAAAAAATTCGAGTCGGTAACGTTGGTAAGGTTATCATTCGAGATCCAGACGATTGACCGACCCCGTTTTGTCTCCATGAGCGTTTCGCTAGCTCCCGGTAGGTGGTAGCACTTCTGACTGGTGTCATATGGGTTTGAAACCCGGCTAAACTATCCAGAGGGCGCTGTACCGAATGCTAGATTTTGGATCGAGTACTGTGGCACCTTAAGTACATGTGTTATTAGCATTGTAGGTATAATAGATGATATATATGGAGTTTTTATTGAATTACAATATCACATTTTTATGCAGTATAGAAAGATGTTTGAGCTGTCTGAGCGGCTTCTATGTTTAGTGTACTTGGTGTAATTGGTGTAGTTGGTGTAATTGGTGTAGTTGGTGTAGTTGGTGTAATTGGTGCAGTTGATGAACATGTGATTGCTGGAGGATTATTTTGTTCGGTAGGGTCTTGGTTTCGGTTAGGGCTTCTGAATCTTCTTACTATTTTAAGTATTCTTTCTGCGGTTGCGAATTTTTGTGCTATATAGACCAGTGATACTGATCCGAATAGGGAGGAAATGTAGTAGAGTATGTTTTCGATGCGGTTATCGTTGTCTGTGGCTCTTTGATTTTGAGTTATTTCGTCTGTTCTTTTTATAATGTCATCTAAAGTTAGTCCATTTGAGGATAGGTCTTTGGAAGTTAGGAATGGGGTTTTGTTTAGTGTAATTGTTGGGATGAACGGTAGCTCTTTGGGTTCGTCGTAGATTTCTGAAATGTTCAAGTTAAATTTTGGTATGTAGGAGTGTGTTTCAATGGTTTGGTAGTATTTGGTTGTGGATAGTGAGATTGTGTGGGAATTTGCTGTGCATTTGTTATTGAGTTTTAGTATTCCAGAATTGTTTAGAGTTATTTGGATTGGTTCTTCGTCTCTGCAAACGATATGCATAATTTCTGGTTTGGTTAGGGAGTAGATCCAAGAGTTTGATGTAGTTAATTCGGTCCAGTATACTCCGTCAAAAGTTCTGAGTCTGACGTCGCATGTCTTTAAGTCTGTTTCAGTTGGTTGAATGAATAGTCCTACTTCGCAGAGAGCGTGGTTGTTTGAATGGAATAGTGGTTGATTCTGTCTACATATGTATGTTTCCAGTGATTGCATGCATTTGTTGAATTTTAGTTCGGTTAGTTTGAAGTATAAACTTCTGTCCCGAGTTATTGCTATATAGTCGCTATTTGGTTTTATATATGCGAATTCGTCGTCTGTGGTGTCGTAATGTTGTTTTACCGGAATAGGTATTAATCGGTATATGTTGAAGGTGTCAGTGTTAAGTAACGGTATTGAGATGATGTAAATGATTTTGGCGTCGATATGAACTATTTCGAGTTTTGAGAGTCTTATTAGTTCTTGTGCATATTCGTTTTCTAGGGGGACTGGGAAATGTTTCATGGGGTTGTGACTTTGTATTTGTTTTATTGTTGACATGATTTGTTCTGGTGTTACAATTTTGGGGTGGAGTATTCCTTGTCTTGCAAATAGGATTGCGTCGATTAGATTGTTTAGGTCGAGTTCGTATTCGTTGGTGTATTGGTCGAGTTTTAGAATGTGGTTGAGGAAAATGATATTTCCTGCATTAGTTTTTATACGTCTGGTCATGCTATCGGCTAATTCTTGGAGTTCTATGGTTTTAATTTGTTGGATTTGTTCTGCGAGTACTTGGAGCTCTGCTCTGTGTTCTCCCAATGTAGATTTTATAATGTGTGTTTGTTCTTTCAACAGGAAGGCTAGATGGTTAGTGTTTGTATAGAGTTTTTCGATCTCTGCGTTATAATGTTCCGCATCTTCTGAATCTAAGGTTCCGAATAACGACTTGCTTATTTTACTTATAAAGTCAAAAGGAGCTGACCTTTTAGGTCTGTAATTGAGATATTTTTCAAGGTATTGTTGTATGTTTGTCTCGTCGTGTTGGCCTATAAGGGTGCCTATTTGGTTTTGTTGTTCTGAAATTATTGATATTCGGTTTTGAAGCATTTCTATGTGTCCATGCATTGTACATCTGTCTGTGTAAGAATCACATTTTTTTGTTATTATTTGTAAATAGTCTTCTAGTTGTTCGAATTTTTTGTTTAGTCTATCTAAGTCAACAAAGTTTATTAGTTTCCATTCGTCATTGTAAATTTTAAGGTTCTGTACATACTCATAGTAGATACCTGGGTTATCTTTGAATGACGTTATGTCGTATAGGGTGTCCGTTATATCCGGTGCTGCAAGTGCGGTTCTGAAATGTATTGATACTGTGTTAGTGTGTTGGGATGTTGACTTTAACGTTTTTGTTTATTTTTGTTGGAAGTGATTAAATATTTTGGTTGTGCGATCGGTTATGACTTCATTAGCGTGCTGGGTTTGAAACAAAGAGGTTGTATTTATTCTTTATTCAAGATGAGCGGGGAGCTAATTGTAGATTCTCGTATTGAGGAGTTAATCGCTTTTGAAGGGGGTAGGTTTGTGTTTTGTGATTCGATGTTAAATATTGTGGTTCTCGTAAGGGTTCTTTTATTATTCTATGTATTTCTCCAGTGTTGAGAACTGAGTTGGCGGAGGCCGGGGTGGCATCGCGACTGTGGTGGTCGCTGAGGTCACTACAGGTGCCATATTTTGAAGGGTGGCGTGAGCGTGAAGCCGCGTTGTTCCTTGTGTGGCGTCGTGAAGGCCGGTGCCTAACTTTTAGAGGATGGGTGCAGGAAAACACCGAGGTGCAGGTCTGTGAGGGGTGTTACAGGCGTTATTTTTATAACTGTCCGACGTTTTTCGAGTCGCGGGCGCATCGGTGGGTGCTGTACTCGGATGGGATCGAGGCCTGTGAGAGGTGCTCGTCCTTTTTGGAAGTGGAAAGGCGAGGGGAGTGCGAGAGCTGTAATCTAGATTACGCGACTTACTTGGATGTCGAGCGACGGGTGGCTTATCCAGGCGGGGTTTTGGTTCCAATACTCAGTTAGTGCTATTGAATGGAGTTTTGAAATGAAGAGTTTTTATGCATTTGGGTGTTTGTGGTATTTTCGTTTTATTAGTGTTAGTTATTTATTTAATTAGCTAATTTGATTTTATTTATATGTACGATTTTTGTTCTATGGTCATTTATTTCGATTTCCGCGTTAATGTCGTTAATTATACGGATTATTTTATAAGGACCTTTATAGTGATCGTCTCATTTCTTTTTAGTTTTATTTATTAAGTAGACATATTGACCTGGTTGAAAAGTGTGTGCGTTTATGTGTTTATCGTATCTTATTTTTGATTTTGATTTCGCGTTATTAAGGTTTTTTATCGCGTCTTGTCTAGTTTCTTTCAAGTATTCTTCGTATTTATTTGAAATGTTTTTGTCTGAACGTATGTTTGATAATTGACGTGCTATTGTTCCGAAAATGAGTTCGTGTGGCGTGTAACTAGTGCTTTCGTGTACTGATGTGTTGTATGAGAATATCGCGAATCGGATCCATTTGTCCCAGTTATTTCTACTGTTAATATAATGTGTAACGTTCCGGCTAGACCGGGTGGAGTGTGGGGGTGCAAGGATACCCGGTGTAGACGGCGAACGAGTCTGGGGGTCTCGTCCCCCTCCGCCGGATGCTTGGCCTGCCGGTAGGGTTTGATATGAAATAAAATAGAAGGCAGGGTTTATTTAACAAAACTATATATTGTAACGTGTCAGGCCACCTAGGCCTGGGCGTTAGCATTTGAGCTCAACAGTCGTTGCGAATCGACCAATCATCGACAAGCAACGAGCAAATCATCGAGAACGGTCCATCGCAACGTCGAGCTGAGTGACGTCACGACTGATATAAAAGCCGTGACGCTGCTCAGCTCAGCAGCAAATCTACGGCAAAGCGCCTAGAGTTTGGCTCACCACTAAAAAGCAATACACGGCTGATCGCCTGATTGACTTACTGTAATATCACTTCTCATACTTTGTTGTCTGACACTCGTAGCAAAGAGCTCGAGTGATCACTAAATTCAAATCTTTATTTCGTTTGGATATTGGCTATAACAGCAATATACCTTTAGCTTCACATTATAATCAGAAAATCATTATTATAGAAAAATAGAAATCATATAAAAGTCACAGAATAGAAAACTTATTATTGTGCAAAACTTCTAGAAACAATATTTCGAATCGAGAGAGCAAAAGCAACTTTGTAAATATAATTTTAGTTGGTTGCAACCTTAGCTTAAGTTTATTAAATAAATGATATTTTTGTTTGATTAAGAAAAAGCATAATTTTTCGCAGCCTCCCTTCTTCGCCAATTTCCAGGTCTTGTAAATTCAACTTACTAACTATAGCATAGGGACAGCTTCGGCAAGGTATAACCTTGTCCAAGTCTGAGACAGGCTTTGTCTGCACTTGCAGGCACAGTTCTGAGCGTAGGTTTGTTTACTAACTGGGAAGAAGACGGTAGTTGCACGTCTGCGTGTACCTATTCGTCAGGGAGACGGCTGATAACGCAGTGCGTTTGAGGTCCGTAAGATTAGCGTCAATAGTCTGATTATTAAGAGTGGTCCCGAAAAACATTAACCGAGCAATAGAACTCACACTAACGGCACGGTTTGTGATATCTTCAATATCGCAAACCTGTGAAAAGTTACAATATATATTCTTTATTGATTAATTGTAACACTATTTGTCGCTGGATTGCTAGGTTCCAGACTAGAATGAAAAAAAATTAAAAAAATAATTAAACACAAGTAGGTAGCGTTATCTAGTGACTTACTATCTACGGTATTCTATGACTAATTCTAGTAATGTACAGGTGACCTAAGCCAAGGATAGTTTTAGCCAGGAGAACTGAGAGTCTAATAGTTCGACTCGATGCGGTATTCCGCGATACAATTAAATTAAATGAAGTAAAGAACGAAAGTCTGATAGTTTGACTCGATGCGGTATTCCGCGACACAATTAATTAAATAAAGCAAAGAACGAGAGTCTAATAGTTTGACTCGATGCGGTATTCCGTGACACAATTAAATTAAAGAAAGCAAAGAACGAGAGTCTAATAGTTTGACTCGATGCGGTATTCCGCGACACAATTAAATTAAAGAAAGCAAGCCGCTATTCTTGGCGTAAATCTGCTTGATTTATTAATAGTTAATTATATTCTAATGCTAGGTAAAGTAAACTCTATCGAAAGATCTGGAAGCTAAATTATATCGGTGATTCTAGTAAGTTACGGATTCGGTATCTAGTGCGAAACGGCAATAGAGGTGAGGCCTCTATTGAATACGCGAACGCGCCTAGCGGTCCGGGGTCTCTTCCCGCGGTCCGTACGTCTGTAAGACGGAGTTCAATCTAGAGCCGTATGCAGGCTGTTTGCCTAGAGAGAACTGATTAGACAGCGTAGCTGGTAGGCTTATATCCGCGCCGTCGGTGGCTTTGGTTTGCGAGAGAGCGATGGTCACGTGACCCGCTGGCTGTTGGCGCGGGTAGCCGCCCCGCGGCGTGTTCGGGCACTCGATGCTCTCGACTCGGTAAGACCGGTCACCGGACGGTGCTGCCTGTGTTACCTAATTGTAACGAGATGATACCTACTTGACTAATTGACGTGTCTGTCTACTCGGAGGTATCATTTCGTTACAAATGTTTTAAGTATTCGATTAGGACTTGATGGCTGCGTTCGAGTGAGCCGTTGGTTTGGGGATGGTAAGCTGTGGTTTTTATTTGTTTGATTCGGAAGATTTTAGCTGGTTGTTTCATGATAGGACTGAGAAAATTTGGACCTTGATCTGTTAAGATTGATTCGGGTGCTCCGTAGCGGCAAATAAAATTTTCTGCGAATGCTTTTGCGATTGTTGTTGATGTCTGATTTTTGAGTGGTATCGCGTCTGAATATTTAGTTAAATTATCTTGGATTGTAAGCAAATACTTATTTTGTGAATTTGAGGTTGGTAAGGGTCCGACAATGTCTAAGGACAGTTTTTCCAAAGCGGTTGTTGGTGTGTCTGTTATTACCATCGGGAGTTTGACTTTATTTCTAACAAGTTTTCGTCTTTGACAGCTTTTGCACAATTTTATAAATTTTTCTATATCTGTTTTCATACTTGGCCAGAAATATGTTGCTCGGATTCGCTTGAAAGTTTTGGTTATTCCTTTATGGCCAGCTATTACGGATTCATGATTTTCGCGAATTATTTCTTGAATGAGTTCTGGTTTAGGAACATTGATCTCGTTTAAGCATATGTTAACTGTGATATCTGTGTAGTTAAAGATTTTTCTAAGAATGTTTTTTATCGCGAACCAATTTAATTTATCAAATCCGCTTCCTAATTTGGAAATTGAAAAAGATTTTATACGTTTTGCTTGTAATATATCGCGAAGGATAACTAGTGTGTTATGTATTCTTTCTGTCGTTGATTTTTCGTAGTATTTCTTTTGTGTTATCAGACTGAAGATAAATTTTTTATTATTGGGTGTTATGATCACGCTATTTATTTCTGGATTCTGAGATTTTAGAAAATTTGTATCTAGAATTCCGATATCAATTAATTGTTTAGCAACTCCTTTTCTTATGACGCAATCGGCTGACATGCAGTGTACGTAGTTATCTTTTCTCATGAGAATATCGTCGTTTGTTTATTTTATATTGGTTGCTATTGGTGTCGGGTCTGTGTGACTGAAATGTGAAATCGGGTTTTTAGGTGGGTTTTCTCGTAATATAGGGTATTGAAATGGTGGGTTTTGTTCTGGTATCGGATTTTGAGGTAGTAGATTTAGAGGTGGATTTTGTTGTTCTTCGTCTAGATTGGTTTCTTCGATATTATGTAACTGTTGGTTTTCGTTAAATGGGAGCACATTATTTTCGGGGATATTGTCCGTATAGTTATTCTCGAGGTTTCTCGGTACGTCTGAGTAGTCAAGTTGTATGGGATTCTCGTTATTTGAGTTTGAGTTTGTAATGTTATCTTCTGGATTTTGTACAGTTATTGGGATTGGTTTGAAATCGCAAATAGTTATTTTTATATGAGAATTTTGGAAAATGAAATAAATCATTGATCGAACGGTTTTCCAGTTAAGTTTGTCTAGTCCGCAACCGATTTTTGGGATTGATATTGACTGTACGTTTTCTAATTCTAATTGTCGTCTGAGTTTACATAAAATTTCGTACATAGTTTTATACGTTGGCTTGCCGTCGAATTCAGCTTTGGTGATAAGATTATATACTTTGATATTATTGTATGGTGTTACTATGATGTCACCTACTTGGGGGCTCTTTGATTCTAACACGTCGCGATTTATAATGTTGCGTTCAATCATTTCTTGTGCTATACCGTGTCCGATTAAGCGGTCGGCTGGAATGCAATGTGCTATATTGTCGTCTTGTGTAAATAGGTTTTCAGTTGTTTCTATTATGAGTTCGTTTGTCGGGTCTGGTAAAATTTTTAGGAGTTCTCGAAATTGTTTATAGGATGGTTTATGATAAATTGATTTAGTGATTGGAGGGCTATTGTATTGTGGTGGAATGGTAACTTTGGGTGATCTTACTTGTTCTGCTCTGATAGTGTCTGCGTATGATTTTCTGGAATTAGGTTTAGGGATCTGTTGTTCACTGGAAGTCGAAATCATTTTTTTATCAGGGGGATCTTTGGAGTTCGATGTCCATGATTCCATGGAGGTAGGAAGTTTTTGTTTGTAGTAAGGTGTTCTAGAGCTTGGGGTTCCCGATCCGCTGGAGGTAGGGAGTTTTTGTTTATAGTACGGCACGTAGTCGTCGTCCGACGATGAGGAAGTAGGTGGTGGTGAGGGGGGTCTAGGCTTCCTTGGTCGTAGTTTGTATTTGTATGCGTGTGTTGGAGATTGCGCGCTTTTACGTTCGCTGTACCCTGTTTTATTTTTATGTGTGTCACTTGAGTCTGAATTATCGCTCAGCTGATTTGAGATGAAGTTTGAATCGCGGTTTTGTTTGTGATTATTTTCAAATGAAGTTGGTGCCGAAGTGTTTATGAGTTTACGTGATTTTTTATTTACGGGCAGATTGTCTGGAGAGATATCGGTATATGTAGCGTTTCGTTTTTGGTCGATTCTTTTAGATAGTGGTAAGTCGTCGATAGACATGTCAGTAGGTGAATCAATTGTCATTGGTCTAACAGATTTTGAAACATTGATAGGATTTATTGGCATTGGAAAACTGTCTGTTGTGTCGCCTGCGGATGGATCTTGTATCGAGTTATCTGAGAGGCTGTCCATTTCTGTATCGGTTAGTGAATTGATTTCTATATCTTCTTCTAGTGGGTCTGGGTGAATTAGTTTCTTTGTAGGTATTTCGTCGTCTGTAGAACTGTCGGTTAATGAATAGTTTGTCAAAGGTATATTTTGAAAGTGTATTGTTTCTTTTATTGTTGGTAAGCAATCCATAGGAATTTGGTTGGGTTCGTCTTTTTCAGTATCTGAGTCGACGTCGTCTCTATATTTCTTTGTAGGAGCGGGGTTGGGTGAGTCATCTGTACTTTGTCGCGCGCGGGTTGGGAATTGGTGAGCTTCTTTCTTTTGTTTTGCGCTTGGTTTTGATATGCTATCTGAACTAGAGTTTCGGTTACGTTTTGCATTTATTGGTAATAATTTATCGGTCTCTACAGGTGGATTGCGCGATAATGCATCTGCGTTACAATTGATTTGACCTTTCTTGTATACAACGTTATAGTCGTATTCTTCGGATTTCAATCTCCATCTGAGTAATCGCGAGGTCGGATCTTTTACGCTGCTGACCCAGACAAGAGGTTTGTGATCGGTAACGAGTGTGAATTTATGTCCGTATAGATAGGGTCTGAAGTGATGGACTGAATATACGATTGCTAGTAATTCTTTTTCGATTACAGAGTAATTTAGTTCTGCTTTGTTTAGTGTGCGTGAGGTATAAGCTATCGGTAGGTCTTCTCCTATTTCGCCTTGGCTGAGTACGGCGCCAATCGCGTATCTAGATGCGTCAGTTGTTAGTATGAATGGTTGATCGAATTTAGGATATTGTAGTATAGGAGATGTGCATATCGAGTCTCGTAAAGTTTCGAAAGCCATTTGATGTTCAGATGTCCAAAGGAATTTAACGTCTTTTTTCAGTAGTGTAGTTAGTGGTCTTGATATTTTTGAAAAGTTTTCGATAAAGCGTCTATAATAACCGATTAGACCGAGAAATTGTTTGATCTGTTTAACTGTTTTAGGAACTGGGTATGTTTTGACTGCTGTTATTTTCTTTGGGTCTGGTTTTACGCCGTTTTCTGTAATGATATGTCCTAAATAAGCAACTTCTTTGCTTAGGAGTTCGCATTTGGCTACTAGTAAACTCAAATTTGCTGATTGTAGTCGATTAGCTAGTTTTCTGAATTTAATTTCGTGTTCTTCAAGAGAGTGTGCATAGATAACGATGTCGTCTAAATATACGAATGCTATGTTTCCTTCTAAACCGGATAAAACTTGGTCCATTAATCGTTGGAATGTTGCTGGAGCGTTCTTAAGTCCATATGGCATGTTATTAAATTCATAATGGCCGTGGGGGGTGGAAAATGCTGTTTTGTGTGCGTCAGTTGGGTCCATAGGGATTTGGTGGAAACCGGAAGCGAGATCGAAAGTTGAGAAGTATTTAGCGTTTCCTAGTTGATCGAGTATATCGTTTATGTTTGGTAGAGGGTACGCGTCACCTATAGTTTTTTCGTTCAGTTTTCCGAAATCTATGACCATTCTCCATCTTTTGTTGCCTTCTGCATCTGGTTTTTTGGGTACGACCCAAACGGGGGAGTTGTGAGGTGAGGATGATGGTTTAATAATATTTTGGTCTAATAATTCGGAAACTTGTTTTTGTATCTCGTCTTTGTGAACAGTAGGGTATCGGTATTGTTTTACATTGATCGGATTATCATCTGTCGTTAAAATTGAGTGTTTTGTTAAGGATGTGTTCGATAATGTGTCACCTGGTAGAAAAAATAGGTGATTGAATTCCGTTGTAAGAGCGAGTATAGATTCTTTTTCTTCATCGTTAAGATGGTCTAGGTGCATTGAGTTTTTAAGGACTGTTAACTTTCGGAACGATTATTATTATTATTATCGACGGGTGTATTGGTTTCGATCGCGTCGTTTATTGTCAGCACGTTTGGATTAGCTTGTGTATTTTGATTTTGATTGTTGGATATGATATCGTAGATTTGAATTGAGATGTTCGTGTTGTTGAAAGTTGAGGTTATTAAATGCAAGATTTTGTCCCATTTTTGTTTGCCTAGTTCATTGGATAGGTCAGGAATTGAGATTGATTTTGTGTTATTTGATTGTAGATGGTTTTTTAGAGAATTGAGTGTTTTGGTAACGATTGTATCATCTATGTCACTGGAATAAGTTTCCGTGATAATTAAGTGGTATATAACTTGCGATCTGTTAGGGATTGTGTCTTTTATGATATCTCCGATTATATCATTTTTCGCGTAAGCAATTAGTTCGTACTCGTTTAGATTCAAAGCTTTTAGTAATTCAACTGAGATTCCTCGTAATATTTGAATTTTTTGTGGTATGAAATGAAGAATCGTGCCTGAACATTTTCGTATATCATCGTTAATTTTTGAAATTTGTAGAGTATCAGAACTTTTGGGGTCGAGTGTATTCAAAGGTTCGTTGACAGGTTCTAGGGTTACCGTCGGCACACTTATCTCAACAGCTGATTCGTTCGAGTTTATCGCGAGTATACATGCTTGACCGCTATTGTTTGTTACTAATGCTTTACCGCAATGAATATTGGGACCTAAATTAATCGTGTCTACGTAACCTTGGTCAATTTCTGAATTTGAGACTTTAAGAGGAATTACTTGAGCGGTACGACCTGGTATTGTAATGATAGTAGCGATTTGTCGATTGTGTCTTTCGAGTTTAAAGGGAATCACCATATCTTTCAAAGTTAATGTATTATTTTTGTAGGAGATGACAGCTTTCTCTTTATGTAACAAGGGTGGTCCGATAATACCGTCTTGAGCTATCGGGAAATTTTCGCGGACAATATGCAATTCGTGTTCTTTATTGTTGATTTGTAATTTAGTTTCTGCTAAGGTAGTGGTAAATCCGTCTGTTATTCCTGTCATTTTTCGCATTTTACTTTTGTCGCATTTAGTATCTTCTTTTAGGGAATTGATTTTAACGATGTTTATGTCTGCACCGGTGTCTACTATAAATTTTGATTTTGATTCTAATTCTTTTATATCAATTTCGATGACTGGCAATTTTCCATTTATTGGTTCTGATTCTGTTTCAAAGATGTGGTTTATTGAGTCGTTGAACGCGGCTGAGTTTGTTCTGGGTCCGTCGGCACGTTCTCCCGGCGGACGTTGTTCGAGTTTAAAGAACCCTGAGTTTGTTGTCTCTGTGCGTTATTATAAGCGCGTTTTCGGCAGTTTTCGATCGTGTGACCTTGCCGTTTGCAATAATTACAGGATATGGAAGAATATTGTGTATTCTGTTGATTTGACTGTTGTGATTGGTTAGGTTGTTTATTTGACTGTTGGGGTTGGTTTTGGGAGTGTTGGGGCTGATTTTGGGACTGTTGTTGTTGGTTATTGTAGGCTCGTTGTCTGGAATTTTCTACTGTGTGTCCCTGGCGTTTACAATGTTTGCAAAATGTTGGAAGGTATTGTGCGTTCGGTTGATCAGGTGGTCGCCTGTTTGGGGGTTGTGGTAGGTTATTGCGAGCGCGCTGTCTACAATTGTCGTTTGGTTGATTAGGTTGTCGAGGTTGGTTATTGTTTTGTGTATTTCGGGTTTTACGATTTAGGAATTCTCGTTCTTCTGTAAGGGCTATTTCGATTGCTTCTTCTAAAGTATTTGGGTGTGAACCGGCTACTCTGAATTCAATTTCTGGGATCAAGTCTCTAACAAAGCATTTGAGTACGTTGGTTTCGACTGCTGTTATCATTCCGGCAGCATCGTCTGTGCTTGAGTTATTGATAGCCTGTGTTGTGTTGTGTAATATATCTTCGACTCTCGCGCTATAATCTAAAACACGTTGGTCGCTTTTTTGTTTGACATTATTCAACTCTGCTTGCCATTCAAAAATTGATTTTTTAGGTAAGAAAGCTCGTTTTAAGACTGTTAGGATTTCATCGATACTGTTATATTCTTTGCTTCCGAAGTAGGATTCAGCTGTTCCATAGATTTTAGTTCTAATCATTCGCGTTAAGACTGGACGTTGAGCTGGTTTAACGAGAGGTTTAGCATTTTCACAGCTCCTTATGAAGTTATTTATGTTGAGGTTTTGTCCATTAAAGTATGGGATTGTATCTAATATGTCTTCAAGAGACCAGTATGAGGTGTCTGTTTCGTTTTCGGGTGGAGTAGGCATTTTGCGAGTTTGTGAGTTAGATTATTTCGTTTGAGATATGTGTATGTGCTTATTATAATTATAGATAACTTACAAGCTGGTGATGAGAATTATGAAAATTTTCATTCTAATACGGATCTTAGTTGATTTTGGAGATGAAGTTGTTGTGTTGGACTGCGTCGGATGTCGGATGTCGAGAAGTCGTCGAGAAGAGTATAGATGTCACGGCTCAGGAATCTGGATTTGTTGTAGCGAGATCGCTAATAGTTGGATTCAGATGAATCTTTGTGGGGCTAGGTGCCTTTGAGGATGTTGTCGAACTTCTTTTCTTTTAACAACTTTGATTTTATTGCTGGGTTGTTTTCTTCGATTTTGTAGAGGTAGTTGAAGAACTATGTGTCACGTTCTCACTTTGATATCTTGTAGATTTGGTATATTTAGTAGATTTAGTGGATTTAGTAGATTTTGTGATTTGGTGGATTTTGTTAATTTAGTAGATTTGGTTGATTTAGTAGATTTTGCTGATTTAGTGGATTTGTTCTTTATGACTTGTCACAAAGATTTAGGGTGTGGTAGATCTTCCACGAAGAGTTGCACGTTCGGAAATTTGTAATCACTTGTATCACGTGTATGTAAAGATGTAGAATTCACTTTTCGTCACTATATATTCCGGTAAACGAGGTAGTTCCGCTGCCACCAATGTAATGAATGGAGATAGAGTTGCTACCGATGTAATGAATAGAGATCGTTGTTCTTATCGGTAAGATAGAGCTATCGTTGAGTTCGTCCCTCGTTTTACACCTTAAGGTAACCGGATTTCAGGTAATAGGAGATTGATGTGAATTTATATATAATAACAGAATAATGGTTTATTACTAGTGATTACAGAGATGGTAGAACCATCTGTACACGTTATTGAGTACGAGTGATGAGTGATTTTGAGTTAGCGTTTTATAATATCGAGAGCTAGTTAGGAGTGAGTGCTCTCTTTGACGATTTTGGTGCAAGTGCTGGAGCGACTGCTCTCGTTAATAATTCTGATCGAAATGCCCGATGCAAGTGCAATGACAATAATTCGCTACTGATGAGCTGAATAATTAGATCATCTTTTCCATTGTCCCGGGCATGAGCGTGCCTATAGGTAGGGATGAAGTTCTGGGAATGTAAGGATGGAAGCTCTTTCTGGTTAGAGACAGTGAGACTGGATGCATGCAGGATGTTATTTCTTCGGTATTGATAGTGAGGGTATGAAGATGAGTATCGGGTAGGTATAGAGTAGGTATGGAATACGTAACACTAGCGCTCTTCATTATTCACTATCATTCCGTTGTATCATCTCATCTCTGCATCTTATTTGTATTCTTACCGCTTCTGTAGTATTCTAACTATATTACTATTAGCTACACGGAAAAAATGTCGGGTGAGCCAACAGCTACGGCCGCACACTCGAAAGCACGGAGCGTTGTGCGACCACAGTTTGGTGTCGCTGCAATCTCCTTGCGGGCAGTCTGCTCTCCTTCTTCGGTGCGGCTGCAGCCCCGAAACGTTGGTGAGGCGACATGCAGGCGAGCTGCCTTCCCGAATCTGGTCGTGCCGCCGCACCGAAAAGCGGTGGCGCTGCGCGACCCTGTGGTAGTGCTGTCGCTTGCCCAACATTTTTTCCGTGTACCTTTATTTTGCAATGTACATATTACTGCCTTGAAGCTACAGTCGTGAAACTATAGTTGTACTAGACGGATACTGTATTGTAAATTGTAAGTTAGTGTAAATCTTTTTGTCATTTTATTTTCTACTGTCGTTTGCCCCTTGGCCTAATTGTAGGCTACGGCATAATAAATTATATCTATCTATCTGTCTATCTATTTTTCTTCCGGTCACTACACATCTGGGTTCCGCTAATCCACAAACTTTGTCGACCCATATCTCCAAGTGAGGTAAATAAATTTTCACTTTTTTTTTAAACGGAAGGGAAAAATTCAGAATTATGATGGTACTGGGTGAAAGATCAAAAATATTACAAAAACAAATATTTAAAAAAAAGGCATAAGAAATGGAAATTTTTTCGAGAACCGTTGATTAGGCTTGGCTTATCATATCCCTATTCGGAGGGTTCAAGATATAATATGAAAAATTCCTAAACTATAGGAATATTGAACTCGTCAATGACATTTTAGTAGTTGGCTGATCAATTGACTTGGGCATTAGCATATTTTAATAGCAAAGTATTTGAATGTAATAAGTTATTGATAAAGTTTGTTACTCCCTATGGATATCGCCGACAAGGTATGAAACATTGGCTAGTAGGCAGGGTCTTACTTTCGCGACTTGATAAGGCTATTTTCATGGGAATAATCTTTTTTGCCCAACGGTTTGCAGATTGATACAAGTTCATATGATCGATTAATATTGTTTTCGATGATAAGCATTTAATGTGAAAAAAGTTTCATTGCATTGAATGTATTTCAATTCACAGAACCAGAACTATTGACTCGGTCGGATAAATCTCCTCCGCAAAGAGTATCTCCGAAAGCAGGATCTAATAAGTCCCCTCCGCAAAGAGTATCTCCAAAAGCAGGGTCTAGTAAATCTCCTCCTCAAAGAGTATCTCCAAAAGCAGGATCTAATAAGTCTTCTCCGCAAAGAGTATCTCCAAAAGCAGGGTCTAATAAGTCCCCTCCGCGAAGAGTATCCCCAAAAGCAGGGTCTAATAAATCAAAAAAGGATAGTGACTGTTCAACCTCCTATGTGGATTCTCTAAAAATACAAAGTGAGTTTCTATATTTTGGACGAACAAATTTGAAAAAAAGTTCATCTATTTCTAAATACTCGCTTTCGATATTGCAACCAAATAGTTTTTTCAACTGATTATGACTGTATATAACTACTTTTCGAATGTAGCGGTAACGCATTGACTATTTCGATTCATTAACAGAAGTATCCTATTCCTCTTCTAAATCGCTTCCTGAGAAAATTTTGGAAAATCGGCCTAATAACACCAAAAGGGATCATAATGACACTCTAGTCTCGGACACGGATTCTCAAAACAGTGGACGTAAGTTTCTATGTTTTGGACCACCGACTTCAAATAGTATATTGTGTATCAAGGAGGCTAAGTTGGTCTTTATACGCCGAGCGTGATGTTTGCAGTATTCGTCTTCGACGTTCGCGCGCCAAAGGCCTTTGGCGTGCGAACGTCGAAGCCGAATACTGCAAACACGCGAGGTGTATGAAGATCATAGCCTCCGTGGTACACACCATATTTTATGTAACGCGGCGCGATTTACAAGCGAAGGTGTTTGCCTCGTTCTGAAAACATCGCGTCCATTGAACTAATGCCAACCTCCTTCAAGTTAGTATGCTAAGAAGATAATGCAGAATAAGTTCCGACAGTCGTGTTCATTATTTACCTGCAGAGAGGCATCTAATGACTCTTTTATGTTCCTAGGACAATAAAATAAGCAAAACGACTCGCACCACTATCTTTTTTTTCACTGATCAATAAGCGCCTACTTTATGTTCTCCGAACAAACCTCATAAAGCGCGTAAATCGCGCCTGTGTTACATAAAAGAGCTTATCTCTTTCTCAATTCCTACGCTTTTGATAATGTAACCATATAATTTTTTCTGCTAAACATCAGCTTCTGTATCTCCCTGTTTTGATGTAGAGATAATGCACTGACTTTTCCAATTCATAAACAGAAGTGTCCAGTTCCATTTGTGATTCACCATGTCCATAAAAAATTGAGGAAAGACTTAAATAGCGTAGTGAAGGGTCGTGACGTCACTCCAGTCACCGATACGGATTCTCGAAATAGTGAACGTAAGCTTCTGTTTTGGATCAACAGCTGGAAAAGGCTTCATTTATGAGTCCCTAGGCTTCAGATAATGAAACCAATAGTATATTGTGCATCAAGGAAAGAAAATAGGTGATTTCTGCCGAGTGTGAAGTTTGCAGCCCGAGGCGAAGCCGAGGGCCGCACAATCACACGAGGTAGAAAGCACCTATTCTTCCTTGATGCACACGATATTTTTTATCACACATGCACGGAAACACCGATTTTCCGACCCGTATTTCCGAACTATAGTATTTTTTCAACACGTGCATGTAATAGGCCCTTTTTCTTGCATGTGAAACGAATAGAAAATTGGTCATTTCTAGCGTGGACTCCATTACCTCCCTAGGGAGGTAATGGATCTATTACTACCTTCTGAGAGACGGTCTCGAAGGTTCTCAAATATTTCAAAATTTTCACTGAAGGAATCGAACCTTCTAGAAAGATGTGGTATTGCGTTTCGTCCGGGTGTACTCGGCCGGACTCGTCAGTAGGACTGAGAGCCGAGCACACCGTGCGCTAGACGCGGGGTGTCCGGTAGTGGATATTGGTAGTCGCTTGTGATCGGTATATATACTGAGCGTAGTCCTAGTATGGGACTAGCGAGAGCGAAGCGAGTTGGATGCGCCGCGTAGTTAGCGTGGAGAGAAACTCTGAAATATTATTGTGTCGCCACACCACTTTCCAAAATTTCCAAAAATTTCCATAAATTTCAAAAAAGTTCCGAAAATTTCCGAAAATTTCCAAAAATTTCCATAAATTTCCAAAAATTTCCATAAATATCCATAAATATCCATAAATTTCCGAAAATTTCCAAACTTTCCAAAGTTTCCAAAATTATTGGAAATTCTCAAAATTTCCCAAAATTTCGGTCGTGCATGCGCGAAAAATAGGGCCTATACATGCACTCGTTGAAAAAATTACGGTGTGCAACAAGGGGGGGAGGGTCATTTCCCCCCCTTGTTGTACAATGTACTTTTATTCCGTCCGATGGCGCTTCGTAGGGAGTGAAACGCTATTTTCTTCCCGCTCCCTAGGGAAGAAAATAAACTTCCACGACATGCGCATGCGCGAGTTCATCTTGTGTACCACGGGAGACAAAATGCCATTTTACTCTCGCATAATAGGGAGGAAAATCGGGTTTTCCGTGCATGTGTGATAAAAATAATTTTTTTTTTCTCACTGATTATCATTTTCTGTCACTCTTTTTTTTAATGTAGTAATGCATTGAATTTATTCGATTTACAAACAGAAACACCGAGTTCCTCTTCTAAATCGCGTACCCCGAAAAGATTCAGAAAACGTTCTAATAATACAAGGACTCCCGACAATACCCCGATCACTCATGTGGATTCTGAAAAAACACGACGTAAGTTTCTACATTTTAGACGAAATGGAACATCGTTCCATATAACTTATTAGAAAAATTACCTATACCGACGAATTATTCACCACACCCCGGACCATCAATTGCAAAAAAGGCTTATCTAAATTTAAACCTCCAGGCTTCAAAACCAATAACAAAACCATACGTTCTTACCTTGCTAAGTGTGAAACCAAATCATTTTTCCTGCGATAGCTATCATCTTCTATGACTGCTCATTGTGCACGGAAAAGGTTTCGGGAATGCTGCAGCGCCAAGCGGCAGAACGGTGAGTACGCGCGTTTAAAGACAGGCGCTGTCTCCGCGACGGAACGCTGCGTTCCCTCGCGAGAAAGCTGGAGGAACGAGATTTCGGAGACGGCATGCAGCGTTCCCGCGAGGGAACGCAGCGTTCCGTCGCAGAGACAGCGCCTGTCTTTAAACGCGCGTACTCACCGTTCTGCCGCTTGGCGCTGCAGCATTCCGGAAACCTTTTCCGTGTGGAGGGCTTTAGCTCTTGGTTCAAATCAGCATTACCATTTTGTGATCTATTCGATCTTCCTTAGTTTGAGCTCTTGAATACATGCAGGATTTTTTTCAATATATGCTGTGACGTTGCACTTTGTGCAAGCGTCCCAGGGGCTACTGAACGAGATAACGAGTATGCACGGTCGGCAGGCTATCTAGGATGAGCCAAGACAGAATTAGGCAGGGTATCATATTTCTAATCCTTTTTTGTTTGTATCACTTCTCTTTTTATGAAACTTGTTCTACGCGCCTCGGCGCACAACGGAGTCAACATCCACCGAGGGAACAACCTCCCTAGACTCGCCAGCGTTGCATCGACGATGGCCTTATCGTACAAAGACTGGATGCCGCGATGATAGCGTATAGGGCTGAGCGAATTAAGTAGCTCACTACAGCCTCCTTCATTGACGACTATTCAGCCTGGAGCTGAACCAGAGGAACAATATCTACCCTCCTGATTATCGTACCGTCGACGTGTTGGCCAAGAAAGCTCACGAATATCGTCTCGACAAAGAGCAGCTACCTCGTGTGAGGAGGTTCTGGTGACCTTCCGCGACGCAAATGGTGCAGCCGAGGCGAAGACCCGGTTCAGGATCGCCCTGACTGCAGCCAGATCCTCCAGTTATGAAAACCTTAGGATGAGTGGACGACTGGAGAGCTCCTCCGACTCGACGAAAATCAGCGAGTAAGAAAACTACGATAGCAGTAATGCCGGCCTTCACTACGATTGTTACAGCTCCGTTGCGACACGATTTCGATTTTGAAATTAGCGCGCCTTAGTTCGTCCGACCTACAGAAATCAGCTGAGATCGCTGCCAGGACCCGGACGAGTTACGATCCAGATCTAGAAGAAAGCATAATTCCGTCAGCAGGATCCTAGCGTGACACCCGAAGACTGTCCGTTAGACCCACCCCACTTACGTCGCCTAATTAGGCCAATCACAGGAGCACGTGAGAACGTTCGCAACTCATCACCTAGCGAGCCAAAGGGAGCACCAAGGATCCGTCTCTTCTACGTTCGACTGCCGACTGTGCCGCACGCAATTATCGTATCGTCTCGAGTTTATATTTTATTGGAGTCCGAATTTTTGAATAACTCAGAGTCCTTTTCCAAATTCAGAGTCCATTGTTAATTTAATTAGTTTATTAGTGAAGTGCAGTGCCTTGAGGCCAGAAACAACGTAAGGTAAGCCTGCATAATTTATTGTAAAGTCACGAACTAATTCTTGATTAATTGTATGGTATCGAGTACGAATTCTGATTATAGGGTATAATTTTCTACGCAGGCGTTGGGCCATCAGGTCTCGTGGTGCTGTAGTATCTGATTGCTTCTGTTTTCTTTAATAATATCGTCTCGTGCCGAATCATAACATTTTTTGGCTTAATTATTAAGTTAATTCGTGACTGGCTGTCTTTTTGGTTGCTTAAGCATGCTTTGAGGCGAAGTCCTCGAGCAATCTAGTACAAAATTCGCTATTAATTGGTTATTGCGGACCTTAGTGTCCTATTCTTTGTAGTTGAGCTACTATCTTTCTTGATTTTTTATTAGTGAGATATTAGTAATTAATTCTATAATCTGTCTTGGCTATCCTGGGCATTCCGAACGTAGTTGTAGCCGTGGAGAGCATTATTATCGTCCCGTTTTCCTTTTTTTTATATTATATATTTTGTTCTGGGAAATTATCCACGTTAGAATTAAGTAATTTGATAAAGTTTGATCGTTCTGGGGTAATCCCCGATTTATGTCGTTACTTGTAATTCGGTAAAATATTTATTAGCTCGTATTGAGCGCAATCTTCGTTAAATTAGAGATTTGTTAATTATTGGCTCGAATCTATTATTCTCTGAATTAAAGAACTCTTGTTAATATATCGCATCGAAATTGATATTCTCTCGATTAAAGACTATTGTTAATATTATCGTATCGAGCTAATGTGAATCTAATTTATGAAGTTTTGATTAAAAACGCAAATACCGTATCGATTCAAATCTATGTTATTTCATTGCATAATTCTTTTTCCACCTGGTAACCTAGCCCCCTCTACCCTCTGATTTATAAACTGAACTAGCCGAAGCACATCCGTCATAAGTCTCTGATAAAATTAGTGTTTAATTAATAACTGACGCTGTTCGCGTCTGGCGCCCAACAAAAGTCTGATTATTATTGATATTCCTAATTTTGGTGATTTTATTATTATTTGAGTAAAACTAGAGATAAGCGCCGTAGGGTAACGCGAGGAGTTTTTCTTCTTCCTCCCCTTTCGAAAGGAAATCGCGGTTACAATGCATAGTATGGAATGCGCTCTCATTTTAGGCGTACTGCAGCTGACAACGCCGAATAGCGAGACTGAGCACACTGTGCGAGAAAAAGCAAGAGCTAAGCTATATTCCAGTAAGCCATCGAATAGTATTATATTCAGCCAATAAAAACATAACAGTTTGCGAGTGTGATTCGTACAAAGAAATATGAGTTTTATTTTTTTAGGTACAGGAACTGCGAAGGCAATTTTGGACGCCCTAAGCCAGGTTGAAAAAAATATTTAAAAAAAAATTCGAGGCTTGAAATACGACATGGACAAGAAGTTCGAAAGCGTTTCTGATACTCTGGCACTCAACAGTGATACAAAAACGGCGAAGGACCTATCAGAAACAATTACAACAGCTCTCGGGGTGAAGCTCCCCATAGATAGCGTTCAACAATTTGACAAATTCAATAATGCCATACGAACTAACGACAATGGAAAAAGCAAACCTGCTGTGGTGAGTACTAGTTTTATATTTTCAATCAAACATACCATGGAAATTAGATACTTGTAGGAATAAAAAAACTTCCATCAAACCAATTGAAGTTTTCAATTCTTCCAGTTGTTACTAGCAGGGTTCCTAAACTACGGCGATACTAGCAAGCCTCGCGAGTTAGGGTTTTGCTCTTAGGAGCGGTCGAAATTTCCAGAATTCATTCAGGCCGTGTTCCGATATCAGCTTGAAGCGCTGAAAATTTAGAGAGAGAGAGACGGAGCTTGGGGAAAATCAAGAAGTGTGACAGTGACACAAGATTACTGGCAGCGCTTTAAGCTAATATCGGAACGCACCTTCATAGTATTGTTGTGGGAAAACAACTGATTGGAACAGGAAGAGAACTCCGCTTGATTTAAATTTGATGAATTTATTTACATTTCAGGTAAAATTTATGTTATCCAAAAGTAGAGGAAGTTCTACATTAAGTCAAGCGATCGCTGCAATTTTATCAAGCCTGATGTAAAAAAAAGTTCAATTATGCTATAGTGGGTGTGGACGTGTCCAAAAAGCAGTCTGGAAAAAAAAATTTCAGCCAAACAGAGGTGTTCAAGCTGATGGAAGGTATTCTTGTCGAACTAAGCTCGTATCTTTTATAATACACGGACAGCTAATTGATCTGTTGGCAAGTGGGTCAATTTAAACCACACTTAGTGACCAGTTTCTCGATGTTATTCAACTGTTTGGAAATCTTCTAAATCTAAAAATTAGGAGATTCCCTACCCATATAAATAAGCTCACCTATGACTTAACCATTCTCTAATGCAGATTTTTTACCTCAAGTACCTGAATATATATCGTTAGCTGTATAGAAAAGTTACGTAACTACAAAAAAAAAATGATGAAAAGTGAAGAAATGAAAAAGAAATGGAGATATGCGATTTTACTCAAATTTTCGATACCTGGAAATATTGGTAGTTACGTGACTTTTCTATTTAGGTAATGATATCTGTACAGGGTGTCCCATTTTGAACAATCTAGCTGAATATCTCGAAAAGTAATGGTTGTAGAGAAAAATGTCTGGGATGAAATTTGTTGGGCTCTGTGAGGGACATTTGATAATGCTATGGGTTCTGAATTTCGATGGGGTTTTTATAAGGTAACTTCAGTTTTTCAAATGGAAACCCCTATTTTTTGATGCAGATTCGAAATCTACAGAAAAAATACAATACTTTTGTGGAAAACTTTTTTTTTCTAAAAGTTCCATTTCTCATCTTTAATTGATTGAATGATTTTTTTCTTTTGCAATGAAGAAAACTGCCATTGAAAATATGAGGTAAAATAAAAAGATATCAGGAGTAAAATTGAACCACTGGATCATAGAAGGGCATATAATAGTATATTGTGCATCAAAGGAAGAAAATAGGTGATTTCTGCCGAGTGTGAAGTTTGCAGCCCGAGGCGGAGCCGAGGGCCGCAGAATCACACGAGGTAGAAAGCACCTATTCTTCCTTGATGCACGCGATATTTTTTATCACACATGCACGGAAACACCGATTTTCCGACCCGTATTTCCGAACTATAGTATTTATTCCGTCCGATGGCGCTTCGTAGGGAGTAAAACGCTATTTTCTTCCCGCTCCCTAGGGAAGAAAATAAACTTCCACGACATGCGCATGCGCGAGTTCATCTTGTGTACCACGGGAGACAAAATGCCATTTTACTCTCGCATAATAGGGCGGAAAATCGGGTTTTCCGTGCATGTGTGATAAAATAGTATATTGTATACCAAAGAGGCAAAGAAGGTCTTTTAACGCCGAGCGTATATTTGCAATACGAGTCGTAGACGAGTCGAAGACGAGTATTGCAAATACGCTCGGCGTAAAAGACCTTCGCCTCCTTGGTACACACGATATTTTATACAACAAAAGTATGTTTTACAAGTTCATGCTCGATCCGGTACACAAAGTCGACGGACATACACGCATAGCAACGCATAACAACGCGATTTGAAGGCTACGGCGCGTACATTAGAGACCACTTTTAACTCCTAAGACTCAAAAGTAGCCAAAAGTGAACTGTCCGCATGCGCATTCGCAGACTCGCTCAACTGTCTCTAAAACGCCAACTTTGTGTATCGAAATCGAGCATGAAAAACGCGTGAAACATGCTTGCGTTGCATAAAGAAATATTCCTCGATTTTTTTTTTTTCATAATACGACCCTTTCAATCTTCAAATCGCGGGAAAAGAAGATCAAAACATGAAGAAGAGTGGCAGCAAAATCGCCGAAAAACTAATCGAAGCAAGGTGCTTACATTTTTATTAAATAACTCAAACTAGGCTGAATAACTGAATCGACTCGTCCTACAGTATTAATAATTTGCACATATGTTTAAGCAAGATGAATATGTAATTTTTCTAGGGGGAACAGTATGTCGCAACTAGCCAGATACTTGTAATGTCTAAATCTTTCGAGCCCGTCCACTCTTGCTGTAAATTCGAGAAATGTTATGAGAAAATAGGAATTCCACGACAAGAGAAGTTGCATTCGGATTTTTGGAGTCTAGGCGATTATGATAAACAAAATATTCTATTGAGCAGCTTGATGAAATATGCAGATCCATTGAATGTTAAATCCGTCGAGCAACAAAGGTTGATAAAATGGAATTATCTATTTCATAGTGATGACAAAAATATTATCGTCTGCAAAAAGTTTTTAAGTGATGTACTACGCATAGGATTCAAAAGGCTACAAACTGTACAAGCGAAGATTTTAAATAAAAAGGGTTTAGATGATAAAAGAGGTACGCATGGTAATCAAGCCGAAAAATTAACAAATGTCGTTGAGGAATTAATTCGAATTCATTGCGAAAGTATTCCGCATCGCAAATTACACTATAAGAGAGAATCGACTTCTTTGAATTATTTTAAAACTTCGGAATTAAACTTAAAGACTATGTTTAAATTATTTAGCGAATTCTATCAAGGCGTCACGCGAGAAAATGAAATTCCAATTGGTGAATCCACTTATGCAAAGTTCTTTACTCGTCATATTCCTTTCACGTTTAAATTACCTCGTACAGATGAATGCAATGATTGCTTCACGAGTGAGCATAGTAACGTACAATCTGAGCATAGAATTGATCACAAAAAAAAAATCCGAAGAATATTTAACTTTAAAAAAGAGACTTCTATCTGAAAAAGGTGTTTTGTGTTGCGAGTTCGACTATGCTCAAAACCTACCGTTACCGAAAATCCCTGTTTCTGACCAATTTCACAAACGATTACTTTGGCTATATCTTTTTAACGTGCACGTGCATAACACCGAAGCGAGCTATATGTTCCCTTACCTTGAAGGAATTGCGAAAAAGGGTGCTAATGCAGTTTGCAGCTTTCTAGATTATGCAATAAATCTCCAATTCGATCCTATACTTCATTCAAAAATAATTCTATTTTCTGACGCTCCTAGTGGCCGAAATCGAAACTACACTGTTTTATTTTTTTGAATAATGTTGTCAATTGGATTAAATATTGAGATTTGGCATATTTTTCCTGTCCGTGGTCATTCTGATTCAGCGCCGTACTTCTGCCTAGGCAAACTAGGCAGTTGCCTAGGGGCCCACTTTGTAGGGGGGCCCCGCCAGGGGCCGAAATGGTATGCATGGAGGACAACGACACCGGACATAAAAAAAAATTTCAATTTACTTCATTGTTCCTGTCTACAGGGGCGAATTTACCAATAGGCAGAGCAGGGCGAAACATTTTTGGGGGCGGCAAATTCTCTTATGGCACTGTGTCTCTCACGCTGATTTAGTGTGTTATAGCACTATCTCTCTCACAGCAAAACCCAAAACAACCCATCAAAAAACAAAACAAACCAAACCAAACCAGCCCAGAAAAACCCAAAACAACCCAGCAAAACCCAAACAACCAAAACAACCCAACACAAATTAATGGCATAATACATTTTACAACTTTTATAATTTTTATGAATTGTATAAATATGAATAAAATAAATATGATAAATAAAACAGATAAATTATTCATCATGAAGTTATCACTCGAACTAGGTAATATTAGAGGAGGGGCTCTATGGAGGGTAGAGATAAGGAGAACGAACTCCGTACTTCGAGTACGGAAACGGTTGCAGCTGAAATTTCACACTATAGTGGTGTTAGCTTTATCTGCTAGGGGAGCTTGCATCGATATTTCTATTATGCTTTCAAAGTGATCAGTTGTTTATTGCGCGGCATGTGTGTGAAGTTATAAGTTCGAATTATTGCTCGATGCGCCGCTTAGCGGAAAAAGTGGATTCTACTATTATATTAATTTTTGGATAGCTTACAAACAGCGAGTTCGTCCTCCGTATCTCCACCCTCCATAAGGGGCTCTATCAATCAAGTCGAGTCAGTCATTGTAATGACTGATAGAGCCCCTCCTCTAATAAAACAAATGAACTTCATAAAATTATGTCAGTGAATAAAATAAAATGAATCCAGTGAATAAAGATCGAGATCAACAAAATGAAAAACATGATTAAAATGAATGAAGTAACAGAATATATAAAATTAATAAAACGAATAAAGTAAATGACATCGATTACATAAATAATTATTAACAATATTATAGTAAAAAATAACTGTCAATGTAATACAATATTTTTCATATAATGTGTAACGTTACCATTTTTTCCTCAGTTTTCCGTACGTGTCTACGGTAGGTGGAGTAGGCGTTTTAGTGACTGTCGATGTTCGCGCGATCTTAAAAGTCCTACCTCCCTGTTTCGTATACAATGTACTATTGTTGAGTTATTCTTGGTATGGTGTCGTGCAATAATCGTTCACTGTAGAGTTTTTCACTGGGTGATAGCAGGAATTTAACATAGGCGCTATAAACACCACACTGCCTACACGCCCTAGCAGTTTTGACCATACGTATTTTATCTACGGTTTAAACACACTATATAAAAATCTTCCTTGTTTCAAACCCGGTTGCATTGTATAGCTTGTCACTACGTCTAAGCTCGCGTTAATACTGTGTGCGAGAAAGTTGTGTCAATTCGAATTTTCTGGCTGAACAGTTTCATTTTCGATGTGAATTTGCTGAGGCAAGAGGCAATAGGTATAACACGAAAAGGTATGTTCACATTTATGTAATTTTTTTTAACTATTCGAGCTAAATCACGTGACTATTAGTCCATTACTCATTATCCTCAGATAAAAAAATAATTACTGTTGTCTGACGTCAACAAAAAACTAAGCGGGTTCCAAAAAAGGAAAAGAAATAAGGAGAAATTGAAGAAGGAAAAAGAGCTTCTTCAGAATGTACCTAAGTTGGACTCGTTCTTCGCCTCTTCCAAACCTAGCACTAGTGCATCAGCTTCTAGTGATTTGAGTGACGACCACCAAACAACAAGTGTACCTGACGAGCTACCTCAAATTCCGCAAAACTTAATTTCTGAAAACCTCGAAGCAGTCATCGGAGAAGATTCTGGTGAACATTCTGAATCGCATGCCGACACATGCCTTACAGTCCCATCATTCCCATCTGTTAGTGACGATCCTGCCGAGTGGATCCTGAACGATGCAGCACTCGAATACTTGGTTCAAAATGGCGTGAAACAAAATATGGATGCCAACTTATCTTCTTCAAAGCGCCAGTATACGGATATAATCAGGTATCTATCCCTTTCACTCTTTAGCCGAACATTGACCAATGGTGAAAAACGACCTCGGCCTTGACTAGTATTTTCGAAGAGCAAGGGTACCGTATTTTGTGCACCCTGTAAGATGTTTGGAAAATCAGGGTCGCTAGCTAATGATGAAGGCTACAACGACTGGAAAAATGCACGTCAAAGAATGCAGGAACATGAAAATTCAGATAATCACAGATCAGCATTGGCGACGCTGTTAGCGAGGAAGGAAACTGCCGGTAGAGTTGACAAAAGTCTTGTTCTTCAAACGGAAGAAGAGATGAAATACTGGCATGAGGTTTTGAGGCGTATTGTGGCCGTTGTGAGGTCACTATCTGCACGCGGATTGCCTTTCAGAGGATCACATGAGAGATTTGGATCAAGAAACAGCGGGAACTATGTGATGACCTTAGAGCTTTCGGCTGAGTTCGATCCGTTTCTGGATGTGCACATAAAACGCTTTGGAAACAAAGGATGCGGCACAACATCATATCTCTCGTCCAGGATATGCGATGAAATTATCGACATCATGGCAGAAAAAGTCATAAGCACGATCGTGACTGAGATAAAGCATGCCAAGTATTTTTCCATCTCTGTCGACTCAACGCCTGACATCTCCCACATAGATCAGCTTTCATTCATCGTACGATATGTGTCTGCAGAGGGATGTCCTGTGGAACGGTTTTTGAGATTCATACCAAATTGTGGACATAAAGCGGAAGACCTTGCTAACGTGGTTCTCGAGACGTTGAAAAATCACGATTTGGATATCGCCAATTGTCGCGGACAGTCTTATGACAACGCCAGCAACATGTCGGGTGTATATTCCGGTCTTCAAGCGAGAATAAAGAAAGTGAATCATCTGGCAGTTTTCGTCCCGTGTTCAGCGCACTCGCTAAATCTTGTCGGATCATGTGCTGCTGAGTGTTGTGGAGCTGCTATATCTTTCTTCGGTACTTTACAAGCATTGTACAATTTCTTCTCGGTCTTAACACACAGATGGGAAGTTTTGTTATCGAAACTAAAGCCAAATGCAACAGTTGTGAAGAGCCTTTCTCAGACAAGATGGTCTGCACGAGGTGACGCCTACCGAAGTCTTTGTGGCTCCTGGAATGAGATCATGGCAAGTCTTCAAATAATCGCCAGTGACACAAGTCAAAAACCATCTACGCGTTTTGAGGCTTCGGGTCTTCGGAAATCACTTGACTCTCTGGAAATGTGTTTCCTGACCATGCTGTGGAATGACATCTTGGAAAGATTCAACAGAACTAACAAGTGTTTGCAATCTGTGAACATCGAGCTTCATACGATCGCCGAACTTTATCAGTCGTTGGTAACATACCTAGAAGATGTGAGGAAAGTCGGTACCTTTGATTATTATGAGTTAAAAGCTGTGGAAACAAGCGGTGAACATAACTATGCATACGATATGAAGAGGAAACGTAAGCGAAAAGTCCAGTTTGACGAAGTAGAAGGAAACGAGATCGAAGTCGCACGATCCGGCAGGGACGAATTCAGAGTTACCGTTTTCAACGTCATTATCGACAGGTTGGTTGCAGAACTACAAAGACGTGGTTCTGCTTACGAGAACTTGAGTAAAAAGTTTGATTTTCTCATGAAGCTACATAGCTTGGAACCTCAAGATATCCGCGAAGGCGCACGGAACTTGAAAGCCTTCTATTTAGGAGATTTAGACGGGTCTTTGGAAAACGAGTGTCTGCACCTACGAGCTCATTTATCGTCCACTGAGGCTACACGGGGAAAACAATTATCGGCCCTGGAGTTATACAAGTACATCCTGGAAAAAGGCTTTCTGGACATTTATCCAAATGTGGAAATAGCGCTCCGGATGTTGTTGTTTACACCGGGGTCAAACTGCTCAGCAGAACGGTCGTTTTCAGCGCTAAAACGAGTGAAGAACTATTTGAGATCCACCACAGAGGAGATCAGGCTCAATTCACTCTCTGTGCTGTACGTAGAGTCAGAAGTAATGCAGTCTGCGGACTGTAATGAGGTAATCCGTTCCTTTGCAGAGAAGAAGGTTCGTCGCATAGCAATGTAAGCGTATGCTTACAAACGAAGAACTTCCTTGCATATAATTTCGTACTTATCTGTGATATTTCTAAGTCTGCTTGTTTATTTTCCAAGGTCGATGTACGTTAAATAAATGAAAAATGAATAACATTTTTGTTTTATTCAATTATTTAAAAAAAAGGGCCCTGACTCTGTTACCCGCCTAGGGGCCCTAGGTTTCTATGTCCGGGCCTGCCTGTAGAACGATACTTGTGTCATTTGATTAACATGGGATTTTCGCCCTTTTTAGACTTTAATTTTTTTTTCGCTTACTACTTTCATTACCTCGTCAAATATTGTTGATTCTACTACTGTTCTGAGCTGTTTCGATGGACATATTTTTACATTGGTGAAAAAAAAAAATTTTATAAGTTTTGAAGTTTTTTTCAAAATTTATTTTTACTGTATTTCTCAGTAATTTTCGAATATTTTTGGATAATAAACAATGCGGTAAAATAGTATATTGTATACCAAGGAGACAAAGAAGGTCTTTCAACGCCGAGCGTATATTTGCAATACGAGTCGTAGACGAGTCGAAGACGAGTATTGCAAATACGCTCGGCGTAAAAGACCTTCGCCTCCTTGGTACACACGATATTTCATACAACAAAAGCATGTTTTACAAGTTCATGCTCGATCCGGTACACAAAGTCGACTGACATACACGCATAGCAACGCATAACAACGCGATTTGAAGGCTACGACGCGTACGTTAGAGACCACTTTTAATTCCTAGGACTCAAAAGTAGCCAAAAGTGAACTGTCCGCATGCGCATTCGCAGATCCGCTCAACTGTCTCTAAAACTCCAACTTTGTATACCGAAATCGAGCATGGAAAACGCGTAAAGCATGCTTGCGTTGCATAAAAACAATTTTACCGCTTTAAAACTCAAATTTTTTCTTTCCATCAATGTAAAAATGTGTCTATCGGAAGAGGTCAGAACAGTAGTAGAATCAACATTATTTGATGAGGTAATGAAAGTAGTCAACGAGAAAAAAATTAACGTCCTAAAAGGGCAAATATCCCATGTTAATCAAATGGGACAAGTATCGTCCTACAGGCAGGGGTTAATGGCACTTTAAAAAAAGAAAAAAACTAGCATAATTGTTTTTAGGCTATAAACTAATAATTCGGCCCATACCCAAGTAGAAAAAGTCAATTCGGGAAATAGCGGACACCCTAATATACATACAGTAAAACAGCATAATATTCCTGCATACAACGGATGCCTTTGCTACGATCAAATATTAATGGACACGTCGAAAATATGTGGGCCAATAGGTAATTGTATCCGTAATAAGTTATATATTTTCTGGGAATTATTCAGATCTAGTACATACTGTGACGTTGCATTTTGCAACTGTCACAGTCGGGCCACTCAGATCAGTGACGACGTGAGGACGGACAACTCCAGAAAGTAGCCAAGGTCTCAGGTCAGAATTTATTTAATTATCGCTTATATTATTTATCATTTCTTCCCTTCTATTCTATGAAATTCTGTGAAATGTCGACGCTCGGAGGACTACGCTAGGACGTCGAGGGATTCGCCCGACGTCTAAATCGAGGTCCTTTCCGAATTATTGGTTCCCGTCTCTCTCTCCAACGCTCTCAGTCGTGGATGCCGCAGGAAAAGTCGAATAAGGGCGACTCACTGAGTCCCTTCTCCCGTTCCCGCAGACTCCTCAGCCTGGTGCTGGACCACTTCCCGTCAACTATTTCTGGACGTCTCGGCAATGGTTGAATAGAGCAGGGCGAACACCCAAAAGTAACCCGATCAAAGCTTCCCGTTGCCGAAGACTTATCGACCTGGAGTCGAGCTAGACCATGTCATCGACTTTCTCGTCATCGTCACGCTATCGTGGGGTTACCCAAGTAAGGTCCCGATAGTAGAACTGCAATCGTATGATGCAGGCCTGTCCGTAAGCCTTCCATACCGCCCATGGGGAATTCTGGATGCAGATCCGGTTATTGGGGCATCAGAACTTCCGCCAGATCCACTAATTGGTCAGTTTTCTAGTTAAAGCGCAACTAGGGTGCACTTCATCCCGACGATGATCCCGAGGAGTCCCGAGACGAGAGACCAGAGCAGAAAAGAGAAGAGACGAGGAGAGAAACCGTCGAAGTCCCGTCTACTACATTTGAAATATCCCGCCGTACCGTATAGCTAACTACACGCCTGGACAAATATTCAAAACTCAGGCGAAATAGGACAACGTGTTCCCGAAAGTACGTCCAACCGTACTCGGCGCCTGATTGGTCGCCTAAGCTACGTGCGAAGATCGGCTCATGGCATGGAATTCCTGAAGCTATAAAATGTAGGACGACACAGGACTCGATCTACTTCTACGCTCGTCCGTCCTCACGTCAAGAACATCAGATCCCGACAGTGAATACCGATATCCCGACAATCCGATATACCGAGTTTCATAGTTCTATCTCTTTGCTATTCTGTTCTTTCATTCTTTCTGCTTTATTCTGTTATTTCTAGTCTTATATTATATTTAAATTCAGTTAAAAAGAACACTAAGTGTCTTTGTGTTAATCCCGTACTTGTACGAGGAATCTTCTATCTCATCGATAAGGTAAGACCTATTTTCTGTAAAACCACGAGCTGGTTCACGAATCCCGTCTAGTTATTTAGTCTATTATATATTATATATTTGGTGTGACGTAGGTCACGAAATAACGGAACGCAAGTCTTCGACTTCGTCCCGAGTTTTTAGTATTTTAGTAGCCTGATTAAGGACGGATTCACGAGCTAACTCGTGCTTAGCATCTCTTTGTGGGTTTTCTTTCCTTTATTCTATTCTATTCTTTCTCTTACGCTGCTTAACGCATGCCGTAGAGTCTAGTGACTATTCTTTTCTTAGTAGTGAATAAAATGATAGCGATCGACCTGTAGACGAATAATTTCTGGAGATAGCGAGTGTAGAAGCAAGCATTTGTTATTTAATTTATAGTTCTTAGTTATTAATATTCTGTTTGATTTATTCCGCATGATTATTATAATATAATATTATCGTCTGATATCTTTTCCCGTTTAATTGAATGGTATATTCCGTATTATATCGGATCGCATTGCTTTGATATTGTTGCTATTATTCTATGGTACTTTCTGTGAATATTATTTACGATCTAATCCCGATATTCTTGAAACTGTCTGAGGCATAACGATAATTTTGTAAATCGAGTTCTATATCCCGTAAAATACGGCAAATTTGTCAATAAATCAATCAGATATGAAATGTTAACCATTCTCGTCTAATTTGGCACCCCGCCCCTCTACCGTAATTAGTTGATTATATTCTGAGCTAACTGGCAAGTTCCGCCGTCAATCGTCTAGTATTTGTTATATTTATAATATTTCAAGTGACGTTTTCACGTCTGGCGCCCAACTCTAGTTTTTGGTCTTATTTCTTTAAATAATTCATTTCTCACGTATATTGACGCCGAAGTGCACGGATTACCGGGTTACCCCTTATCCCTGAAAAAGTGGTATTCGTTGCAATACACAAGCCGAAAATTTTACAAAACACGAGACATGAAGGTTTATTGTCGTGCCTGCAGTATATTGCACGTGCTTTACGGTAAAGAAGATTTTATTATTGCAGTATTTGACGTAAATTCGAATTATTACTTACTTCTTTTACCGAAGTTACAGCACAGGTAATCTTAGTAAGTGATCTATAAAATTTTTCCTGTATTTCACAGAACTAATTACACTGTAAGCACACTTTACCCTTACCGAATCGACAAACGCTACGTGCACGTGCAGGTTCCTTACAAGTGCGAAATTCATCTCGACACCAGCGCTCGCAGCGGCAGTTGTCGGTCGGTAAGGCTCTTAAACGTTGTACTTCTAGGATATAAAAGTATAGCTTCATTTTGCGACTAGGAGCTAAAAGTAAACTCTGCGCATGCGCATTCACAAACCCGCTCAGCTGAATACCCACTATTATCAACTTTGAAACCAATATCTATAAATTTTCAATAATTATTGATCAATGAAATTAATCACTCACTGTTGATTAGGGTGGGCCGAAAATCCGCTTTTTCAGAATTTCTATTAGTAATAGCAAAAATATAGTTGATTATACTTTAAAAAAAATTCGTGTGAAAGACTAAAATTTTCGGTCAACATCCTAGGCTCGCCCAACGCAATCAAAGATCAAAATGTTCAAAAAAATTTCTCGTTAACTTATTTCAATCGGAAATTTTATGCTCTACAAAAAAGGTCCTTATACAAAATTATTTCAGATGTACAGTTTCAGAAATAAACGCGACTTTAGGATCAAAATTGTAATTTTTGGCCATTTAAATATTGTTTATGGGTAAAAAACTATTCAAAAGGTCAAGGTTATTCGGAAAATTGAATTTCCTACAAAAAGGTATCTTGGTAAGATTTTTAGCGATTGATAATTATTAAGATAATTGCGATTTTTGTTCAAAAATTGGCATTTTTGACGGTAAATAATTTATATCTTTGTTGTATCTTACCAAGATACCTTTTTGTAGGAAATTCAATTTTCCGAATAACCTTGACCTTTTGAATAGTTTTTTACCCATAAACAATATTTAAATGGCCAAAAATTACAATTTTGATCCTAAAGTCGCGTTTATTTCTGAAACTGTACATCTGACATAATTTTGTATAAGAACCTTTTTTGTAGAGCATAAAATTTCCGATTGAAATAAGTGAACGAGAAATTTTTTTGAACATTTTGATCTTTGATTGCGTTGGGCGAGCCTAGGATGTTGACCGAAAATTTTAGTCGTTCACACGAATTTTTTTTAGAGTATAATCAACTATATTTTTGCTATTACTAATAGAAATTCTGAAAAAGCGGATTTTCGGCCCACCCTACTGTTGATTAATAAAATTTTTTGATCAACATTTTATTTAAAATTCATAGATATTAGTTTTGAAGTTGATAATAGCGGGTATTTAAGTTATATGAGTCGAATTTGTTGCGTTTATTATTTACGAATAAAAATCATCATTATTTTGAACAGTTCAATGGTTGAGGCTTGATAACTCCGAAACGGCTCGCTAGTACAGTTATTTTAGTCATAAATATGGCTTCTGTACCAAAAAAGTCGGAGCTTCGATTTTTTTTTGATCGCTTCATTTCGACGTCCTGAAAAACATATTAAAAATCGATCGCGTTCGCATCATTAAATATTCGAGGTCAAAGGTCAGTAAATTCGTTTTCTGCAATTATCTCGTTTCCTATGGCTCAGAAACCAATCGAGGTGGTTATCAAAATTAAAGATAACGAAATTATCCACAAAAAACGTCTCATTCATTTTTCACATACAATGGACGATTTACGGAATATAGGGCGAAGGATGTCTATGACGTGCGTAGTATCGGTGCGTAGGTCGGAGATAAATTGAGATTCCTATCAAAAAGGAAGATTATAAAATTTTCCACAATAAAGGTCTTATTCATTTTTTACGTACAACAAACCGTTTAGCAAAAACCTTGCTCCGCTACAATGTGCGTAGTCTGCGTTTTCGTACCACTTGCGCGGTATTTTTGCGAATACCTCGCTTTCTATGGCTCGGAGACCAATTGAGGATCAGCTAAAAATTCGAGAGTATAAAATTTTACACCAGGAAGATTAAATTCATTTTTTACGTACAATGGACTATTCACGGGATATAGAGCGACGAATATTCATAGAACGGGGTACGTTACGTTTTGGCGCCACCGTTTTGGCGCCGGTCATTTTGGCGCGGGGACGTGTTGGCGCCGGACATTTCGGCGCCGGCCGTTTTGGCGCCGGACATTTTCGAGCCGGCCGTTTTGGCGCCAGCCGTTTTGGCGCCAGCCGTCTTGGCGATGGAAATTTGTGCGCAGGACAACTGGGCTAACGGATCTTGCGAATCGCAGCTACGACTTGAAAAATATATTTCCGCTGATTATTATCGTTTATTACCCATAGTAAAGTAAAATGCAAGCTCACGCGTAAGTTCACTTACCTTATACCTACCTCACTCACCTCATACCTAAACTACTGGTCAGGTTTTTTGGAATTTCAAAAGCCACAACCACCGTCTGGGTATTTCGCATGTGTGTGTGTGTGTAGGATTAGTGGGGTGGCCTAACCTATTCTAACCTGTTCTAATCTATTCTAACCTATTGTTACGTATTCCATACCTACTCTATACCTACCCGATACTCATCTTCATACCCTCACTATCAATACCGAAGAAATAACATCCTGCATGCATCCAGTCTCACTGTCTCTAACCAGAAAGAGCTTCCATCCTTACATTCCCAGAACTTCATCCCTACCTATAGGCACGCTCATGCCCGGGACAATGGAAAAGATGATCTAATTATTCAGCTCATCAGTAGCGAATTATTGTCATTGCACTTGCATCGGGCATTTCGATCAGAATTATTAACGAGAGCAGTCGCTCCAGCACTTGCACCAAAATCGTCAAAGAGAGCACTCACTCCTAACTAGCTCTCGATATTATAAAACGCTAACTCAAAATCACTCATCACTCGTACTCAATAACGTGTACAGATGGTTCTACCATCTCTGTAATCACTAGTAATAAACCATTATTCTGTTATTATATATAAATTCACATCAATCTCCTATTACCTGAAATCCGGTTACCTTAAGGTGTAAAACGAGGGACGAACTCAACGATAGCTCTATCTTACCGATAAGAACAACGATCTCTATTCATTACATCGGTAGCAACTCTATCTCCATTCATTACATTGGTGGCAGCGGAACTACCTCGTTTACCGGAATATATAGTGACGAAAAGTGAATTCTACATCTTTACATACACGTGATACAAGTGATTACAAATTTCCGAACGTGCAACTCTTCGTGGAAGATCTACCACACCCTAAATCTTTGTGACAAGTCATAAAGAACAAATCCACTAAATCAGCAAAATCTACTAAATCAACCAAATCTACTAAATTAACAAAATCCACCAAATCACAAAATCTACTAAATCCACTAAATCTACTAAATATACCAAATCTACAAGATATCAAAGTGAGAACGTGACACATAGTTCTTCAACTACCTCTACAAAATCGAAGAAAACAACCCAGCAATAAAATCAAAGTTGTTAAAAGAAAAGAAGTTCGACAACATCCTCAAAGGCACCTAGCCCCACAAAGATTCATCTGAATCCAACTATTAGCGATCTCGCTACAACAAATCCAGATTCCTGAGCCGTGACATCTATACTCTTCTCGACGACTTCTCGACATCCGACATCCGACGCAGTCCAACACAACAACTTCATCTCCAAAATCAACTAAGATCCGTATTAGAATGAAAATTTTCATAATTCTCATCACCAGCTTGTAAGTTATCTATAATTATAATAAGCACATACACATATCTCAAACGAAATAATCTAACTCACAAACTCGCAAAATGCCTACTCCACCCGAAAACGAAACAGACACCTCATACTGGTCTCTTGAAGACATATTAGATACAATCCCATACTTTAATGGACAAAACCTCAACATAAATAACTTCATAAGGAGCTGTGAAAATGCTAAACCTCTCGTTAAACCAGCTCAACGTCCAGTCTTAACGCGAATGATTAGAACTAAAATCTATGGAACAGCTGAATCCTACTTCGGAAGCAAAGAATATAACAGTATCGATGAAATCCTAACAGTCTTAAAACGAGCTTTCTTACCTAAAAAATCAATTTTTGAATGGCAAGCAGAGTTGAATAATGTCAAACAAAAAAGCGACCAACGTGTTTTAGATTATAGCGCGAGAGTCGAAGATATATTACACAACACAACACAGGCTATCAATAACTCAAGCACAGACGATGCTGCCGGAATGATAACAGCAGTCGAAACCAACGTACTCAAATGCTTTGTTAGAGACTTGATCCCAGAAATTGAATTCAGAGTAGCCGGTTCACACCCAAATACTTTAGAAGAAGCAATCGAAATAGCCCTTACAGAAGAACGAGAATTCCTAAATCGTAAAACCCGAAATACACAAAACAATAACCAACCTCGACAACCTAATCAACCAAACGACAATTGTAGACAGCGCGCTCGCAATAACCTACCACAACCCCCAAACAGGCGACCACCTGATCAACCGAACGCACAATACCTTCCAACATTTTGCAAACATTGTAAACGCCAGGGACACACAGTAGAAAATTCCAGACAACGAGCCTACAATAACCAACAACAACAGTCCCAAAATCAGCCCCAACACTCCCAAAACCAACCCCAACAGTCAAATAAACAACCTAACCAATCACAACAGTCAAATCAACAGAATACACAATATTCTTCCATATCCTGTAATTATTGCAAACGGCAAGGTCACACGATCGAAAACTGCCGAAAACGCGCTTATAATAACGCACAGAGACAACAAACTCAGGGTTCTTTAAACTCGAACAACGTCCGCCGGGAGAACGTGCCGACGGACCCAGAACAAACTCAGCCGCGTTCAACGACTCAATAAACCACATCTTTGAAACAGAATCAGAACCAATAAATGGAAAATTGCCAGTCATCGAAATTGATATAAAAGAATTAGAATCAAAATCAAAATTTATAGTAGACACCGGTGCAGACATAAACATCGTTAAAATCAATTCCCTAAAAGAAGATACTAAATGCGACAAAAGTAAAATGCGAAAAATGACAGGAATAACAGACGGATTTACCACTACCTTAGCAGAAACTAAATTACAAATCAACAATAAAGAACACGAATTGCATATTGTCCGCGAAAATTTCCCGATAGCTCAAGACGGTATTATCGGACCACCCTTGTTACATAAAGAGAAAGCTGTCATCTCCTACAAAAATAATACATTAACTTTGAAAGATATGGTGATTCCCTTTAAACTCGAAAGACACAATCGACAAATCGCTACTATCATTACAATACCAGGTCGTACCGCTCAAGTAATTCCTCTTAAAGTCTCAAATTCAGAAATTGACCAAGGTTACGTAGACACGATTAATTTAGGTCCCAATATTCATTGCGGTAAAGCATTAGTAACAAACAATAGCGGTCAAGCATGTATACTCGCGATAAACTCGAACGAATCAGCTGTTGAGATAAGTGTGCCGACGGTAACCCTAGAACCTGTCAACGAACCTTTGAATACACTCGACCCCAAAAGTTCTGATACTCTACAAATTTCAAAAATTAACGATGATATACGAAAATGTTCAGGCACGATTCTTCATTTCATACCACAAAAAATTCAAATATTACGAGGAATCTCAGTTGAATTACTAAAAGCTTTGAATCTAAACGAGTACGAACTAATTGCTTACGCGAAAAATGATATAATCGGAGATATCATAAAAGACACAATCCCTAACAGATCGCAAGTTATATACCACTTAATTATCACGGAAACTTATTCCAGTGACATAGATGATACAATCGTTACCAAAACACTCAATTCTCTAAAAAACCATCTACAATCAAATAACACAAAATCAATCTCAATTCCTGACCTATCCAATGAACTAGGCAAACAAAAATGGGACAAAATCTTGCATTTAATAACCTCAACTTTCAACAACACGAACATCTCAATTCAAATCTACGATATCATATCCAACAATCAAAATCAAAATACACAAGCTAATCCAAACGTGCTGACAATAAACGACGCGATCGAAACCAATACACCCGTCGATAATAATAATAATAATCGTTCCGAAAGTTAACAGTCCTTAAAAACTCAATGCACCTAGACCATCTTAACGATGAAGAAAAAGAATCTATACTCGCTCTTACAACGGAATTCAATCACCTATTTTTTCTACCAGGTGACACATTATCGAACACATCCTTAACAAAACACTCAATTTTAACGACAGATGATAATCCGATCAATGTAAAACAATACCGATACCCTACTGTTCACAAAGACGAGATACAAAAACAAGTTTCCGAATTATTAGACCAAAATATTATTAAACCATCATCCTCACCTCACAACTCCCCCGTTTGGGTCGTACCCAAAAAACCAGATGCAGAAGGCAACAAAAGATGGAGAATGGTCATAGATTTCGGAAAACTGAACGAAAAAACTATAGGTGACGCGTACCCTCTACCAAACATAAACGATATACTCGATCAACTAGGAAACGCTAAATACTTCTCAACTTTCGATCTCGCTTCCGGTTTCCACCAAATCCCTATGGACCCAACTGACGCACACAAAACAGCATTTTCCACCCCCCACGGCCATTATGAATTTAATAACATGCCATATGGACTTAAGAACGCTCCAGCAACATTCCAACGATTAATGGACCAAGTTTTATCCGGTTTAGAAGGAAACATAGCATTCGTATATTTAGACGACATCGTTATCTATGCACACTCTCTTGAAGAACACGAAATTAAATTCAGAAAACTAGCTAATCGACTACAATCAGCAAATTTGAGTTTACTAGTAGCCAAATGCGAACTCCTAAGCAAAGAAGTTGCTTATTTAGGACATATCATTACAGAAAACGGCGTAAAACCAGACCCAAAGAAAATAACAGCAGTCAAAACATACCCAGTTCCTAAAACAGTTAAACAGATCAAACAATTTCTCGGTCTAATCGGTTATTATAGACGCTTTATCGAAAACTTTTCAAAAATATCAAGACCACTAACTACACTACTGAAAAAAGACGTTAAATTCCTTTGGACATCTGAACATCAAATGGCTTTCGAAACTTTACGAGACTCGATATGCACATCTCCTATACTACAATATCCTAAATTCGATCAACCATTCATACTAACAACTGACGCATCTAGATACGCGATTGGCGCCGTACTCAGCCAAGGCGAAATAGGAGAAGACCTACCGATAGCTTATACCTCACGCACACTAAACAAAGCAGAACTAAATTACTCTGTAATCGAAAAAGAATTACTAGCAATCGTATATTCAGTCCATCACTTCAGACCCTATCTATACGGACATAAATTCACACTCGTTACCGATCACAAACCTCTTGTCTGGGTCAGCAGCGTAAAAGATCCGACCTCGCGATTACTCAGATGGAGATTGAAATCCGAAGAATACGACTATAACGTTGTATACAAGAAAGGTCAAATCAATTGTAACGCAGATGCATTATCGCGCAATCCACCTGTAGAGACCGATAAATTATTACCAATAAATGCAAAACGTAACCGAAACTCTAGTTCAGATAGCATATCAAAACCAAGCGCAAAACAAAAGAAAGAAGCTCACCAATTCCCAACCCGCGCGCGACAAAGTACAGATGACTCACCCAACCCCGCTCCTACAAAGAAATATAGAGACGACGTCGACTCAGATACTGAAAAAGACGAACCCAACCAAATTCCTATGGATTGCTTACCAACAATAAAAGAAACAATACACTTTCAAAATATACCTTTGACAAACTATTCATTAACCGACAGTTCTACAGACGACGAAATACCTACAAAGAAACTAATTCACCCAGACCCACTAGAAGAAGATATAGAAATCAATTCACTAACCGATACAGAAATGGACAGCCTCTCAGATAACTCGATACAAGATCCATCCGCAGGCGACACAACAGACAGTTTTCCAATGCCAATAAATCCTATCAATGTTTCAAAATCTGTTAGACCAATGACAATTGATTCACCTACTGACATGTCTATCGACGACTTACCACTATCTAAAAGAATCGACCAAAAACGAAACGCTACATATACCGATATCTCTCCAGACAATCTGCCCGTAAATAAAAAATCACGTAAACTCATAAACACTTCGGCACCAACTTCATTTGAAAATAATCAAAAACAAAACCGCGATTCAAACTTCATCTCAAATCAGCTGAGCGATAATTCAGACTCAAGTGACACACATAAAAATAAAACAGGGTACAGCGAACGTAAAAGCGCGCAATCTCCAACACACGCATACAAATACAAACTACGACCAAGGAAGCCTAGACCCCCCTCACCACCACCTACTTCCTCATCGTCGGACGACGACTACGTGCCGTACTATAAACAAAAACTCCCTACCTCCAGCGGATCGGGAACCCCAAGCTCTAGAACACCTTACTACAAACAAAAACTTCCTACCTCCATGGAATCATGGACATCGAACTCCAAAGATCCCCCTGATAAAAAAATGATTTCGACTTCCAGTGAACAACAGATCCCTAAACCTAATTCCAGAAAATCATACGCAGACACTATCAGAGCAGAACAAGTAAGATCACCCAAAGTTACCATTCCACCACAATACAATAGCCCTCCAATCACTAAATCAATTTATCATAAACCATCCTATAAACAATTTCGAGAACTCCTAAAAATTTTACCAGACCCGACAAACGAACTCATAATAGAAACAACTGAAAACCTATTTACACAAGACGACAATATAGCACATTGCATTCCAGCCGACCGCTTAATCGGACACGGTATAGCACAAGAAATGATTGAACGCAACATTATAAATCGCGACGTGTTAGAATCAAAGAGCCCCCAAGTAGGTGACATCATAGTAACACCATACAATAATATCAAAGTATATAATCTTATCACCAAAGCTGAATTCGACGGCAAGCCAACGTATAAAACTATGTACGAAATTTTATGTAAACTCAGACGACAATTAGAATTAGAAAACGTACAGTCAATATCAATCCCAAAAATCGGTTGCGGACTAGACAAACTTAACTGGAAAACCGTTCGATCAATGATTTATTTCATTTTCCAAAATTCTCATATAAAAATAACTATTTGCGATTTCAAACCAATCCCAATAACTGTACAAAATCCAGAAGATAACATTACAAACTCAAACTCAAATAACGAGAATCCCATACAACTTGACTACTCAGACGTACCGAGAAACCTCGAGAATAACTATACGGACAATATCCCCGAAAATAATGTGCTCCCATTTAACGAAAACCAACAGTTACATAATATCGAAGAAACCAATCTAGACGAAGAACAACAAAATCCACCTCTAAATCTACTACCTCAAAATCCGATACCAGAACAAAACCCACCATTTCAATACCCTATATTACGAGAAAACCCACCTAAAAACCCGATTTCACATTTCAGTCACACAGACCCGACACCAATAGCAACCAATATAAAATAAACAAACGACGATATTCTCATGAGAAAAGATAACTACGTACACTGCATGTCAGCCGATTGCGTCATAAGAAAAGGAGTTGCTAAACAATTAATTGATATCGGAATTCTAGATACAAATTTTCTAAAATCTCAGAATCCAGAAATAAATAGCGTGATCATAACACCCAATAATAAAAAATTTATCTTCAGTCTGATAACACAAAAGAAATACTACGAAAAATCAACGACAGAAAGAATACATAACACACTAGTTATCCTTCGCGATATATTACAAGCAAAACGTATAAAATCTTTTTCAATTTCCAAATTAGGAAGCGGATTTGATAAATTAAATTGGTTCGCGATAAAAAACATTCTTAGAAAAATCTTTAACTACACAGATATCACAGTTAACATATGCTTAAACGAGATCAATGTTCCTAAACCAGAACTCATTCAAGAAATAATTCGCGAAAATCATGAATCCGTAATAGCTGGCCATAAAGGAATAACCAAAACTTTCAAGCGAATCCGAGCAACATATTTCTGGCCAAGTATGAAAACAGATATAGAAAAATTTATAAAATTGTGCAAAAGCTGTCAAAGACGAAAACTTGTTAGAAATAAAGTCAAACTCCCGATGGTAATAACAGACACACCAACAACCGCTTTGGAAAAACTGTCCTTAGACATTGTCGGACCCTTACCAACCTCAAATTCACAAAATAAGTATTTGCTTACAATCCAAGATAATTTAACTAAATATTCAGACGCGATACCACTCAAAAATCAGACATCAACAACAATCGCAAAAGCATTCGCAGAAAATTTTATTTGCCGCTACGGAGCACCCGAATCAATCTTAACAGATCAAGGTCCAAATTTTCTCAGTCCTATCATGAAACAACCAGCTAAAATCTTCCGAATCAAACAAATAAAAACCACAGCTTACCATCCCCAAACCAACGGCTCACTCGAACGCAGCCATCAAGTCCTAATCGAATACTTAAAACATTTGTAACGAAATGATACCTCCGAGTAGACAGACACGTCAATTAGTCAAGTAGGTATCATCTCGTTACAATTAGGTAACACAGGCAGCACCGTCCGGTGACCGGTCTTACCGAGTCGAGAGCATCGAGTGCCCGAACACGCCGCGGGGCGGCTACCCGCGCCAACAGCCAGCGGGTCACGTGACCATCGCTCTCTCGCAAACCAAAGCCACCGACGGCGCGGATATAAGCCTACCAGCTACGCTGTCTAATCAGTTCTCTCTAGGCAAACAGCCTGCATACGGCTCTAGATTGAACTCCGTCTTACAGACGTACGGACCGCGGGAAGAGACCCCGGACCGCTAGGCGCGTTCGCGTATTCAATAGAGGCCTCACCTCTATTGCCGTTTCGCACTAGATACCGAATCCGTAACTTACTAGAATCACCGATATAATTTAGCTTCCAGATCTTTCGATAGAGTTTACTTTACCTAGCATTAGAATATAATTAACTATTAATAAATCAAGCAGATTTACGCCAAGAATAGCGGCTTGCTTTCTTTAATTTAATTGTGTCGCGGAATACCGCATCGAGTCAAACTATTAGACTCTCGTTCTTTGCTTTACTTAATTAATTGTGTCGCGGAATACCGCATCGAGTCAAACTATTAGACTCTCGTTCTTTGCTTTCTTTAATTTAATTGTGTCACGGAATACCGCATCGAGTCAAACTATTAGACTCTCGTTCTTTGCTTTATTTAATTAATTGTGTCGCGGAATACCGCATCGAGTCAAACTATCAGACTTTCGTTCTTTACTTCATTTAATTTAATTGTATCGCGAAATACCGCATCGAGTCGAACTATTAGACTCTCAGTTCTCCTGGCTAAAACTATCCTTGGCTTAGGTCACCTGTACATTACTAGAATTAGTCATAGAATACCGTAGATAGTAAGTCACTAGATAACGCTACCTACTTGTGTTTAATTATTTTTTTAATTTTTTTTCATTCTAGTCTGGAACCTAGCAATCCAGCGACAAATAGTGTTACAATTAATCAATAAAGAATATATATGGGGCTTTCCACGCTATCCGGGACAGCCTCCGACCCTGACCCCTCCCGATTTTTTTCATACTTTTTTCTGATATTCGGTAGACTGAAAGAAGTGCTCGTGATTTTTTTCAAATTTTTATCTCAATTGGTTTTCGATTTACATATTTTTGAAAATTTTCAATTCCTGACCATCGCAAAATGTTCAAACGCCTATATTTCTGGATCTATCAGTCGGATTACGAAATGTGACTATATGAAATTAATCAGAAGGAAGTGTACTTTCCAAAAAAAGTATTTCAGAATAATTGTGCTCCGTCCTTCATAGGGAATTCTTCCTTTAAACATGTAAAATCGATTTTTCTCAAAGTATGACATGATTCATAATTTTCAAAAAATTCTCAAGAATACTTCAAGGAAAAACAAACATTTTGAGCTATGGCCGATCGTGGCTTTCTCTTTCCTTCTAGACATTTTGCGGATTTAAAAAAATTTTAGCACCAAAACCGCTCGTACAAGAACCGCTCGAACTTGGCATTACGTTTCATTCGTTGTTTTTTATCAAACTTATTTCTGAAACGTGTCGCTGCAGCGCTACCAGCGTGATTCGCGGTATGGTATAAATAAAATTAAAAGTAAGTATGGTTTTAACAATTTATTTTCAAATTAATTTTCAACACGAAAACTGCTTGTACAAGAACCACTAAGTTTATTTTCAATTGCAGTTTGACATGATTAAACGTTTTGGGTGGGTGTGGAATTATATAATATTTAACAATAAAAACACGGAACAATCAGTAATACTATATAAGTGTATAGTGATTGTGAATTTTTTGCCCCTATTTTTGAGCCGATTTGAAGCATTTATAAGTTTTAGAATACTCTGAGTTGGAGAAATTCTTGCCTACAAAAGTAGCATTTGCTTCCGGTATAAGACAATGGAGTTTCTGTGTGCCAGTTATACGATTCGCTTTCGCAAAGCGAGTTGCGAGCATAGCTTCGACAATTTCGTATTGTTCTTTCGGCCAAAATCTTGTCGAAATGTTGGGCAAATTCGATTTGTTCGATGCCCATTCATAAAATTGTTGCGAACCTGTTATTTGCCGATCTGGCGGAAGTTGGAGGCTCGTGCGAGCGGCCAATCTCTTCACCGTGCCTCCCATTCCATCACACGGTCCCTTCCCGTGCGCAGTAGCGAAAAAATGCCATTCGGCTGGAACTCCAAAATCTTCTTGATGGTAGTAAACATTAGTGAAATTTTTTAAATTTTTGAATTGTTGCGGAGCACCATCCGAAAAATAATATAGTCTCGCAGGTTGTTCCGTTATAGTTTTTATAAATTCGTTGATTAACTATAAATAGGCATAAACAGATACAGCGTCGTGAGTCATACAATCAGAAATTATGACTAAACTTTTATACAATATTATGTCGTTCGTTTTATAGTAAATTACCAATCGAAATACGGTCGATTGATCATTATTCCAGTGGTAACCTGGAGCAGCATCCTGTATAACGAACGCATAGTTCTCTGCGAAATCGCAGATTATAATAAATTCATCAGGTCTGAGGGATACTTTTAACTGAATCAAATTTGTTTTCTTGACCTCGGTGTGAGTGGATTGAAGGATTTCTTGGAAATGTAGGTCGTTAAATAAAAGTCAGAATTTTGACGTTTCGGCCCGAGTGGGGGCCCTCCTCAGAACATAACATTTAATAATCTGTGTGAAGAAAACAGAACAGTTTAGACTGTGAAACAGTAAGGTTGTTCTAAGAACTAAGTTACATAACACTCATAAGAGTGAATTAAATTAAATTAAAGAAGCTACCTATTTTGTTGCATAATGAGAATTAAATATAAGGAGCAAAAGTTGCAAAGAAGTTTTAAGCCTAAAAGGACCATGTGCTTTACATAACCTAAAAGTAGAGCAAAGAAAGATTGAAGAGAAGTACCATACCTTGAATATAAAAGATAAAAGAACAAAAGACGAGAAAAAAAAAGATTAGTCATAACGACTAGATCAAGGATGCAAAAGCAATCCTTAACTTCCACTGCTCCATTAAAGAAATACTTGAAGGAGAAGCAAAAAGAAAAAAAAAATTGACAGCAGTGAGGACTCTTAGACAAGAAAGACAGGTCCTAACAGACCGAGCCACAGGAAGGAAGAGAGTTAAGCGAATCATTACAGTTGGACATAGAAAACGTAAGACTAAAGACTGGTAACAAGTCAGTCTAGTTACTAGACATACAAGGTAAAAAGCGACTACTTAGATGTAGTTATGTTAATTGGACTACTTATGTTTAGGGATAACCGTAGAATAGATGCTACTGAGATGTTCGACATCTTGTCTTAAATTAACAGAGTTATCATGTCCTACGATATTACACATTTCTAGCAACAATCTTTTATAGTAAAACGGCTCTTCATCCAAGATGTGAGTGTGGTCATAGTCAAAACGATGATCATTGTCCAAGGCATGCTTGGTTAACGCAGTATGTCTATCTACAGTTTCATGGATGTTTTTTTTATGTTCTTTGATTCTAGTCTGCAATTGCCTACCTGTTTGGCCAATGTAAACCTTGTCACAATCTTTGCAGGGGATTTTATAAATTACACTCGATCGTTTATCCCGAGAGAGCAGGTCTTTACCAGAATCGAACAAGGAATTCAGATCATTATTATTTTTACCGACGAATTGTATATTATACTTCTTAAAGATCCTATTGAGAGGTTCAAATAATCCCGCTACGTAAGGAATCGATACGAACTTTTTTTGATTTTCGTCAATGATAGCCGTTAGGTTGTTCGCATTGTTGTTAACATCAGAGCGTAACAACAAGTTGTATCGCCTATGGATGTGTTTTTTTAAAAGTAATGCAGGGTAATCATTAGTACGTAGAACATCGAAAATAAGATCCAAATTCTTTTTGTGAAACTCACAGTTAGAGAGTCTGACAGCGCGATCCACCAAGTTAGAAATCGTGCCTATCTTGTACGACCTGGGATGGTGTGAGTGGAAGTTAAGATAACGTTGTGACCAAGTTTGTTTATGGAACCAATCCGTCTTGATAATGTGGTTGTCGTTGATGACTAACACATCTAAAAAGCTAATTCTATTGTTAGATAGACATACTGCGTTAACCAAGCATGCCTTGGACAATGATCATCGTTTTGACTATGACCACACTCACATCTTGGATGAAGAGCCGTTTTACTATAAAAGATTGTTGCTAGAAATGTGTAATATCGTAGGACATGATAACTCTGTTAATTTAAGACAAGATGTCGAACATCTCAGTAGCATCTATTCTACGGTTATCCCTAAACATAAGTAGTCCAATTAACATAACTACATCTAAGTAGTCGCTTTTTACCTTGTATGTCTAGTAACTAGACTGACTTGTTACCAGTCTTTAGTCTTACGTTTTCTATGTCCAACTGTAATGATTCGCTTAACTCTCTTCCTTCCTGTGGCTCGGTCTGTTAGGACCTGTCTTTCTTGTCTAAGAGTCCTCACTGCTGTCAATTTTTTTTTTCTTTTCGCTTCTCCTTCAAGTATTTCTTTAATGGAGCAGTGGAAGTTAAGGATTGCTTTTGCATCCTTGATCTAGTCGTTATGACTAATCCTTTTTTTTCTCGTCTTTTGTTCTTTTATCTTTTATATTCAAGGTATGGTACTTCTCTTCAATCTTTCTTTGCTCTACTTTTAGGTTATGTAAAGCACATGGTCCTTTTAGGCTTAAAACTTCTTTGCAACTTTTGCTCCTTATATTTAATTCTCATTATGCAACAAAATAGATAGCTTCTTTAATTTAATTTAATTCACTCTTATGAGTGTTATGTAACTTAGTTCTTAGAACAACCTTACTGTTTCACAGTCTAAACTGTTCTGTTTTCTTCACACAGATTATTAAATGTTATGTTCTGAGGAGGGCCCCCACTCGGGCCGAAACGTCAAAATTCTGACTTTTATTTAACGATACTTTTAACTGTTTCAGAAAAGATGCTTGTTGCTTTGCTATAAAAGAATGAAGTAACAAAACTTGCATATTTGTGCAGAATTCGTCAACAAATTCAGTTGTACATTTTACAAAAGTTTCGAGTGACGTACGTGGCTTGGACACCCATTGCTTGTACGTTAATTGCTCAATACTGTTATCTAACAATACGTTCAGTACCAAGTCACGTAAAATTTCAGAACCCGGACAATCTTGACAATTTGTGCAGTAGCATGCTTCAGAAGGATTATGGCAGATCATTAAATTTTGACAATCATTGTAGTTCTCTAAGGGGTGTTCCAGATGACGCGTTAGTTTTTTCAAATCACAGCCTTGAAAATGAATGAAAACATATAACATATATTTGTATTTAAAAAACATTCGAAAATTATCTTCACCAAATTATAGCCGAACACTAACCCGATATCATTAACTTTACGTTTTGATGCATTGAACACACACACACGGTGTGGGTGCCACTTGCACCTGCCAAGACGCAATTTTTAGGTCGTAGAGCAGCGAATGACGAAAATCCGATTTTTGAGTCAGGATACTGAACTTGAAAAAATTTATAAAGTTCTTTGAGGTTTGACAGAATTAGCCGCTTTTGGATATGTTCCCGTTGTCCTGCATCGTTTCGTATTGACACATAATCTTTCATGCCCGGCATGTTCACACTAACTTCATCGTCCTTGTAGAAATCGGTTACGATTTCTTTAGTATCTTTCGGAATAGGCCGACCTGCGTAATACTCATAATTTATACCCATCGTGTGGGTGGAGGTATAACTACTATTAATCATAACGTTACTTAGATACTCATACTTTATACCCTTAGTTTTTCCTGGCATCGATAATATCCCCTCTTTATCTAAGAGAGTTTTAGCTTGTATCACCAAATTTGTGGAAACATCCATCATATCCATGATCTTACTTCTGCTCCAGTTTGATGGCATTAATGTTAGGATTTGTATTTTTTAAGCTCTACTAGTTCTTTAATCGTGTAATTTTGCCTTTAATGTATAGATAATTTGAAGGAAATCTTTTGAGTCCGTTTCTGTAAGACGAGTTAAACTCGAGGTGGAAGCATCGATATCTCCAAGTGATTTTTTCAAATGACGGCACACTTCGTCGACTTTCTAATCGATAGAATTTGGCGAACATTTGATCTTTTTTTTAGCGATCGGAGACACACCAAGAAGCTGGAGAGCTTCATTTACTATTGGAAGTGTTACATCGACACTTAATAGCGATTGTGGGCTACATGGTTGTGAAATATCAGTGTCAGTTGGAGTTGAAACATTTTTTACTGGAGCGGCAATAATATCTGCCAAGTACACTAAACGTAATGGATTCTGAGCCGGATGGTGTTCGACAATCGAAGAAACAGCCGATCGGCGCTCTGGATTTTCGTAGTCCAGAGCGCTGATTGGCTGTGTCATCTATCTAGATTACACATCCGGCTCAGAATCCATTACGTTTAGTATACATGGGCTTACTGTTACACATCTTTGTTCGGCATTGTGAACAGCAATAGTCGTTAGGTTGTAATTTCCACATTTCACGCAACTTTAATGATGCCTTTCTTAAACTTTTACGCCTAACGTGATCTTTCACTTTAAATGGATTACAACAACGATTGTATGGCCGTGTTGGTGCCATTTTTATCAATAGTTTATAATTTAACCAAACTTATTTCTAATTTTATTTATACCATACCGCGAATCACGCTGGTAGCGCTGCAGCGACACGTTTCAGAAATAAGTTTAATAAAAAACAACGAAAGAAGCGTAATGCCAAGTTCGAGCGGTTCTTGTACGAGCGGTTCTAGTGCTAAAATTTTTTTAAATCCGCAAAAAGTCTAGAAGGGAAGAGAAAGCCACGATCGGCTATAGCTCAAAATGTTCGTTTTTCCTTGAAGTATTTTTGAGAATTTTTTGAAAATTATGAATCATGTCATACTTCGAGAAAAATCGATTTTACATGTTTAAAGGAAGAATTCCCTATGAAGGACGGAGCACAATTATCCTGACATACTTTTTTTGAGAAGTACACTTCCTTCTGATCAATTTCATATCGTCACATTTCGTAATCCGACTGATAGATCCAGAAATATAGGCGTTTGAACATTTTGCGATGGTCAGGAATTGAAAATTTTCAAAAATATGTAAATCGAAAACCAATTGAGATAAAAATTTGAAAAAAATCACGAGCACTTCTTTCAGTCTACCGAATATTAGAAAAAAGTATGATAAAAATTGGGAGGGGTCAGGGTCGGAGGCTATCCCGGATGGCGTGGAAAGCCCCATATATAGTTTTGTTAAATAAACCCTGCCTTCTATTTTATTTCATATCAAACCCTACCGGCAGGCCAAGCATCCGGCGGAGGGGAACGAGACCCCCAGACTCGTTCGCCGTCTACACCGGGTATCCTTGCACCCCCACACTCCACCCGGTCTAGCCGGAACGTTACACATTATATTAACAGTAGAAATAACTGGGACAAATGGATCCGATTCGCGATATTCTCATACAACACATCAGTACACGAAAGCACTGGTTACACGCCACACGAACTCATTTTCGGAACAATAGCACGTCAATTATCAAACATACGTTCAGACAAAAACATTTCAAATAAATACGAAGAATACTTACAGGAAATAATAACTCGCTTGAAAGAAACTAGACAAGACGCGATAAAAAACCTTAATAACGCGAAATCAAAATCAAAAATAAGATACGATAAACACATAAACGCACACACCTTTCAACCAGGTCAATATGTCTACTTAATAAATGAAACTAAAAAGAAATGAGACGATCACTATAAAGGTCCTTACAAAATAATCCGTATAATTAACGACATTAACGCGGAAATCGAAATAAATGACCATAGAATAATAATCGTACATATAAATAAAATCAAATTAGCTAATTAAATAAATAACTAACACTAATAAAACGAAAATACCACAAACACCCAAATGCATAAAAACTCTTCATTTCAAAACTCCATTCAATAGCACTAACTGAGTATTGGAACCAAAACCCCGCCTGGATAAGCCACCCGTCGCTCGACATCCAAGTAAGTCGCGTAATCTAGATTACAGCTCTCGCACTCCCCTCGCCTTTCCACTTCCAAAAAGGACGAGCACCTCTCACAGGCCTCGATCCCATCCGAGTACAGCACCCACCGATGCGCCCGCGACTCGAAAAACGTCGGACAGTTATAAAAATAACGCCTGTAACACCCCTCACAGACCTGCACCTCGGTGTTTTCCTGCACCCATCCTCTAAAAGTTAGGCACCGGCCTTCACGACGCCACACAAGGAACAACGCGGCTTCACGTTCACGCCACCCTTCAAAATATGGCACCTGTAGTGACCTCAGCGACCACCACAGTCGCGATGCCACCCCGGCCTCCGCCAACTCAGTTCTCAACACTGGAGAAATACATAGAATAATAAAAGAACCCTTACGAGAACCACAATAATTAACATCGAATCACAAAACACAAACCTACCCCCTTCAAAAGCGATTAACTCCTCAATACGAGAATCTACAATTAGCTCCCCGCTCATCTTGAATAAAGAATAAATACAACCTCTTTGTTTCAAACCCAGCACGCTAATGAAGTCATAACCGATCGCACAACCAAAATATTTAATCACTTCCAACAAAAATAAACAAAAACGTTAAAGTCAACATCCCAACACACTAACACAGTATCAATACATTTCAGAACCGCACTTGCAGCACCGGATATAACGGACACCCTATACGACATAACGTCATTCAAAGATAACCCAGGTATCTACTATGAGTATGTACAGAACCTTAAAACTTACAATGACGAATGGAAACTAATAAACTTTGTTGACTTAGATAGACTAAACAAAAAATTCGAACAACTAGAAGACTATTTACAAATAATAACAAAAAAATGCGATTCTTACACAGACAGATGTACAATGCATGGACACATAGAAATGCTTCAAAACCGAATATCAATAATTTCAGAACAACAAAACCAAATAGGCACCCTTATAGGCCAACACGACGAGACAAACATACAACAATACCTTGAAAAATATCTCAATTACAGACCTAAAAGGTCAGCTCCTTTTGACTTTATAAGTAAAATAAGCAAGTCGTTATTCGGAACCTTAGATTCAGAAGATGCGGAACATTATAACGCAGAGATCGAAAAACTCTATACAAACACTAACCATCTAGCCTTCCTGTTGAAAGAACAAACACACATTATAAAATCTACATTGGGAGAACACAGAGCAGAGCTCCAAGTACTCACAGAACAAATCCAACAAATTAAAACCATAGAACTCCAAGAATTAGCCGATAGCATGACCAGACGTATAAAAACTAATGCAGGAAATATCATTTTCCTCAACCACATTCTAAAACTCGACCAATACACCAACGAATACGAACTCGACCTAAACAATCTAATCGACGCAATCCTATTTGCAAGACAAGGAATACTCCACCCTAAAATTCTAACACCAGAACAAATCATGTCAACAATAAAACAAATACAAAGTCACAACCCCATGAAACATTTCCCAGTCCCCCTAGAAAACGAATATGCACAAGAACTAATAAGACTCTCAAAACTCGAAATAGTTTATATCGACGCCAAAATCATTTACATCATCTCAATACCGTTACTTAACACTGACACCTTCAACATATACCGATTAATACCTATTTCGGTAAAACAACATTACGACACCACAGACGACGAATTCGCATATATAAAACCAAATAGCGACTATATAGCAATAACTCGGGACAGAAGTTTATACTTCAAACTAACCGAACTAAAATTCAACAAATGCATGCAATCACTGGAAACATACATATGTAGACAGAATCAACCACTATTCCATTCAAACAACCACGCTCTCTGCGAAGTAGGACTATTCATTCAACCAACTGAAACAGACTTAAAGACATGCGACGTCAGACTCAGAACTTTTGACGGAGTATACTGGACCGAATTAACTACATCAAACTCTTGGATCTACTCCCTAACCAAACCAGAAATTATGCATATCGTTTGCAGAGACGAAGAACCAATCCAAATAACTCTAAACAATTCTGGAATACTAAAACTCAATAACAAATGCACAGCAAATTCCCACACAATCTCACTATCCACAACCAAATACTACCAAACCATTGAAACACACTCCTACATACCAAAATTTAACTTGAACATTTCAGAAATCTACGACGAACCCAAAGAGCTACCGTTCATCCCAACAATTACACTAAACAAAACCCCATTCCTAACTTCCAAAGACCTATCCTCAAATGGACTAACTTTAGATGACATTATAAAAAGAACAGACGAAATAACTCAAAATCAAAGAGCCACAGACAACGATAACCGCATCGAAAACATACTCTACTACATTTCCTCCCTATTCGGATCAGTATCACTGGTCTATATAGCACAAAAATTCGCAACCGCAGAAAGAATACTTAAAATAGTAAGAAGATTCAGAAGCCCTAACCGAAACCAAGACCCTACTGAACAAAATAATCCTCCAGCAATCACATGTTCATCAACTGCACCAATTACACCAACTACACCAATTACACCAACTACACCAATTACACCAAGTACACTAAACATAGAAGCCGCTCAGATAGCTCAAACATCTTTCTATACTGCATAAAAATGTGATATTGTAATTCAATAAAAACTTCATATATATCATCTATTATACCTACAATGCTAATAACACATGTACTTAACTGTTATTCAAATATTTCAATATTTCAATACATACCTACCTCACCATTGTAATAAGGATGTTCAACATATCACATATTCACTAACTCAGTATAAGACATTTATAACTAATTGATCCTATTGCAAATAAGTAACCCTCATTATATTATAAACCATTCACTAACTCAGCATACGACATTTATAACTAACCGATCTTATTGCGAATAAGCAATTCTAACTTTATTCTAATTTTAACTCAAATCATACACCTTGACACATTCACTAACGTGAATATACACCCAGGTATATTCGCTAGCGCAAACATACGCGTGGATGAATCTACTACCGTAGATCCATGCACATAGATACACTCACTAACGTGAACGTATACCTAGTATATTTACTATCGTAAATATACAACCCTATACCTAAAAAAATATTATATACATTTCTACTTTTACAAAAAAAAATTTCCTCCTGCTTCACAGGAGCAATATTTTTTTCCCCCGGGGATGGGCGTGTTACGTATTCCATACCTACTCTATACCTACCCGATTTTCATTTTCATACCCTCACTATCAATACCGAAGAAATAACATCCTGCATGCATCCAGTCTCACTGTCTCTAACCAGAAAGAGCTTCCATCCTTACATTCCCAGAACTTCATCCCTACCTATAAGCACGCTCATGCCCGGGACAATGGAAAAGATGATCTTATAATTCAGCTCATCAGTAGCGATTTATTGTCATTGCACTTGCATCGGGCACTTCGATCAGAATTATTAACGAGAGCAGTCGCTCCAGCACTTGCACCAAAATCATCAAAGAGAGCCCTCACTCCTAACTAGCTCTCGATATTATAAAACGCTAACTCAAAATCACTCATCACTTATACTCAATAACGTGTACAGATGGTTCTACCATCTCTGTAATCACTAGTAATAAACCATTATTCTGTTATTATATATAAATTCACATCAATCTCCTATTACCTGAAATCCGGTTACCTTAAGGTGTAAAACGAGGGACGAACTCAACGATAGCTCTATCTTACCCATAAGAACAACGATCTCTATTCATTACATTGGTAGCAACTCTATTTCCATTCATTACACTAGCACCGATATCTCAGTAGCCGCAATGAGATAGGTAGAGTATGAATAAAAATAACAGCGACAAGTAGGATAAATAAATAGAATGAGTGTATAGAATAGTTGAACATGATCAATAAATCAGTTAATATAATGGATGAATCTAATAACCAGTAATGTAACTACACAGAATAAATAAAGTAAAATAAAGCCACAGAATGATAGTGTCGACAGCACTCGCAAGAGAGTGGAGACTACATAATAATACGATGAGCAGTCGATTGTGAGTGCGCCCGAGAGTCGGAGCTTCGGTCTTGCCTGGTCAACAGCGTCACTCGCCTCGGCCGAAGACAAGTGCAAAAAGAGCCTTACCTTAAGAATATCGAGGGACGATGACTCGCGAATTGAATGAGGCAAGTTATTCCAAAAATAGATGGCTGAGAGTGTAAAGGAATGCCGATAACAAGCAGTCCTATGGCTTGGAACAGTAAATATTAAAGTGTTGCCAGAGTCGGCGAGCCTGGAGGAGCGACGCACATGGGGGTCCGGAGACAAGAACAGTTCACGTAGGTAGGGAGGCGAGGAGGTAGCTAGAACCTGGTAAAGGAAAGTGCCAAGGAAAAACAACCGCCGATCCAAGACCGAGAGCCATTTCAGTTTGAGACGGTAGGGCGTGATGTAAGCATCCCTTCGCACACCGAAGATAAATCTCAGACCAGAGTTTATAAGGCGCTGGAGCTTCTGATTAAGGTATTCCGTCACGTCATTGAATACTAGGCAGCAATAATCTAGATGCGGTGTGATCAGCGCGCTAACAAGCATAGTTTTAACTTGAGGAGACAGAACCCCACCATGATGTTTCAGCCTATGAAGGGATGCATAGACCCTCCTGGAGACTTGCGCGACATGCTTGTTCCATGATAAATCCGCGGATATATGGACACCGAGGTTTTCGACCTCATCAACAAAAGGGACCACCTGGCCATCTATAAGTACTGGAGGGAGGGCACGACTGCGCAGCTGATCAAGGTATAGATAGATAGATAGATTTAGTTTATTTGTCCATCGCAATATTGGGCAACAAGACTTTGCATTTACAAACAAATGACATGCAAAGCAAGAAAGATATAACAGAAAAGTACATTATGCTCAGCCTAGAGTCTTAAAGCTAGTGAAGAAGAAGAAAAAAAAAAAAAAAAATAGAGACGAAGGGAGAGCGAAAGAAAATTTATTTAGCAACAAGAGAGAGGCTAGCCTAGACGCACAGGGACCACAAGTAGCCTTAACGCAACACAGATAGACAAAATTGGATCGATCAGACAGACGCCACCACTAGAGACCTAGATCTTATCCGCTTCGGTCTCAAATAGGTACCGGTGAAGCCCCCGTTTAAAAACCGCTAACGTACGAGTGGCCTGGAGCTCAGCCGGCAGCGAATTCCATAGTAGGACCCCCCGCACCGAAAAGGAAAGCGCAAAGGCTTCCGTGCGGGCGTGCGAAAGGCAGAAATCACCCCGCACGAGCCTCGCGGATCCGTACGCCATTGGGTCGCGGTCGACCAGAAGCTCCCGCAGGTAAGACGGGCGACCACTACGAGTAAGGACGAAAAAAAGAGATGCCATGAAATAAAGGCGTCGATCCCGAACCGTCAGCCAGCCCAGCTGCCTCCGACAGGGTGTTATGTGCTCCATCCTGGGAACCCCACAAACGAAGCGCACACAGGTATTGAGTAGCCGCTGCAATTTGGTGTTGAGCTCCTCCGAGACCTCATTGTAGACCACACAGCAATAGTTGAAGATTGGGAAAATCAGACTCATAACTAGGAACCTCCGTAGCGAGGGCGACAGAAGGCTCCGAGAGGCAGCCAGCTGTCGGAGGCTACCATGAACCCGGGCAGAAATCACACCCACCTGCGCCGACCAGACCAGCTTATTGTCAAGAGAGAGCCCTAGGTCCCGCACTGTGGGCATTAGGGGCATCCGTACTCCATCCAGAGTAAGCAGTGGGAGCACTTGATCCTGAAGCCACGCAATGTAGGGCGCACTTCCCAGGATGCAAGATTGGGTTTTTCCTGGATTCAGCCGGAGCAAGCAGTCGTTAGACCAGTTGAGAACAGCTTGAATGTCCTCATTGATCTTCGCAATTGGAACAGGCAGGTCTTTCGGAAAGCAGGAGAGATAAATTTGCAGATCGTCCGCATATATGAGATGGCTCGAGTGACATAGGACTTCCGAGATGTCATTTATGAAGAGAGAGAAAACAAGAGGGCCTAGGACAGAACCTTGCGGTACCCCCATGTCGAGATTGACCCAGGGAGACAGGACTCCATCAGGGCCTACAACCGCCTGCCTCCTGTCCTGCAGGTAACTTGCAAACCACCTGAGCGCATGCTGCGAGAATCCAAGTGCGAGCAGTTTAGACAGCACAAGAGCGTGAGGGATGGTGTCGAACGCCTTGGTAAAATCGAACAGGACAAGGATGATAACCATACGGCCATCGATGCCCCTACGGACGTCCTCAGTGAGCCGCAGGAGAGCCGTCTGAGTATTGTAGCCAGGGCGGAAGCCAGTTTGCCGAGGATCAAGTATACCGTGAGTGTCTAGGTACCCAGTGAGCTGCTCCAGGACGAGTCGCTCTAGTACCTTGGATAATACCGAGAGAATGGCAATGGGACGAACCTGCTGCATCGATGTCGGCGCTTTAACTTTGCCCAGAGGTAAGATCCGTGCCTTTTTCCAACTTGCCGGGAAAGTAGCAGTGGTGAGAGAGCGGTTATACAGAGACAGAAGGTATGGAAAAACGACAGGCAGAGCTTCCTTCAGATCTCGAAGTGAAATATCATCTATCCCGCGCGATTGCGAGCCGAAATGACCAACGGCGCTTAGAAGTGCTGCCGGAGAGATGTCTTTAAAATAGAAATAGGTGTCCTCATAGCTAGGCGGAGGCAGGCGAAGGAAGAAATCCTCCACCTCCCGAGCAGAGTTGGGCCTTTGGGAGACCGCAGCAAAGTGAAGATTGAGCTCCTCAGGAGTGAAATCCCCCACACTATTTGCAGGGGCGGAGGCGATACCCAGGGCCCTAAGTTCTTTCCAGAGTGCGCGCGGCTCGTCGATGGCCGTGAGACGGGCTGCATAGAAAACCGAGCGACTGGCAGAGATGCGCTTGTGTAGGTCATCCCTAGCAACTCTATAGCGTTGGCGAGCTATTTCCGACCGCGACCTTTTGTAGGCCCGATAGAGAGTGTCTCTAGCAGCCACCAGCGATCGAAGTTCGGGGGTGATCCACGGTGGAAGCTTATTCCTGCGTCGGCAGTCAATATAAGGTGCGTGTTTGTCGAGGGCCGATACTATGTTACCCTCGAGACAAGCTAACAGCCCATCCAGATCAGCTGGTCCCTCAAAAACGGTCCAATCTAGACCTTCTAATTCCTGGCAGAAGGCAGCATGCGAAAAATCCCTGTACCCTCTTGCTCTAACGGTCTTGCTAGGCGGGGGGGCACAGACCTCGATCTCAGCGAAAATTAGGTCGTGACCATCAATGAACGGCGCAGTGGACTGACCAAACGAGCGCAGGGCAGCTTCATTGCTGATCATACATAGGTCGAGGAAAGTATCCGAGGTAGACGTATGATGGGTGGGATCAAACGGAACAAGATAGAGTGCGCGAGAGCTGCAGAAATCGCGGACGTTGCGGGCCTCATACAAATTGGTCGACTGATTGGCATTGAAATCGCCGAGAATAACGGCCAGGGCGAAAGCGGCGCTATATCTGTCGTAGTCTTGCTCGAAATCCGCAAGATTTACTGCCTTTGGCGGGCGGTAGACTACAGCGATAAGGAAGGCAGGCGCATTGGGGGGCTTGATTTCGGCCAGGAGGTACTCCGGACTTCTTGAGTACTGCGCAGGCGAGGAGGCCAGTATTTTGACGCGTAGGTCCTCATGAACATAAAGTGCCACACCCCCCCCCTTTTTTCCCAGCGCGATCATTGCGGTGCAGCAAGTACCCGGGGAGAGCAACCGAAGCATCAGGTATCGACGTGAATAGCCAAGTTTCGGTAACCGCTATAACATGCACATCGCGAGCCGAAAATTGAAAACGGAGGAGGTCCATATGGCCCCACAGAGAGGCTGCATTAAAGTGACAGAGGTTAAGGTATCGCAGATGAGCTCCGGCAGGTGGAGGAGGGAGAGATACTGACCGCGAGAGAGAGCTGGGGGTGGAAACAATGCACGTTGGCGTCAGTCGGTGCCCAGAACCGAGAGGTCGTCCTCGGATCGAATACGCAGTATGCGCGTTCCATTCCCTTTCCTGACCAGGATAACCCCATCACACTGTCAGACGTACTTGTAGCCTTTGGCCCTAGCCGCAACCCTGACCGCTGATAACAGCTTATAGAGACTGGGCGGGAGCGCCTGGTTTATATTTATCGTCCAAACCTGGCCAGATGGCGGAGAAGAGAGGTCTGAGGTGGTCAGCTGACCTTTTGCTTTCTTGGCCGCAAGCAACCGAGCCGAAACTTCACGAGACCGAAGCCTAACGATCAACGGTAACGGGGAGTCCTTACGGGCTTTCTCTCGCGGAATTAAAAAGCGTGCCGAGACGATGTCACCAGCTCCCAAGTCACAACCAACCGCCTCAATGACCTTACTAACAGCTGCCTGGATGCCGCTCTCAACAGGGCAAGGAGCTTCCGAAATGATGACTTCAGGCTCGACGACGAGCGCCGATGTACGCCTTAGCTCAGCCTGCTCACTTCTATGCGCTCGACGGAGCGCATCGATATCCGCACGCAATGCAAGATTTTGGTGCTCCAGTTCTACAATTCGGTTAGTGTTTGCCTCAATCTGGGCCTGCATAGCCGGGAGCCCCTCGAGCTTCGCAGCAAGTTCATCGAAACGCACGTTTAAAAGACGTAGCACGTCCCCCGGAGTGACAGGCTCAACTGGAGCAGACTGAGTAGCTGATCGGCCCAACGGTACAGCAACAGAGGAGGAGGGCGGGGGCGCCGCAGAAAAACTTGGAGACAAAGGTGAGAAAGATTGCGGTTGCGACGGGGCCCCTACAGGGACGACGGGGGTGGCAGGCGCCAGCATAGTCCCTTGCTCGAGATATTGCAGGCGGGTGCCTGAACAACAGCCTGGCATACCTGTGCGTACGGACTTTTTTTATGAGCAGCTAGGGTGATAGAAGGACTGACACGCAGCACAGTAAACGGCATCCAGGGCTACAGGTCTATTGCAGCCAGAGCACATCCGGGAAGATTTCTGAGAAGACATGCTGACAAGACGGTAACAGCGGCCGTTACCGACAGGACTGATTCTGCCGCCGTTAGGCGACGACGAGATGGCGCTTCAGCAGGAGGGCTTGAGCGAGGATGCGTCAGTAGAGCCAGCAGGCGCAGATCCCCAGCGCAGCATCAGCAGATGTCGATAAATCAATGGGAGAATCGATTATCAGTCCAGCCCAAGAATACGCATGCGCCAGATGAGGCAGCGTATGGTGAACTACCAAGGACAATTGCTTTCGTTTTCGAGACATTTAGCTTGAGACCATTTGCTACGGCCCAGCTTGAGATAGCATCTGCATCACTATTGACCGTGGCAATAGCGTCAGCAATATCACAAGGTGGCGCATGAAGGTAAATTTGTAGGTCGTCCGCGAACATCATGTGTTTGGTATATTCGAGTACAAGGCTAATATCATTTACAAATAGAAGGAACAGCAAAGGCCCTAAAACAGAGCCCTGAAGGACACCAGATTGATTAGCCAAGAAGCTAGAGTGAGTTCCCGAAAGATTCTGGACAGCTTGCGATCGGCCCGATAGGTACGAATGGACCCATTCAACTACTTCATCTGACAGTCCGTAGCGCACCAATTTTGACATCAGCAGGCGATGATTGATGCTGTCGAATGCCTTGCTAAAGTCGAACAGCACAAGGACTGTGACACACCTCGCATCGACGGTTTTTCTAACATCGTCAAGCACCCTGAGCAAGGCCGTCTGGGTACTGTGAGACTTCCGGAAGCCTGACTGCGCCCGATCAAAAATGGTATTATGCTCTAAATAGGCTGTTAGCTGGTTGGCGACAAATCGTTCAAAGACCTTGGCAAGATGAGGTAGGTTGGCAATTGGTCTGGTATTGGACTCAGAGGATGGACGTTCGCACTTGCTTAGCGGCACTATATACGCTCGCTTCCAGATTTTCGGGAATACACAGTTGCGAAGCGAACTATTAAAAAGGCGGGTTAGATAGGGTGCGAGGATGGCTAGCTGAGATTTGACATGCATGAGCTGGATACCATCGGAGCTCTGGCCACGTGACTTGGCGACGTAGGACTGAAGGAGTTCGAGGACTTGCCGCTCCTGGATAGGAACAAACGAGAAAAGAGGCTGGAATTGAGCCGATTCAGAGATAAGCAGCTGGTGTAATTCCGTTAGGGAGCAGGGATCATGGGCACTGGTAATGGACGTGTAAAAAACATTAAGTTGGTTAGCCTCGAAATGGTGGAGTGGGGAGGATAACTTGCTTGTGGAGGTAACAAGACCCATGCGCCTTAACTCGGACCATACGGAGAAACTTTTCCTGGTAAAGATTCCAATAACTGCGAGTAAATCTGGGATATATCAGATGATTTGGCAATATTTCTTACGGTACCGGAAAATTCTATTATTCGGATAATGCATTCTGATATTCTGTGAGAGTAACAAATAATAAGCGAATAGCAAAAATTACTGTCCGCGTATAGGAGAACGGAGAGTAGTAAAAGATGGCATAGATACTAGTAGGTATTCCTAGAGGGATTGGAATAATAGACTAGTCGAATAAGACGTTTTGCTACACACGTGAGAATGATTATCAGCGAGTATGGTAAATTTCGTCGCAGCGAATTGACGAACAAGTTCGGCGGGTCTCACTTCGTCGATAGATGGCGAAACATCAGAATATTTCTCTCACTAGTGCCAAATAGTTATCTCCGTTCGTTTATAAGGAAAGCTGAAAACTACACTATAACATATATCTGCGATGCGTCCGAAATTGCGAACGTTGAGTTGAGGTTATGTTGAGTAGATGAAGTTAGGCTAGTGGTTTAAGACGACGACTAGACTTACGGAATAATTGCGCCAGCCCCTAGAGTGCGGACGAACACACACATGTAATAAACTCTATACAACAAAGACCACACCAGTGAAGACACACAATGCAAGATCCAGAAACTGCCAAATAGCCTATCACCTCCTTCCCGCTTTTTAATTTTTGACGTGGAATTTTTCCTAAGATGACTGGTAAAATTTCCAAGCCAGTATGGTAAATTCCCATTGCGCCGCGATCACGACTTTACCATACTGACTTGGAAGAGGTACTGCTCGCTTTACGTATAAGTATAAGATTTGCTAGACTTATTACCATCCTGACTAGTAAACTTTCTCATTTGTATAAGAGTTTGTACAAATATCTTAGGTTATATTCCAATGATGATGGTAACTTACAGAATTACTAGGCAAACTAGTAATAAGTGCTAAAATGCTGATATATCCCCAAATTGCATCGAAAATAGTAAATTCTGGTAGGAATTTTAAGAAATATTACTAGGAAAAGTCTCTCCGTGCAGGTACTCGAGGAATCTGAAAGCCTAGACAATCGGTCGATGTAATAGGCATTTTTGGCGTTCTTAATTTCAGTCTTGATAACACGCCGCAGAGCACGGTATCGCGCCATCTGCTCAGGTGAGCCCGTACGTTTAGCTACTGTATAAAGGGCATTCCGAGACTGGATGCGCCGCTTGATCTCTATCGTGAACCAGCCGGCTGATGGTTTCTTAAACTCACGTATTACCTGCGGCGCATGGGTGTCAAGCGCACTCACAATGACACCACACAGGGCCTCCGCCTGCTCATCAGGGTCATCATTGCAGAGCAGCAATGACGAGGCAATGCTAGAGCCTAGGTCATCAGCTAACGCCGATGCATTGCAATTACCGAAATCCCGATACCTCTTCATACGGCTCATTCGACTCGGGGCTGAAAACTTATACTGGAGTTCAATGAAATCATGACCTGCAATGAAGGGTGCTGATGATTTAGCGTGTGAGAACAGCTTGTCTCCTGAACCGATAATGACTACATCAAGCCACGAGTCTGAATGGTTCGTGTGGTGCGTATTGCCATATGAGACAATATATAGCGACTGACTAAACACAACGTCACGGAGGTACTTAGCCTCGAAAAAGTTACCACTCAAGTTACAATTAAGGTCACCTGTTATAATAATATTAGCATAATTATGTGAGAAATTGGCAAATTTATCAAGAAATCCATCCAGAAGGAGGGCCTTAGGCCTACGATATATAGTAGAAAAGAGAATTTTATTTCCCATGAAACTAACTTCTAGAATAATGAACTCTGGTGAGTTGGAGTACAGAGAGGGGGAGGAGGCAACAATTTTACATCTAAGAGAGCTATGAATATAGATGCCCACGCCCCCGCACTGTCTTCCAGCTCTATCGTTTCTTATAAGATAGTAGTTATCCATGGCCACAAGCTGACTTGAGATTTCAGCGTGGAGCCACGTTTCCGAAATCGATATTAAATCATACTGACCATCCGCAAAAAACTCTCTCACTAGGACTATATGACCCAAAAGTGAGGTCGCATTAAAATTAGCTATGTTAAGATACCGCGTGGGTGGCGAGCCTGGAACACTAGCTGGGGCAGAACTGGATCCTAAACCAGCACCCGCAGCCAGTGAGGGGCCCACAGGCCGTCAGACATTAGCAGTGAGGAGGTGAAAATCAGCCTCAGAATTGACGATGATAGGATCCGATGCTGCGTCCCGCTTGACATGCACTACTCCTTTCTTGATCCAGGTGAACCGATATCCCCGCTCCTTGGCGATCGCCCTTGTCCTACCCAGAAATTTAGAGAGAGTAGGCGGTAGGTGTTCGTTTACAAAGATCGGAGTATGAAGAACCTCGTCGGGGAGACCTAGCTCATCTGCGTAAACGGAACCCTTAGCTCTCTTGGCGGCAAGGACGCGATTTCGGCAGTCCACCGACCGAAGCTTGACCAGGATTTGACGAGGCTTGTTTGTATTGGCGTTGCCCCTGATACGTACAATTTCCATCCCCTCAGTATTGGGCATCGCGACGGGAAGAAGCGCCATTAGAGTACTGAATACACCGGGTAAGTCTTCACCCTCAGATTCGGGCACTGCGGAAATAACCAGATCACGACTTAGCAGATTCCGTTCAACCGCCGCGACTCTGTCCTTAAGGTCCGAATTCTCCTTAGCAAGGCGTGAGATTTCCGAGGTCTGGGCCACACGGGAACCCTCAAGAGCGTCGACTCTTACATTGAGCTGTTGGTTTTGCTCGGACAGGCCGTCAATCTTAGCTGTAAGTTCCTTGGCGAGATCCGCGGTGGATCGCGATAAAGCTTCCACCGTAGATGTTAGATGATCAACTCTAGCTGGCAGCGTTAGTAGACCATCGAGCTTGCCCGCGATATCGTGTGAGCTGGCTTCAACTGCTGCAAGTACCATCTCCAAGTTGGGCTGGGATGACACTGCACCTTCAACGCAATCGCGCAGCTCGGCTGTTGAACTCAGGTTCACAGAAGTGCTTGCACCACTGCCGATCGCTACTGCAGCACAGGACTTGCACCGCATCAGTGTCTTGCCTTTCGCGGTTGTTGACTTCACCATTCGAGCGCAACTGGGGTGAAAAAAATTGCGACAAGCAGCGCAGCGCACCGAGTTGACAACCTCCTTCTTGCAGGCCTTACATATTTTAGGCGAGAGGGGTGGGGAGTGACATCCAGACGTGCCGCTCGACATGGTTGGAGAGGAACCAGGTAGACTGGTCGCTCCCACTAATGCAGAACAGAGCGGCTCACGAAATAGATAAGGAGGGACACCCACAACAGCTGGGTGGTTGGCCGACGACAAACGCACACTAAGCGTATAGGCAGAGTCCAAAGTCCAATCCAATGCGGTTGATAAACACTATCAACAGCCAAGATGTTATGCCTGTCGAGATACACCGATACACCACACTCAAGAGACACAGGCGAAGCAGTCAGCACAATCGGAGAGACATGCACTCGGGCACAATGCACAGCAAGAAAAAAAGGTGACGGCACTATCAGAGTTAGCAAAACTCCCTCGAATCGTAATACGGAAAAAACGGCAAAAACGGCAAAAACGGAAACACTTAGTAAAGTACAACTTTCAAAAATCAATAATTTTAGAGGAGCGCCGTTGCACCAGACTAAGACTCAATACCCTACTAAAAATATGGTGTGTACCCAGAGGTTTAAGAAAATTATAGTTGAAGAAGATTTTAAAATACTACAGGCTAATAACAAATTACCTATTGTGAGGATTATTTATTGCATGTATCAAATATTGGGCTCCCATAAGTGACATCCCATTTCATCTTAATTATAATAACGTGTACAGGTGCAGGACATATTGATTGTCATACCTTTAGATTTAGAGACATGTTCCAGACCACTCGGAAAGCTGGGAATATCTTTGAACACTTTTTTTTTGGGCAGCTGTGAGTGTAGCCTGAGAATTGTTGTTAAGGGTGTTGACTAGCTGAAAAGTGCGGGCTACTTCGCTTCCCGCGTTCACTGTGACGAGCGAGACAGCAGACAAACTTAAGAAAGACATAGCATCGTAACTGAACTGTGGTTGGCTAGGCTGAAGACGGTAGGCTCCCACTCCTCGGCTGCGCTAGAAATCGCCCAATTTTGCGCCAAAAATCACTGTTCAATGCTTCAGGTCTGTCCTGATTACTCCTTAGTCATTGATCCGATAGTATCGATCATGATCTTGATTAGGAGGTGAAGGATGTAGCTATGTTATGGCTTTCGCCGAATATTTGAAAAAAAATCGCTCCTCGTTGTACATCATCGCAAAGATGGCTTACTTTCAAGATTATTTTTTGCAAAGCTTGAAGTGAAATCGCGAATTCGGCCAGAGACATGACACGGAAACATCATTTATCTGTAAGAATTTCCATCGAAAACTCCGTTATCTTGAAAAATGTAGGAAATGAGAAGGTAAATGCCGAGAGTCTATTTACGCGCACTCGGCGAAGCCTAGTCAACGCCCTTAAACTTGATAGTTTCTGCTTCTGAGAAATATGTCGCTTCGATGTCAGTTGATTCGTTGGCGGTACTGGTTTCAATATCATTTGTTTTGTAAGACCTCTCCAATCGTCGCAACCCTTGTTTGTAATCGACTGAAGTAGAGAAATAATTAATCTTGGATTAGATTTCTTTGCATTATTAGCTTTACTAGTAACAACCGAAAAATCTGACATACCAGCTTATTTAAGTATTTTAATGTCTGATCGGTCCCATGTAGGGTTGGGACATTTACAGTCCTTCACCCATTTGTCAACGTGCGCCTAATCGTCGACACTGGGATACAGACAAAACCGTTGTTCATCCTCATTGACGATCCATGACTTTGGTACTATTTCTATTAATCTTGTTTTCTTCGGTCCTAGTACTCCAGTGAATAGCACTACAACATGAGTGGTCGTAGTATACAACTCTATGCTGGGGAAAAAAAATAAATGTAAATATCAAAATACTTCTTATATGCAATGTACTTTTTTAGGAGAAAAGATCTGAATAAGTCTTCAACATATTGCTCGTATTGAGTTTCAGCAGAGGAATAACGAATTTTTCCAAAGTTAATTATGGGTATTTCAAAAAAATATAAAAGATTTTCAAATGGATTCGACTCGGGTTTCGATCAATGAAATAAAAAATATCTCTAATTCATCTCGATGTTTTCAATACATCTCCGCGGATTATAAATATAGGTATATGAATCACTAGACAAATTATGAATTTTAGCCCATTTTGAGCCGAATACAGGATGTCTCGAAATTTGCGCACCATCTACAAGGTGTCCCATTTTAAATAATCCAGCTGAATATCTCGAAAGTATTGTTTGTAGGAAAAAATATTTCGGATAAAATTCGTTGGGTTTTGAGGGGAACATTTGATAATGCTATGGGTTTTGAATTTTTATAGGGTTTTATGGGGTTTTCATAAGATGACTTTAGTTTTTCAAATAGAAAACCCTCATTTTTTGGTGCAGATTCGTAATCTACAAAAAACAATACAATAGTTCCGTGGAATTTTTTTTTTTCCAAGAGTTCAATTTCTCATCTTTTTTTTGGTCGAAAATATGAGGTATAAGAGGTGTTAACTCCAACGCTTCCTCAGAGCAACGTGAAGCGCCGGAACTAATCCGGTCGACTTGGAAGGGGAAAAATGGTTTCTCTCGTCTAGCCCGAGCGGCTTTTGGTAATCAAATCCTAGCCAGCAACGGACTCGGACGTCGAAATTCTTGGTTGCAACGCCCAACCGATCATCTCCATTTTCCTTTCATTTATTAGCTAAAACCCTGATTCGCTTTATTGTTCAGTTATAAACCTCAGCTATATTGCTTTGAATCTTTTTTTTTATATGCACTGCGGCTAATAAACCCTTCTAGCGATCGACACCATCAAAAACTGTAAGTACATCTTTATTGATACCTTGCCTCTTTATCCCAGCCTACCTTCGAAGCGTTAAGTTAGCTATCGCGGCTTTATTAGTCCTTCGAGCCGGATTAAAGAGGCACCAGGATCTAACCTGTGTTGACGCTCTTCATTCAAATGAGTTGCGTTCACTATCACAACTGCTAATTACTCTCGAGTCGCTCCCGAACAGGTCTAGCTGCCTAACGTGAGCTCGACAGAGTAAGACAACAGCTCCTCCTCTCAAGGAGTCGACGCTGGTCTAGTCTATTCATCCGCTAAATTCGCCCTCGAAACTGGCCTAGCTGCCTCGATCGGGCTCGAAACAAACTCCATACCAATGCTCTGAACTGAACCTTCCTGATTGCTATGTACCTTCTGCATTGCCATTTTTGCCTTATACCAACAGTCTAACGGTCTGAAACGCCACAAATCATGGATTCGCTAGCCAGGCAATAAGCATTGGCCTCCATGATCTCGCACTTTAAGACCAATTCACTACGCACCCGTCGAGAGGAATTCACGGCTGGTTTTTTTGCGAGGTCGCATCGAGCTACTGAACAACTACTGGACAAAGTTCGAGCGCAACCACGAGGAACTCTGCACTGCCCTGGTGGAAATATTTCTCTTCAGAAACTCCGAATAATTCTTTTACAATTCGGAATAAAGTTTGAAAACTTTTACTATCTCTGAAAAATTCTGAAAAAGTATTAAGAAAGCTGACAAACTCTCTGTAAACATCTTGAAGATAATTAAAGTCCCCGAATTGAGACTCTTCTAGAAGAGTTTTTGAGTATTTCTAAAAAAAAATCAGACAAGTCTTGAAATGAGAAATAAAAGTTATTCAGGATTTTTCAGAGAGAATCAGTGATTTAAACAGATCATTGCAATCTCTGAATAATAATTATTCCGAGTTTTTCGGAAATAATAGAATATCTAGTCAATGTGCAGTAATAGGAAAGTCAGTACCAATAAATAAATTGAATCGTTCCGTTATGATTATAAATATTAATTATATTTGTTTGGACATATAATAATTTACGTACAAAACTGATAAAGGGAAGCAGGTACGAATAAAAGTAAAATATGCAATTTTACATTTCTTTACTGTAAATTTTCACACATTCACGTATATGTATACTAGGGTGATTAAAAAAAATTTCTATTTTTTTTTTCACACTAGCAGGCTCAAAGTTTTATTCAGGTATAAAATGATACCTGTCAAAATATGAGCTCTTAATATTAATATTAAGTTGCTCCGCATCGCACTTTTCGATTTTCCGTAAGAATAACATGGGATGAATTATTTTTGCTTCTTCTGATTTTCATGACTAGCAAATGATACGTCACACAAAGAATCTACAGACATATTTGTCTAGAGAATCCAATGAAAAAAAAAAATTAAAAAAAATTAATTAATTGATTAATTAATTAATTGATTAATTGATTAATTACATTAAACTTTGACCTTCAATAACTTTTGAACGAGTGGACTCATTGGAAAATTGCTCGGAGCTTTTTTGTAGAGCGTTTAATTCTCTACAAAACTGTGTTTGCGGATTCTCTGTGTGACGTATCATTCGCTAGATATCAGAAGATGCAAAAATAATTTATCACATCTTATTCCTATGGAAAATCGAAAAGTGCGATGCACACCATCTGATTATTAATATTAAGAGCTCATATTTTAACAGGCATCATTTTATACCCAAATGAAACTTTTGAGCCTGTTCGTAAGAAAAATGAATTTTTTTTTTTTTTAATCACCCTAATCTATACTTAAACATTTATCATAACGATTAAATTATTTCTGTCTACATTTAAACAACCTACAAAACTATATTTTTCGATTATAATGACAACATTCTTTCATATTTTTATTACAGATATCAGTATAATAAACTAAAAATAAATTGAGCTTGGAATGAATACATAACAATTTACGTACAAAACTTATAAAATTTAGATGAGACCAATAGAAATATAACTTAGTTGAGACCAATAAAAATGAAATTCAGCTGAGACCACTAGAAATAAATTATAAGATTTTTTTTCTTGTACTTGTAATGGCCCTTACCAGATACGTATTTAAGTTGCGCAACTCTAGGTCAACTATATCACGAGAGAAGTTTCTTTTTTTCAAAAATTTTTCATAATTATGTAATAAGACAAGTTTTTTTCGGGTGTTAACGTGCCTTTATCAACTGTATTCTTTTGATTTCGAACCGTGCGTCTAGTTAGTTCTTCTGGTGTCCATATTGCGTGAGACATGATTCTGATAAATTTAGACGGGTTATACGCGTTGAATGCCTCTCGATAAGCAAGTGCAGGCACCTTACCAGATAACATAACCTGTATATCCCCTCCAATGTCGACAGGATCTAAAATGCGACGATTTCTTTCCTCGTCATTACCCCATTGTTCTCGTTGTTGTTGTCCTTGTTCTTGTTGTCGTCGTTGTTGCTGTTGTTGTTGTTCATGCTGCTGTAGTTCTGGCTGTTGTTGTTCCTGCTGCTGTCGTTCTTGCTGTTGTCGTTCTTGCTGTTGTCGTTCTTGCTGTTGTTGTTCTTGCTGCTGTTGTTCTTGCTGCTGTCGTTCTTGCTGTTGTTGTTCTTGCTGTTGTTCTTGCTGCTGTCCTTCTCGCTGTTGCTGTTGTTGTTCTTGCTGTTGTCGTTCTTGCTGCTGTTGTCCTTTTGCTTCATTCTCATTTATCACATTCTGACGTTTAATTTGTTGCAGCTCGCGATTTAATTTTTTTATTTCATCTTCTAGGCTCCTATTTTTTTTACACATTTTTTCGATCGGCGTCATCTCAATCCTGTCATCCGATTCCTAAACGAGAAGTCATCACAAATAAGATATTATTCAAATTAATGATAATAAATAATAATAGTGATAATAATAGTAAAACGTTGAGTTTCGTGGGAAACCTCTGAAAATAAAAATTAAAGACTGAAATTTTGACGATTTATTTCTTAGGCTGGACAGTTGAAAAAAATTTATAAAATTAGGAGGCCGGATTTGCGTACAGTATTTGGTGAAATCGCTCATATATTAAGATGAATTTCGAATTTTTAATCAACGTCTTTATCTATTAGAACAAATACATTTGTATATAAATGTTACAAATATATCTGTACTTCAAGTTTGTATACCTTATCGATTTCTAATGAAACATCCATCGTCCTGTTGTCGATCTCATTTGTCTCTCCTCTAATTATATCAGAATCATCATTGTCGAACTCGTTTCTAAGTATATTGTTCTCTTGATTTCGTTCATCCCCGACAGCGTCGTCTTCTCTATTTTCTTCTTCATGGTTTATTTGATTGCATTCCCTGTCTTTCTCACGTTCCACGTTATAAGCTCTTAAAATGTCTTCACCCATCTTTTTTTTTACGTCGGCTTTTTTATTCGCCTGCAACTATAAAAATAATATACGTAGAAGTAAGATTCCGTTTGAAAATAAAATTACAAGATTTAGGTTCGGATTATTTACTTTTCGTTTAAGCTTAGCCGAACGTAATTGTGCATCTTCTTCGTCATCTCCCGGGGAATCTTCCAGTGAAGATAAATTAATTTTTGGACGTCGTAATCGCCTGGTAGAATTATTTAATTGCTCCTCGGAATCTAATACCAAATGTATGAATTTAATGAGTTAATACGAATCATTATTTTCTAGTCTTCAATATTATGTATATACAGGGTGTCCCATCTGAAATTACGCATTAGAATATCTCTGAAATGAGGACTGTTATCGAAAAATGGTTCAGATGAGAATATCAAAGCTTCGAGGGGGACACATGATGATGATATCAGTTTGGTTGTGGGTAGTACTGCTTGTGAGAAATTAGCCTCAACTCAGTTTTCTTAAATCCAACTGATTTTTCACCCGGTATAAGTGTTGTACCTCTCGGTAAGACGAATGCAGCAATATACGTGATAAAAGTGCACATCGTTCACGGATCGCGAGTTATGACTGTTCGAAACTTGGAAATTTGTCATTGCTAGGTGTAGTTTTTCAATCGCAATCATTTGGGGTGAAAGCATGGTTGTTTCAGGAGTTTATTATTAAATGTTCAAACACATTTCCCTCTGTCTGGATGCAGAGTTACAGCCGAAGTTGGAAATGCTGAAGTGTTGCGAGCAGAGTATTGCGCTGGATGTGAGGACAAGCGTTTACCCTTTGTTTCATGTCCTCACGTGTGGTTGGCGGCTAAGCATACACAATGTGAAAAAAAAAAATCGCGATTGAAAAACTACACCTATAGCAATGGCAAATTTCCGAGTTTCGAACAGTCATAACTCGCGATCCGTGAACGATGTGCACTTTTATCACGTATATTGCTGAATTCGTCTTACCGAGAGGTACAACATTTATACCGGGTGAAAAATCAGTTGGCATTTAAGAAAACTACGATCAGGCTAATTTCTCACAAGCAGTACTACCCACAACCAAACTGATATCATCATGTGTCCCCCTCGAAACTATGATATTCTCATTTGAACCATTTTCCGATAGCAGTCCTCATTTCAGAGATATATTCTAATGCGTAATTTTAGATGAGACATCCTGTATAGAACAAAGTTTGTTCATTTAAATTGTGGCTTGAAAATGTCTATCTCAATATACTTAAAATAGAAAGGTGGCGTGAATTAATAGAATTTTTTTGTCTAATTCATCATTTATCGTTGAATCTAACAATGTAGAATAATATATATGAGGTGATCCACGTGATACCGAAAGTGATCTGACCTTGGGGTTTCTGATCTAGGTCAAAATTTTTCCTTGCGTTACTTTGTACAAGCTATAATTATACCCTGAAGGATTTTTTAATTGCAGTCATTGATTTCGATTTATCAATAATTAACGAAAATATCGCATTGTTGCCATTCAACAAAGATAAACTTTTTTCCGGAAACGACATGCTTTCGGGTGAAAATGACCTGGGCACAAAATGTACAGTTTGAATTGAACTTTACGATAGAACATTTTTCCAAACCTCCACCATTAACGATCATAGAAGATATTCGAGTTGAAACACTAAATTTGGAATTCCAAAGAAAGGCCATTTTTGATTTTGATTTGTTTTTTGGTTTGCAAAAATTAGACAAAAAAACGAAACTTTTAAGCCCCCACCCAAGAGGGGACGAATTTTATTTCCATTTTTTTCAAGGGTTTAAAGTGCCATTATCGAAAAAAACATTCATTCCTGAATGTTTTCATAAGTGTCTATTGAATCTCTGTACAATTCTCATTTTTCTTTGTTTTCAAAGTTGAAAAATAAGTTGATGCCAAAAAAAGAAAGGAAAAACCATTACAGCCAGATCCGACGTTTTTTCCTCAAGTTCGATTCGAACTGAACACTTTGTATCTGGGTCATTTTCACCCTATAGAGCATGTCATTTCGGGAAAAAAAATGTTAAGCTTCGGCAGATGATAATGCGATATTTTCGTTAATTGGTAAATCGAAATCGATGAGTGCAATTGAAAAACCCTTTGGGAATGGTTTGAGCTTGTAAAAAATAACGCGGATGAAAATTTTGACCGAAGTCAAAAACCCCAAGACCTGATCACTGTTGGTTTCAAGTGGATTACCTCATATACCGTGAAGTTAAAAGGAAGCGGAACGATGGGCGTGCTATAGTTCGGCCAACACACGTTCGCGTTGCGTACGTGAGCTTCTACTCGCAATCACTGGCAGCGAGTAGAAGCTCACGTATGCACCGCGAGCGTGTGTTGGTCGAACTATAGCACGCCTATCGTTCCGCTTCCTTTTAACTTCACGGTATATATATTAGACTGTGTATATTAGACGTATACGCTAGGCAAGTACTACGACACTCGTATAAACAATAGGGTGGTCCAAACAAAATTTTTTTTTTTTTTTCAAGTCTTATCATCTGTAAAGTTTCTTTCAGGTATGAAACAAATTCTCCTAAAAGCGCAGCTCGATATCTCAACTCTACGAGACGCTCAACGATTTTCCGTTTTCCCATATAAATAACACGTAAAAAGATTTTTTCTTTTGTTTTTTTCACGTAAAGCTCTGAAAAAGAATTTGATTCCAATTCTGATGCACATATTTTCGTAGAAAATTTGCTTCTCTACAAAAAAATAAAAAATAATAATAAAATAAAACGAAAAAATAAATTTTTCATGTGTCATTTTATTCATATGAGAAAACGGAAAATCGTTGAGCGTCTCGTAGAGTTGAGATATCGAGCTGCGCTTTTAGGAGAATTTGTTTTATACCTAACATAAACTTTTGAGATGATAAGGAAAAACTTTTTTTTTTATCACCATAATAAACAAGCTTGTGTTTTCGTATACATGCATGCGATTTCCACCCAAGAGTTGCCTGGCATACAAGTAAGGCTGCGCTGTCCGTCGTATACAATGTATATATACTACCCTGCTTAAAATGTCAGATAGGTTTCGGATAGCATACGGACTGTTAGTTATCCTATCCGGAAATCTACTCGGTTTTTGATTCCGCTTTTCGTCCGGCTGTACCCGGTATTTTTCTGGCAAGTCGGGACTTGCGTTGTACGATTATCATACGGTTCTATCCGTCATTGTTCCGGTTAGTCGGAACTTAAGCTATACGATTGTCATACGGTTCTATCCGGAATTGTTCCGGCGTGTCGGAACTTGCGCTATGCGATTGTCATTCGGTTCTATCCGTCATTGTTTCGGTTAGTCGGAACTTAAGCTATACGATTGTCATAAGGTTCTATCCGGAATTGTTCCGGCGTGTCGGAACTTGCGCTATGCGATTGTCATTCGGTTCTATCCGTCATTGTTTCGGTTAGTCGGAACTTAAGCTATACGATTGTCATACGGTTCTATCCGGAATTGTTCCGGCGTGTCGGAACTTGCGCTATGCGATTGTCATTCGGTTCTATCCGGAATCGTTTCGGCGGGCCGGAATTTGTGCTATCAGATTGATATCCGGTGTGATCCGGAACGTTTCTGTAAGTATTTTCCGGCACTCGTATTCGGTGTTATCCCAGACGTATGCGGGTGTCATTCCGATCTTCATACGGGTCTATACGTGCTCCCAATCTACCGTATGATCTCATAAATCATGTACACGGTTATGAGTACAGGCGTATGCGGAATCGTCCGCTTACGTGATGTCTTCTGCAACACGGTTTAGTCCCGTTTAATCCGGAACATAGGTCATGGACCAGCTGCAGCAATAGGTGTGCAATTACGGCCCTGTCTGAACTTGAAAAAAAGGAATGAGTGCGCGACTTATTCCGGAAGACATACGGAAGAAGAAAGTGGACCTAAATAGTGAATAAATATCGATTTGCACTAACATACTGTAATAAATTTATACTCTTAACACCTGGGACTACAACTTTTATTTATACTATATTGCGTCACTAACGCCATAGGATCGTAAGCGTCAAAAAAAAATTTTTTTTGCGGATATGCTCAAACGATGTTATATGCCGAAAAAGATTTTGCCACTAAAAAAACGATTTTTTTTTTTTGGCGCTTACGACCTTATGGCATTAGTAACGCGATATATGCATAATGTGTAGCTTAGGGTGGTCGTTAAAACGGGGAAACACATGAATTTCCCGGGACACCCCCCAAATCGACTCCAAATAAATCAAAACTCATCCTGTAATTTTTTCAGATTTTTATTTTGACGCTTGACCCTTGACCACGGAGGATGAACTTCTCCATTTGAAATACACGTGAATTCGCGGTCTTTTAAGTTATTATTTCACTGTGGGTCTAATTATGGATATAAAAATCTGAAATTCTCACAGATTGGTCGACGGAAATGCTGCTCTGTGGAAAAAAATTGCCACCCCCCTGCCCTCACAATTGGTTATGGGTCATTCCATGCGAATGTGATGGTTATTTTTTTTTTCCAATTTCATCAAATGTTGATCAAAAACATTGGAAATATATGTTTTCCGATGTCTTTGAGCAACACTCGATGAAATCGGAAAATGAAAAATCATCACATTGGCATGACCTAGACAAAATTTGGAGGGTAGGCTGGGTGGCGATTTTTTTCCACAGAGCAGCATTTCCGCAGACCAATCTATGAGAATTTCAGATTTTTATATCAATAATCAGACCTACAGTGAAATAATAACTGAAAAGACCGCGAAACCCTGTGTATTTCAAATGAAGAAGTTCATCCTCTGTGGTCAAGGGTCAAGCGAAAAAATAAAAATCTGAAAAAATTACAGGATGAGTTCTCGATTTATTTGGAGTCGATTTGGGGGGCGTCCCGTAAATTGTTTTTCTAACGACCACCCTAGTGTAGCTGTTCAGGAGTATTGTTTATAATATGTAATAATATAGGAAATAAATATAACAAACTGTGATTTTTGCCAACGCGAGGTTTATTTCTGTCTAAAATAACGTCATCTTATGCTTATAATTGCGTTTATTGCACGTGAATTGCACTCGATTAGTATTTTTAATATTGACAAAATATAAGTAAGCCACTTGAATTTACAACGTGAAAACAAACTTTTTTTTTAATGCAACTATGCAAAGGTATAAAAGATATAGTATTCAATGATATGATCATTTAGAGATATAAAAGATAAAGGCTAATTAAAATAATAACGATTTTTTTCGTTGTATATTATGTTTCGAAAATCGTACTATGACGCATGGAATCTATGGATCATAGTTGATCTTGATATTATTAAAATCTCCACTTGATGATGGTAGTTCGATAGCCGAAGCTATCGTGTAAAAAAGATGCTATATCGCATATCATGAAAGAAAACAAAAATAAAAATGAAAATGTCTGATCCTATAGTGTAAAAAAGATGCTATATCGCATATCATGAAAGAAATCAAAAATAAAAATGAAAATTTCTCATCCTATGGTGTAAAAAAGATGCTATATCGCATATCATGAAAGAAAACAAAAATAAAAATGAAAATGTCTGATCAGTCTGTTTTTCATCTTATAAGTAAGAATAAGTAAAGGAATATACGTAATACGTATTCACTGCGGGTGATTTACTGGCTGATGTCTGGTATCAGATCCTTTGGGCCTTTATCTGCATCGAACAACTGTAATACAAAAATCGATCGATGGTATTTACGTCACATATATACATTACCATGTATATTAGGGTGTGTCATTTTTATTGTTTTTTTTTTGTTTCGGGCTCTCACCCCCTCATTACCTTATACTATATGCCAGAATGATGTGGTATGAATTTGGGCTATGTCGGATTTTTTTTAGAGGTTTCTCATCGAGTTTTTCTGTTTTCCATTCATTTAACATAGGAACTTTGGCGACCTTTGACATAATGCCGTATAGGGTAAACCGACCAATAGATGGACGCCTAAGGAAACGACCCAGTAGATGGACGTTTCTTTTTTAGCAATTGAAATAAGAAATCGATCAACATAAAACTATCATTTGGGGATTGAAAATAACAACAGTTATTGAAAATTCAAAACAGCAGTTTACATTTTAGTATTCCTTCACGTAATTTTCTATCCGAAAGTCGACCGTCCATCTTTAGGGCCGTGTCCATCTATTGGGTAGGTTACCCTATCTTCTGAGTTTTTCTTGTTAATTGCGACTACTATGCTGGGGATTGTTCAGATATATCTACACGATTTTTTGCAGCAGCATTCATTTTTTTTTCCTTAACCCATGCTCTGTAATAAATGACTATAAAATGACTATAAGCAAACAAAAATTGAGAAAAAACAGTAAATAAATAATTAAATGATGGTGCAAAAAATCGTTTAGATATATCTGAACAATCCCCAGCATAGTGATCACAATTAACAAGAAAAACTCAAAAGATATAGGGCATTATGAAAAATTTGATGAGAAAAATTGATGAGAAAAATAGGGCATTATGTCAAAGGTCGCCAAATTTCCTATGTTAAATGAATGGGAAACAGAAAAACTCGATGAGGAACCTCTAAAAGAATCCGACATAGCCCAAATTCATACCACATCATTCTGGCATATAGTATAAGATAATGAGGGGGTGAGAGCCCGAAACAAAACAAAAACAAAAAAAAATGACACACCCTAATGTATATACATGGAATTGTAAAATGTAAAAGCGTTGTTTAAGTCATTTCGGTATACTTGACATTAGGATGGAATCATTTCAATGGTTAAATACAACGTTCATGGTTTTCAAATATGCTACCTGTTTGAATTTTTTAATCCTTTCTACTGCGCTTCAGCGCTTTTCGAACGAAAAATACGCGTGAAATCAAGTGTACGAAATTTATTGATATTTACCCAATCATCGAATCTTTCGTCCGTAATCGGATCCATTTGCTCCGAATGCCGCACAGCAGCATTATCATCCACTATTTCGTCTGTAGGACTATCACCGTGTTGTGAACGATCGTCGTTAACTTTTAGCTTTGAATGCTGCACAGCAGCATTATGATCCACCATGGCGTCCGTAGGACTATCGCCGTGTTGTGAACGTTCGTCTTTCCCCTTTTTCGCATTAGCGCTCTCAGAAGCTGTAACAAATACCATACTACACTGATAGGTGTTATTTTCGTTCACAAATTCAGGGAAAATGTGTATTTCTATGTGACACATACTCTTTTGTGTGTGTGTGTGTGTGTGTCATCTTTACAGTTGCATTATCGTGGCTAATTAGCCCTTCGCATTAATTGTCCTTTATTACATACCTTCAGGGTTTGTAGTAGAAGTACCTATATTTATAGCGCTGACTGTAGCAGCAGCTACATTTTCTATCGGTCGGTCGTTCTCTTTATCATTCTCAATGTCGTCATTATTGGTATTTGGAACGGTATCCTTTGGCTGAATTATGTCCGATGTACTGTCTCCAGGCAGTCCGGTAATTGACCGTTCCATTTTAGAAATACATCCATCCTCTTCTTGGGATTCCATCTCAACGCTGTTACTGCTGTTATTATTGGAATTGATATAGGTCGTATCGTCGTCGACCGTATCTGTAGAGTCATCCGTTTCTGTTACACTATCACGACGGCGGGATTTCGTTATCTTCTTAGTATTGCGACGCGGTCTCTTAGATCTGTTCATATCTGCTATTTTCTTGGCTATATAAACACTAGCTTGTGAGAGCTGTTTTATTATATCGTCTTCTGGCATCTTTATTTGCTTCATCCAGAATCTTGATATAGCTGTAGAAGAATTGTACAGGTGACGAGAGAATTATTTTGGATTGAAGTATTGTAATCTCTTTCATAATGAATCTAGAAATAAACTTGTATATGGGGCATTCCACGCCAACTTGACCTGGGTCTGACCCTCAACCCTTCGGATTTGGTCCGTAATTTTCCATATGGTTGTTCTATCTTTCGAAAGCATGCTAAATTTTTTTCAGATTTTTATTATCAAATTTGTTGGAAAAATCTGAAAAAAATTCAGCGTGCTTTCGAAAGATAGAACAACAGTATGAAAAATTACGAACCAAATCCAAGGGGTTGAGGGTCAGACCCAGGTCGGGTTGGCGTAGAATGCCCCATGTATATACGTACCCATCACGGCATCCAGACCGGTGGTGTTCAACGCCGGTTTCCCTTGTGTCTTATTTTGTTTACAGCGTTTGTGAGCATTACTTATAGTACCTGTGACACTCGAAGCACGCATCACTTCGTCGGTAAATATGAAACGTGCAACGTTAGAAATAAAAATTGAAGGCGTCACTTTATTTCTGAGTCTCAATCGGTCGTAGCTGTTTTTATCGATCCATATTCCGTAACCAGCGTGGATCTATGGCACATGTAACACATATGAATACAGTTGAACATGGAAAAGAATCGACTACATATATTACATTAGAATTCAACAAACGCATGAATGTAGAGATAAATTACGTATTGTTCATGTTTGAACCTTATTTCGTGGGATATCGACGAAGCCTATCGGCATATCCTGCCCTTGAGATATTCGTTGCCTTATGTTCGCTTTTGCCGTGTCTTCAATTTTACCGAAAGTGGCTTCACGTACCCGAAAAAAACATGAATATGATAATCAACGTCATGATATCGCCTAATATGAACTAACAGCTTAACATGGAATGATCAATGTTTTTTCAATAACGTCAAAGAGAAATATGGTCGTTATTAATTGAATGTTTCAGTTTCATATTTAAATATAAAATTAGAGACAACGACGAAGAATATGACCGGATAGATGAATAGTCATTTGGATGATGACATTGAATGAATCGGGGAACAGGAGAACAGAACATCTCCGTTATCATCCAAGCAGAAAATAGTAAAGAGAGTTTATAGAATTAGAGTTTCAAATGTTTTTCAAATGATAGAAATTTTGTTGATCTTGTTGTTGGAAAGACAAAAGTAGTTCTGTAAAAGTTATCGAAAGAGAAACATCTTTTCAATAAAGATTTTATTAAAGTTAATACATTTCTCGAAGCTTTTGAATATTGATTAGTTGGATAATTAATTAATTGGCACCAGGAGTTATATTAATTCAAATATTATTGAAACCTTCTTGAAATCAAAATATCACGTCAATCAAATAATAAGTCTGGCCGAGAACTCAAGTCTTACTAAACGAAAATTAAATCCCGGAATTCGATCGTAGCTGAATTTAAACGACCTACCAGATTAAAATCATAGGAGCCTTCGTTGAACTATAAGCATAGATCTGAATTTTGGAAATAAACTTTTAAACCGAAATTTAACGACGAAAACGACAAGGAGAAATCATTTTTCACAACAAGGAAAAGCTAAAGGAAAAATCATAATTTATTCTTTTCTTTTATCCGCGAACGAGGATTATTAATTTTCAATGGCTGAAATCTCCTAAAAGAATTACAATTATTAAATTTCATTAATTAAAACTGAGAGGTGAATAGGAAGTCGAATCCTATTTTATCGTCACAAACGTACCTTCTACTTTTTCAGTGTTTGTAAGTAACTTGAGTTGAAGTTGTAAGTTCAGAGCTCGGAGTGCTCGATTTTCGTTATAGAACTCGGTAACTGTTTTCATTTGGGCCACCTCAGAATTGATGTCATCATCAGTATTTGTAATGGTCGCAGGTCCCGTATTTAGCAACCTATGCAGCTGTAATCACATACAACATGACTTATAAAAATGAGTGTATACAACAGTGTGAGTTTTATCTGGAGTCTGCAGAGAGTGTGGCTTCATTGTAGCTATAATTGTCTGTATCGTCTGAATGCCAATTGCGCGTAAGCAGGCAGATTTGCTATTGTAAGTAGAAATTTGCATTCAGATGATACACGCATCAGTGAAATAGACTTTTCCCCCTATGGACCCTGGAGTCAACTCAACCTACATATATTAATCGCTTTACGTATATACAGGGTGAATCACTTCAAGTATCGAAAATGGCACCAGCTAGGCACCTCACATTTTCGATACTTGAAGTGACTCACCCTGTATATACAGTAGGGTGTTCGCTATTTCCCGAATTGACTTTTTCTACTTGGGTATGGGCCAAATTCTTAGTTTATAGCTTAAAAACAATTATGCTTTTTTTTTTTTTTTTTTTTCAACTGCCATTATCCCCTGCCTGTAGGGCGATACTTGTCTCATTTGATTAACTTGGGATTTTGGCTATTTTTAGACTTTAATTTTTTTTTTCGCTTACCACTTTCATTACCTCATCAAATATTGTTGATTCTACTACTGTTCTGACCTCTTTGGATGGACATATTTTTACATTGGGGAAAAAAAAAAAACAGCATAATTGTTTTTAAGCTATAAACTAAGAATTTGGCCCATACCCAAGTAGAAAAAGTCAATTCGGGAAATAGCGGACACCCTAATATACAGACATGAACCAAAAACAGTTTACATTGTAACAATATCAGATAATTACCTCTTCACATTGCTCAAACATTTTATCACGTTTGTCTGCAGTTGTGGACGTTCCTTCATCTCGGGTTTCATTGTCAGGTTCAGTGCACGGAGTAGATTTAATGTCTGAATTCACCTGTGACGATGCACTGCAGCTGTACTGCTGCGCTGTTGAAACTTTTCTCTTGAGCAGAAGGCTACTATTCCTTGTACCATCACAATCCTAGAAAAAAATGAGATGTATTATACCTGATGATACGATAACTGTGCGTTGAAATTATCAAGAACATTGATGATTATACATGCATTTTATGCGTATATTTAGCAATAAACATTTCATATAATCGATGCACGATTACAAATGATATGGAAGAGGTCAATAATTCTTACCGAACTCAAAACTTCTGCATGCTTTATCTGTTTGGTACTACGCGTGGCTGGCACTATTACTTGCGTCTTAATTATTCGAGGTTTTAGTGACTCCGTATTTGCCTTTGGCAATACTTCATGTGTTGAAATATCCGAAGAAGAGTCCGTTTCATACCGCGCCGATTTACCAACTGTTTCTGTTTTGCATGTGTTATTTTTTTTTGCCGACGTTTTTACCGGATTTTTTCCGCAGATTAATGTCTCAACGCTTCCGCTTGAATCGTCATTGTCATCACGATCAAGTACCGCAACGCGCGGTTTCTTGCACGGTGTCGGTTTACTGATTGTTTCCTTCTTCAAGTTGATGATTTTTTTTCTTGCGATACGTTTACTTTCAGACAATTTATGCGCAGCAGCTGTACCGCTTCCACCAGTAGCCTATATGTGAATAATGTTTTATATGATTTTCAACATGATCGTGATTCACAATTACAACAATTCTGCAATAAATTATGTTTTCATACACCGTTATTTGTTACTGCAGACCTTATTAAACTTTTGCGAAGATGCTCGTGCATTACTTTCGTTTGAAGAGGAAAGATTAGACGGTGCCCTTGAATGCTGTCGATTAACAAATTGAACTCTTTTTCTGTCCATCGTATCTCGTAACTCTGCTAAACTGTCTGTAATCGTGTATAAAAATTGCAGTAAATCAACGGTAGGTTGTCTCGTAAGAGCATTGCAACAATGTATATGCGTTTACTATAGCCAAAGTGAAGAAATTTATTGTTCAATGCCAAATAAGGACCACCCGAATAAATACTTACCGCCGACAATACCGATCGTAGCTGGACATTGTCCATTTCCACAATTGACCTGGTATTCCCTTCCCACTGCGTTGTCTTCCCTGAATTTTCTTATAACGTCCACTGAAACTATTTCTTTGGTAGGGTGCTTGGTACCTTTGTTCGTACAGGCACCTTTGTACATTATATAAGCGTACTTTGCAGGCATTTCGAAAAGTTATTCTGTCGACGATCGTGTAACTGCACTGCGTACCACGCACAAGAACACCTGCACTTATGTTATTAGACAGGACCACAAATAAGTAGAATAAACTCGCAACACGAACGCACAGTGCAGCTTTCACCATCACAATCCGGACGACGTGAACGAACACGTTTGGCAATATGGCGACGCGACGCACATGGCTTACCGCCGCCATATTGAACAATCGGAAGATTCAAACTGGATAGACAGTTATCGCCGTTATACATAGACTGTTACATTAGTAGTAGTGACCATATTAATTACATTTTCAAGTGCAATGTTTTTTATGAGCAAATTGATCGAGAAGTGAACTGATAACGAATTATTTCATTAATTTCGCTCGTTGCGGATGCCCAAAACTAACTATTCTTGGTTGTCGTTCGTTGTAAATGCGCGCGTGGATTTGAAATGACGCAACGCCGACGTAGAGCAGCCTGTATGAGCCTGTAATAGCCGGTTCTACTTACCAACGCTGCTGTCAAAAAATGGAACAAAGCGCGCCGCATAATTATATTATATCGTACCTAGAATAATTACAAAAATCTGAGAATATGTAAAATAGTAGTCAGTGAGTGGTAACTGAATGATATAACAGCAACAAGTTACGCCGCACACCATATTACGCGACGTGGGATGCAAACAGAACAGCGAGGATCCCGCATCCTCTTTTTGGCATAATATCCAGGTGGCCCCGGAAATATTCAGGAATCTCGCAGTAAGTACTATACAATATACATTTATAGGTATATATACGTCTTGATATAAAGTTATTATTTGAGGTTAGGTTCACCACCGGTTCGCACAAAAGGCCGGATAGAAACGGATAGAAAATAAAATATTGAGACAGGTGCTGATAGGTGCAGATTAGAAAACTTATATGAACTGTGTCAGGCTACGTTGACAGGGGATGGTAGATGCTCACAACATAATGTTAGCTCTTCGTTATCTAGATCGACGTGAATATTCGCACGGTTCCGTGACTCCTATAGAGACATGAAAAATTTTTCCGTGACTACAATAGAGACTGCAGATTCGAAAATCGCCGCAAAATTTCGTTTTCTCTATTGAAGTCACGGGAAAATTAGAATTCCGTGTCTCTATTGATGACGCTCTCTATTTGGGTGCCTAGATATGGGACTGCTGAACCACCGGGCGGGTGGCTCGCACGGGTCGCGCGACCCTACTCACGATTGAGGAAAATCATCCCTCTCGCCCGGAGAACACCTAGTGGGCGGATTCTCGGGTGGAATTCAATTTCAAAATTTTTAATTTTCCCCTGACTTAACTACACGGAGAAGGAATTGGGTAGACGACAGCGCCAATCTCGATAGCGGTGGCTTATGTACTGTCAGGCCACGCCACGCGCTCTCCTTGGGAAGGCTCAGCTCCCAAACAGTAACGTTGCGATACGCGCAACGCAGGTATACCTTGACGCGCGTATCGCAACGTTACTGTTTGGGAGCTGAGCCTTCCTAATGAGAGTGCGTGGCGTTGCCTGACAGTCATAAGCCACCGCTATCGAGATTGGCGCTGTCGTCTACCCAATTCCTTCTCCGTGTAGAAACACGGAAATTTTGGGCGATTTCAGACTCTGCAGACGAGTCACGGAAAAATTTCCCGTATCTCGATAGGAGTCACGTAACCGTACGAATAGCCACTTCGTATCTAGATACCTTACTTGTTTCATAATTGTACAACCTTTTACCAATACTGTACCTATGTATACCTTCGTTATAAATATTCTCATTATTATTACATGTTTATTGTATTTTATTTTCAGAAATGGGTAAGAATCCACCCGTGGCAAGAAGGTGCCGTTACGACATCCATGGAAATCGAATTGTAAGCACACAAACAACCCGACGACGAAAAAAGGAGTTACACCACGCTCGTTTGGAAGGTGAGTGCAGCAATTGTAACAAACACTCTTAGATTCATGTGGAATTTCAACAAAAATGTGAATACTGTACTTATTTCAAAGAAAAGCTTCATCAAAATTAAGAACTGCATAATTGCCTGTAACGTATAAAGCTTGACATTCACACTGATGAGTCAGAGTGGAGCCTGCAGTTCAACTTGAATTCTCAAGACAGTTTCTCATACACCAACTGCTACGTATGAACTTTCTGTTATAGAAATGAAGGAATATGTGAGAGTTGCCTATAATAATTTCCGACGACAACGAGGTATAATCGCTAATGTTACTATTCCGGAGCCAACTGTGAGTTTACATGTTCACGATCAGCAACATAGAGTTCAAGAAGTTCCGATACGTAACCTGATCGGTAAGCGATAGTTGTGTTTCATCAATTGGAAAACATGTGTATGACAAAATCATAATTGAAACTGTGAATAGTATATTAATAGTATATTATAGTTATATTATACCTGACTGTTATATACTAGGTATACTTATACAATTTCAAAAATATCTACAATATCAGTCATTACGAACTGCTCCATTATTCCTTTATTAATATGTTTAGAAGAAATGGTCGCTTCATCTGAAAACGAGCAGGATGTTGACGATTCGCCGACAGGACGACGTCATGAGAAGATAGTTGACGATGAAGTATCGATATGTCACGACAGTGATACCGCAGTTTTTGGATCTTCGGACTTTTCAGATAGTGAAGATGATTCGTCGAACAGTGACGATCAAGCAACATCAACAAGTTCGTTACCTTCAGCTAGCGGGCCATCTGCACCAACAAAATCTTGCAGCGACAATTATGAAAACTTGCTGAACTCTAAACTGGAAGATTATATAACAGCAGAAGGCGACAAGATTATGTTCACAGAATCGAATTTGAAAACGTGGCAGGTGATGTTAATAATACTTGGCCTTTGCATAAGATTCTCCTTGAGTGCTAAAAGCAGGCGTGCTCTCATTGATGCCACTAAATTATTCGCTGGCCCAGAATTCTCTTCATGGGACATGAGCGATTATTGTTTCTCAAAGATATTTGAGCCTCCCAAGGAAGTAATATTATACCATTTCTATTGTACATTATGTTGTAAGGTACTAGAATCAGATCAGCCTCTAACAAAAAGTAATTTCACAAGTCGAGAGGTAGTTTGCGATACATGCATAAAATCGTATGCACTTCTTGCTAGTTCACCAAATTATTTCGTATCAATTGATTTAAAATATCAAATCAAATCGCTGCTCAATATTCCGATTATTCAAGAAAGTGTGTTGAAGCATTTACAAAATATTAATGATCCAGAAATTACATGTAACGATGAGGTAATACGAGACGTTCATGATGGCATACTTTACAAACAATTGTTATCGAAAACACCCGAAAATACAAAACTTTTGACATACGTGTTCAACACTGACGGGGCACCATTGTTCAATAGTTCTAAGAGAGCTTTTTGGCCCATTTTGCTGATCTTAAACGAGCTGCCTCCGCGTCTTCGATTCCGCTATCCCTTAGTAGCTGGGTTATTACTAGTGAAAAATGAACCATCGCCACAACTCATGAATGAATACATGAAATTTTTTGTAAAACAATCAAATTTATTGAGTATTGAAGGATTCAATGTGAGAATTAATGGAAAGAATGTACACTTTATACTCAAACCTCTTGTTTGCAGTGTGGATAGTGTCGCTAGACCTCTGTTGCAGAACAGACTCCAATTTAACGGTTATTACGGCTGTTCATGGTGCTACAGTATTGGTGCACACACCAATGGTTGCATTAGATTTGTAATGGAAGAGAATGAACCGGCAGACAGATCGCATGAAGAATACTTGAAAGACGTGAACGCCGTTATCACAAAATCTGTACCGCTATCATGTCGTACGAAAAATCAACAGAAAAGAACAACCGTGCGAGGTATCAAAGGAACCGCAACTTGTTGCGATTTAATAGATTTCGATATGATTTGGGCGTACTTCCGCGATTATTTGCATGCGGATTTGCTTGGTGTAACAGCTCAAATGTGGGTCGGGTGGTGCGATCCACATAATACGATACACCTTAGCAAAACCGAACAGGATACCGTTAACGACAGACTAATGAAAATGACTCCACCACACGAGGTACACAGATTAGTCAGACCTTTGAAATCTGAAAAAGCGAAATGGAAAGCATCGGAATGGCGGAGCTGGCTCTTATTTTACGCGGTACCATGCTTGACAGGAATTTTGAATTCGTACGCCTTGCAACATTTCGCATTATTTGTTCGAAGTATAAACACACTCCTCAAAACAAGCATTACTGAAGCAGAATTGAACAGAACTGAAAAAGATTTACACGAATTCGTCATTATATTCGAATTACTTTACGGAGAAAAACAAGTAACATTCAATGTTCATTCGCTGAAACACCTAGTATGCTGCGTCAGGTTCTGCGGGCCACTTTGGGCTACATCTACCTTCCCTTTCGAAAGTACAATACGCACTTTAAAGCGGCATGTACATGGACCCAAAGGAGTCTACGATCAAATGGCCAAGAAATCTATACAGAATAACGTTTTTCATGCTATAGTATTGCAGTTCGAGAATTCTCCCGCTGTTTTGAAATTTTATAAATCGTTGTTCGCAAGGATGGAGGTTGCATCTTTCCGCAGAAGTGGAGAATCAATTGTGTTAATCGGAAAAGGCGAAGAGCACGTTCCTCAAGATACTGGACGTAACGAGACTGTACAAATGACCGAGTACCAAAGATGCATTTATAAACACATGATCATTCATTCTGTAGCCTACAATAGGCCACAAAGAACAAACGACACCTCGTTCATTACCAAAGACGGTGAATTTTTAACAGTTGAAAATATATTATACTTTAACGGTGAGGCATTTGCACGCGTTTCGTACCTAAAAGTGACACAAGTCGTATTGCGTTGTAATGAAAATGACAAAAATTGTCGAAAGTGTCTGAACATTGACGACGTAGTAATGGATCACTTATACGAAATTTGGCCGTATACAAGTAACAAAATGATTATACCCGTTACAGACATCATTGACAAATGTGTTGTTATAGACATTGGCAATGGAAGGTTGTACCTCGCGAAGTTACCAAACACGATTGAAATACAGTAAGAGAGGTTTCAAAGAATGACTAACTGTAAAACTTATGCACCGAGTATACTTGGTGAGGTTGATTCTTGCCCGGATGTCATCGGATGAGCGTATTAAATCATATACAAAACAGTCACTTCCGGGCCAGAATCAACTTCGCCATGTGTACCCTATATAATATGACTTTCACCGATTATCACTATGAATACATTTAAAATATCAATTATATCGCGTCACTAATGCCATAAGGTCGTGAGCGCCAAAAAAAAATTTCATTTTTTTGGTGGCAAAATCTTTTTCACGCCATATAACATCGTTTGAGTATATGCCCAAGAAAATTTTGTTTTTGGTGCTTACGACCCTATGGCATCAGTGACGCGATATCGTATGCATACATATGTATGTACCGTGAGCAAATCTTGAAAGTATACAGTCGACTGTGCGTGCGTCAGTTTTGCAATCTGCCGATGCAGGCTAACTACTCTGAACTTCAGCGATCAAACGCTGAGATACAAGTTTTCGAGGATAAGTTGAATACAAGTCAGTTGGTACTGTCTTTCGGATAAATAAGGCCAAAAGTCAAGAGCCCGCGGACCATAGAAATTGAATTGTTCGGCGCCGAGTGTATACTTTCAAGATTTTCTCTCAGTATGTGTATTCTTGAAGTATAAAACAATACGATAATTACTCACATATTTTTTGAATAAAATCATTTCTATCACAATGCATTCTCATTTTTACGATCCTCGATTTATACCACTGACAATTCCGGTAATAATTATAATATAGCGAAGAAAATTATTTTTATATTTTCTTTCTGACGTGCGATGAGTTCCAGATAGACAACGATACATGACCGTTGCGGAACTTTGATATAGATTTCGGTTCTTGAAAGCCGACGTACGAGTCCCGGATAGACATCGTCGAATTCCCGGATGGGAACTTTGTTCGATTTCAGCGGTCAACGTCGTCCACAGCAACCCGAACAGGACCGAATAGGTATCGTTATTTCAGGACAAATGGTTCCGGGTGAATGCTGGACAGGGCCGCGTAAAGTACATTCCATGTTTTCCGCCGCATAGAATACACATAGAAGCAGGTAGGTACCCGAATGATGAAAGTCAACGCTCCGGATGAATGACGGACAGGGCCGCGTAAAGTACATTTCATATTTCCCACCGGATGGAATCCACATAAAAGCAGATAGGTATTCGAATGATGGGAGTGAACGCTCCGGATGAATGCCGGACAGGGCCGCGTAAAGCATATTTCATATTTTCTACCGGATGGAATCCACATAGCAGCAGATAGGTATCCGAATGATGGGAGTGAACGCTCCGGATGAATGCCGGACAGGGCCGCGTAAAGCATATTTCATATTTTCTACCGGATGGGATCCACATAGGAGCAGGTATGTATTCGGATGATAAAAGTCGACGCTCCGGATGAATGCCGGACAGGGCCGCGTAAAGCATATTTCATATTTTCTACCGGATAGAATCCACATAGAAGCAGATAGGTATCCGAATGATGGGAGTGAACGCTCCGGATGAATGCCGGACAGGCCCGCGTAAAGCATATTTCATATTTTCTACCGGATGGAATCCACATAGAAGCAGATAGGTATCCGAATGATGGGAGTGAACGCTCCGGATGAATGCCGGACAGGCCCGCGTAAAGCATATTTCATATTTTCTACCGGATGGAATCCACATAGGAGCAGGTATGTATTCGGATGATAAAAGTCGACGCTCCGGATGAATGCCGGACAGGGCCGCGTAAAGTACATTTCATATTTCCTACCGGATGGAATCCACATAGAAGCAGATAGGTATTCGGACGATAAAAGTCAACGGTCCGGATGAATTACTGACAGGTCCGAATAAGATACGGATTGAATCTCGTGTACCGATAAAGTCCGCATAAAAACGGATAGAAAACCGATCGGACTCTATCCGAAATTCTATCAGAATTCCTATACGATTCTATCGTAACCTATCTGACATTTTAAGCAGGGTAGGGTGGTCCAAAAAAAAAAAGTTTTTTCCTTATGATCTCAAACGTTTCTTTTGAGTATAAAACAAATTCTCCTGAAAGCGCAACTCGATATCTCAACTCTACGAGACGCTCAACGATTTTCTGTTTTTCCATATAAATAACACGTGAAAAATTTTTTTTTTTTGATTTTTTCACGTAAAACTCTAAAAAAAATGTTATTGTGATTTTGATGTACATATTTTCGTAGGAAATTTAATTCTCTACAAAAAAGTTCTGATGTATTTTTCTCGTCATCTCAACAGATCAAAAGTTATCAGGCTCTGAAAAAAAAATAAAAAATTGAAAAATTGAAAAAAAAAAAATTGAAAAAATTGAAAAAAAAAAAAAAAATTTGAAGAAATTGAAAAAAATTAAAAATTGAATTTTCTATCAGAATATGTGTATCCCAATTGAACAAAAATTTTTTTTCGGAGTTTTATGCGGAAAAAACGAAAAAATTAATCTTTCACGTACATGTTTTTTCGTTTTTTCTGCATAAAACTCCGAAAAAAAATTTTAGTTCAATTTCGATACACATATTCTGATAGAAAATTCAATTTTTAATTTTTTTCAATTTCTTCAAATTTTTTTTTTTTTTTTCAATTTTTCAATTTTTTTTTTTTCTTTCAAAGCATGATAACTTTTTGTCTGTTAAGATTACGAGAAAAAGATATCAAAGCTTTTTTGTAGAGAATTAAATTTCCTACGAAAATATGTGCTTCAAAATTGGAATGAAATTTTTTTTCTGAGTTTTACGTGACAAAAACAGAAAAAAAATTTTTTCACATGTTATTTATATGGGAAAACGGAAAATCGTTGAGCGTCTCGTAGAGTTGAGATATCGAGCTGCGCTTTTAGGAGAATTTGTTCTATACCTGAAAGAAACTTTTGAGATGATAAGCCTTTGAAAAATAAAAAAAATTGTGTTTTTTGGACCACCCTAATATATACGTCAGGGAGGTATACCATACATGCATGTAACTGAAGTTCTGATCCATCAAGCTCGATCGAATTCGCATGAAAACACGAAATTGGCAGCCCAGTAAACGAACACGAATTGAAACGAATTGAGTATGCGCAAAACGGAATTAACACGAATTAAATAGAATTTTAAAAAATTGCTAAGAATTGACACACAGGTCTTTTTAATTCCATCTAATTCGTATTAATACCGTTTTCCACATACTCAATTCCTTTTCGTTTACTGAGAGAATCACTTGGGTTGATTGAACTTCGTAGGTTTACCGAAGGCATCGAATGAAAATATTTCAGCCAAAAATTTATCTGACCCAAGTGATTCAGCCAATTTCGCGTTTTCATTCGAATTCGATGGAGCTTGATCGATCAGAACTTCAGTCATGTATACATCCATACATTCTACACACACTAGTAGCGTACTGGAACTGGACTTGCCTTCGAGGGGCTATTTACTCTGAAGTATATCCCGCTTTATTACAAATACCCGTCGGTATTCGTTAGTACTCGCAACTACTCACAGGTACTCGCAGGTACTCGCAGGTACTCATGGATACTCCTTCTGAGTGAGTACCTGCGAGTACCTGTGAGTACCTGCGAGTACCTGTGACTACCTGCGAGTACTAACGAGTACCGACGAGTATTTGTAATAAAGCGGGATATACTTCAGAGTGAATAGGCCCTCGCTTGCCTTACAGAGAAAAACAATTACTCGTTTCAAGACAAAGATGTCTTGTTTTAAGAAACTATAGTTTCCTGAATGTTTTTCGATTAAATCAAGGAAATATGTTCTTAATTCAAATTAATATGTTCTTAGTTTCAATTAAGAAAATATTTCCTTGATTTAATCAAAAAACATTTAAGAAACTACTTACAGCCCCTTGAAACAAGAAATCTTCTTCTTGAAAAGAGGAATTTTTTTTTTCTGTGCTAGTGTATGCGCAGTAATCCTAACCAGTAGCCCATATACGTATGAATTTTGTGCTTTATCATACAAATACCGAAAAAAATAATGTATGCGGCAAGCTTGTATAAACTGTTTTTCGGCTCGAATGTTTTTGCAGGACGGGCCGTCGGCACGCCTTTGGCTCGTACTGAAAATATCATCCATGCCTTAAAAACAGCTTGTTTACAAGCATGCCACATAAACTACTATTTTCATAGCTATGCCGTAAAAAAATTATTATTGTTCAGTACACTTTTTTCAATAAAAAAATCGAAAAAAAAAATTTCTATAAATTTATCGTAAGAATGAAAAAATTAATTGATCAATTTAGTTGAATAAAACATTCAAAATTAACATAAGTCTGTCATAAATTCTTACCTGCAACGTTTAATATCACGCACTTGGAAACTTGTCCTTCTTCATGATAATGATAAACTTTGCCCTTTGTTAGAGAGCTGTACTCTTTGAAGTCTTGTATATAGTCTGTTTCTGTTATAAATGTTTCGTTTTTTGATGGTATTTCGATCAAAGCATATCCCATGCTGATTTTAGATATCTACTTTTACTCGAAGCAATCAACGCGGTAGTCACCACAGTTACTATATACAATAACAAAACAGTGTTGACAGGAGAGCTGAGCTTCATACGCACTGAACTCTCCCGAGAATATTCAGTGAGACTATACGATCCCCTTCCTACGGCAAGACCAACACAAGCGCGCACCGCGTGCGTGAGGCTCGTTCGGGAGGGGATGTAATGCTACTGGCACCTCATTCCGTCCCGAACGAGCCTCACGTACGTGATGCGCGCCTGTGTTGGTTTTGCCGTAGGAAGAGGATCGTGTAGTCTCACCGAATATCCTCGGTAGAGTTCAGTGTTCATATGTCGTCATACACATCTTAGTATGCTGTAGCACGTGCTTACATCAAGTCGTAGGTAAGTATATTTCCAATATGTAAACTCGTAAGCAGTACTCTATTGGTAGTTTGTTTCACAATATATTTTTGTTCCTTTTCATTGTTGAAAACAGTTGTTTATGTAGTTTCAACTATACATAAACCGGTAAGTTTTTTAACCCTCCGTTGTCACACTTCTGTAGAATCCCGCCGTTGTCACACTGGGTCAGATAGACCCCGACGGATTTCAAAACGCTGTTGCATGCAAACTATCAGTCCGATTTCAATCAGAAAAATTTGGAACCTACCTTGAACTCTCTAGAATAAGAATCCATCGTTGTTTTTTGAAAAATAACATGTCATCATGGTAAAAAAAAATCCGAAAGCCATCAATTCGCAAAAAAGACCGTTTTTCACGTAAAAAATCATAGCTCTTTTGATTTTGAATATTTTTTCCTAAAATTTATGGGTGACACTCTCGAAATAGGGTACTTCGAGGAAAAAACTAGCTTGGTGGTGTACGTTTCAAAAAGGATATTTATTTCAACACATGAACTAAAGATACAGATATTACAGATATTTAACTACGAACTTAGTCCATGCGGCTGGCAGACCCAGTGTGACAACGAAGTACATTGTACAACAAGGGGGGGAAATGACCCTCCCCCCCTTGTTGCACACCGTAATTTTTTCAACGAGTGCATGTATAGGCCCTATTTTTCGCGCATGCACGACCGAAATTTTGGGAAATTTTGAGAATTTCCAATAATTTTGGAAACTTTGGAAAGTTTGGAAATTTTCGGAAATTTATGGAAATTTATGGATATTTATGGAAATTTTTGGAAATTTATGGAAATTTTTGGAACTTTTTTGAAATTTATAGAAATTTTTGGAAATTTTGGAAAGTGGTGTGGCGACGCAATAATATCTCAGAGTTTCTCTCCACGCTCACTACGCGGCGCATCCAACTCGCTTCGCTCTCGCTAGTCCCATACTAGGACTACGCTCAGTATATATACCGATCACAAGCGACCACCAATATCCACTACCGGACACCCCGCGTCTAGGGCACGGTGTGCTCGGCTCTCAGCCCTACTGACGAGTCCGGCCGAGTACACCCGGACGAAACGCAATACCACATCTTTCTAGAAGGTTCGATTCCTTCAGTGAAAATTTTGAAATATTTGAGAACCTTCGAGACCGTCTCTCGGAAGGTAGTAATAGATCCATTACCTCCGTAGGGAAATAATGGATATTACCTCCCTAGGGAGGTAATGGAGTCCACGCTAGAAATGACCAATTTTCTATTCGTTTCACATGCAAGAAAAAGGGCCTATTACATGCACGTGTTGAAAAAATATTCTTATTTTGAAAATAGCTAATATGACCTTCGTTTTCATACAAAGTTATTATCATTTCCTTTTTATTCTACAGAAGCCGTCAATAATAAATTGTGATTCGAGATGCCTCGAGGCCCATATAAAAAGTATTTACATCGCTACGGTGATGGTGTGATTCCTCGTTCAACTTATTATAAACAATTGAAACAGCTTCGTGAAACTGTACGTATAAATTATCTTAAACAGTTTTTTGCTTTTATTATACGAGCTGGGGCTGCGCGTAAACCCCGCCTCGTTGTTCAGGATTTCACACATCTATTTCTCTATACGTTGTCTTCTCTATTATAATAACATCCTTTTTATCCTACATGCGTCAAAATAACCCCATATCGAGCATGTCTTACGGGACAGAAGACTCACATATCTCCCTCGGCCGTAATATGCAGTAAAAAAAAAAAAAATTTATCAATGAAATTACCCGAAATTTTTTTCATTTTATGTCCTATAGGGGGTAGATCCAAATATTGAAGTTCCTGTAGTCAAAAGCAATGAAGAAAGTTATGACAACAATTCGCTCATTCCAGTGGTAACTGTTGATGATATCACACAGTCACCTATAATACACGAAGCTGAAACTATCGTACAATCTACCGATCAGCAAAGTTCACAGATGTCAAGTATAGATGTGAATACAACCCTGCTGATAGTTCCGAATAGAAACGGATAGAAAAAGAGTATATCCGTTTCAACTAGGTTTCTGGTTCCGGATTTTCGTATATGTAATCAGATTATCAGGATAGAATATCAATTCGTTTTCATTGTGAGATTCGTATAGACTGTGAATACTATCGAATCGTCATAACTGCAATACGTATCGATTCGTATCTATCCTACAACGGGCATGGTCTGTATAGGTTTCTATCCGCACGCATTACTACGTGTGCCAGCGGTGAAACAATACTTGTCGTTATGTATCCGTTTCTATACGTTTCTTCCGTAATTTAACGTACGCTGCTTATCAGATGCTATCCATTCGAATCCAATACGACTCTATCCGTCTGTTACTGCCTTACCGCTCCGTCGCTCCGAATTAGAATCAATCCGGATGTATCCTATGACAGGCATGGCCTGTATAGGTTTATATCAGCACATATTCTGGTTTGACCTGGCAGCCGTGCACGATAGAAACGGATAGAAAAAGAGTGTATCCGTTTCAACTAGGTTTCTGGTTCCGGATTGTCGGATATGTAAACAGATTATCATGATACAATACCAGTTCGTTTCTATTGTGAATTAGTTTGTATCGGTGTTACCCAATTAACTTTTTCATTTTGTTTTTTCTTTTTCATTTTGTTTTCATGTGGGTCACCCATCCAAATTCTGGTCACAGATGAAATTGCTTAACTTCGTTGATCAACTGACGTCCGGTGTTGATCTGGATCTAATCGTCGCCTGTTACAATCTCTAACACTTCTCGACTCAATAGGTAAACTTTGATTGAAAATAAATGATTAAATCTAGTGATAAATTCTGTCACCATATGGCATTCAAGTTACAGATAATTATGAGTGTTAACGACGTCGGCGCCGGGGGTTGTCTTCGTACAACATACGCTTTCGTTATCTGTGTTTCGTCCTCTAGGTCGACCGCATCATAGTTTCCGTCCTCTAGGTTGACCGCATCGTAGTTTCCGTCCTCCAGGTCCACCGCTACGTAGTTACCGTCCTCCTGGTCCACCGCTACGTAGTTTTCGTCCTCCAGGTCCACCGCTACGTAGTTTCCGTCCTCCAGGTCCACCGCTACGTAGTTTTTGTCCTCCAGGTCCACCGCTACGTAGTTTTCGTACAAGATCACATGCAATCCGCATAAAACGAGGATCTCGGCTTCCGGATAAAGTAGGATAGGTGGATGGATCGGAAGGAAACTGATAGGAAATGTATCTGGACACTCCGATTGAAGCGAATAGCGCCAGAAACGTACACGATCACGGATGGATCGGGGATTTTGGCTCCCGAATAGACTCGGATAGGCGGCGGATCGGATGAAGACGGATAAATAACGTATTTGGAAATTCGGATTGAATCTGATAGCGCCAGTAACGTACAAGATCACATGAAATCCGAATGAAACGTGGATCCCGGCTTCCGGATAAAGTCGGATAGGTTGATGGATCGGAAGGAAACTGATAGGAAAGGTATCTGGACACTCCGATTGAAGCGAATGGCGCCAGAAACGTACACGATCACGGATGAATCGGGGATTTCGCTCCCGAATAGACTCGGATAGGCGGCGGATCGGATGAAGACCGATAAATAACGTATTTGGAAATTCGGATTGAATCTTATAGCGCCAGTAACGTACAAGATCACATGAAATCCGGATGAAACGTGGATCTCGGCTTCCGGATAAAGTCGGATAGGTTGATGGATCGGAAGGAAACTGATAGGAAAGGTATCTGGACACTCCGATTGAAGCGAATGGCGCCAGAAACGTACACGATCACGGATGGATCGGGGATTTTGGCTCCCGAATAGACTCGGATAGGCGGCGGATCGGATGAAGACGGATAGGCAAGGTATCTGGAAATCCGGATTGAATCGAAAAGCCACAAGAATGTGAAAGATCACACGGAAACCGGATAGAACGTGAATCGGTTTTCTCAATTTCAGAACGATAAGCTGCAAGTCCGGAATGAAATCGATTGGAATTGATTGAGGTCAGACCCTATTAAGGGCGTTGACTAGCTGAAAAGCGCGGGCTACTCCGCTTCCCGCGTGAACTGTGACGAGCGAGACAGTAGACAAACTTAAGAAGGACGGAGCATCGTAACTGCACTGTGGTTGGCTAGGCTGAGGACGGTAGGCTCCCTACTCCTCGGCTGCGCTAGAAATCGCCTATTTTTGCGCCAAAAATCACTGTTCAATGCTTCAGGTCTTTCCTGATCATTCCTTAGTTATTGATCCGATAGTATCGATCATGATCTTGATTAGAAGGTAAATGATGTAGCTATGTTATGGCTTTCGCCGAATATTTAAGAAAAAATCGCTCCTCGTTGTACATCATCGCAAAGATGGCTTACTTTCAAGATTATTTTTTGCAAAGTTTAAGGTGAAATCGCAAATTCGGCCAAAGCCATGACACGGATACATCATTTATCTGTAGGAATTTTCATCGACAACTACGTTATCTTCAAAAATGAGGAAATGAGAAGGTAAATGCCGAGGGTCTATTTACGCGTGCTCGGCGAGGCCTAGTCAACGCCCTTAAATCAAATAGAATGAGACTCTTGATGGTCCGAATGCAATCGGATACATTTTTTATAGTAAAGATCGGAAAGAATCACATGTGGAATTCACATCGTATAGAATCTGATAAAAACGAAAAGAAATTTTATCCGTATTTCCTGATAGCGACCGGTGTCTGATTGAATCGTATACGATCTGATTAGTGTTATATTCGCAACTTCGCGGTTCTGGATAGACCGCATAGAAACTGATTGGATTTAGTCAATATTTCTATTTGAATGAAATAGATTTTATCGGATTTTTCCGGCAGGGAAGGCTTTGTAAGGAGGACAACAAAATAAATCAAGGTCATGGAAATTCATGCCTTCGTGATAAAAACAGTGGACAATTTGAAGTTGAACAAAATGTATGGTTTTCTGATGATTACGACGAACAGGCTCAAGAGCAAGAAATTTGGTTTGACGTAAGTGTGCTGAAATATCATTTTATGAACATTAATTCCAAGAAATTCAATGATTTTACCATTTTTAAATATTTTTTTTTAGGCTGAAGAATCACCATCAATTGAATGTTCTCACGACAATTTTGATGATGAGCCTAATGAGGTACGTTGAATAACAGACAATTCTTCAGATCGTTCGTTAGAGTAACAAAGGTGTATGTATTTGACTTTATGAAATCTGCCTTCCATTCTGGCTGCTAAATAGCAGTTGTGAGTCTATGTATACACATGTATGTGGGTCATTTCATGTCAAATCGACCAATAGTTGGAATCGACCCCTTTCAATTTGGATGAATTTTAGTGGGAAGTTTTCTTTCATCATAAGACAAAGTTCTTCAAAGGAAAAAAATTAATAAATTTTTTTGCGAAAGTTATGCAAAATTAAAAATTTCACTATTTTTCCAGTTTTTCAAGTTTATTTTTTAAACATCTCGAAAACTATTATAGTTACAAAAAAGACCTTGGGTTCGCTTGAAAGAGGATACTTGGGGCTACAAAAAATACATATTTAGCAAAAAAATTTGAAAAATTAAAAAGTTTCAAAATTTGATTTTACCTAAGCAGAACAAGTTGTAAAATCGGATTTTGCGCTCACTGCAATGAAAATAATTATTGTGCAGATTGACGTCTGAAATAATTTGAATTTGAAGGATCAAAAAGGATTTTGATTACATCCTTCTGTTTAACCAGGGCGTCAGTTCGAATCGTTTCGAATGCTTTTTTCTTGAGGGGGTGCATAAACCTTTAAAGTAATTTCCTTCAAATTACTGCTACGCTCTGAGAAAACATTCTAGTGACTCGGTTTTTCTACTGTTGATAAGTGCTATTTTGATACATAGTTCATGATTTTTCCAGATTTTATGTCTTCCGCTGAACATAAATTCAGTCCATCGAAGAAGAAGCAGTTGTCGTAGGATACAGGTTGCTGCGTTGCTGCGTAGGATACAGGTTGCTGCGTTTCCACTTTTGCGGAAATATTCTTTATGAATGTAATTTCGGACCAAACCAATAGAAATTTTTGATTGTAAGAATTTTTTTTCCATAATTCTGGAAAAAATGTTTTAAATCCAAAAATTTATATGTCTAAAAATTACATTCATCAAATATTATTGGTTTGGTCCAAAATTACATTCATAAAGAATATTTACTCAAAAGTGGAAGAAATTTCATCCAACACAGCAACCTGCATCCTACGACAACTGCTTTTTCTTTGATGGACTGAATTTATGTTCAGCGGAGGACATAAAATTTGGAAAAATCATGAACAATGTATCAAAATAGCACTAATCAACTGTAGACAAACTAAGTCACTAGAATGTTCTCTCAGAGCGTAGCAGTAATTTGAAAAAAATTATTTAAAAGGTGTACGTACCCCCTTAATAAGATGATAATCTAATAGCAAGGAAATAAATAATAGGACATAATCATAATCATTCAATAACTTTGAATAGGACTAAGACATTAGATGTTGAACTGATCTAGCAATGAAAATAATTCAAAGTATTTTGAGTCAAAGATACACTCCTAACAAAAATTAGCGGGCCACCCAATTTTTGTTTCGAAAAATGTTCGATTTCAAAGTCTCGTAATTCGGCGAAAAATTGACTCAGCGAGTCGTTTGTAAAAGCATTTCAAAGCTTGAAGCTTTATCTTTCAGATGCTCACTTTCGATTGCGTTTATGTTTTTTCTGTCTTGAGTTATGGTCTCTTGAACCATCTCGTGCCAAATTTGTGTATTGATGTTCCAACTTCAAAACAACGCACGGGGTCGGTCAGTATCGAAATTTTGATTTCAAGACAGTCATTTTGAAGCTTCGAATGTCCTCTTTAAAGCCCTTTTTTTTAAATTGCTCTACGATTTTTTTTCATGGAGTTATGCGTTGCTGAAGCAAAAATGGTCTTTCAATTTTTGATCGCATGCCCTGGGCGAACGAGTCCTCGTATCGAGGTTCCCAAATATGGCTTTTGAAGCTCGAATCTTCATCTTTCTGAAATCTGATTGCAAATTTTATTCGGTGACGTTTCCAAGCCATGATCACCATCCAAACGAGACCCTCCGAACCGCGAAATGGAAATTCGAACTTTGACCTCAGGTAGCACGCGCAAAAATAGCGAAACAGCTGGCCCAAGGTTAGAACTTCAACTGTGAAGTCTTTCCTTCGAAACTATATCTTGGAATTTGCTGTACGATTTTTTTTCGTGAAGTTATTCGATTTTTAACACGTTCGGACGATTTAAACAGTACCTCCCGCATTAGCATTACTTAAAGTGGTGGAATAATCACAAGATCGGTACGACCATGCATAGAAATTGCACCACAGATCATCCGGAGCCACCCCTGTATTCGTGAATTTCAGTACAATACAATTTTAAGAGCTGTATTTGACAATAAGTAGTGAAGTCCGCGTCAAAACCAATAGACAATATGGTCAAGGGCAACAAAGGTCGCTGACTAAAACAATTTAGCGTACAAGCACTGAAGACTAAGATTGTTTACAGTATTTTACAATGGATTCACCAGACCGTCTCCATTTGTTTTGATGCCAACTTCACTACTTATTGTGAAATATTGCGAACCACCTCAGTTGGTCTGTAGACAACACGGAAAATTGATGCCTATGACACTCCAGAATAAATATCGCAGCAGGCAGTAGGAAAAACTTTTCAATTTTTGAAAGTCTCGAATGCCAAAATGCCCATACGCCACTTGACCGAAATCGAGGTGGCTCGTCTCGTTACTCTTCTCCAGGAAGGGTACTCTCAACGCGCTGTAGCTCGGCGAATCGGAGTCAGTCACTCCGTTGTTCAGAGGGCTTTGGCTCGTTATAATGCAACTAAAGAATTTGGTAGACAATCAGGTCAAGGGCGACCAAGAATAACAACTCCGCGAGAGGATAGGGGTATCGTCAGAAACGCCGTTACTAATCGTACCGTTACGACTGGAGAAATCCAACATGAATTTGACCTTCATCACCACCGCCGCCTCTCTTACAGTACGATACAAGGCAGATTGAGGAATGCTGGATTGAACGCGCGAAGACCGGCCAGAAGTCCTTCTTTACTTCCTCGTCATCGCCAAGCTCGTTTACAATACGCACGAAGATACGTGAGATGGCGTCAAAGACAGTGGAATCGCGTTTGGTTCAGTGACGAATCGCGGTTCACTCGATATGGCAATGACGGACGTATACGTGTTTGGCGTCGCAGAGGACAACGGTATCAGCAAAACTGTTTCGTACCAGTCCACGCATACGGGGGTGGCTCAGTAATAGTCTGGGGGGCAATTTCCATGCATGGTCGTACCGATCTTGTAATTATTCCGCCACCCGGACTGACAGCTCAACGATATATGGCCGAGATTTTGAGACCCCATGTTCTCCCAATGCGGTTGCAGTATGGACGAAATTTCGTCTTTATGCAAGATAATGCGCGACCTCATACGGCAAGAGTCACACAACAATTTTTTCTGGAGAATGACATCACCCTTCTTGACCACCCAGCTGTGAGTCCCGATTTAAATCCAATTGAACACGTGTGGGATATGGTTGGACGAAGGTTGAGACAACGCCGCATACAACCGGCAAATTTGGCTGAGCTGGGCCAGGCTTTGCGCGAAATTTGGCGTGGGCTGCCGCAGTATCTTATTCGCAACTGCATCAATATGACGGAAAGATGTCGTGCAGTGATTAGGCAAAGGGGTGGAAACACGCGTTATTAATTGTGATCTGCATCAAATTTCATCTTTAGATCCCCCACAGGTCGGTTCACATACGCGCACACACACAAATACACTCACACTCAAACACGTACCAGAGAGGGTTTGGAGTCACAAAATACCGTGGTAGTGACGAACCATGGGGTCCTGACCTCTGGTACGCACACAAACTCACACACATTTACACACGAGGTGTGAATCCTACCAGGCAACCTCCACGTACACTTTAAGTAATGCTAATGCGGGAGGTACTGTTTAAATCGTCCGAACGTGTTAAAAATCGAATAACTTCACGAAAAAAAATCGTACAGCAAATTCCAAGATATGGTTTCGAAGAAAAGACTTCACAGTTGAAGTTCTAACCTTGGGCCAGCTGTTTCGCTATTTTTGCGCGTGCTACCTGAGGTCAAAGTTCGAATTTCCATTTCGCGGTTCGGAGGGTCTCGTTTGGATGGTGATCATGGCTTGGAAACGTCACCGAATAAAATTTGCAATCAGATTTCAGAAAGATGAAGATTCGAGCTTCAAAAGCCATATTTGGGAACCTCGATACGAGGACTCGTTCGCCCAGGGCATGCGATCAAAAATTGAAAGACCATTTTTGCTTCAGCAACGCATAACTCCATGAAAAAAAATTGTAGAGCAATTTAAAAAAAAGGGCTTTAAAGAGGACATTCGAAGCTTCAAAATGACTGTCTTGAAATCAAAATTTCGATACTGACCGACCCCGTGCGTTGTTTTGAAGTTGGAACATCAATACACAAATTTGGCACGAGATGGTTCAAGAGACCATAACTCAAGACAGAAAAAACATAAACGCAATCGAAAGTGAGCATCTGAAAGATAAAGCTTCAAGCTTTGAAATGCTTCTACAAACGACTCGCTGAGTCAATTTTTCGCCGAATTACGAGACTTTGAAATCGAACATTTTTCGAAACAAAAATTGGGTCGCCCGCTAATTTTTGTTAGGAGTGTATATATATATATATATATTGTAACATTGCATGTTACGACAGGCTCCTCACCCCTTAAACGACCTTAGCGGAGTGGATGAAGATGAGAAGATGAATAGTTAGACGCCGAGGTCCGACAGAATTTCCGAGAGGCGACCGTGACCGACTAAAGACTGTTAAACATATTATTTATTCTATTGTTTTGTTTTACGACTTTTCTCTAACATGTGGGAGACGAGGCCCAGCCGACGGCTGAGAGACTGTGACACAGACACACCACTACCGACGCAAGACGTTCCAGTATCGACTGTTTGGATCCTACTCGACGAACGCCACCCAAAAGCTTCGGAGGATAGTAGTGGCCACGCTACCTCCGGCTATTAATCTGGAGGACACGGGGGAGTGCCAAGGGCATTCTACAACGGGGGATATCGGTGGTGGAAGAGATTCCCGCCACCAAGAAGAGCCTGTAACCCGTGAGCCTCCGACGTAGCGAGCTAAAATCATCGTGGCGAACTTTGAATTACGCGCGTGGCGACCACCGGTCGCCATGCTTAAGGGATCCTTCGGTCGATAGAAAAATCGATATTTAGCCGTAACATGAGGGCGCTGATTACCGGCGCCATGCGGTCTAGTCACTCTGCGTTAGACTAGCGTTCTGAGCACTCTTGCCTTTAGCGGATATATATGACTATTACGTTAGGAAATCAAAAATTTGTGCGTTCGAGCCCCGTGGGTTGACTCACTGAGTTTTCTTACGTTGTGAGAGTGAGTGTTCCTCGAGGAGTATTTTTTTTCGAGGGATCCCGGTATGGACCTCGGGCGAGAGAGGATTTTATTCCTCGTGTGGCTGGAAGACGGTAAGCGTTAGCCATTCTTACCCATGCTAATTTGAATTCGGCAACGGCCGTCAGCCATATTGCCATTGAGCAGCCACGAGGCTAACTACTATTTTTGGAATCGAATTAAACCGATCTCCGAAGGGTAGGCCGTCACCAGTGTCCCCGTATAGTAGAGATTTTCGTTAGAGTCAGTAATTTATAGAGAAATATTGAATACTTTGTAGTTTGTTAAGTTCGGGTGTGCTACCTGTCGTACATGAGTGCGACAGAGATAGTCCCAGTCAGTCACTGTCGCTCTCTCTTCCTCCTGTAGGGAGAGACACCGCTAGTTATTGTTTAGATTTCGAGTCTTTGTGTTTCGGGTTCGAGTCAATGAATAAATTCTGTTAATTATTAGTCGCGTTATTCGCAGAGTTAGGTTAAGTTAGTTTTAGTAAGCTCTTGTAAATATTACTTCTTTGATCAATTTCTTATTTTCTATTCTTTAATACGAGCCGAAGGCTCACCCATTGTAAATAATAGCCTGTTAATTAGTTGCAAGTTCTACTCGTGGAGTTTATTTAGCGTTCCCGTTGAGATATTGTCCCACGAGGACCTAGTTTGTCGAGTTATTTAACTTTCGCATGATTTTTCCTTGTTATTGCTATCCTACGTGGAAGCTAGTAATTTATTAGATATTGTAAAGCTCGTCAAACGTGGCCAGGTCACCTATACACGGCCTGTGGCTGTCCTTTATACGAGGGGAATTCTCCCCGATTGTTCAAATTATTATTTCTATTTCTTTTCTATAATTTTTACTGAATAAATTCTATTCTTTTGTTATTAAATTTACACGCTCGAGTCGTTATTTTACGTCCCGCTAATCCTTCACGTGATCCTGACCCCTCTCCGCGGTACTGTAGCTAGCCGACGGTTATTATTTTGTTTAGATTTTTGAAATCGGCGGTTATACGCCTGGCGCCCAACTTTTGCTATTTCTTTGTTTTCTTTTGGCCAATTGTCGGGTGGATTGATCTCGGAGGCTGGCTATCCGGTCCAGACCCGAGGTCTGAATAAAATCCACGTCACAATATATATATATATATTGTGACGAGCAGAGCCGACGGTGGGGGTTTTACTCCGTCGGGTGCACGACTGACAAAGATTCGGCACCTTCCTTGGGTTGCTAAAAGTTGGGCGCCAGGTACCTAGGGGTGCCGCGGGAAACAAAAAAAAGGGGACGGGAACTGAACGATAATATAAATATAAATGAAATGAAATAACAATAATTGAAATAAAGTAAAATAAAGTAATAGCCTTAATTGAATTAAATAAAATATATTATAATAAACGAAATAAAATAACAGGAGATATTAATTAACAACGATTATACTGTACGGTTGGCTCAGCGTGAGGGGAACATGGGGGGGAAATAATTCAGGGTAGACTTATATATTTTTATGGTTTATAGATTTAATCACAAAGAAACAAATTTTATTCGAAACGATAATTAAGAATAAATATTTAGAACAATTAAACACCAGATAAAACAAATAAAACAATCAAAGCCGATACCTTGGATCGGGACTAACACAATTAAACAATTCAAACAAAAATTAATTCGGAACAGCTGACTGACTAGGTCACAGATGGAAAGTAGGACAGATAACAATTGTGACGTGGATTTTATTTAGCCCTCGAACTAGACCGGATGCTAGCCTCCGAGAACCGTCCACTCGACAATTGGCCAAAGTTAATTACCTGAAAAATATGCTGGGCGCCAGGCGGATAACCGCCACGTTCAAAAATATAAACAAAATATAACCTACGGGTACGTAAAGCGTCGGCTAGCTACAGTACCGCGGAGAGGGGTCAGGATTAATTGAAGGATTAGCGGGACGTTAAATAACGACTGAAGCGTTTGAATTTTACAATAGAAAAAAATAGAATTTATTCAACAAAATAGAAAAGAAATAGAAATAATAATTTTAACAATCGGGAATAAATTCCCTCGTAGAAAGAACGGCCTCGGGTCGTGTATACGCGACCTGGCCACGTTTGACGAGTTTTACAATAAATATCAGACTACTAGCTTCCACGTAGGATAGCAATAACAAGGAAAAATCATGCAAAAATCAAACAACTCGACAAACTAGGTCCTCGTGGGACGATATCTCAACTAAAAAGTTAACCAGACTCCACGAGGGGAACTTACAACTAATTAACAGGCTAATATTTACAACGGGTGAGCCTTCGGCTTTTAATAACGAATAGAAAAATGAAAATTGATCGAAGCAGTAATATTTACTAGATTTTACTAAAACTAACTTAACCTAACTCTGCGAATAACGCTGCTAATATTTAATAGAATTTATTGACTCGAACCCGAAAAACAAAGACTCGAAATCTGACTAATAACTAGCTGAGGCTCTCCCCACGGGAGGAAGAGAGAGCGACAGTGACTGACTAAGTTTATTTCTGTCGCACTCGTGTGCGACAGGTAGCACACCCGAACTTAATAAACCATACAATACTCGATATTTCTCTACAAAATAATGACTCGAACGATATTCTCTAATACACGGGGACACTGGTGACGGCCTACCCTTCGGAGATCGGTTTAATTCGATTCCAAAAATATTAATTAGCCTCGTGGCTGCTCAAAGGCAATATGGCTGACGGCCGTTGCCGAATTCAAATTATCCTGGGTAAGAATGGCTAACGCTTACCGTCTTCCAGCCACCTGAGAAAGGAAGCCTTCTCCTGGCTAAAGTCCATCGTCTACTCGACAAAACACCCTCGAAGGTGATCGTGCACTCTCCTCAGACACTCCCACGATAAAACAAAAGAACTAAACTGCCCACGGAGCTCAAAATGCAAAAAGATACTTCACGAAACGGGTGTCAGTACGCAAACACACGAGTGCTTATGAGGCTAGTCTAACGCAGAGTGACTAGACCGCATGGCGCCGGTAATCAGCGCCCTCGTGTTACGGCCAAATATCGATTTTCGTATCGACCGAAGGATCCCTTAAGCATGGCGACCGGTGGTCGCCACGCGCGTAATTCAAAGTTCGCCACGATGATTTTAGCTTGCTACGTCGGAGGCTCACGGGATGCAGGCTCTTCTTGGTGGCGGGAATCTCTTCCACCACCGATATCCCCCGTTGTAGAATGCCCTTGGCACTCCCCCGTGTCCTCTAGAGTAATAGCAGGAGGTAGCGTGGCCACTACTATCCTCCGAAGCTTTTGGGTGGCGTTCGTCGAGTAGGATCCAAACAGTCGATACTGGAACGTCTTGCGTCGATAGTGGTGTGTCTGTGTCACAGTCTCTTAGTCGTTGGCTAGGCCTCGTCTCCCACATGTTAGAGAAAAGTCGTAAAACAAAACAAAAGAATAAATCATATGTTCAACAGTCTTTAGTCGGTCACGGTCGCCTCTCGGAAATTCTGTCGGACCTCGGGGTCTATCTACGCATTTTCTCCTTTTCATTCACTCCGCTAAGTTCGTTTAAGGGGTGAGGAGCCTGTCGTAACATGCAATGTTACACAATATAGAATATAAGGTAGTATAGAAGAAGATAAGGTAGGACAATTTACATAAAAGGAAGAAAACAAATATGTTATGGTAGGAATCAATCTCACTAAAATATTAGTTCATAAATTATAGGTCGGTAACCTAGGGGGATTGGGAATCTATAAAATCAATAATTTAGGGACTTCTTAGAACTAATGGGACCAGTCGGTATTACAGAATTTTCTATAGTACATGCAAGGCGTCTTTCTATAGGAAGTGCAAGGCGTCGGGACTAGATTCAAACAAGTTCGTGCAAAGATGGCCAAGGCAACTTTACACGAGGCACGCCATGCAACTACGCCGCAACAAATTAACACAAAGGGAACGCGAGAATCTAATACAAATTATAAATCGAAGTAATGATACTTATACCAGCTCAAGGTTTATTAAGGGTTTACTGACTACTTTCAACGACAAGGGGTTACGGGAAGGGGATTATTTTACATTAGCTAATCTACAGCCTGTAGACCGATTTTTCCAGAGATCCGTGGCTCGACAAGCCGTCGAGATTTTTGTCGTATTTGACTACGAACTTATTTTTCCACGCGGGGATATATTTTCTGAGAGTTTAACAAATAACAATTATCGGTAATTCAAATTAACAAGTAATAATACTTTCAAGGAAAGAAACACGGAAATATTTAACACACGATTTAAGACAAATAATTGACGATACGATAACTACTAATTATACGAGAAATAAGGAAGACACGATAAACAAGGTTTAGACGATAAATAATAAAAATACGATGAAGACTGACGATACGATAAATAATAAAAACACGACAAATAATACGACACGAGAAACAGGGACGGTACGACAATTATTGACGCTATGATTATTATAGACGGTCTTTTCTCGAAAAATCAATCGATAAGGCACAATATATATCAGGGGGAATACAATAATCAATAATAGAATCAATAATCAATAGTTAAACAAAACTAAAGCACGACAATTCGAGGATAGGTTAATGGCGTCACCCTCCTCGAGGCCTGACCCAACTACGCAAGAAGAAACGAATTTCTTTTTAATCAATCTATAATCAAACGAAGAGTCGTCTAGAGTTGGAATCTTACCTTTCACAAGGCTCAACACTCACTAACTGAGTTTAATATGTTAATATTTCTGGCTTTAGGCGTTAATATACGGTATTTTCTCGAAATGGAACAATTTTAGCTTTTTCTCTAATAAAAACAGGACGTTACTGTACTGAATCCAAGCAAGAAGTGAAGCGTCTAGATCTGTCTCTATCTAAATGCTATTTGGGGAGTGAAGGGTGGTATTGCGCATAAATTAATGGGCGTGTTGACTTCTGCAGCCGGGTTGTGTCGCGGGCCTGACAGGGCCTTTTGGCACTTCAAGCTTTCGCCAGGGGGTTGTTAGATGTCTCGTCGTGTTCTATTTGTTTCGATATCCTGGAAGGCGGAATTCTGCATATTGGACCGGTGGACCAAGCCGGTGCGGGACAGGTAGAGGAAGGATAGGGGCTACTCCATGTGACAGATTCTTATTGCAGCGCTCTTCCAGGCATATCTCGGGATACGATGACTCGTCTCCCCTGGTTAATCCCTCGAAGGCCGGGCGGCCCGTCAGGCCGGATGAGATTGAGGGATGATCTCCCTCGATGATTTTGGGCAGGAACGGTACGGGAATATAAGATATAGGGAACGGGAAAAAGTATTAGTACATGAACTTATAATTACTACAATGGACCTTGGGCACTTGAGCTGGGACTTCTCGCTTTGAATTCGGTTTATTAACTAAGGTGGTCACTTCGGTCTGAGGAAGAGGAGATGGTTCATTTACGAGGCTGCACAAATCTGCCTCGTTACAATATATATCCCTTCAGTAAAAAAGAGGTTGTAACGGAACTGACTCTCGCTATGTCGCCAAACTACGCAACAGTGGCATGGGAGCGGTACGTGAAAATAGGAAAGAGACCGGGCCACACAGAAAAACGACTGCGGAGCAGGACATACACATAGTGGACAACTTGATCGCCCACAGATCGGATGCAGAATCTCAAGTGGTTAGCCGTCTAGGACTCAACGTCTCGGCTAAATCAATTCGCTGGAGTGGTAGAGAGGTAGGGCTCAGTAGCCGTGTTGCGGCTAACACAATCGCCCTCACCGAACGTCATCGGGAGCAGCGAGTGGGCTTTGCTTTTCAATGCATGTCAATGACTGCTGAGGACTGGGAGAAAATTATTTTCACGGATGAAAAACTTTTTTCATCCGACAAGGATGGTCGCTACAGGGTGTGGAGGAAATTTGGGCAGCGTTACAATCCGGAAAATTGTATCCCAAATGCATCCAGCGGCTGCGTTACCACAGCGTTTCATGGGTGGCTTGCGAAAGGAGGTCTTGGTGGACTCAGGGCAACCACCCATAGAATGAATGCCGAAGAATGTATTGATATTTTAGACTTATCGGTGATTCCTACAGTAAGAATCGTTTACCCCGCAGATGAGATGCCAATTATGAATATCGTTGAGGATAACAGCCCAGTGCATACAGCACAAATCGTTCACGATTGGTACGCCGCACAACCTGTACATATTTTGTTTCAATTGGCCGGCTGAATCTCCGGACCTCAATCCGATTGAAAATGTTTGGTCGCGGGTCGTCCGGGGATTTAGGCCGTCGCATGGTGAAACGGTCGAAGAGCTTCAAGCTCGAGTTCGCGCAGCCTGGAAAGCGTTGCGAGGAAATGTCGAGGCTAGAATAAGTTTCCAAATACAACCCAACGACGCATCACCTCGAATAGAAATAACTGAAAACCCGACATGCTGAATCGTAAGAGGAAACAAGGAAGTCACAAACTGGGAAAAATTCCTTGTGTCTAAATTAATAGAAAAAGAATTAGTGTCACGTATCCCATATGAATTTTATTAAAATCCTGTTAGTTTCGAGAGCGCACAATCTGTCGTCAAGCTTCAACCGTTGACTAAGTCAATCAACGCTGAAAAGAAAAAGTTTTCCAGAATTTCGAATCTTTCCCTTGCTGGCCTGAAAATAGCTATTCTTTTACTGACACTTAAGGGGAAATGAAACGTTTCAAGGTCACGGCCGGGTGCCTTTCACCGCGGTAAGGCAGATTACCAAACGTTAGTACCTTTGCCCACCGCTAGATGGCGCAGACACCGAACGTTTGGTACGCCTGCCTACCGCTAGATGGCGCAGCGCGCATCTTCCGATGCACGCTACGTCAGTACATGTATTGGGATCCTTAGAACTTCGATACGCCAACTAGTGGCAGAAAATAGAACTGTTGAACGACGGCTGCAGTAACCAGCTGTAACCAATGAGACGGCTTGAAACCTCGATACGCTTACTAGTGACGAAAAATAGAACTGTTGAAAGTCGGCTACTTTTACAAAGCCACGCCCATTCCAAGGATCCCAATACGTACACTAATGATCGCGATTATTTCGCGGCAGTGTCTATAAACACAGCAAGGCATATTGCAAATGATTGCACTGAATAATGACCCGAACAAATCGAGAATTATTTAGGTACATCACGTGTACCAACACTGTGTTGGTCAAACGTCGCAGTGTCAAGCAGCAAAAGTGGCTTATATTCTCGCTCTGGTGCAGAGCGATTGATAAAAGTTGAAACTAATTAACTATGATATTTCTAACTTAGAGTTTAGACATGATAAATTCAGAGGAAATCCCTGTTTAAAAACCACATCGGTATGACAAGCAAACCTTGGTTTTTTCCCTCGCTCTTGTGCAAAGCGATAGATATGCGTGAAAACTAATTCACTATAATGTATCTAATCCGTTAGGATTCCTTCGACAATCAGTCGAGTGGCTCTCCGCTGGAGAGACTTATTCTTGCTCCTGTGCAGAGCGGTTCATAAGAGTGAAACTAGTTCACAATGATATTTCTAACTTATAATTAGACATGATTAATAAACACAAAGAAAATCCCTGTTTGGAAACTCCATCGGTATATGATGTTGAAGTTTGCATCGTTGGAATGCAACGAAATTCACCGAAAGAAACAAAAGAACGAATAGTGACAACAACGAAAAACAACAATAGATAAAACGTTTAGCCGTACATATAACGGCACCTTTGAAGAAAAGTTAACTTGATTATAATTAATATAATTAATATTCCGAAATGTACGAATCGCATGAAAATTTCTTTAGCGTTATGACTTTCAATTATAAATATCGTCAAAACTCCCCGACTCCCGGAACACACCCTTAACGGGGGGTGAAATCTTTTAATTTCTGTACAACCCAACGCGCTGACATTGCATAAAAATTTTTTTTTCAGAAATACTTCTCTTCATCTCCAAAATGATTATAAAAATCGTCAAAACTCCTCGACTTCCGGAACACCCCCCTAACGGGGGGTGAAATCTTTGAATTTCTGTACAACCCAACGCGCTGACATTGCATAAAATTTTATTTTTCTTAATTACTTCTCTTCATCTCCAATATTGTTATAAAAATCGTCAAAACTCCCCGACTTCCGGAACACACCCCTAACGGAGGGTGAAATCTTGGAATTTTTGTATAATCCAACGCGCTTACATTGCATAAAATTTTATTTTTTATAAATACTTTTTTCGATGTTCAACATTGTTATCAAAATCGTCAAAACTCCCCGACTCCCGGAACACACCCCTAACGGGGGGTGAAATCTTTGAATTTCTGTATAATCCAACGCGCTGACATTGCATAAAATTTTTTTTTTAGAAATACTTTTTTCGATGCCCAACATTGTTATAAAAATCGTCAAAACTCCCCGACTCCCGGAACACACCCCTAACGGGCGGTGAAATCTTTGAATTTCTGTACAACCCAACGCGCTGACATTGCATAAAATTTTATTTTTCAGAATTACTTCTCTTCATCTCCAATATTGTTATAAGAATCGTCGAAACTCCCCACTCCCGGAACACACCCCTAACGAGGGGTGAAATCTTCGAATTTCTGTACAACCCAACGCGCTGACATTGCATAAAATTTGAATTTCAATATTTTTCAATCAAAATCGAATTCACGGAACCCACCCTTAACTGAAACAGTTTACATATTTTGAACTAGAAAATCATTAACTGGTGAACGGAGAGTGAGATAATTCCGAGACTCTGGTATTGTCTTTCTGTGACCTAAGGCCGGATTTACGCCTAGGCCAACAAAGCCATGGTCCAGGGCGGCACATTTTGGGGGCGGCATCTGCTAGAGTTATTATTTTTTTTCTCTCAATCTTTATGAAATTCGAAGTAGCTGATGTTATACAGGTTGAGTCTTCTCTGGTATCGCATGATCGAGGGGATTACCATCGCAAACGTTCCGCCTTCTCTATTCATACTTGTTTTCGTAATATCGAGAAACCCCATTTTTATGCCGAAATCCAGAACAGGTGGGTATGTTCTCATTCGGGATAGTGGGATTCAGGTGGAGTATTTAGCATGAGATTGTGACCAACATAGCTTGCCATCTATTAGTTATCGGCACAATTAACTGCGGAAATGTTGCGCGTGATTTACGGCGCAGTGCGTCAAGGACGCTACTCCGAAATTCACTCTACGAGAAGTCGCCTTGCCTAACAGCTGCAAATAATTTTAACTCCTCGTACTGTCACACCTAGACTCTTACATAAAAATTTCGTAATATCGACTGCTCCTAAGAGAAAGAACGTAACTCGTGAGTCGCGCTAGTAAGAACCTATCTCGCGAGGCTCTATAGTCCGACAATAGAAATTTGTATTCACGGACTATAGAGCCTCGCGAGATAGGTTCTTACTAGCGCGACTCACGAGTTACGTTCTTTCTCTTAGGAACAGTCGATATATAGAGAACTGGTTCATTGCACGTATTTCAATATCACATCGTAAAATTCAAATAATCTGTTGAATACCAAGTAAATTTCTCAACATAATTCGACGAAAACGACGAAATAAAACTTCAAGCACGTATTCATATTCGAAGAAGATCATAGCCGCCACGAGGCTCGGATGAGCAAATATCCGCATCCATCGAAATCAACAACATCATTTGAACGAGAACGGAAGAACTAATTACCTGAGGAAAATGAAATAATATCGAGCAATTTTCACACATTCTTTCATCGGCGGAAATCTACGAAAATCGGAAAACGACATGGTTTTCGACAACCCGACATCTTCGCAACCAGGGACAAGTAAAATTTGAATTCATCGCATTTTCTTCTACAAGATCTTCGTAAACGTGCATAATTCGTTCTTTTAGAGTCAGATTTGGACAATTTAACTTCACTTGTAACATTCACAATTATAAATTAGAGGCAAAACATAATACAATGTCAAAGTCGACAATGACCGTTTCAAATTAAAAACAACCAGAATATATATTTATTTATCTGTATATTTCGAGATATATTACCCCAATTTTCGAATCGCCCAATTCCTGAACATTTTCTTTACCAATCAAAGCAATGATGAATATTTTATTACTTACAATACAATAAATTTTGGTTCAATTGCATTTCAACTTCATGATTCACTCGACGCCTTCAAAATTTGGCAAGAGTTTTTGTTATTCTTAAGAGGGCGGCCGTAGAAAGCTTGGCCTAGGGGCGAAAAATACCCAAGTCCGGCCTTACTGTGACCACTACCCCTTCAAAAAAAAAAAACGCGATCGAAATCGGATTCCCGGAAGCAACACTTAACGGGGATAGTTTATATATTTTAATCTAAAAAATTATCAACTGGTGAACGGAGAGTCGGTTAGTGTCGTCACAGTGTCGACTTTTACTCGAGTTCAATTGTTGATTGTCGATAATAAATGGTGACGTTGCTTAGCGAGCCTTAGTGATTGTTTGTTAGACAATTTTTATGAACATCGTAGCATCGCATCATTCTACGATTTGCATTGGAAGGAGTAACATGTGTAAGTACGAATTAATTATTTTATTAATTATTTCATTTTATTTGATTATTTTTATCAGGCATAAAAACCGATACATACATATCAAATGTGGAATTGTGTGAGAGCATTTATCTACTTCTCACTTTTATACTACAAAATAGAGTTAAATGATTATTAGCGCGTCAGACTATTTATTTCAAAAGGTTGCGTCCTCAAGAGTTTTTATTTTAGATATGATCGACGTGTCTATTTTCTTATTTGGCTGTGATTATATTTGTCTTACTTCTTCTTTATTCTTCGGTTCGGCCATATACATTTTGTCGTAAATTAATTCATGTTATGTGTGAAATAAGTATCTATAATTGTTATATTTTTGTTATAGCCGATTCTGAACTGATAGCCGCGGCAAAGATGATTATCGAGGAAGAACTCGAGGCGCATCCGCTTCCTCCACCTCCTCCCTATACGACTCCTCCCCCTACTCCTCAACCCGCGCCTCCTGTGGTTCCCATCGATCAAATAGTACGTATCTACGACACTGATCTTTCTTTCTTTTAAATTCACCATCTAAATTATTCTGCGTTTGTTATAATGAATTATTTTACTGTAGGATATTCAGACCTGACGGTTATGCGCATATTTTAGATCGTTTTTTTAATCAATTATTAATCCGTACGTGAAAATTGAGCGGATACAAATTAATATGATCATAAGGTGACCTTCAGCTATCGATTGGAGTAAATTTCATACCCTGAATTTCATATTATACGCCTACTATAAATTGACTAGACTATTGTGCTAGAAGAATTTATAAACAATTTCACAGCAATATTATTAATAAAATGTGTCAATTCCTTGTACATGGAGGTCGTTCGCGCGGCTCTCGCGGAAAGAGATTCTGCCAGAACAGGGCGCCAGCAGACACGTTATTATTATGGCCAACAAGGCCGAGCGGATTATCGATACCAATCGGACCAACATGGCCAGAATTATGGACATGGGCAACAGGGCTCTCCGTGCCAAAATTATGTACGTGGCCAACAGGGCTCTTCTGGCCAAAATTATGTACGTGGCCCACAGGGCTCTTCGGGCCAAAATTATGTACGTGGCCAACAGGGCTCGTCTGGCCAAAATTATGTACATGGCCAACAGGGCTCTTCGGGCCAAAATTATGTACGTGGCCAACAGGGCTATTGGGGCAAAAATTATGGACGTGGCCAACAGGGCCATTGGGGCAAAAATTATGGACGTGGCCAACAGGGCTCTTGGGCCCACGGGTACGGACGTGGCCAGAGGGGCCAGGCCCCAAGAGGCCGATGTGATTCAAAATCAATTAACTTAAAGTTTCATCTGTGAAATGTAATTAGAATATAATAATATAATATATAATATAAAAAATATAATAAATATAATAATATAATATAACATATATATATATATATATATATATATATATATATATATATATATATATAGTAGTAGTAGTTTTTATTGCTTTGCCTTGCGGCTTTACAATGTTTTCATACATTTCTTGTTTGCTGTCTTTGTTTTCTGTATTATTATTAGTATACTGCATTACATTACATTCTATTCTGTTTACTGTTGTTGTTCATGCCTTGCTTCTTCCTTTTTCCTTTCTCTTCTTCTTCTTCTTTTCTTCTGCTTCTGTTTTCTACTCCCCGTTCTCCTCTTCCTCATCGTCTTCTTCGTCATCTCCTTTTAGCGCTTTTAGCATTTCTGCCATCTTTTCTATTATGTCGCCTTTCGATTGCCCTTTCCCTTTGTTCTTCTTTGGTTGTTTCTGTTCTCTGTCGTCTTTGGTCGGTGCTACCTTTCGTCCTCTCCGTTCTGTTCTACGGTTGTTGCTTTGCCTTCTACTCTCAGTCATCCCTCTCCGGCAGCCGATTGGGGGGGTCGACCCCTCGGCCCCAATCTGCTGTTGAGGAACTTATCTCGCTTCCTTTCTTCTGTCTTCGATTTCTCTCATCCATGCTGTTCCGCTTCCGTCTTCCTTCAGAATTTCTTTTATTCTGTCTGTTCCGCCTTGTTTTCCACCTCCTATGCATCTTTCTAGTACGTGGTCCCAACTTTCTTCCTCTGCTTCGCACACCCTGCATAGCCTTTTGTCTTCCTCTTCCCAGTATCTGCCTTCTCTCATTTCGTTGCCCAGCCGAAATCTGGCAATTCTTATCATTTCTTTCTCGTTTCTTCTCTCCTTCAGGTACCTCGGCTTTTCGTTTGTCGCTATTTCTTTGTATATTCTGTTGTATTTTGAGCTCCTTATTTTGCTATATCTTTCTTGTATTTGCACTTCCCTGTCTCTTTCTTCCAGTTCTACTTTTACGTCTTCCCCTCTTTCTCTTTTTCTCTTTATCTCTTCTGCACTGCAGCCTCTTTCCTCAAAGAATTTTCTCCTTTCTTCTTCCCATTTCGATCTGTCTGCACTGGTGCTCGTGTTTATTTCCTCCCAGCACCTTCTTGCGAGCTCGTTTCCTCCCCCAGCTTGTAGTTTTTCTTCGTATTTTAGTGCTCTTTTTCCTGCCTTTATTCTTATTTTGTCTCTCTTCGTTTCTTCTCTGATCATGTAGCCTGGCGTTCTCCAATCCAGGTTGAGGGTCCATCTTATGTATCTTTCTTGTACTCTTTCTATTCTTTCTCTCTCTTTCCATCCCCATATCTCTGCGCCGTACATCATTATGCTTTCGATTAGTGCTTCGAACATTCTTATTCTTTTTCTCCAGTCTCCTGGCATTTTTCTTTTCCCTATTCCCCATACTTGTCCTAGTGCTAGCGTTGCTTTTCTCGCTCTGTCTCTTGTGTGTTCTTCCATTCCACCGTTCTTCTGTACTATGTATCCTAGGTACTTCAGCTTCTTCACTTCTTCTATCTGTTTTCCTTTCCACTCCCACTTCACTTCTTTCTCTCTCCCTCCTCCTTTCCTGAATCTTATTATTTTTGTCTTTTCTGCGTTTAGATCCAGTTCCTTCTTGTCTAGATATTTTTCGGATCTCTTCAACATTTGCTTTAGCTCCTTTTCTTCTTTTGCCAGCAGCACCACATCGTCGGCGTATGCTAAAGTCCATATCTTCTTTTTGGCTACCACGATTCCTCCGTCCTGCCCTTTTCGTAGTGTTTCTTCCCAGTCTGCCAGGTACGAATTAAATAAGTATGAGCTGAGCGGGCATCCCTGTCTCACCCCTTTTATTGTCCAAAACGTGTTTCCTGTTTTCTCTCCTACTTTTACCACGTTTCTTGTCTCTCTATATATTTCTTTTATTCTTTCTGTCAGTTTCTCGCTTATTCCTTGTTTTTTCAGCAGTTTCCACAACTTTTCTCTATTCAGTGAATCGAATGCCGCTTTTAGATCAATAAACGCCGCGATCACCTTACCTTTTTCCTTCTTTGTCTGCCTTCCCACTATGTGATTCAGTACATACATGTTTTCCGTGGTCCCTCTGCCCTTTCTGAATCCCACTTGGTTCTCTGGTATCACGTTTTTCTCTTCCTGTTCTTTTCCCAGTCTGTTTGCTAATATTGTTGCGTATATTTTGTAAGCCGTCGGCATTAGCGTTACCCCTCTGTAGTTTTTGGCTTCATTCTCCTTTCCTTTTTTGTGGATTGGTATCACCAGTCCCTCTTTCCACGTTTCTGGCATGCCTTCACCCTTCCATACTTTGTTTATTAGCTTGTGTAATGCGTTTACTGTTACACTCCCTCCGTGCTTCCATGCTTCGTTCGCGATACCGTCTACTCCAGTCACTTTCTTTTCTTTCAGCTTTTTAATTACACTTTCTATCTCTTCGCATTCTATGCTTCCTGTGTCGTTTCTTTCTGTCGCTCTTTCTTCGCTTTTAACAATGTCTTCGTTTCTATTCCCTGTTCTGCTCTCCTTTTCTGTTTGTCTTGTTTTTACTCCTTGCAGCAGCTGCATGAAGTGCTCTTCCCACTGTTTCATTGTTATTTCTTTGCATACCCCTCCTCTTTTTTTTCTGTCTTTGTTTATTATCTCCCATACTTCTGCTTCCGTCCTTGCTTTTCTCATTTTCTCTATTATCCTTTCTGCTTCTTCTTCTTTTTTCTTTCCGCATATATTTCTGAATTTCTTCCTCTCTTCTCTGTACTTTTCTATTGCTCCTGTGCCTTTTTTCCACTCTTTCATTGCGTTCTTCGCCCGTCTTTTTGCTTCTGAGCATTCTTCATTCCACCATGCATTTTTTCTTTTTGCTTTGTCCGCCCTTCCTTTCTTTTTCCACTTCACCGCTTCTTTTATTGCTTCTTCTAGTTTCCTCATTATTTCTTCTGGCTCTTCACCTGTTATCACCTTTTCTTTTATTCTTTCTCTATAGTGACTCAGTCCCTCTTCTGACCAGTCTATTCTTCTGGCTTCTGTCTCTTCTCTTGCGTCCCTTGACTCTGCCTCTCTTCTCTTCTCTTCCTTTATTTTCACCGTTATGGGCATGTGATCTGACTCTATTCTTTCCTCTACTCTCACTTCTTTTATTCTGTTCCAGGCTTCCACGTTTGCTATCACGTAGTCTATTACTGATTCTCCTGCTGGTCCTACGTACGTCATCTCTCCTTTTTCGTCTCCTTCGCACGTTCCATTTAGTATGCCTAGTCCTTCGTCTTCTATCCACTGCAGAAGTGCTTTTCCTTCTTTGTTTTTTATTCTGTCTTTTGACTTCCTCACGTTGCCCGTTTTCTCTTCTTCCTCCGCTTCTAGATTCATTCCTCCTTCGTCCGCTGTCCTTGCGTTCAGGTCTCCCCCTATTAGAATTGGTCTGTCCCTTCTTCTGTTTTTCAATTTATTGCTTATTGCCTTTGTTACTTCGCCTATTCTTTGATTTGAGTACACTGTGAATATGCTCCATTCTGTTCCATCTATTATCACTCTTCTTTCCAGTACTCCTTCTGTTTCTTCTTCGGGTTCTTTGTTTTTCTGGCATTCTATTATTCTCTCTTTCACGCCTACTGCTAATCCTCCACATGGCCTTCCTTTCTTGTGCTTTCTTGTTGCGTTTTGCGTCTTCCATCTGTGGTCTTTTGGCATCATATTCCTCGCTCTCTCGTTTGTCTTTTCTTCACACCACGTTTCCATTATCCCTGCTATGTCCCAGCTTTCTATTTCTTTCCAGAATCCTTGGGATTTGTTCCATATACCCGCCACATTCCAGAACCCGATTACCGTTTCTTCTTCTTTGCTCGTTTCTTCTTTGCCGCCTCCCCTTTTCGTTCATGCGCTGTGCCCTCTTCCTCTGCTGCCTCTTCCTCTGTTTCCTCTTCCACTCTCTCCTCTTCTGCGATACGTCTGGTTCTCTTCGTCGTCTTCGTCGCCTTCCCAGCATTCTTTCTCTTCGTTCCATCTCGTGCATATGCCGTCTATCTATCTCTATTTTTTGATACATTATCTTTACTCTCTTTCCATCTTCCTTCTCTCTCTTTGCTCTTGCCGCTATTATTCTTTGAATCTCTCTTTCTTTCCATGTTCTGTCGTTGTCTATGTATATTCTCCTTTCTCCCAGAGACTTTTTGTTGGTCATTATTTTCATTTTTTCTTCCCATGTCCCTATCTCTGCGATTATCATGGCTCTTTCTCCTCTTCCTTCCGTCCAGACGTCCACTATGCTTATTTCTTCCCCTGTGATCTCACTGCATATCTTCTTGACCTTCTCTAGTTCGCCTTCCCTTGCCTCCCCTAGGCCTTTTATTACTATTCTGTTTTTTCTTTCTAGCCTCTCTTTTCTTTCGACTTTGTTTTGCACTTCTTTTAGTTCTTCTTTAACCTTTTCTTCTATTCTCGCCATGGTTTTCTTCATTTCTTCTTCCCTGTCTTTCTCCGCTTCTTCTCTTCTTCTTTCTTCTTCTCTCTGATCTTCCTTTGCTTTTCTTGCTATTTTCTCTCTTTCTTCTTTCATTCTTTGCTCCCACTTTCTTCTCTCTTCTTCTTCGCTGTCTTGTTTTCCTTTCTCTAACTTCTCTATTCTTTCTTCCATCTTTCTTCTTTCGGCCTCTAGCTTTTTATCCTTGTCTCTTGTCCATCCATCTGCTTTTTCTCTTTCCAAGCTCTCCAGTCTTTCTGCCAGTTCCTTTCTCTCTTCTCTTCCTTGTCTTCTCATTTCCTCGATTTCTTTCATCATTTTTTCTTTCTCTTCTCTTTCCTCTTTTCTCCTGGTTTCTGTCTCTTCACGTGATTTCTTCATCTCCTCCGTTATACTTTTCATTCCTATCATTAGGCTCTCGAGCGCGTTTTTCATCCACGCTGTGTCCTCTCCTTGCCTTTTTGCTTCCTTGTCTTTGCCGAGTTCCTCTTCCTTGCCTCTTTCTGTTTCCTCGGTTGCGCATTCCTGCGATTTCTTCGGAGTTCTTATCATTCTGCTGCTTCTTTTGAATGCTCGTTCTGCCTCTTTGATCTCTTCTTCACCTTTTTCTCTTTCTGATTCTGCCTCTTCTTTCTTTTCTTTTTCTTCACTTCCTGTTCTTTTTCTTTTCCAGCTCACTGGTAGGGCCCCGTCTGATGCGGACCTCTCTCTTGCCCACGACTCTGCTTTTGTTGGTCTCCCCACTTTATTTTGTTTTCTTTGCTCTTTTTCTCCGGTTGGCGTTTCTTCCTCAGCTATCTCTATTACGGGCTCTTTCTTCTCTTTTTCTCTGCTGTTTCTTCTTTGTTCCTTTTCTGCCTTTTTCTCCATGCGTCCTCGCTTGCTGGTACCACTTGTGGCGCCTTCCCTGTGACGTCACTTTTTGCGGCTAACTAGGTGTTCGGCGTCTCCCGCTGTCTAGCTTTCCTTCTGTCGCCGCCGCTTGTGGCTCCGTCCTTATGACGTCACCGCCTGCGGCTAACTTTCTGACTCTCGCCTGACGCCTTCTTCTGTTGCGCTTTGCCGCTCAACGTCGCTTGTATATGCGCCTTTCTGCCTTTTGTCACGTGATCTCTCTTGTTTGACTTCACTTTTCTTTACTTTGATTACAGTTCTCGCTGCTTCTCACGCTTTCTTTTCCTCTTCTTTTCTCACTGGCACTGCACTTATCACTTCCTCACTTTTTTAGCCGCTCTGCTTCACTCCAACCTTACTTTTTCGACTTTTCTATAACGCTCCGCACGACCCAACCGCACCGGTCAACCGCTATACATCGAATCATCTATATATATATAATATAATATAACATAGTATATCTATAATTAATAAATTTTCCGTAAATCAAATTATGATGATCATTCGTATTTTTTTATTTCTCATCAATAATTTTTTTTTTTGTTCTGTATTTTATCAAGAATATCTTTAAATTGAGATACGAATAATTCGGTGACCATATACAGTACTCGTCAATTGAAGCGGGACGAGGTATTTTTTCGGATTTTTGCAAAAATTGAACCGATTTCGGAAAATCAAAAAATCATATTCCGTGAAATTTCATAATCTTTCGAATGAGACTTGTTTTATCCCGATCGATTGAGAATTGGCCGATTGCCAGGGGACTTCGTAAATTGGTGATAATCGGGGTTTCGCGAACCCCCCGTAAAATGATAGTGGATGTTATCGTACCCTTTGGTACCTCATACCAATTGAAAGGGCAGCTCTTGACGTGCAAAAGACACCCCCACATGTCGCAATCGGATAACCCGTGGAGAAGTTATACGTCCAGGAAGTGAGAATCGGTCATCGGTGATAACTCCGGAACGCTTCGCTCGATTCCACTGAAATTTGTTGTGGAGTCGTTTTTTATTACGCCCTCAAATCTCACTTTAGTGTTATTACGCTAATTGTCCTCGCAGAGGAGACCCAGGTACTTCCCGAGCGCAAGGTTTCGTTTATCGATATTCTTTGCATTGAAAGACTTTGAATTTAGGGCTAGGAGTTAGTGATTGTTGAAGGGGAAGTTTCAACGATTAAAATGCGTGGTCATTCAATATCGCGAATGACCCCCATAAGAAGCGGGAAGTTTATGAAAAACGAGAACGAAATCGTGTACCTGCGAGATTTCGATGCAGAGTTGCACGCCGATGTTCACTTGTCTCGCTAAAGGGGCGCACGCGACCATCCCTGGTAATCTCTCTGATGAATGCGTAGGCTTCATTGACGCTTTTGTGAGAGTTTTCAATGATAAATAATTATTAATTCATAATTATATGGACGAATATCATACGGGCGTAAGAGCAAAAAAAAAATCGTTTCTTTAAATATTCAAGGGACAAAGAAAAAAAATTCTTCTTCCACTTACTTTATTTTCTTTTCTACTTATTTTATTTTATTTTACGATATTAAAAAATTGAAAAATTGAAAAACATAGAAAACAACGGTGAGTTCTTCTGTTTGGAAAGATAGAACTCACCGGCTAAGAGATGGAAGGCTTTCATGGGCCATTGCTTTAATTTTTATTTCGAGCGCACCCACAGTATTTTCCAACTGACCAAGCGATCGTCTGCATGCGTGATTAAAACCCTTGCCCAGTACAAGAAAAAATCATTTTTCCGTTGGTCAATGAACCTCGCTAAACTGACTGGGCCATCGATTTATCATACTCGTGATTTTTATCATCTGCACGTAAGCGGAGGAATGAATAATTTTTACCAATGGCGTTTCTGGTTGAATTAACCGAATAATTCTCAACTATGAATGAAATATGAATTGTGATTAATTATTTACAAATGGGCGATCGTTTTTCGATATTTTTAAATTTTTTGATATTAAAAAATAAAAAAAAATGAGTAGAAACGGAAATAAAGTGAGTGAAAGAAGAATTTTTTTTTTCGTTGTCCCTTTAATATTTGAAAAAAACGATTTTTTTTTGCTCTTACGCCCGTATGATATTCGTCCATATAATTATGAATTAATAATTATTTATCATTGAAAACTCTCACAAAAGCGTCAATGAAGCCTACGCATTCATCAGAGAGATTACCAGGGATGGTCGCGTGCGCCCCTTTAGCGAGACAAGTGAACATCGGCGTGCAACTCTGCATCGAAATCTCGCAGGTACACGATTTCGTTCTCGTTTTTCATAAACTTCCCGCTTCTTATGGGGGTCATTCGCGATATTGAATGACCACGCATTTTAATCGTTGAAACTTCCCCTTCAACAATCACTAACTCCTAGCCCTAAATTCAAAGTCTTTCAATGCAAAGAATATCGATAAACGAAACCTTGCGCTCGGGAAGTACCTGGGTCTCCTCTGCGAGGACAATTAGCGTAATAACACTAAAGTGAGATTTGAGGGCGTAATAAAAAACGACTCCACAACAAATTTCAGTGGAATCGAGCGAAGCGTTCCGGAGTGATCACCGATGACCGATTCTCACTTCCTGGACGTATAACTTCTCCACGAGTTATCCGATTGCGACATGTGGGGGTGTCTTTTGTACGTCAAGGGCTGCCCTTTCAATTGGTATGAGGTACCAAAGGGTACGATAACATCCACTATCATTTGACCGGGGGTTCGCGAAACCCCGATTATCACTAATTTACGAAGTCCCCTGGCAATCGGCCAATTCTCAATCGATCGGGATAAAACTAGTCTCATTCGAAAGATTATGAAATTTCACGGAATATGATTTTTCGATTTTCCGAAATCGGTTCAATTTTTGCAAAAATCCGAAAAAAATACCTCGTCCCACTTCAATTGACGAGTACTGTAGTCGCGTTAGAATCCTCAGAATCTAAGTAACAAGTAGCTGCCGAATAGTGGGGGTTGAGCCCGTCAAATAGCAGAAGGCGAGTGTGGTCAAATAGCGGAGTTCGTCAAATAGCGGGTGGTCAAATAGAGGGAGTTTGAGTGTACGTTTAGGTATTCAAATCAATTTTTCAACAACTAAACTTCGAAGAAATTGAATTTGCTTTTCACCATTCTCTTTTTTATGTAAAAACGAAGAGATTCGTGTACTTGCGAGTACAATTATAGCTCTATAAACGATTTTACGAACAAGAAACGCGTGGGGCAGATATTTCACATGAACTTGAAACAGTCGAAATTCCAATATAAGTATCAGTATGTGAATCAATAATAATAATACTATTAATTATTATTTCATGGAGACGTACTGTCTTATTTAAAATATATATATTATATTACCTATGTCTATCTGCATCGTCATGTCACCATACTAAATTCTGTAAATTACATCTCGTCAACAGATTTTACGTGTTTCCAATTCAACACTTCATGCATCAATGAAGTTCGGTTTTGTCTTCATCAATAACAAGAAAGGTAAATGAATGTTAATTCAACGTTAAAGGATTTATAATCATATTGAATTTTTTTTCGTTTATTGTTCCACAGATTTTACGTTATTTTGGGATTCACTATAACTTTGCCTTCATCTTCCCGAGCCAGCGAATTGAGCCTACATGAGCCCACATGAGCCTACATGGCGATTTTCAGTTGTTATAACAGTTAGAAAAACAAAGAGTCAACAATATGTAGGCACATGTAGGCTCAATTTTCTGACTCGGGCTATTATATTAAAATCAATAATTTATACTCATAGGTAAAAAAAAAAGAGGCTTTGGAGGCCACATCCACATAAAATCACGGTATATTAGAGTTACATAATATGATTTTATATGGACCTATGTACACGGAAAAAACAAGTGCTGTCGAATTTACTCTTGAGCAGTAAAAATAGGGACAGCATTTTTTTGCAGTAGGAATTATCACAATTCTAGTATTGGGTACATTGAAGCAAGTGGGCTTCAATGTCTATATGAGTGAATGTTACCACAATTGTGATAATTTCTACTGCAAAAAAATGCTGTCCCTATTTTTACTGCTCCAGAGTAAATTCGACAGCACTGTTTTTTCCGTGTATAGTCAGATCTGATCAGATACAATATAGTATACTGCCGTGCTTGGGTAAAAGGCAGTAAACCCAATTTACTGCCTTTTATTATTTTGATGCAAATATATTCTTTCAATGATTCTCTACTGTAACGTATCAGGCGACCTAGGCCTGACCGTTAGCATTTCAAATATCAACCGTTGCGAATTCGAGTATCATCTAGAACGTTCTAGCAAACGCGTCTGCCGTGTGACGTCACCAATAGTATATAAGTTGCGACGGCGCTCAGCAGAGCAGCAATTCACGGCAAAGCGCCTGATTGTCTCATAGCTAACACACTCACTCGAATAGCAATTCACGGCAAAGCGCCTGATTGTCTCATAGCTAACACACTCATTCGAATAGCAATTCATAGGCAAAACGCCTGATTGTCTCACTATCACTTCAATTCTCATACTTTGTATCAGACACTCGTGGCATAGAGCTCGAGTGATCTATAACTTCTCAATTCGATTTTCGTTGGATATTAACTATAGCAGTAATATACCGTTAGCTTCTTATTATAGTCAGAAATTTATTATTATCAAATATTATCAAAACCATTTAAAAGTCACATAAGTAAACTATTAGTATTGTGCAAATCTTCGACAGCGAGTCGTATCGTATAGACAAGAGCAGCATTGTAAATATAGTCGGCTGCAACCTTAGAATAAGTTATTTGAATAAATGATATTTTTTTGTTTGGTCAAAAAGAAGCAATTAATTATCGCAGCCTCTTTTCTTCGCCAATTTCCAGGTCTTGTAAAATCAACTTACTAACTATAGCATAGGGACAGCTTCGGCAAGGTATAACCTTGTCCAAGTCTGAGACAGGCTTTGTCTGCTTTGCAGGCACAGTTCTGAGCGTAGGTTGTTTACTAACTGGGAAGAAGACGGTAGTTGCACGTCTGCGTGTACCTATTCGTCAGGGAGACGGCTGATAACGCAGTGCGTTTGAGGTCCGTAAAATTAGCGTCAGTAGATTAATTATTAAGAGTGGTCCCGAAAAACATAACCGAGCAATAGAACTCACAATAACGGCACGGTTTGACATATCTTCAATATCTCAAACCTGTGAAGAGTGACACTACATATCAATTATAAAATGAATCATTGAGAATGTTATTTCAAAAAGATATTAATTTTTCAAGTTTGTCAAATATTCTAAATCGGTTACATTTCCTACATATAAATGCAGTAAATCCATTTTCTAGGCATTTTGATTAATTATGATCTGAAATTACACTTAAATGACTTTTCATAAAGTCATGTAATATATTATTAGTCATTCAATAATTGTTATAAAAAAATAATATCATAATTTAGTTTTAAAATATCCGAAATTTAGATTGCAGTTTTCTCTGATTTCACTTTTTAAACTCTACTGCCTTCTACCTAAGCACGGCAGTATAGGCTTATATATAACCTATGTATAAGATTTTATAATATCTTATAGATAAAGGGTTCAGAGCTAGAGTAGCCTAACCCACATTGTCGATAAGGCTCATTTCAACTGTCATCAGCCATGTGAAATGAGTCTTATCGACAATGTGAGTTATGCTACTCTAGCTCTGAACACTTGATATATCTTATATATAAGAGATGATATGCAACTTATTGTTAATAATTATGTTGCTGAAAATTTGAAAATAAAACGATAATCTCTTTTTTGTAACACATGCACGATTTTTGCGTTTTTTTGACCCATTAAGCGGGCCTAAAGTGGCGGTTTTCAGACGAGCGGGCAAATAAAAACTGAAAACGCCCGCTGCTCAATTTAGCGGGCGTTTTCAGTTTTTATTTGCCCGCTTATGCTCGAGCAGCGGGCGTTTTCATTTTTTATTTGCCCGCTAAATCGAGCAGCGGGCGTTTTCAGTTTTGATTTGCCCGCTTATTTGAAATCGCTCAAAAACGCGAAAATCGCGCGTGTCACAAAAAATATGGTGTGCACCAAGGGCTAAGTGGGTTTTTTGACCTTGTGTGGTTGCAGTACTTGTCCTCGGCTCGCAAATGCACTCGTCTTCGACTCGTGCTAGCTCGCCTCCGACTCGTACTGCAAACTGCACACTCGGTCTGAAAAATCCCACTTTACGCCCTTGGTACACAATATACTATTTTGTAACACATGCACGATTTTTGCGTTTTTTTGACCCATTAAGCGGGCCTAAAGTGGCGGTTTTCAGACGAGCGGGCAAATAAAAACTGAAAACGCCCGCTGCTCGATTTAGCGGGCGTTTTCAGTTTTTATTTGCCCGCTTATGCTCGAGCAGCGGGCGTTTTCATTTTTTATTTGCCCGCTAAATCGAGCAGCGGGCGTTTTCAGTTTTTATTTGCCCGCTTATTTGAAATCGCTCAAAAACGCGAAAATCGCGCGTGTCACAAAAAATATGGTGTGCACCAAGGGCTAAGTGGGTTTTTTGACCTTGTGTGGTTGCAGTACTCGTCCTCGGCTCGCAAATGCACTCGTCTTCGACTCGTGCTAGCTCGCCTCCGACTCGTACTGCAAACTCCACACTCGGTCTGAAAAATCCCACTTTACGCCCTTGGTACACAATATACTATTTCAAATTTCTACATGTTGTTGCCTTTTTACATTATTTTCAAACAGTATCGTGAAGTTTGATGAGCTTTGGTCAACTCTTCCAAAATAGATAGATAAACTCCGGCCGACAAAATCATAGGCTCAATTCTCAACAACTAGGGAACTAGGGAACTAGGAAACTCTCTCTCAACTGATCGGGAACTGTCAGGAAACTGTCAGGGAACTTCGTCAGCGGTGTCCATATGATGACAATTTACACTGCTGGCTAGGATGATTCTCACTTGTAGATTGTGTGCCACAGCGTGGCCACTTTCAGAGAAAATCTGGAAATGTCATTGAATTTTTTAAGTGTCAGGGAAATCATGGAAATGTCAGGTAAATATTAGTCAGGGAAAGTACGGAATATCTAATCGATAAAACAAGTGTATGTAATAATGAATTATGATAAAGATATGCGTTGTACCTACCGTGTTACTTTTTTTCCACAATTCTCAACAGTTCGTCAGGGAAATGTCAGGAAACTGTCAGGAAACTGTCAGGGAACTGTCGGGGAACTGCCAGGGAATTTCTTTCGTCAGCTGTGTCCATATATGATAACAATTTACACTGCTGGCCAGGATCATTCTCACTTGTAGATTTCACCCTGCAGACAGAACCAACGACAAGCTTGAAGGTAGACCGATTTGTTGGGATTTATACTGTCACAAACCCCACAAACCTATAAAATAAAAAATAAATAATAAATAATAATAATAAAGTATCGAATAAACTAGTTGTATTATTATATCAATCGATTCATAAAATTTTTCATATAAATATATAAGAAGATATCCACACCAAGTTAAACGCTCATTATTAAAATAATGGAAAAATATGAATGAGTCGGGTTTTAACGCCGAAATCACGCACAATTTTAATTCTACTTATACAAAAAAAAAATACCCTCTTGTGGCGGCTGAAATTCTATACAAAATCAAAGTGAGAACTAATGTTCTAGGATTCCTAGTTTTTATTTCCAAGTCCAAAGACACCCATAAAACAGCATATGCCATATATTTATCAACTACATACTCCAGGAATCTTGGTGCATGATTCTTATTGGTAACACTACTATCTTGTTCATCCATTTCATTAAGCAGAATTACAGTTATTCCGTTATATCTTTTGTAAAATGGTGAATTTTTGTAAATTGTGGCATCATCACTTGGACAGTATTGAGAGTTATGTACTTCGTCTAGATCGTCTTCTTTATCTGCATCTACCCAGCAAACACAGTTATGTAACAGCTATGTAACAACTATATAACGAATATAACGTGTAATATTACCTGTTCGTTACATGTAACGGTCAGGTAAGTTGTTATTTCCTACTCAAGCTTGTAACTATTACATAACAGTTACGTCTGTTATGTATTTGTTATATTAATGTTGCGTATACAATAACGCTGCATACATGTAACTGATCGATAACATAATGGTTTATTTCACAATAAATGCTACTACTCCAATAAACTCAATTGCATGATATTCTGGTGGAGTGTACAGCCGTTTTTCAGCTGGACATTCCACCAGCTACATTTCGTACATTTGTGTTTGTTGGAGATATTATAACATTATTTTTGTTGTTTATTGAACTATTTTTATGAATATCTTTCACACTGCAGTATCGCCGTTCTTGCATTAGTTGCTTCAATCATTTTTTGAGTCGAATATACGAATAAACACAAGATGATTATATTTCATATACACACGTATGTAATTATGTGCATACCATTTATTGCTGCAACCTTATTTTATATCATCAGAATATATTATATTACTCTAGTTACGACTCATAGAGTTCAACAGATTATATATATGTATATTAATAACAACATCGGTTACATTCTAAGGACGACCCTGTATATACCGGGAGGTTATGTGGAAATGAAAGGCTCCAAGCGCGCGAACTTTGATTTACCTAAATCTCATTGGCCAGCAGAATAGCGCCAGGGACTCCACTCACTTCTCAGTAATATCCCTAGTTCTGTCGTCTGCTAGATTCACACAAACATAACCTATTCCTGCAACGGTCTGCCGCCATTTGTATTTGACAACAATCAGAAACAAATAGCAGACGGACTCTAGGGATATTCGTGGCGAGTCTGAAATTGGTGACCCTCGAAATATTCGAATAAATCAGCGCCTGCGCGCTTGGAGCCTTTCATTTCCACATAATCTCCCGGTATATATATATATATATATTAGGGTGGTCGTTAAAAAAAAAGTTATCTTGGATGGCCTTCAATCGGTTCTAAATGTGAAAAAAATAATTCCCTAATTTTTTCAGATTTTTATTTTGACTCCCTATGGACCCTATTTTCACATGAACCTTTTTAAATTCGAAAAAATCCTAATTTGAGTTGGGTCTAATTCAAATCAGCGAGATTGCATCGGATACGTTTTATTATTGTATATTACACACAGCTCGAGTGAAAAAATTGTAATTATTATTTTACCTATTTTGATACATCGATTAATTAATTATTTTTTTAATTATTTTATTTGATTTATTTTTTTTTATTTTTTTTTAATTCTCGCGAAAAATAATTAAAACCATCGCCAGAGATTCAATCAACATGTATTATGTTCATTGGATCTCTGGTGATGGTTTTAATTTTTTTACGCAAGAATTAAAAAAAATTTTTTTTTAAATGAATAGAATAATTAAAAAAATAATCAATTAATCGATATATTAAAATAGGTAAAGTAATAATTTTAATTTTTTCACTTGGGCTGTGTGTAATGTACACTAATAAAACGTATCCGATGCAATCTCGCTGATTTAAATTAGACCTAACTCAAATTAGGATTTTTTCGAATTAAAAAACTTCATGTGAAAATAGGGTCCATAGGGAGTCAAAATAAAAATCTGAAAAAATTAGAGAATTATTTTTTTCACATTTAGAACCGATTGAAGGCCATCCAAGATAACTTTTTTTTTAACGACCACCCTAATATATATATATATATATATTGCAACGAATTCCACTTTTTCAGGGATAAGGGGTAACCCGGTAATCCGTGCACTTCGGCGTCAATATACGTGAGAGGTGAATTAATTAAAGAAATAAGACCAAAAACTAGAGTTGGGCGCCAGACGTGAAAACGTCGCTTGAAATATAATAAATATAACAAAGGCTAGACGATTGACGGCGGAACTTGCCAGTTAGCTCAGAATATAATCAACTAATTACGGTAGAAGGGCGGGGTGCCACATTAGACAAGAATGTTTAACATTTCATATCTGATTGATTTATTAACAAATTTGCCGTATTTTACGGGATATAGAACTCGATTTACAAAATTATCGTTATGCCTCAGACAGTTTCAAGAATATCGGGATTAGATCGTGAATAATATTCACAGAAAATACAATAGAATAATAGCAAAAATATCAAAGCAATGCGATCCGATATAATACGGAATATACCATTCAATTGAACGGGAAAAGATATCAGACGATAATATTATAATATAATAATCATGCGGAATAAATCAAACAGAATATTAATAACTAAGAACTATAAATTAAATAACAAATGCTTGCTTCTACACTCGCTATCTCCAGAAATTATTCGTCTACAGGTCGATCGCTATCATTTTATTCGCTACTAAGAAAAGAATAAGCCACTAAACTCTACGGCATGCGTTAAGCAGCGTAAGAGAAAGAATAGAATAGAATAAAGAAAAGGAAAACCCACAAAGAGATACTAAGCACGAGTCAGCTCGTGAATCCGTCCTTAATCAGACTACTAAAATACTAAAAACTCGGGACGAAGTCGAAGACTTGCGTTCCGTTATTTCGTGACCTACGTCACACCAAATATATAATATATAGAATATAACAGACTAAATAACTGAACGGGATTCGTGAGCGAACTCGTGGTTTTACAGAAAATAGGTCTTACCTTATTGATGAAATAGAAGATTCCTCGTACAAGTACGGGATTAGAACTAAACGGCACTTAGTGTTCGTTTTAACTGAAGCTAAATTTATATTAAAGACTAAAGTACGGAATAAAGAAGAAAGAAATAAAGAACAGAATAGCGAAGAACAGAATAGAAAAATATGAAGCACTGTAAAAGTCGGGATATTCGGGATAGACGGTATATCACTGTCGGGATCTGATGTTCTTGACGTGAGAACGGACGAGCGTAGAAGTAGATCGAGTCCTGTGTCGTGCTACATTTTATAGCTTCGGGAATTCCATGCCATGAGCCGATCTTCGCACGTAGCTTAGGCGACCAATCAGGTGCCGAGTACGGTTGGACGTACTTTCGGGAACACGTTGTCCTATTTCGCCTGAGTTTTGAATATTTGTCCAGGCGTGTAGTTAGCTACACGGTACGGCGGGATATTTCAAATGTAGTAGACGGGACTTCGACGGTTTCTCTCCTCGTCTCTTCTCTTTTCTGCTCTGGTCTCTCGTCTCGGGACTCCTCGGGATCATCGTCGGGATGAAGTGCACCCTAGTTGCGCTTTAACTAGAAAACTGACCAATTAGAGGATCTGGCGGAAGTTCTGATGCCCCAATAACCGGATCTGCATCCAGAATTCCCCATGGACGGTATGGAAGGCTTACGGACAGGCCTGCATCATACGATTGCAGTTCTACTATCGGGACCTTTCTTGGATAACCCCACGATAGCGTGACGATGACGAGAAAGTCGATGATATGGTCTAGCTCGACTCCAGGTCGATAAGTCTTCGGCAACGGGAAGCTTTGGTCGGGTTACTTTTGGGTGTTCGCCCTGCTCTATTCAACCATTGCCGAGACGTCCAGAAATAGTTGACGGGAAGTGGTCCAGCACCAGGCTGAGGAGTCTGCGGGAACGGGAGGAGGGACTCAGTGAGTCGCCCTTATTCGACCTTTCCTGCGGCATCCACGACTGAGAGCGTTGGAGAGAGAGACGGGAACCATTAACTCGGAAAGGACCTCGATTTAGACGTCGGATGAATCCCTCGACGTCCTAGCGTAGTCCTCCGAGCGTCGACATTTTACAGAATTTCATAGAATAGAAGGGGAGAAATGATAAATAATATAAGCAATAATTAACTAAATTCTGACCTGAGACCTTGGCTACTTTCTGGAGTTGTCCGTCCTCACGTCGTCACTGATCTGAGTGGCCCGACTGTGACAGTTGCAAAATGCAACGTCACAATATATATAGGGGAGGGAGGGGCAAAACGGGGTACTTAAGAAAATATAAAGTTTTCAGGAGTTGAAATATGCTGAATCTTCCTTTTTTTAATTGTAATCAAAGTAAATAAATAACATTTTCAGCTGCCATGAGAAATTTTTTTTTTATGAATAATTTATATGTGAGATAAATTATTTTTGACATAATTATTGGATCCAAAGATGAAAAAATTTTTTGTTCTAATAATTTTTACCACATCAAATTATATTATTGATATTCTACAAATTAAAAAAAAAAAAAAAAAAAATTTACTAAATTTTTAGAGTACCCCATCCTGCCCCCCCTACCCCGTTTTGCCCCTCCGTCCCCTATATATATATAATATAGGTATATAATATGTTATACATTTGACTGTGAAATAATGACTTGTGCTTGACTATGTATGACTAGTATGGATGATGCACATCATTTTCAATAGCAAATCAATTTCATCTACTTCGATGAATGGAAGTTTAAGTACATTTCAGATATGATTTTCAACGAATGTGCTGCGTTTTAATGATTTCGCGATCTCGACGTTGTTTGCCGAAACGAAACCATTCAGAACTGGTGTCGTCGAATTCTATTTCTCTCATGGAAGTTGTAGAAAGTATAGCATCTAGGAACATGAGCATTGACAGAATTGAATTATAATTTGTACATTAGGGTGATCCTTAGATGGGGTCAAAAAAAAAAATTCCAGTTGGATCCCCCCAAATCAGCTCCAAATAATTGAAAAAAAATTCCCTAATTTTTCCAGATTTTTATTTTATTCCCCTAGTCTCCCTTTTTTGATTCCAAGTTTATAGGTTAATCCACGATACTTGAATTTAAAATTTCCCCAGAAGTGACTCTTTTTTTGCAAAAAAAAAAAAAAATAATAATAAAAAAAAACAAAAAATAAAAATAAAAATAAAATAATGATAAAGTACACGATTCCCTTGGGATGGGGTATGGGGGATGGGGTATCCCAGGGGAATCGTGTGCTTTATCATTATTTTTTTTTTATTTTTATTCTATTTTTTTTTATTTTTATTTTTTTTTTGCAAAAAAAGAGACACTTCTGCGAAAATTTCAACTTCAAGTATCGTGGATTAACTTATAAACTTTGAATCAAAAAAGGGAGACTAGGGGAATAAAATAAAAATCTGGAAAAATTAGGGAATATTTTTTTAATTATTTGGAGCTGATTTGGGGGGATCCAACATGAATTTCTTTTTGACCCCATCTAAGGACCACCCTATTGTACATATATACATATTATGTATTATTTTATACATTCATATAATAAATACCTGCAGGGTCATATTGTGTAATTTAAATATCATAGAACTAAAATACTCAACAAGTTTTCATTCAATATATTTTGCTTTATTATAAAATACTCATATTCTCCGAACTTAAATTGTATTGTAGTTATACTTTGAATAGTAAAACTGATCATCACAGATATAGGTAATATGGATTTGAAGCAGAAATAGTAATCATAATTTTACACACCTCGCAGTTTATTATATTCATGTATTATTATATGGAACAGTTACAACTGCCTTACTCTTTATGCCCTTCATCAGACTCAACCGTGAGACCCCGAAATGAGTACCACGTCCTTTCCATGAGCACTGAATTGCACATGAATTTGTGAACACTTTGCTCAATGCTCTGTGAACTACATCTCGGGGCGAATGTCCTCCAATTCTTATAATAAACTGCTTCTACGGAAGAGACATAGATTCAACATTTTTTGTTCTTGAAAAACGATTTGAAATAAGAGACAGGGTAGCAATTCTGGACCCTCCTTAACAAAATACTGTAGTGTCGGTTTTCTAATCAAACAATGCCGGACAGAATACTACTCACGAACTGTAATTTTGCCTGCTCTGAATCTTTTAAAACATTCTCGAATTCAGTCACTTCGCCGATATTGTCCATTGGAAGAAAATTATCAATTAAATTAAATTCTTGCGGATTTTCTACTTGGCGGTGACCTTCAAGGCGTTTCAGACGTTCATCAATGCTATGCCACTTCACATTTTGTGCTGCTATCAGATTGATGATTTTTTTGAGGTCTTTTGAAAAGTGAAAATATATGTATGATAGATAGGTATACGTATGTGAAATACATATCAATTTATTCATGTTACTTGATAGTGTATTTATATTTTTGAATCTCATCTTTAGTATACTTACAATTCTTGAGTGGGGGTACCTTAGTATTATCATTGCTATCTTCTTCATCAGCAGTAATAGCTTCATTTGCGATGGCATTCGATATCGCAGCTATTTTTCTATCTAAGTGAAGAATAGGAACTGAATTAATTATGTTATTCGATTTATTTCTGAAATTAATACCTGTAGGAGACTTGTGCTCTTTTTCAATGAGAGCCGGGAGCTTTTGCTCATGTATTATCCTGGGTTTAGACCGACAACTTGCCGGAGTGGACTCGCATCTTTCATTGCCAACAGATTTCTGCATGTGAACACTTTCCAAGCTGCTGCCGGCATTGACTATGGGATGTATATCTTCCAAAGGCGGTGGAGCTGGTAATGTTATTTTTATATTCCCTGCAGAAGGAAATATCAAATCAATTCATCAATTTAATAGAGGAAATCCATTTTCAACTTACTTCGTGATACATGTTTTTTTTTTGTAACCATATTAACACCAACAGTGTTTTCATCAGATGAGGTAGATTGACCGATCAGATCTTTCATCAATACAGGCTTCGTTCGTCTATACCCTTTTCCAAGCTTTTCGTGATCGGTTGAATTGTAATCAGAGTCTTCGGCAGTTTTTCTTGCTTTTGCAAGCGAAGCTAATGCAGAGAAAATAGCTGTATATGTACCTCTCCAAGGAGATACTAAAAATCAAGACAACTCTTTCTAAGGACCAAAAGGCATATGAAAATGATTACTCCATATTTGGTTCGGTACGCTTGGCTATCAGTGTGGATATGTTTTTCGATTGGGCTGGCCACCAGCATTTGAGGCCACTCTGATCAAATAGCCAATTTGATGGTACTTCTGAGCAGCGCCGGACAAAGGGGTGGGGGGGCGAAGGGGGCGCCGGCCCCGGGCGCGATAGGCAGGGGGGCGCCGTATGCATATCCGATTCCTCCAAAAGAGTCATATTGCAACAACTTGGTTGCGGGCACGCAGACTGCAAATCGAAATGAAGTTTTGATTATCGAAGCCGCCGCGCGAACCTTTCATTTACAAAAGTAGCTGCCATTCGGAATCTATGGTATTTTCATATCTGAAATCTTTTTTAAAAACTTATTTTGTTATTTAATTATAATAATTAACGGTCAGATTCGTGGAATTCGAAAATCCGTACGATAACTTTTGTCTCGGAAGTTGATGACTCTGATTTTCAGAGTTTTTTTGCTAGTAAATTCGCCATTTTTTTTCTATTCAATATTAAGACTTGTTTCTTATGCTGTGTCTCACAGAAGGCTTCAAGGAAGGCTGCGTTAACATTTCAAACCGTAATCATGAATAGGAAAAAAATGGCAGTGAGTTGAACTGAAAAAAGTATTGCGATTGCTAGTCGTAAAAATTGTCATTTTCCTCTCATATCTCGAAAACGGAAAAGAAAATTCACATAGTTCCAACACAAAAAATGTGCAGAATGACCTACTCTATCGATCCCACAAGGTCAAATCAAGATTAGAATTTCGTAATGTCGAGGTTCTACGGACAAAACTTATGTTAGCCGGCGGATTTCATTTACGCGCCCCTCTTGTTTCCAGCCACTCAATTTATTATGTCTCCAGCTTTCAAGCACCTAGCAGTATAACGTGAAAGATCAAATTTAGAATAAGGGTGATACAGTTGATACTCAAAACTCAAGTGAATTTCCATAGATTTGCAGATGATTTGACGGATAAAGTTTCTGATTATAACTTCAATAGAAAAGTAAGTATTTAGGGACTACATAATAAGACATGTTGCATAGAATTCTAGAGTCCAATTGTGTTGATTCTTTGTATTCTGAAAAGATTTAAACAAATTCAATAGAAGTGAATGTAGTTATGTGTGAAAAAAATTTTATGGGTAGGTATGCGCTCACTTTGTTGTTGAATATGAAATGTGGAATTGAAAAAAAATTAAACTGCTAATTCTTTAGTCAAATGCATTATATAATCAATATTAATATATTAATTATATTAATTATATTAACAGAATCACTGAAATGTCTAAGAAGTCTGGAGCAGAAAACAGAAAAATCAGGAAAAAAATAGACGAAGAAAACAAACAATTAGCTAATGCTTGGGAAAAATGGTTGAAAAAAAAAGACGACAATAAATCTAACGTCACACCTTCGGGCAGTGATAGCGATTTACAGCAAGCCTCTCATACATTAGAAGAATCATCATCGTCTAAAATTAATACAGTTCAAGTAGACGAAAGGGAAGATATGATATTGGCTGAAAATAAGAATTCTGATGAACATTATCTTCACAACGCCGGATGTTTTACATTGGCAGAAAACTTAATTGAGAAGATCGAAGACGCGAATGAAGACAAAAAAGGAGTGAAGACCATAGCTATAGATTTTTGTGATCCTGCAGCATGGACTCGTCCGTATACACAATCATTCATTGATACTTTGGTAGAACACGGTCCAAGACAAGATATTGAAGCTGATTATTCTAAGACTGCTAATGAAGACGGACGTCACTTTTCTGAGATTTGGTTCACAAAAAATATGCCAAATGGTGAGAAGATAAAAAGGGATTGGCTTCTATACAGCAGAAAGAAGGGATCATTGTTTTGTTTTTCTTGTTTAATTTTCGGAAAGCCGACAAACAGACCACCCGCATTAGCTGACCCAGATTGTGGATTTTCAAACTGCAAGAAATTAAACCCTAAAATAAATGATCACGAAAACAGTTCTGAGCATAAAAATTCTTTTATCGTGTGGAAAGAACTGGAAAAGCGATTAAAGTTTGGCAAAGTGATAGCTTCAGAGTTAGAAAAAAATATTGAACGCGAGAAGAATAAATGGAGGCATATTTTGAAAGTTTCACTGGATTCTATACTGCATTGTGCTGAGAATAATCTAGCTTTAAGAGGATCTTCAGAAATTATAGATCATCCACAAGCAGGAATGTTTCTTAAAAATATCAAATTAATTGCTAAATATGACGCACAGTTAAAATTGCATTTGGAAACCATACAAAATAATCCTGGGCGCAATATTTCGTATTTTTCAAAAAATATTCAAGAAGAGTTAATTATTCTCATGGCCGAAGAAGTAAGAAAGCAAATAATTGAAGAGGTCAAGAAAGCAAAATATTTTTCAATATCATTTGACTGCACCCCAGACGTGTCGCATGTAGAACAGATGACAGAAATTATAAGATATGTCAAGATTACGGAAGAAGGTAAATGCCAAATTGAAGAAAGATTCATCGATTTCATAGAGTCAAAGGATAAAACTGGAGAAGGATTAGCGGCTGACATTTTGAAGAAGATAGAAACTGACGGATTAGATATAAAAAACTGCAGAGCACAATGTTATGACAATGGAGCCAATATGGCAGGAAAACATAAGGGTGTTCAAGCTCGTATAATTCAAGTGAATGAATTTGCCTATTTTGTGCCATGTTCTACTCACTCACTGAATCTTGTGGGTGTTCATGCGGCAGCCGGATCTGCACAAATGATTACCTTTTTTGGAATGATTCAAAACTTATTCGTATTTTTTTCTTCGTCCCCTGAACGATGGAATATATTGATGGCAAATTTGACGATATCTTTAAAGAAAAATTGTAACACCCGCTGGTCATCAAAGTACCGAGCTATAAGTGCCATGTACAAAGAACTACCGAATATAATCAAATCACTTGAAGAAATCATCAAAAATAAGAAAAATGAAGAAACATATTCAGCAGCAAAACAGTTCACAAAACAGCTGAAAAATTATGAATTCCTTTGTAGCCTTACTGTGTGGTATAACATACTCCAAGAAATTGATAGAGTTAATATTGCTCTACAAAAGAAGACCGTGTCAGTATCGGCAGCTTGTTCCTTACTCAAGGGATTGAAAAATAATATAGTCCGAATAAGAAACGACAGATTTCCAGAATTTTTTAAAGAAAGTTCAGCTTTAGCGTCATCTTTGAATATTGAACCCAAGTTCGAAGAGAAACGAAAGAGAAAGACCAAGAAGCAATTTTCTTACGAAGCAGACGACGACAATTCTTTGTCAGAATGTGATAAGTTCAGAGTTACCTATTTGGAAGCTCTAGACCTTATCATAGAACAATTGAGTTGGAGGTTCAAAGAATTGGAGAATGTTTCGGAAGATTTTGCCTTTTTATCTGGTGAAAATCTTGTTTCTTTGGAAGAAAAGGAGCTACGAAAATGTACTGCTGATTTAGCAGCCAAGTATTGCAAAGATTTAGATATAACCGAATTGACAAATGAGGTTATTAGCGCAAAACATTTGTTTGGTTCCCTCGAACGGAAACTTCCAGAATTGAATCATTTGGAAATTTTGCAATTGATCCATAGTTTTGATTTAACAGGAAGCTTTCCGAATATGGAGATCGCGTACAGAATATTCCTTTCAATTCCGGTGACATCGGCATCTGCTGAAAGATCATTCAGCAAACTAAAATTGATAAAAAATTACTTAAGATCAAGTATGGGTCAAAACCGACTAACTAATTTGAGTATATTATCAATTGAATATAACGTAGCAGAATCATTTAACTATGATAATCTGATTGATAAATTCGCTACTTTGAAAGCACGAAAGGTGAGGCTGTGAGGGTGGTAATTTGAGTTAGTGGTTTCTTCCTAGGCGAGCCATTCATATATAATATATATATGGGGCTTTCCACGCCATCCGGGACAGCTTCTGACCCTGACCCCTCCCGATTTTTTTCATACTTTGTTCTGATATTCGCTAGACTAAAAGAAGTGCTCGTGATTTTTTTCAAATTTTTATCTCAATTGGTTTTCGATTTACATATTTTTGAAAATTTTCAATTCCTGACCATCGCAAAATGTTCAAACGCTCATATTTCTGGATCTATCAGTCGGATTACGAAATGTGACTATATGAAATTAATCAGAAGAAAGTGTACTTCTCAAAAAAAGTATTTCGGGATAATTGTGCTCCGTGCTTCATAGGGAATTCTTCGTTTAAACATGTAAAATCGATTTTTCTCAAAGTATGACACGATTCATAATTTTCAAAAAATTCTCAAAAATACTTCGAGGAAAAACAAACATTTTGAGCTACAGCCGATCGTGGCTTTCTCTTTCCTTCTAGACTTTTTTCCGAATTTGAAAAATTTTTAAGGCTAAAACCGCTCGTACAAGAACCGCTTGAACTTGGCATTATGTTTCATTCATTGTTTTTCATAAAACTTATCCTCAGATGTATCGCTGCAGTGCTACCACCGGGATTAAGTTAGATAAATGATTATTATTGATTATTTAATTCATTAGTTTTATAAAAAACAATGAATGGAACATAATGCCAAGTTCGAGCGGTTCTTGTACGAGCGGTTTTAGCATTAAAAATTTTTCAAATTCGAAAAAAGTCTAGAAGGAAAGAGAAAGCCACGATCGACCATAGCTCAAAATGCTTGTTTTTCCTCGAAGTATTTTTGAGAATTTTTTGAAAATTATGAATCATGTCATACTTTGAGAAAAATCGATTTTACATGTTTAAACGAAGAATTCCCTATGAAGGACGGAGCACAATTATCCCTAAATACTTTTTTTGAGAAGTACACTTCCTTCTGATTAATTTCATATAGTCACATTTCGTAATCCGACTGATAGATCCAGAAATATGGGCGTTTGAACATTTTGCGATGGTCATGAATTGAAAATTTTCAAAAATATGTTAATCGAGAACCAATTGAGATAAAAATTTGAAACAAATCACGAGCACTTCTTTCAGTCTATCGAATATCAGAACAAAGTATAAAAAAAATCGGGAGGGGTCAGGGTCAGAGCCTGTCCCGGATGGCATGGAAAGCCCCATATATAGTATATTTACATAGTCTATATACTTCATGTTAAGAACAATCTGTTTTTCTTACGTGGTTTTACTTATGTGTGTGAAAATATGATTATGAGTTCTGTTTATTTTCTTTATTAATAAAATATAATATGTGAGTTATATTTTAGTGGACTGCATTGTATTATTTGAAAATTGTGATCGACGGGGGGGGGGGGGGGGGGCGAGATTACGCATAGTTAGCCCCGGGCGCAATATTGTCTTCGTCCGGCGCTGCTTCTGAGACGCTGTCATCATCTACAAACCTGACTACGACGTAATCTTTCATCTCGTTTAGGATGGAAACTGCAATTTTATCAAACATTATGTCTGAAATACATTACATGCACACCCAACGAGATTGATTCCCGACCCTACTAGTGTATCCGACAACATTAGAATAATCTTAGCAATGATCATGTCTCTGTAGTATTCCTTCCTGTTCTATTACGAGGCGTTACCACTGTGTTGCCAACTTTATTGAACCAGTTTCAGATTTAGGGTGGTTAGAATCAAACTTGTCGGGTGTACCGCATACATAGAAAAATATTTTTTCTCCTCAGCAATAACTATTTACTATACATATATATATATACAATGAGTCTTATCAAAGTTCGACAATTGGTGGGACCTATTCGCTGCAAAGGCACAACCATTCAGTCAATATGAGGAGCATGTTGAGTCTGATATGGAGGTGAACACTATACTCAGTGGGATTTTCAATCAAGAGGTCAGCTGTCACGCAGACCACGTTGAAGCATGGTGAGAAAGAATTAACAATTGGTGCATTGATGGCGGGGCAACGTCTCACATGTGTTGGGACCAGAGTAAGTTCATCGAGCTAATATCTGTAACAAACCAGTTAGGGTACCCTCAGTGGTACACAAAACGACTGGAACAGTATAAATAGGAAGGCTTGAGAGTTTTAAGCAGAACAAAAGCATGGGTATAATAATTAGGCTATTAAATGCACTTTGCGTGCCAGAGTTAAAAACTAATTTTTAACTATTTCAAAAATGGCTACCAACAGATACAACATCTAATTCAAGGACGCCTACGCTGTTATAAAAAATTCAGACAGAGAACCAGTCATCACCGCAAAGGAAAAAGGGGACCTATATGTCGTTAAAGACACCGTGGAATCCACAGCTGTTGCACAAGACAAGGCAAGCGAAATGGAGAAACGGCACCAATTGTTAAACTTTGATATGACTAACCCTACGCATTTCATGTATTTCACTCTGGCAGATTGCTTTAATATATATTAGTTATTCGCATGTAACAGGGGCACTATGACATAAGCATTCTGATGCTCTAGTGATTTTAATTTTAAACATTTGTTTTTTATCTGTAATGCTGAAATTTGTGTGAGTGTTGATTCAGAATGTTCAAAAATGACAGATATTCCAAGTTTTTTCGAATCCAGGGGTACGTTAAAAAGTGATTCTGTGTTTATGAATCTTCTTACCCGTAGGGATAGTATTTGATTTTCTGTGAATATGTCTATTACCAGTGCAACAGAACCATCATGTAATAGGCAGACATTATTATTCTCTTTACGTGAAATAGAAAATCCCTCAAATTCTACATGTGAAATCAATTCATCTGGCAGCTGTTTTGAATAGTGAGTTATGTGATACTGCTTGGCATAATTGAATTTCAATGGAAGTAAGTGTTCCTCAAAAATTCGATTGGATATTTCTTGCAGAGGCTTGCCAGTCTGTTTAATTTTTTTTTTCAGTTTCTGCATATGGTTTTCGAATTTAAAACTGCTAAAGTTTTCTAAACCCCCAAACTTTTTAACATCACTTGCAAGATGTATGAGATTGTGAACATTATGAGATATATATTCGTACCCATAAAGATCACCGTAATGAGTTACGAACCACAACAATAATGACTCTGCGTATTCCACCATAGCCAGACACGATTCATTATCCGATAATATTCTTATAGCAATGCTTAAGGAAAGAAAATGTAGATAATAATGTTTATTCAAAAATGGTTTCAGGAGCACTGGACCAGTGTATAATAAAAACTGACGGAACTCAGTTGCTTTCCATCGATCAATCTCAAATAAACTTCTCGGTTTTCTGGCGAATTCTGAAGTAATGGACGGTTTCATGGCAACTAGATTTTCAGAAGCTGAGTTCAATATTTGTGCTGGCAATCTAACGTCTCTTGTTCCTTTGACCCAGAATTGGAGTAAGCGTGTCATGACTCCTAGCTTTGTCAAATGTGTATCATCAAGCACTATTTGGGATATCATGTTTATATCTAACATTTCTAATATGGAGTCTCCAATATGATGTTCTGGTTGCTGTCTTTTCCTGAACGATTCATCTGTTCGCAAAGTACAATTAGTTTCAGGAAAAGTGACTCTATTACAAATAAAATCACCTTCCTGCACACATTTGGTGCATGCAAAGTATCCAGAATGTCCTTTCGTATATGTCACAAATGATTTAGCAGGCGCATCACAGACAATTGCATTAATAGTCACTTTACATAATTGATCATCAATACATATACCTTCTTGTAAAACAGTAATCATTTCATCAACGAAAGGTTTTAGGAACTCATTTGCGCTCGTAGGTTTACTATTGCCATGATGTATTCCAATCACAAAGGGCTCGGTGTAAAAATTTGTTTCGATTGATGCTAGAACTGGCCAAAATTGACTGCCGGAACTTTTAGAAACCGGTAAGCCATCGACATTTATGTTGAGTTTCATTGCATTCGGTATAACTTGAGAATATTTGCGAGCTGACCGCGTTAGACACTGGACAAGTCCGAAATGCACATAATGACCACCATTTTTGGGAATAATACTGCATGCTGCACTTCGAGGAGTTTTCAACAACGTACGAGAGCTAACAGGTAAATCATTATGACCATGAAGTTTAAGAATTTTTAATAGATTATCAACTGCATTTTTAGAAATGTTATGTTCTATTACCCACGCACATAAATTTACACCCAGCCCTTTTGCAATCTTGTCTGTATGGTCAGTGTCTAATCTGGAATCGTCGTACAAATCTGAAAAACTTTCTTCGGACAACGAGTCACTGAGATTGCAATTACTGGTCGATGATATGCTTTGTTCAGCATGACACAGACCTGTATTATGGCAAATCATTTGTTTCTCAGGCTCAGTCGAGTGTTGATTTATAGGCGGTGTCTCATAATTTTGAGTATCAAAGGAACTTTGAGAAACAGTGTTATTATTATCTATCCCGTTAGCGTTAGCGATCTCTTTATTTCTTAACTGATTTTTGCGTCTCTTTGACAAATAATTATAGTCCTTAGGCATTGTGGAATTGAAGAAGAATCATATATCTTTTGTGAAAATGGATGAGGTCAAGTCTTATGTATGGGCATGAATACGCAGTAACATGATCTATGTATAACAGCTATATAATTATTAATCTGTTTAACTTCACCTCACCGGAATATTGACTAAGAATAGATATATTAATATAATCGCCCCATCACAGTAGTGAAGAATGAAATCTATGAAAAAAATTCCTAAGCATAAAGTCGGAAATAACAATATGATATTTATAAATTATATTACCTGAATTTTGATGTCAATAGAATCACGGCATCCACTGCGAAAATTATTTTACACGTGGCTGATGGGCCGGCGAGGCACGGGTGGATCAGAAATGCGTTGAATAACGTGACGGCTATCACTGTCTAGGTTAGAAGCACTTATTTAACAAGTTCGAATAGTTTCACAAATAGCGAATTGTTCACAAGCTTTTCTAATCTTGTAGCGTCGTTTTTTTGGACCGAAGAATTCATCCACGAGGTTCACTTCGATGAAGATGCAAATTTATAAACACGCGACTTAGCTATAATAGCCGTCGTATAGGCAATGCGTGTTTGGACCGGTGAGAGCCAATCACAACGCGCTATTTCTAAAATGATGCACAGTTGCGATTGGGTGCGATCACGTGGTTGCGTTACAGGGCGATAAAACAGAGCAGACAACATGGGCAACGTAAACCAAAGAGCGCGGGAAATATGAAAGGCGAGAATGTAATATTCATATTTTACATAATGTAGAGAGATATATAAATGGAATTTATATCTATACCGGGAAGAAATCTTGATAGTATACAGTCGATTGCGCATGCGCCAAATAATTTATTTTCATTGGTCGGTAAGGTCGTCCCGCGGCAGTATTATGACGTAGTCGGCCGCGGGACGATCTTACCGACCAATGAAAATAAATTATTTGGCGCATGCGCAATCGACTGTATACTATCAAGATTTCTTCCCGGTATATCTATTCATGATATGTATATATATGGGGCATTCCATGCCAAATCGACCTGGTCCTGACCCTAGACGTCTCAGATCTGGTCCGCAATTTATTGTATCTATCTTCTGACTCTAAACAGCAATCAGATTTTTTTTCAGATTTTTCAAAACAAATTTGCGCACGTGATGATTTTTCAGTTTCTTTTTTCAACACCTCGATGGCTGTGATCGAAAAATCTGAAATTTTTTTCAAACATTCTGTGTCAGAAATCAAAATTTTTGAACCAAATTTCACAATATCTGGAATCTTGCTTCAAACTTGTTTTTAAGAAATAAAAAAAAACTTAAAAAGAACTAAAAAAAAAAAAACATCTTTATTTTTTTTTCATCTTTTTTTTATTTTTTTATTTTTTTTTTTCATTTTTTTCCGCAAAAAATCGTTTTCTATTTCAAAGAGGAATCGCTCTATGTAGGTTTAAATATCGACTTTTTTTGAACCACCATAATATATATATATGTATATTATATATAAACAATGAAGTGTTTGTTTTCGTTTAACCATTATGTAACAATGGTATATAAAAGTTATAATGCATTGTTACATGCACGATACCTACATGTTATATAACATTTATATTGTTGTAAGATACCCAATAAACGTAAGGCAAAACGTACGCATAAACGTATATTTCATGTATATATTATATATTATATACATGAAATATACGTTTATACATGAAACATACGTTTTTCGGCCGGACATTAGTCCTATTTTTATACGTTTATCGGGTTCATGTTCTTATTAGGTAACATGTGTAATGTTCATTTACATGTAACCTTTACGCAACAATGGTATATAATAGTTATGATTCATCGTTACATGCGCGATACCTATATGTTATATAACATTTATATTTTCGTAAGATAACATCTGTAATGTTAATTGTTACACCGCGGCAATATAACCGTAACAGTTTGTGTTTGCTGGGTATATCGTCAATATCCTACAAAATCTGAGAAACTTGTGCTTTCTTTTTCAACATATTGTTTAAAGCAATGACACTTTCGTTAGCCACATCTTCGTGTCTGGTGAGCAATATCGTCGCAAAATGTTTAAATATTTCATCCAACTTTTTAATATTTCGGCATATAGCCATCAGCCCCACACATTCTAATAGGAATGATTTTATATTCAAATGTTCCTGAAATTCTCTGTGTATGGTTGCTGACACCCGCTTCATAAAATGTCCATAACACGTTTTCAATATGATCATATTTTTAGGTGGTAATATATTGTTCACGCAGAATTCGAACATGATATGCAGATAGTTCTGAATAGTTACAAGATTCCATACTCTTAAAATTCCGTGTATAAACGCCCATGACCATTCTGTTGTGATAACATTGGCAATTGGCCACTTCCGACCACATTTCATAACAAAGTACTTATAACGTTTTAAGAATATACTGATCGATGCAATATCGTGCTCGGACGTTATCATATGAGCGAGTGTAAGTAACTCCTTCTCGTGTCTCATTATTATACAATAATAAAATATATTTCTACATTTTAAGTCTTCTGGTTTTCGAGCAATTGATCCTGTTGCATCAATGTGTAATACTACTGGCTTCCCGCGAGGTATAATGTCAAGATCTTTTTCGGTATACATAATGGCCGTCAACGGTAGACTTACATGACTTAAGAAAGGATCTTTTTTTCTATTTTCTTGTACCCATAATTCCATTAAATCAGACAAATCCAATGATTTTATTGTCAATCGTTCTTCGCATCTTTCTTGTGACTTCACCTTATATGCAACTTTTAGTGTCCGGAGATCCTGTAAGTGCCCATCGTTCTTTATTGCCGTGTTAGTTTTTTTCTGAATTTCTGTGAGGAATGCTACCACACTGCGGTGCCGCACATTCTTTTGCCATTGCCTACGTTCCTCGCCCTTTAGAACTCTAAAAGTTTCAGCTATTAGGTTTTTCTCGTGAATGGTCGTTAATTTTCCGTCACTTGAGACCATAAGCCTAGCAAGAGGTTCTTCTAATTTATCTACGCGAAACTGGAATTTTTGTTGGTGGTTGGGTTTTCTACATTTTGCATATGATACACAATCTAATAAATTATATCGTACTGAACCGTAGAAACCCAGTGTACAAGTGCAATGTAAAGTATATAACATAACATCCTCAATAACCTTCCTTACCTTATCCTCGTCATTGTATCCGAGGGCACCTTTGAAATGGGTTGAAAGAATTTCAACTGTGCCAAGATCCTCTTTAAATATTTTGACTTTCTTACGCTTATTTGTTTTTTTTTCCGAGATAATTCCTTGGACTTCAGTGGAGTCGGTCTCTAGTTCATCATTTTCATCAGGTAATTTTGTCTCTTTCCGACCATGTATCTGCAATCCTAACTCTTCATTCGTTGAGCTCTCGGTGTCCGTTATGTATTCAAACGGATTTGTACTTCCGATTTGGCTATCGCTGCCTTCGATTTCGTTACTCGATGTCCTGTTAGACGGATTGGCCTCACGAGTTTCCTTTTTCTCAAAGTTGTCAAGAATTTCACTGCGTACTGGACAATTGGACTCTTTCCGACCATGTATCTGCAATCCTAACTCTTCATTCGTCGAGCCCCCGGTGTCCGTTATGTATTTAAACGGATTTGTACTTCCGATTTGGCTATCGCTGCCTTCGATTTCGTTACTCGATGTCCTGTTAGACGGATTGGCCTCACGAGTTTCCTTTTTCTCAAAGCTGGCAAGAATTTCACTGCGTACTGGACAATTGGACATATCGTAGCCTTCCAAGCTTTCGTTATCGTTAGTTTTTGAAGATAACTCATCAAGTTTGTTTATTTCTTCGACTACCTCCCAGTGACCATTGCGCTGTTCTCCGGAAAACATAAGATTCAAAGTTCGTTTCTCAACTTCACCTTCGAACTGCATTATGCGAATTATTTCTCCTCCCATCATTTTGCGAAAAATTACCATAGGAAATTTGTATAACTTAACAAATATACCAAGTTCGAAGTCGGTACCGTACGTATTGTTTGAGCCCATTCTCATTTCGTACTCAAGTTCGTCTGCATACATGCTCTCCTGAGATGTGCTGTGAAGCATGTTGACTTCAGAGGACCAATTGTTGACTACGTATTGTACAATTTCTTCCCTTAAGTCTGCGTGAAATTTTTGATATCCGTAAATGCAATGTGAAAAACAGCGGAATAAGCAATTCCCATCACCAACGATCTTAACAACTTTATACATGTTCATGAAATCTGAAATCTCATCAGTTTCATGACGCTGCTCAATCTGGGTAGTCGCTTGCTCACTGGTTCCTAAAGGTTGTGGTTCGTAATTAATAGTGATCTGAGTGTCTTCTTCATTTAAATTTATGTCTTGTTTTTTAGTGAGTAAGCTTCGTACATTGCTTCTCAACTCGTCGTTCGACTGCCACAGATACCGCCAATGCGACTGTCTTTTCGCATCGCATTTTGCTTTTAATATTTTCGCCACCTGTCAAAGTGTATGATGGTTTCATAAATGTTTAAAATAGTTTCAAAATGTGCCAAAATTGTAGTCTAATTAATTAATATAAAATATGAAAAAATCATTGAGTATTTTTCCAGATGGAGAAATTTGAATCTTGCGTATACAATAAAACAGATGTAATGTATCTTTGTTGGGATAGAAATTGAATTAATATTCAAATACAACCGCATGGTCCAAATATTTACTTTAATATTTATTCAAAATATTTTTAAGATTACAAAATCAATGTTCCATCCGCAAGTAAATCCATAAAAAATTAACTTTTCTGATTTTACACCTGAAATATATTTATTGAAATATCGATTTCGAGGACCCGAGACCTGTCGGTATTGATTTTGCCTCGGTCCCTAGTAGAAATTGGCCCTGGCATTCCCGATTCCTAGCTAGTAGCTAGTGAGGAATAACCGGGCATGCCCGGATTGGCAAGTCTGGACGGGCACCCGACCAGCGGCTAGCCAGAGTTAACCAAATTTGTTAGCATAGGCAAACCTGGCCGGGAACCCGACCAGCGTTTAGCAACAAATGACCAGAAGGTTCTCGAATGCGTAGTCCAATCTAGCGCTCGGCCAGCGTCTAGCAAGGAATGATAATAATAAGAAGTCGCGATAGTCAGTTTGAGAAAAAAAATGAATTTTGTGAAGCCTCCGAGAAATGATCGGCTTTTGGCTAGTGAGTGATATGATACCATGGATTTCACAGCACGAAAAAAAAATAACCTCGAATTGTCTACGTCAACGTAAACGTAGACAATTAGTTAGGTTATCGAAGTAAAATGCTACAGAAGAAAAAAAAATGTGAAAGGATCAGGATCAGGATCAGGATCAGAATAAATGAAAAAAACGTGGATTAATATCAACTTGATCTCCAAGTAGATGAATTGAACGAAAGTATTGGTAAAAAAAAGATGGTATCCGAATTTGAGTAAATCACCAAAAACTTTCCTAGATACGTCAAGTGCGACGTACAACATTGAGGAAATAAAAGACTCAAATGGTTCATCTGGAGAATTTGCCTACATCGGAATCGAAAAAGGTTTACAGAAGTGTGCGAATGTAGATGCACCTGGAGATCGTATTCTGAATATATTTGTAAATATTGATAGTGTATAACTCTTAAAATCTAGCTCTTAATGTTACTATATTTATTCAATTATTAAAAACTATCCATCAATAAAACAAAAAATTATAACCAAATATCATGAGTGCTATTTACTAATTACATGATAAGCTGTAATAAGGAAAGTTCTATTTCTTCAGAGATGATCAGACTGAAATTTTGACCAATACCGTTTTTTTTCATTTCTTATGTAGCAAAAAAATATGATCTTTTATGATCGAACATTTTTTAGTCACATGAAAAATAAAAAAAAATTATATTTGTCGAAATTTTAATGGTCTATCCTAAAATAGAATCAAAATCGGGGAGCCCGACTATAGCCTGGTTGGGTGCCTGATTAGAGGCTAGTAAAGTTTCCCGACCAGGGGCTAGTCAAGGGTCCCGACCAGAGGCTAACCATTCAAAGCGTGACAGTTCTGAGCGGGATCCAGCCCAGTATTCCTTGCTAGCGCCAGGGTTCAAACTGGGACCGCTAGCCAGTAGCCCGGTCAACGCCCGGGAACAATTTCTACCAGGGGTAACGCCTATGAAAAACCATATTTTTAATGAAAAAGTGAAATTTAGTCATTTTACGCGTTTAACCGTCGGTATTTCTTGAAATATAGAGTTTGAGTACCCGGGACCTGTGGGGATCGATTCTGCCTCAGAAACGCCACCGAAAAAGATATATTTAGATTGAAAACAATAATATATAATAATACGTAATAATATTGAATATATTTTCATTCTCGGTTCGAGATAGAAGTATGTGTCCAAGGTGTACAGAAAGGGCTGTCCTATCTGACAGAAGACACTCGGTATAGCTATCACTAAGACGATGTGTATTCGACGAATTCAGGAACGCAAGATTCAATTATTCATTCGATACCCACGATAGTTAGGATAAGGTAATGCAAGAGCGCGCAGTCGACAAGAGTACGCACTGCCATTATTTAATCACAGAACAGTATTTTGCGGCTAGTTTTAGTTTTTAACAGTTCACTGACGTATCAAGTGTACTGTCAAAAAAACCTGCGTGTTTACATCTAATTTTCAAGGATTTAGACTAGTAAAAGTGATTTTTGACCCGTGTGATCTAATGATATTTATGACTTTTGTAACTAGGATTGTAAGAAAGATTGGAAAGATCAGCTTACCTTACTGCGCACTCAGTTTCGAGTAACGGAGAATCGTCAATTCTCAGCCATTTCTCCATCAAATTACACGAGATTGGGCTTAAAGTGTGTGGTTTTTCATTGCGGAGTGGCTAAATGTCGGGAAAATGCGATTATCTACGGCAACAGTGAATAATCTCGCGATTTATGTGGTCGGTACGCCAATCTGTAAAAATTTTTGTCGAATTTTGGAAACGTGAAATCATCAGCCACTTTCTGCCACAATTGTGTGTAATCCCTCAAAATTTCATTGCGATCGATTCAGTAGTTCCGGAGAATTCACGATTCCCGTTTTCGAGGTTCTGACAAACGTTTCAGTTCACCTTAATGTACTGCTATGATCCGCAGGAGAGGGAGATGAATGATCTAATAAATGAACTAAATAAATATATCAATAAGGAATAATGCATAACCATTGCACGTCATGACTACAAACTACAAATTTTGCAGATGATTGTGAAGTTATTTTTTTGAACAAAGTAGTCCATCACATACCTATATATGTCGCATCGATAAAATGAACCCCAGTGTTTTAGAGGTTAACTGAGGCAGCGGTAATAGATTCGACCGCTCCTAAGAGCAAAACCCTAACTCGCGAGGCTCGCTAGTATCGCCGTAGTTTAGGAACCCTGCTAGTAACAACGCAGCTCGCGCTACGGCTCATATCGCCGTAACTCGGCGCTCCGCTCATAAGAACGTAGCTCGCGTAGTCGCTTGTAGAAATGCAACTCACCGGTCCGCTTATATGAACGTTATTATTTATCAAAATTATGAATTTGCGGGTCCTGTATATTTCTACATGAAACGCTCTCAAAGTCTGGCACGAAGATTTGTTCTGTGTATCAAACATTTTGTATTTCATATAAGCGGACCGGTGAGTTGCGTTTCTACAAGCGACTCCGCGAGCTACGTTCTTATGAGCGGAGCGCCGAGTTACGGTGATATGAGCCGTAGCGCGAGCTGCGTTGTTACTGGCAGGGTTCCTAAACTACGGCGATACTAGCGAGCCTCGCGAGTTAGGGTGTGACGTCCTGTTCTTAAGTCACAGGTACAAATTAGCAGTAGATATCGTCCATCGAAACGCATGGAAGGTTCTGGAAATTGGTAGAAGGTCGTAGAAGCTTCTCGATCGCAGACGATGCGGTCGACGCGCGACTTTCAGAATAAATACACTTAAATTGGTTAAAATAGGATGAAAAGAGCTTGCGCCGGAATGAAGGCAATATCAAACTCCACCAATTAGCCAGAATCGGATCAAATCAAATGTAAAAATTAGATTGAACAATATAGAAGCTTCCAGAAGGATCAAGACGATTCCAGGAAGACCAAAATCACTATATAAGTCGCGTAAAAAGCTGCCAAAAGTCAGTCACGCAAGTACATCCGCGAAGTTAAGATCGGTCAATTAAAAGATAACTCCTGAAATCGTCTAGATTGTTGGTTAACTTATTTCTTAGCGTAGTAGAGTCATTTTCATAACTTAGAGTCATTTTCATAATTTAGAGTCATTTTATATAAATTTAGAGTCATTAATATCATTCTCAGTATATCTGATTTGAATTCAATTTTCTAAGGTGCAGAAAACTGTAATAGGAATTATCATAGATAATTTATATAATGTAAATATTTCCTTTTACCCAATTAGTTCATTTTACATTTGTCTCTTTTAAGAAGTTTAGCCAAATGTATTAGACGCATTTATAATCTAATAAATAATAGCATAACCCGGGAAAAAAAGTTTTTATATAATCATATAAAATTTTACAAAATCTTACAAGATTTTATAAAATTTTATATAATTTTATATGATAACAGATAAAATTTTATAAAATTATATCAGTTTATCTAAAATTTCATATGATTATATATAGTTGCATATATATATTATATATATATATATATATACTCATATATAATTATATCTGACAAAAACCTAAGACCATATATAGGTTTATATAGTTATACATAAATATATATAATTGTATATGACCATATGTATGACTATATATAATTATATATAACTATATAAATGCCTACGTACAGTCGGATATAGCCATATATATATATATATAATTATATATAATATTATATATAATTATATAAAGTCACATTTGAGCATATTTTGTCATATATGATTATATATGACTATATATAACCATATATGAAACGCAAATCAATCTTACATCGCCTACATTACGTTACATATAAAATTATATATAACTATATATAACTTTATATAATTATACACAAACTTTTTTTTGGGTTATATAATAGTATTAAAGTAATGAAAAATTTATATTTTATATTAATATTCAGATGAAACATATGTATATTTCTCAAAATCGGGGTACTTTCGGTTTTTCGTATACATCGAAAACGTGAATATATGAATATGTATATGTATTAATAATTTTTTTACGTGCTGGATGTTTATCAGCAACGATTTCGTAATTCTAAATTTCTCTATAATTATAAAAATTGAAAGTTAAAAATAATAAATTTTGTTCTTACATTTGAAATATATAATATCATAATCATATATAAAAATTTATAAAATAATAATATAAAAGTATCACAATTAATCATTCTTTTTTTTAAGTTTCTTCTTGAATATATATCATTAACGATCAGATCCATGTTAAATAATTCCCGTATTACATATCTTGCCCCGTGATATAAATATAAATATATAAATAAATAAATAAATAAAATATAGTATCGAAATCATATAACAGCAATATATCTCATAATATTATACATATATACTGTTCATCTTCACATGTTTTTATGAAATAGATTTGGTGGCTTGCATATGTACTCTCCCACTCGTATAACTTTACTTATGTGACTTATATTTTCTCTTTTGATTATTATTAGTCTATGATCTTCTTCACTTATAGGCACAATATGTTCTACTTGTTTTCTTGATTCTTGATGGTAGAACATTTTTGTATGTATAACTTTGAAGGGTTTGAGCGCTATAGCGAAATCATCTTCGATTGGAATGAAGAATCTAATCGACCCATAATTTCTAATCTTACTTGTTTCGTTTTTGTATTCAATTTGAACAGTGTAACTATTCGTCTTATTTTTTTTATAAATTGTAGAGGTATAAATTTCGTTATTTATGGTGGCCCTAGCATAAACGAATCAATTTGATGTATTCAATTCTCGCGATAACTCACATTCTATGTCATTAAAGGTTATCTGAATTTGTTTGCCAATGACTGTATCACACACCTTTTTTTTTGAAGCAGTAATCTTAAATGCATCTACTCCATACTTAAGAATGTGTGTACCTTCAAGCAGTGACATATTATTTACGATTTCTTGGCCAATGTGCTTGGAGCCATGCACAAAGTTGGCGAGTACACCATTATAATTCTCGAAAGGAAAGGCCGAGGTAGCCCATAAAGGGCCCCAACGCCTCACACATAGTCCTAGGTGTAGGAGCTGATGTACGTTGTAAGTGAGCTGTCTGTCTCCGTAGAGGCTTTCAACTTCTTTCACAAATAATGCTAACAACTGTTCCGCATCTTCGACATCATTTTTGACATGAATCTTTCTTTTCAACAACTTGAATATCGCAATAACAAACAAAAGCCAATGCTGATAATATTTTTCAGGCAAGTAGTTTACTAGGGCAGGAAGTGAGTAGTACAAAATCCAATTGTAGTATTCTGAGGCCTTGTATATGCTTGCATGGGCAATTCCTCTAGGCATTCGTCCAAATGTATTTGGCGGTTTGATGTTGCATATAAAACTGTCTATTTCTTTTATAAATGGTTTTATACTCCAATCTCCTGGTTTCTCGACCCAAGTTTTCAAAAACTGTTTTCCAGGCCCATACAAAACAGCATGCATGTATTCCGGAAGCAAGCAAGTACCAATGTCGATGCCAGGAATACATGAAATTATAGTCGGTCCCTTAACACCTTTGATGATCATTTTCCTGTCAATTGCCTCTTTGCCTTGATTTGCCATTGTGTCGCCTGTTCTTAAAGTAATGTCATCAGCATCAACAAACGGATAAATGTTGACGGTTCTTTCGCCTTGCACTACAGTACATGGTTTGGTCTTAATTTCGCAAACATTGCAACCGTATTTCCCATTAAATTGCAAAATATTTTGAATCTGAGCCCTTGCTGGTGCATCCGCAATAATTACAGGAGCTGTGATAACAGAATGACACGTTTCGTTGGTATTTGGATTTTTCCATATTACACCTTCATGAAAACACTGCTGAATTTTTAAACAAAACGGCTGTAAAAAAGTGTTCATTGACGGTTTCTGTTGGTCATACCATAGACCGGTGATGACGAGAAAAGATTCCCGGAGGTGCTCCGGTACCTCAGCAATCATGAACATCAGTGGCCAACAATGACTCTTGGAACTTTTTGAGAGCGAAATGCCATCAGTGTTGAGCATTAACGTGAGGTCATATTTTCCTCTCCCTTGTCGAGAATTCACTCGAATATATTCAGTTCCATCCGTAATATCTTCTATAAAATTCGGATCTCGCGAGTTACCGTGCGTTTTTAAAATACTCGCTAAATTTCTGTATTCAAACATATTGCTTATTTGGGTGATGAGATCGAATTCAAAGAAAAAATACCGTCCACAATTTTTCGAACAAGCTGCGCAATCGTTCATTCCGTTATCCACTGGGCCATTATATAACAGACAATTTCGACAATAATAATGTCGTGTAACTGCACATGGCTGGGCCAACTCTTTCACGTACGAGAATAATTTGTAGACGGTCTTAGGCATATTATTAGGTTTTGGCAGGATACCGTTTATCATCTTCAACATATCGCTCAAATTGTGTTTTGTAATTTTGTGCCTAATATACAATTCCATTACACTTAAGACACATTCATTAGTTGTTGATTGACTACCTTCGAATAGAACATTAACATCTTCAATATTTTCTAGTAAATCGACATCATCATCGTCAGATTCCTCAGTATCATCATTGTTGTCATTGTCTACATCACTGTGATTTCCACTTAAATCAGAAGTGATCGATTGATCAGCTTCATTATCTGCACTGACGTTGGTATAAATTATAGAATCCTCTTCCCAAATACTGATTCCGCTTATTGAATTCTCATTATTCGATGATACGGAGCGGTTCCATACTTCTTCGTCTTCCTCATTATCGACAACTTCTTCATCATTGAAAGTCTCAGAGTTCTGACTAACATTAACCATTTCACTATTCTCAATAGATGAATCACCTAATGCAGCTGCTACTAATCCATCATTTACTTCACTGTGTTCTTCTACCGATCCAATATTTTGATCCCATCTTGCTCGTGTTCTGACGGGTACCTGCAGAAATACAAATATATTACGAAATCGAGAAGTGTTGTATTTTTGGGAAAAATCACGACATTGAATGAGGGTTTTGTTTTTTACGAATTAAAAGAACTATCCGAGGAATTTCGCTAAGTGTTAGTTCCTCGTAAAATATACGTTACGAATTCTAAATCATCGTGTACATTTCTTACTTACCGGGATACTTTCGTTTCTTTCCCATAGTTTATATTTTTTCTTTGGCGGTGAATCATTATTTTCTGACATTTTTCAATAATCGCTTACTGCAGATGTGTTTATAATAGTCTTCTGAATAGCACCACACGAATTCATTCTGTATACCGGTCCGCAGTATGAGTATATTATGTAAACAGCTTTTTGATAAACACTGTGCTCCAAGCTTTGTATATGCCGAGGGCGTACCTATACCTCGACGATAAACCAAAACCCCCATAATCTTCAGGTGTTAGAAAGAGACACTCTTATGCAAGTCTGTAATAATTCATGATTCAATCTTTTTATTCTTATGTGTAAATTGCATTGTGTGAGTTATTCTTTCATATTTAACTTCTCTTACCCTCATTGCTATAATTTTCATATTTTATACATGGAAGTGCTACAGATGTATTACTCTGAAGAATGTCTGAGCTGACAATAATTCAGCATTTAAAAATCCCGCTCCCCATTGTTGAAAAAAAAGTGGTAAACAAAGCGCCTGCAGCGCCGCCACACGGAAGAAAAAGCGCAATTTGCCGTTGAGTTTCTTTTGTAAGATTCAGGGCCTGGAATCTAATATAGGCTGACTGATACCGTGTTTAGTACTGCACACAACCCCGGCACGCTTTTTGGCGCTGCAGTCGTGGGCGATTCGACGCCGTTCACGTCGACGCCGCCGCCATCAGCCGCCATTTTCATTCGACAATAACCTATTGCTTGATATTGTTAGCTTCGTTTGGTTTGTAAACAACAATTGTGATACTGAATTTATTCAAGATAAACAATATGAAAATTGCGTGTCGACAAAACCGAATTATAACTTTAATTATATTGTAGGTAGGTGCATTGGATTAATTAACTACCTCTTGCCAAAAATATGCTATCGGGGTGATCTAACCAAAATTTTGTCGTCTTATTTAAAAAAACATATCCCAGTACAAATAATAAATTGCAAAGAACATAAAATCGTGGGCAAATTCTTAAGAATGATTATTACACTGCTAGTCTTCCATTGGTGCAAGTCTGTTAATAAAATATTATGCGGGAAAAATATCAAATTTTTTAATAGAAACAGTGTCGAAACCGTTGACGATATAAAGAAAAAAGCACATAATCTCTACTTAAAAACTAAGAAAAGAAAATAAAACCGGAAATACTTGTAAATAGTAATATTAGGTTAATTCTAATATTTTAATATAAATTAGTAATAAATATTAGTAATAATGTATCAGTTACTATAGTATAAGAAACAGAAATATAAGATATATCATATAATTAGAAGGAAGAAGAAAAGTTATAAAATATAATAAGAAGGAAAGAATATAAGTGTAATATAGCATTAGGTATAATAATATATATAGCGTAAAGGACAAAATATGTACAAACTTGTAAAACCTGAAAAAAGGTAAACAATAAAAAAATATATAGTAATAATGTATCACTAATATATGACATAAATACATACGTATCAATCAGATATTTGTAGTTTCTTTATGTTTTTTCTATTGAATTACTCCCTCAAAAATATGTGAACAAATATCTTTATTTCAAATTTGAATCTCCCGCCGGATTCTCTCCGATTCCTTGTTGTCGTTTTAGTACTGCACACAACCACGGCAAGGTGATTGGCGCTGATCGCAACCAAACTTTGTTCCACCGTAAAGCACGGCGGATACCAGGCCCTGGTAAGATTAACACGTGCTGAGTAGAAGTGACCACGTGTGTTGAACTACCGGCGTTCCTAATTGTTTTCTAAAAACTTTTCTTGCTTTTGATGGAAAAATGTTTATTATATATTGCCATCAAGATAAGTCCTATTGCTTAGTCGAAGACAAAGCTGTTATTTACGATAAGGATAATGTTAGTGAAGGAGATGAAGTAACAGTTATGTATTCTAACAAAGAATACCAAGGAAGAGTTCACAAACATTCCGGTAAGTTAATTTTTTTGTTATTGTCCGTTGAAATATATGAAGAATCACTGATTCGTCTCAAAAGGTCATCCCTTATACCCTTATCATGGAAAATCTCGCACATGGAATCTTAACCTCTTCCCTGCCACCGTTTCATATTTACTCTTTAGGTATCGTAAGCGGTGGATGCGTGTAACCAGTGCGATTTAGCAGATAGACTTTTTAGGCACGATTTGAATTTTCTAATCAAAATCGACTAACAAATCATCAATTCTGGTACGTTCTGTGGCCCATTGAAATCAAAAAAAAAAAAAAAAATCGAAAACATGAATCCGATTCTTGAACTACTATAAACTGACGAAAATACGGGTTGTTCTAAAGTTTGACTCGACTTTCTAATTCTAGAAAAAATCTTTACAAAACTAGGTCATTATTCTATAAAGTTCTTCCGCAGCTTTTGAAGAAATTTTCCCAAACCAACTTCTCCTCACGGAGCTACATAATTTAGCCGGGAAGAGGTTAATGCACCAGCTATCAACCTTTAGCATTTTTATGGAAATGTACACATTATTTTCTTATTAACAGATAACGTAGAAGATTTAGAAGAAAAATTTAAGCAGTTGCAACGTGCGGCAAGGTTGAAAAAATCAAAACCGAATGAAGGTACAAATGAAAACAAAGAAAGTTTAGTCGTAAGAGATAAAAGATCCTGTACGAAAAGGCAGCAACCGATTTCTGAACCAACAGCTAAGAAGAGAAAACCAAGCGCAAAGAGTGTAAAACTCCAGGTTGGTGGTTTACACATAAATAATAGACTCAATTTTTTGATCATAGAATCTCGTTAAATGCAACTGTACGTACATTTTTAGGCCAATAATCTGGATCAATTAAAAGATCAGAATGTCTCAAAACTGATTGAACAAAGCAAGAGTAAGGCTTCTCAAAGTCGAGATCAGACGTCACATAAAACAGAAGAAACTAAAGAACCTTCGTCGAGCAAGCAAAGTAAAAATAGAGTTGCATCGAGCATTCAGGCATCAGACAATGATGTAGTTAACAGTTCTATAGATAAGGTTTCTGGTCATCGTAGTCCAACTAAGGAGGAGTTGAAAAGGAAATTAGAGGAAGCACTGGCACAACTCAACAAATCCAGTGGTATGGAATATAACAAGTCACTATTTCAAAATCTTGGCAGTTATTTAACCCATTCCAAATTTGAATAGTACTAGAATGCAATTTTCAAATATTATATTCTTCCCTCATTCATCATAGCTGGACAAAATGAACTAGAATCTAGATCTCAACCAAAAGCTGTGAAAGACCTCCAGAAATTTTTTGAAGAAAGTGACCATGAATCCAATGGTGAATCAGAAAAGGAGACCAATAGAGAAAAGCTTAGAAACAATAAAAGTTCATCGTCTCCAGTGAATCACAAATCAACAACTGCTAACAGCCTGCAGTCCCAAACTGCTGGAGGTTCCGCGTTACAGTTTGTTGAAAATCGTCGATCGCTAACCCCTACAAATCCTCGAACACCAGCTTCCGTAGAACAACAATCGCCGATATTTGATAATCGTCGCACACCAACTTCCGCAAGTCCACAATCACCAGCTTCTGTGCACCGCCAGTTATCACCACAGGTTGGTCAAAATAGAGAATCACCTACTCCGGATGAAAGCGATGAGGATGACCAACTTTATGGTCGCTTTTGGAATGAAAAGGTATGTAGCTCTGTAGAAGACTTATTCAATTGCAATAAAGACATTAAAAATATTGAATTGGTGATTCCCAATAAATGAAAGAATAACATGAATTTCGTTATTTCCCACAGATGACACTCCTGAAGGATGGAATTTACTGCAAGAAACAAGTACTTGAAGCTGCACGGGGTCGCTCACATAAAGCTTCCCATCTAGCAAGACAGCTGGTAAGAGGTGTGATTAAAGATGAAGCAATCCTGAACTGTACATTTACTGGCCAAGCATCAAGGAAACATAAACAAGAAAACCAAGGAAAAATACGATGCTTAAATGAAAAGGCAAAGGAGGCTATAATTGGTAATAGAGAGTGAATTCTTAAAAGAGATTTCTTCAGCTAAGCCAAAAACCGATCTGAGGATCGCCGGCAATAGGACTTATATGGGCTTATAACTACTAATTTTTATTTTACTTTGATTTACAGAGTATTCTCGGGACTACGCAAAGCTAAAGGGTTGGTCGAAGCAGTCACGACGTGTCTTACAGGGAGTATTGACACAGAGAATAGGTGAAATCAAAAGAGAAATTCGAAAAGCGAAATGAACGAATATATCTTTCTTGCAGATATATATCTTCCTTCTTATCTTGCTTTCTCGATCTAAAAATCACAGTTCCAGCTATATATAGTTTTTAAGAAAATATAAAGAGTCACCGGCTATAAGTGGAAGACTCACTTTTTTGACGAATGCGATGGCTTAATATACATATAACCATTAGGGTGTCCGTTATTTACCGAATTGACTCTTTCTACTTGGGAATGGGCCAAATCATTAGCTTATAGCCTAAAAACAATTATGCTATTTTTTTTATTTTTTTTTAAAGTGCCATTAACCTCTGCCTGTAGGACGATACTTGTCCCATTTGATTAACATGGGATTTTTGCCCTTTTTAGACTTTTTTTTTTTTTTCGCTCACTACTTTCATTTCCTCATCAAATATTGTTCATTCCACTACTGTTTTGACCTCTTTGGATGGACATATTTTTACATTGGTGAAAAAAAAAAAATTTATAAGTTTTGGAGTTTTTTTTCAAAATTTATTTTTACCTTATTTTTCAGTAATTTTCAAATATTTTTGAATTTATTGACTTTTCAATGCTTTTTGTTCAAATTGAAAAATATTTGAAAGATTTTGAAAAATATGTGAAAAAAAAAAATTTTACTGCTCCAAAACTTTAAATTTTTTTTACATCAATGTAAAAATATGTCCATCCAAAGAGGTCAAAACAGTAGTAGAATCAACAATATTTGATGAGGTAATGAAAGTAGTGAGCGAGAAAAAATAAAAGTCTAAAAAGGGCAAAAATCCCATGTTAATCAAATGGGACAAGTATCGTCCTACAGGCAGGGGTTAATGGCACTTTAAAAAAAAAAAAAACAATAGCATAATTGTTTTTAGGCTATAAGCTAATGATTTGGCCCATACCCAAGTAGAAAGAGTCAATTCGGTAAATAACGGACACCCTAATAACCATGTACATGCGTACTAACGTACTATACGTATACTAACAGTTAATACGTCACTATAGATTATAAGATGAGTCGTAGTTCCTCGTTTCTAAAATGTGATTTTTTCTAAGGAGTCCTCAATAAATATTGATACGTATTAATGAGTCACAATTTTTTCCAAAAATATTCCACTCGTAACCATATATCATCATATATACTCATATATAATTATATATTTATATATATAAGTATATATGATGATATATATCGAAATAATCATTTTACATTGAAGATATTTATATATATCTTTATATATTTTTATATAATTATATATAACCTTATATAAAATTATTTAAAGTTATATATAATCATATAAAGATATATAAATATATGTATGATTATATCAGGTCAAATCTGAGATATAATTTTGTATAATTATATCTGACTCATTATATATAATTTTATAAAACTTTATATGATTATATAAAAACTATTTTTCCCGGGAACACACCAGTTTGTGAAGTGAAAATAAAGTATTTTAGTTTCTGTTTATTATTGAAGTGCTGTGAAAGTGTCAGTTCTTATAACACCTGATAAACTAACAACATATATCCTAACACACGGCGGCGGTCGCGTTATATGGTAAGCAATACAACCTCTATTACAGGGAGCGTTTTCGTCTTGCAATATAACGCAATCAAGGCCAAACATTGGCTGGAGATCACTCATCTCGACGCCCAATAAGTGGCTGAAAGATAGTAGCGACTCCGCTGATCACCAGTATATATACTCATTACGAATCTTAATGAAAGATTCGTAATCGTAGTAATCCTAATCATTGTTGTTAATTATCCCTACATCACTTGGTATTCCTTTTCATTTCCTGACTCAATGAGCGGAAGGGAAATTGTATAAGGAAGCCAGGTATCATTTAGGCGGAGCTGCGACACAGAACGTCCGAAGACGACTGGAAGACGAGGAAGAAGACACCTACAGCTGACCGGCGGTGTGTGCACAACACGGCCGCAAGTGTGTAGGAAGTAAACACCACTAAGACCAACGTACCTCGACGATAGAGACATAGCCGTATATCGAAAGTATAGAAATTAAAGGCCGATATTCCCATAACACGGGTCCGAAATCTAAATACAAAACCAGAGAATTGCATCGCGAACCTGGACCGTTACAAGGGTTTTGCTCTTAGGAGCGGTCGGATTCTATTTCAGTTCTCTTGTATCTATCAATATAGGAGTCATATATAGTTACTAAAATTCTCAGGATGTCGTCATATGCTCGAGTAAAGAAATATCGTGACCTGAAGAGAAAAAGAGTGGTATCATTAACTAGTGATAATGATAGTAACCACGCAATTAACAAAGCAGCAAGAACTAAAATTGACGTGTTTAGTGACCTTGATTTGGATGAATCTGTAGGTACATCCGATGTTGCTGGTATCAATTCTGCGCGTCAAAATACGTCTCTCAATTTCAAGAACTCAATAGAAATTCAGAACAATTCAGACAGATCAAATGAAAGGGGCTCATCAGCATCCCCGGTATTTTTTTCTCATGAATTGGGCGCGTCTAGCCAACACTCAAACACAACAATTTTAAGTTCCTCGGACAATACTGCAGACCAGAACAATGAAACGTACTCATCAGTGTCTCCGGTGGATATTTCTCATGAATCGAACGTGTCCAGCCAACAGTCAGACACGACGATTTCGGGTTCCTCCGACAATACCATTGACGAAGCGAACAACAGTTTTGATAATATTGTTGCTGAGGCAGACACGTTGAAAACCAAATTGCAAAAGTTTGCCCTGAGAAACATAAGTACACTGATAGAAGGATTTGTTAACATTTAATAAGGTTTATTCATATTTAATAAATGATTTATTAACTCATACACTTAATAAATATTTCTTAACAGTTAGAAAGTATTTATTAATAGTTAATAAATCATTTCTTAAATAGGATTTGTCAACTGTTAATAAATATTTGTTAATAGTTAACAAATATTCATTCAGACGTCTGGAAAACAAAAAGTGAATGCAGAAATTCTACGATTGACAGTTTTCATACCCTCGTATATTATATTTATATTATATTTATATTATTTTCATATTTATATCATATTTAGGCGCCTGAGACAAAGACGAGTGCAACGTCATAACCCGAGCTTGAAATTACCCTTCCCCCTTGTTGCACATCGTATTTTTTTCAACGAGTGCATGTATAGGCCCTTGGAAACATTGGAAATTTTTGGGAATTTTTAGAAATTTTGGGAATTTTTGGAAATTTGTGGAAATATCGAAATATTTGACAACCTTCGAAACCGTCTCTTGGAAGGTAGTAATAGATCCATTACATCCCTGGAAAGGTAATGGATATTATTTCCCTAGGGAGGTAATATCAATTATTTCCCCAGGGAAATAATGAAGTCGACGCTAGAAATGAGCGATTTTCTATTCCTTTCACATGCAAGGAAAAGGGCCTATTACATGCATGTGTTGAAAAAAAATAATTAATCTTGATTATTTGAAGAACTTTATTTTTTTCAAATAATAATTACAAAAATAGCAGAACACAATAACAATTATTATTTACTATTGAATAATTATCAATTAACTTAATTCACGACGAGAAATAACATTGACACCGTTTGATGCAACATGAATTTTCAGTGGTTTAACATAATTTGTCAAAGTTAGCTGAAAATTTTTTTTTGGTACATTAGTCTCTGGTAAACTTAAGTGATAAGCTTTTATATGGTCATTTAGGCCAATAGTAAAACATTCTTGAACAATTAAGAAAATATATTTATGGTCCGAAATAATGTGACAAATCATGCCAAATAATGGATTATTCTCAATATCAGTTGATAAATGAATTGCATATTTTGGCTTAAATAATGCGCCATTGATTTTTATGTAAGAAAATTCACGAAAATTGCCACCAATTTTTATGCTGAATTTATTTTTGACGTTATTCTGTAAAACAGAGCCAAATTCCACACGATCAATGAATCCTTTTTTATTCATGAATTTAGAACTCAATTCTAACTGTAATTTGGTGCCAAGAGTGAGCAAAATATTAATGCGACAAGTAACTAAGCTGGCATATTTTTTTGATTTTTTATCGAATGCTTCGTATTTTGAACAAGACTGAAATATTGGAGGGCCCATCTTCCTTATTATGCTAGGATAATGAGTCAGGAAATGAAATTTTGCAGTCGAATGTGCATTAAATTTTTCTAGGTATATTTGGTGGTGGCCTTTAATTAAGTCACTGAGATAAATGAGATCATCTCATTTGATATTATTGTAGATGTTACTAAATCAACAATATTAAATAGATGAGAGTATAATTCCCAAGCTTGGTCATCTGGTGGTATCAAATAACCAACTAAAAATCCAAAATAAGCAATAACCCATACAGCACTGAAATGTTGCAGCAACGTTGCAGCAACATTACTTCGCAATGTTGGCAATGTTGCGGTTATATTGCGCAATGTTGCTACAATGCCCCTGCAATGTTGCTGCAATGTTTTAATGTCCGCTTTTCTCGCTATTCTGCAATATTGCGAAATAATTTGAGATATTGCAAAAATTTGTTTTTCATACGTTTAGGTATGTGTATCATATAAGTCGATTGAGAACGTGTAGATAATCGATGGGCTTTTTTTTTTTTTTTCGATCTACCCGGGATTCGAACCCAAGTCCGCTCGCATCGCTGTATTACTGGTCGCACGCTCTACCGACTACGCCAGACTTACCGATGGAATTCAGTCTCATATTCTCCTATTTGTCGAAACTTGTGATCAAGGTGTCGAACTGGGGGCTTATAGATATTTCAATCACACCGATCAGTATCATGATTGATCAGTGTCAAGGCGAGATCACGCCTAAAAAATGTTGAATTTATGCGATATCGCAAATCAAGTGATTTTATACACATGAAACCTGCAATAATAAAACTTCGTGATATATATAAATTTTACTCATATTAGGAATAAAAAGCAACGATCAGTAAAATCATAAATATAACATGTGAATATATAAATATAACAAAGTTATATTGCAGGAATCTTGCGGTAACATTGCAATGCAATATTGCTGCAATATTGCAACAATTCATTGCAGCAATATTGCAGCAATATTTCGATGACAACTTTGCGAGAATGAATGTTGTGGCAAGGTTGCAGCAATATTGTCAGTGCAATGTAATGAAAATGAGCTTTTGCAATGTTGCTGCAACATTGGTGCAATATTACGTGCTGTATGGGAAGATAAGACATTTCGGCTGCCGTCGTTATTAAATATCCATTCTTGAGATGAGTTTCGCTAATGGATGTTAATTTGTTGCCACGATCTGTTTCGCAGTGGTCGAAGTATTTTAATCGATTGTTCAAATGTTTCAAAGAAAAATATTTATTATCGACGCAATGTTTGATAATTTTAGCAATATCGTATCGACAAACTCCTAAGTATAAGTCATGCATGATATCACAGGTCCAATTAACTGCAATATGAAAAAAAGGTACGCTGTGGAATGTACATTCATTTTTTACACCTTTGTCATAACTTGATAGATCTTCTTCATAGTTCATGATATTTCTATGAAAATCTTGACGTTCTACAGTTGATGTAAGTGCATCACTCTTAGACAATCGACAGAATCTGCAATAGTAATTACTGACAAAGCTTTCGTTCAATCCAAAAAGACTATTAACCGCCAAATTATCACCTAATATCCCTATTAATACGAAATATACTTGGTGAGTTTCACCGTCAGTCGAGACTGTAATTCCTTTTTCAGCTAGACACTGTAGTTCAGATATAACTTTTGTAAAACATCGTTCAGCTCCGAATTCTTCATAATCTGAATTATAAACAAATTGAAGTAAAAAAATATTTTCCAACACTGAAGCGAATTTTGGGGGCAAACCAGCAATTGAACAATAAAGACCTCCAATTTTATAAATTCCTACTGCTGATGAAAGAGGATTACTTATTTCGAAGTCATCATAATAGAGATATAAAGGATGACTATTTTTCCAATAAATTTTTCAACCATTTCTTCCCATATTTTACTTCGGAACAGACTAGTATATATTTTGTTTTCAGATTCATTGGCTGTTTCTGTTCCAATATAATTTACAATTTAATAGTAAACATCTGGCAATTCTAAGAAATGTTTAAGTACATCACGGAGGGCAACGAATTGAGCATAACATTTTTTCTTTGTAGATACTACATTATCTGCAACTTTTTTATCATCATCTATTTCACCAATCATCACTGGTTGAGGTGCGATGTAATACTTGGATGATTAAAATGTTGCATACACTTCCAATCGGTATCTAAGTTTTCAAAAATATTTATCTCACAACACTCATCTATTATTTCATGATATTCTGATGGAATCGATTTTTTCAAGTTTTGTGATATTGATAATGTGACATTGTCGGTGAGATGTGTGAAATTTTTAATCAGTTCTTGAGCTAGAGACTTTGTGATTGATGAATTATTATAAATATAATTAATGAAAGTTTCAACTTTTTTCTTAATCACATTATCTTCTTTGTGAATTTTATCAGCTTCCATTTCTTATATTTTTTGGTATTCAGCTATGTATTGTTATAAATGAAGTGACTAAAATAACAAACTGTTAAAGCAAGTATTTTAAATCCACATTAGATTTTTAAATTTTCTATGCAGTAGCTTTCTTTAACTTATTCAAAATACTATAAATAAAAGGAATTTGAGCCTCTGATTTAGTTCGAATTTCATAAATTCCCCATTGAATAAAATACCAAATATTTTCACTTTCTACGGGATATGCCAGGTTGAATATTACGAACAATTCAAATAATGTACTCAGACCGTTTAAAAATGTTGATACTTCATATCTAACATTATCCACTTGAATATATACTTTTTCTAACTTTAGTTCATTGTGCCCCACAATGATCAAAAATGGTTGAATTGTTTTTCTCATTCCAGTCATCAATACAATTCTATCGTCTAATGCTCTGTGAATATCTCCAGGTACTTTTACATGTAAATAAAGACTATTTTTTATTTCTTGAATATGCAATTCCCAGGATGACTGACGGCCAGTTTCAACTCTTCTGAACTTGTTTTTATTAATTCTGGGCGCTAATAAAACAGCTAAAATTTCAAGCTGAATCACACATTTGCTTTTTGCAGTGATTAGTTGATCACTTAGTTGGAGATATTGTAATTTTCGTTTATTCTCTTCGCCTAATTTATTATTGAAATTAGTGATCATTTGAGAAAAGATTTTATCCCAATTTAAAATCAACGCGTCTTTTTCATTTTCATGGATTTCTTTGAATTCAATATGGACCTATAAATAAAAAAAAATTATTATATAAGAGAAAAATAACATCTGGAAGACAGAATGGAATGTCACATTCTCATTAAGGGGGGGGGGGGGGGGGGGGGATACCGGATGTGTTACCGACACCGCCTATATCTCCGAAACGGGGCTATCAATCGACTTGTCCTTGCGGCAGTCGATGTTTGACGAGTAATGGGTTCGAACTGGTACGTTTGATCGGATGAAATCGGATTTTTTTTTTTTTTTTTTATCGAAAAGCGTGGTCGTGCCATTTATTTCGACTTATATCAAAGCCTACAGATCGAAAATGCAAAATCGGCTTCCTGAGCCCGATTCTGTATGGCATTCCGAACACAACCATCCAAAAACATCTTTGGTTTCGACAACGATGAAGAAACCACATCTAATCTACGTTTTTGTGGTAATTTTCGCGATTGTCAAGGGCCGTGAGCGAAAATGGCCGCTCACGGCTGTTGATATGATGTGGTGGTTCGCAGAACGCCCGTGAGATGTCGCCCCACGCCCATTTAAGCTTCTCCTTTTACCACCGCTGTTACGTTGGTACACCCGGTACCACGTGACTCGACCCGCAGTCAGAGGTGATTTGAAGACTAACAATACGTATATTTACAATATAATACTTTTCAACGATTTCTCCAACATCTCGGTAAGTGAAAATATATAATCAATCCGAAATTGAGCGTTTTGTTCATTTATTTCCGTTATTCCATCATTTTCCATGGTTTTTCAATACCTATATATATATAAAATATCATGTGAGTAGTTGTACTGCATATCATATATAATTTTATATTATACGTTCCTCGCATTATACAGCTATCCATTATATACAATTATATAAAAATACATAAAATATATGGTTTATACATATTATACGATGATGGTTAGTAGAATATTAGTATCTATAGATTCGTTTGAAATAAGTGTAAAAAAAATCTGTTACAAAAGTATGCTCTCCTTTTCAACCATGAATTACCCATACCCGATTCGCCAATAAAATTGTTTTTTTTTTTTCTTTCATACAAATACTTGTCATTTGTTTGCAAGTTTGCTGAACACTTGAAAAATCTGAAATACAGCATAACCAATCAGGGTGTACATGAAATTTTCATTTCCAGATACCAGGCATTTTTCATCAGTTGCCGTAGACCAGTTTTGCGAGTTTCTAATTACATTTTCAATGGAATTACTCATTCCATTACACATTACTTTGGTAATGAGTAATTAAACTTCATTTATCTATAGATACTAATATTCTACTAACCATCGTCGTATAATATGTATAAACCATATATTTTATGTATTTTTATATAATCAAGAGACTCGGTAGAGTCTCGCGCCAAGTACATTAAAAAAAAAATTTTTTCAAGCGCGAGACTCAACGAGTCTATATACCCGAGAGGCAACTACCCTAACCTATAACGCGAACTAGTATCTTCGTTTTCTCTCACCTCACAACATACACGAATTAAAGCTGATTTAATCTAGGATGTGGGCATCAAAAGCTTTCATTTGAGCCCTAGATCGATTAAATCGGTGTCCGGAGTACTGAGATATAATTAACTTCAGATTCTGATACCCCGTTTCCTCGTCCAATGTTTGGTTTTCTCTTTAGTCTTCTTCAGACCAAGATTCACATTCAAACCATTCCCATGCAATCACTAGACGGGAAAATCCACACAAAAGTTGTAGAGTGACGTCAGTACGAGATAGTTCCGACGTAGATAGCGCCAGTATCGCAGACAGAAACCGTTTCCTACATAGACATAGAGCATGGACTGCGCATTCCCTATACAGCCTATGGTAACGCCGAACGTGAGAGAGAAGGGTAACACACGCAGCCAAATCTGTCTCTTTCTATGCATTTGACGTTGTTGGTTAGAAAGAAACAGATTTGGCCGCGTGTATATGCTGTCTCTTTCTACCGACCGAGCGATTTTCGGCCCGAATGCACAGTCCATGCTCTATGTCTATGGTCTCCTACACTAGCAGACGCGTATTGTCATTTCATGCTTTTAAATCCCAATAATAAAGGAAATAAGAGAAATACGAGCAATGCTTAATACAAAATTTGAACGTACAAAAACTAGTGAATACCCACCGCAAGCCCCTCGGGTGCCAAAACCTTACGCCAAGTACATTAATGTGATAGTCACCAATAAAAATGTTTCGATGGGTTAATCTTAAATCCTATGATCTCGAGCTTTTGAGGTTATGCGAATCGGCTGACGTGTAAAATTCATGGTGATAAATAAAATAACAATTATAAACGGACAAGACTGTCAGATGAATATTAACTGATTTATGAATGCAATTATCAGAAGAAACGGTTTTTTCGGTTCAATTGTTTAGCAAGTTATCGCCTGAGGAAGTCTGACAAGAGAAAATCAAGAGAAAATGTTGAAGTAGAAAAATATGAGGATAGCATTATTCGATATACGGAACGGCAAGGAGCCAGACCAATAAAGCCGAGTTCAAGCGTTGGATTGCAACGAATTTTACTTCAAGCTCTATGTTAAGCTCATCTCCGAAGGCTCGTCTGCTGAGACTCAAATTGTGAGTCAACGTTATACGCAGGATTCCGACGAGTCCTATAATCTAACTCCGTATCATCTAGTCAAAATGAGATTTTCAGTCAATGTTGTTTGTTGGACTCCGATAGGCTTTATTCTACACTCCACGTCAACGTAGTGCCTTGACCTTCGGTGAAGATGATTTTTTAATCCATAATGTATATTAATAATTTAATGTCAAATTTCAATAAATTTGTTACATTTTGGTATGCAACCTGTGTCTATATGTTCGACTCTATTAAGCTTTCTCCAAATTAAGATTAGTGCTATCACGACAAATGGAATGAAATTACTTATTTATGGATTATTTAATTTTGTAACGGTTCGCCATATAAGACGAGAGGATGATGAGAGAAAACGCTTGGGTTGCAAAGTATCAGGATAGTGTTATTTGATACGAGAAACGGCAAAAGTCAGACGAAGAGAGCAGAATGCGGGTGTTTGACTTCATAAATTTCCATTTTATGCTCTACGCTAGTCTTGCATGAATAGGCTCAATTCTGAATATTTTGATACCTTCTGTTCAGACCCGAATTGGAAGTTGACGTTATGAGTACGGGACGCGTACATGTTCTTTTTGCAGAGGACCTAGTTGCATTAAAAAAAAAACTACCTACGAATTGCAATACATATATCTGATATCCATACATATTTAGTCATGAGCAGCAACTATAACCCTGCGTGCAAGTAACTCCGTCATTGCCGGTCCCAGGCCCAGATGAGACAGGAGGAGGGCTGTACGCAGGGTTAGATGTTGTAGGTATAAAAAATTATTGTAGTGGAACAATTTGTAAACGCTATGAAAGTACATTACGCGTCACTCTACAAATTTGAGACTTGGGGAAAATTATGAGCACACGCGTGCTCGTTGCTGTTGACGTTCCTGCTTAACGAGGGACTTCGGGCGGTATGAAATAGCACAAAACAGCCGAGCGAGCGTAGCGAGCGAGCACAATTATTAGGTGGTCAAGCAAAATTTTACAAAAAGTAGTGAAATCAACCCCAAGAAGCACCTTTGGTGCAAAAACCTTCCGCCAAGTCCATTAATGTGTAGATCACTCCACTAAAAAATAATCAAAGGTTGTGCTCGCTCACTCGATTGGTTGATGATTATCAACATACAAAAGCATTGAAATCAGATACAACTGCCAAGTACCTGTAGAATGATAAAAGTTTGGAATTGAAAAATTTGTTCAAACTGAATAACGTTGTACTCGTTCGCTCGCTGCGCTCGCTCACTCTATTGGCTTATGATTATGGGTTGAAAAAACAATTCGGATGAAGAGATTGAAGATGTCAACATTTATCTGAAAATATTCATAACGACAGAGGAATTTAAAAAAAATTAAAAAAAAAAATTTGGAGGTAGTGGTACTTGGGGGGCCTTTTGTAGAAAAAGAAATATAAAATATCGATCACGAACCATGTCAATGTCATCTGATAGATATTCAAACATTGGCCCGCCAACGTACCACGGACTCCAAATTTTTTTTTTTAATTTTTTTTAAATTACTTTGTCGTTATGAATATTTTCAGATAAATGTTGACATCTTCAATCTCTTCATCCGAATTGTTTTTTCAACCCATAATCATAAGCCAATAGAGTGAGCGAGCGCAGCGAGCGAACGAGTACAACGTTATTTAGTTTGAACAAATTTTTCAATTCCAAACTTTTATCATTCTACAGGTACTTGGCAGTTGTATCTGATTTCAATGCTTTTGTATGTTGATAATTATCAACCAATCGAGTGAGCGAGCACAAGCTTTGATTATTTTTTGGTGGAGTGATCTACACATTAATGGACTTGGCGGAAGGTTTTTGCACCAAAGGTGCTTTTTGGGGTTTGTATATAATGGATAGCTGTATAATGCGAGGAACGTATAATATAAAATTATATATGATATGCAGTACAACTACTCACATGATATTTTATATATATATAAGACGGAGGTCCGAGCGGACCAGTACCGGCTCTTCGAGTTGATCTCATTATTAATAAATTTCGAATTTAATTGATCTCAAATGAAAAGGGTTTATTTAACAGAACTGAACTGAACATCAAGGATAACGAATTGACTAGATTATTTATATTCTTTCAAAATTGATGGGAGAGACGTCGTAGTTCCGCGGGCTTCCGATTTCTGAGAACAATCAACATCCTTCTGATCTTTTCAAAACATCGAGCCCAGCAACGATAGTCCTTTTCTGATCAATCGACTATCGATGCTGTAACGGCTCTACGCGAGCGCATCCCGTCAGCCAGGATCGCCCCGTCTCTTCCACCAAGGGTGTCCAGATATGACGCGCCGACTCGGCCATACTGACTAGTCACACGTCCTCGTGTGCATTCTACATCCAATCTGTCGAACAAAGAATTTTCTTAAAGTATTTCAAACTGTTCGGCCTGCCTGACCTGCCTAAGCCTGCTCTGTTCCCATATCAATTTTCTTGATATATTACACTATACAATACGGTTCTCGTAACTCTTGTCGAGTGAACACCAACAACATAGAGTACACAGACTCGCCATGACAGGACTGCATTCCCTATTATGACTTGCTACCAAAGCATTCACCAGTCGCTCATACGACTCTCATCACCAATGTGACTGGACCCGGTCACCAATGTGATTTCTCCAGTCCAACAACAACCACCACACCATCACACCGTTACATTGCACCATCTCCGTCCACAAAGTGGGTTAGGGTTTTCATGACTTGCAACTAATAAGTATGATGAGTGTGTACCAAAAGATAGTTTTACTCTTATCTCAAAGTTATGTCATAGTACACTCTTTGACACTCTTCATTAATCTCAGAGCTTCATCACAGTCAGCTCTTTGATACTCAATTCTGCCAACTTCAAAATTCAACTCAAACCAAACTCAAAATTCACTCAAAATTTATTCAGAACCGCCGACTCCGGCACCATCTGACACTTCCAAAACGTCATCATTAGAGACATCCAATTCTACCGGAACAGAACAATCAGGCATTGCTCGAAGACGATCGTGCGCATATTTGTAGGTTCGGTTACAATTCAAAGCTTTTAAAAGGTATCTGTCTCCAACTAATAGTTCTACAATTTTAAAAGGACCTCTGAATTTTGCATCCAGTTTCGTTTGATTTCGTTCGTGATTTTTAATTAGAACAAAATCTCCAACAGAAAATTTGTTAACCTTAGCTTTTCCTTTATCAAACCTAACCTTGTCTAATTGTGCACTGTTTTCAATGAGGTTAGCTGCTTGTTCTCTGATCTTTGGCAGATTTACCTCTCGTTCTTCTCCATCAATAGAAATCAAACTTAGTGGTCTCGCAACTCTACCAATCATTAATTCTAAAGGACTAGCCTTGGTCACTCTATTCTGCGTACAGTTAATCGCTAACTGAATATCATTCAAGGCATCTTGCCACGAGCGACGATTATCAGTTTCCACAGATGTAAGCATATGCTTAAGAGTACCCATAACACGCTCTACTTGGCCATTACCTCTGCTAGTACCTGTAGCTATTAGATGTAAACTGATATTATGAGTATCGCAAAACTCACGAAAATCTTTACTGGCAAAACATCGTCCTTGATCGGCTATAAGACGAACTGGTGCACCAAATAAGGAAACCGACGACTTTAAAGCCTCAATAGCACTCAACGCGTCAATATGCAGACAATGCCGAAGAAAAACGAATTTGGTAAACGCATCGATTATGACGAAGACATATTCTTTATCATTATTCTTCCCACTAAGCTTTCCAGTAGCATCCATATGAATGGTTCGCCAAGGAATACTTTCCTTAGGAATCGGATGCAATTCTACTTGGACTTTACCAGAATTAGATTTTGATACTCTACAAGTAACACAATTGTCCACAAATCTTCGAATGTATTTTTTCATAACATCTGCTCTGAAACGTCAGCTTTCAGTGCCTGTTTAGCGAGTCGAAACAAGCTAATTTCATGCGAATGCCGTGAAAAGCTGTGACGTACGCTGCAATCGCGACTTCAATGTTTTAGCGGTCTGAAAGCTGTGTTGCTTTCGTCCCACAGGGAAGAAAGCAACTGCTTTCATCCCTGTGGGCAGAAAGCAACTGCTTTCGTCCCTCATTTCAAACCTGAAGTTTTTTGCAGATGTTATGAAAAACATAGTGTGTGACACGGGATGAAACATGAATGCAGGCACGGGTGATGTCAGCCCTCGCCTTCGGCTTCGGGCTGACAACTTCACCCTGGCCTGCATTCACACTGTTTCATCCCTTGTTACACAATATACTATGACATCTTCGGAAACCAATAATGTTCATAAGCCTTTTCCAACGTTTTGTTCCAGCCTAAATGCATTATCGATTCATGCAAATGGTTGATGACAGACCACTGAAAAGCTTTCGGAATAATAGGTAAACAACTCGTTCGATTATGTCTTTGTATTTTTCGATACAGAATACCAGACCTGAGTTCATACGTAGAAGAAATACTGTCCTCAAGTTGATTATCAGCTAATTTTGAAACAATATTAGTTATTTCCAAATCTTTTTGTTGTTCCGCAAGTATCCAATTATCAGATATTTCTGCAAAATGAATACATTTTTGAGAAACAGAGCCAACAAAATGTTCATTCATTTTCTCAGGTAGAGGATTTCGTGAAAAGAAATCTGCGTGTGACATATGTTTCCCGTCTCGATACACAATGTCAAAATCAAAAGATTGAAGAAAAGCCCACCACCTATGAACTCTAGGTGTCAAATCTACTTTTACACGAGAAGCTTTCAAAGCGTTACAATCCGTAACGACCTTGAAAGTTCTACCTTGAAGAAAGTGTCGAAAATGTTTGATAGCATTAACAACAGCTAAAGTTTCCAACTCATAAGAGTGATATCGTGATTCGACAATAGTTGTCTTCTTACTAAAATAGGCTATCACGTGTAATTTACCATTTACATTCTGTATAAAGATTGCACCATACCCAATTGCACTAGCATCCGTATGCAATTCAATTGAATAGGTAGGATCAAAAATCATCAAAATAGGAGTAGTGATCAAATGCGATATTATACATTGACGTATCTCCTCATACTGCGATTCCCAAACAATTTTTCCCTTACCAGAAGTTAACTTATGTAATGGAGCAACGATCTGTGAAAACTTTGGTATGAACTGTCGAAAATACGAAGCCAAACCAATAAATTGTCTAAGTTGGGTAGTCGTTTCAGGAGGTGGCAAATCGGTTAAAGCTTTGATTCTTCGTGGATTAGGTCTAATTTCTCCCGAAGAAACTTCATATCCAAGATATTCTACCTTAGTTTTCAAAAATGAACACTTCTTTACATTCATTGAAAATCCAGCCTTTGTTAATGCACTCGAAACAATTCTCAATTTATCAATGCCTTCGGCAACAGAACGCGACGGAATTAATACATCATCTATATAGCAAATTGCATAGGTGTTTACCAGATCACCAAGAGCCTTATTTATTGCACGCTGGAAAACTGAAGGTGCATTTCGCAACCCAAATGGCATTGAAAGATATTCGTATTGCCCATCTGGCGTGACAAAAGCAGTGCGTTCAATCGAATTTTCATGAACCGGAATTTGGTGAAAACCGCTCGCCATGTCTAAAGATGAAAAATAATGCGCACCACCTAACCTTTCGATTTGATCTGCAATAAGTGGTAAAGGATACCTGTCAGGAACTGTATTACTATTCAGTTCACGATAATCCACACATAATCGATCTGATCCATCTTTCTTTTTGACTAACAGAATCGGACTCGCAAAGGGAGAACAACTTGGTCTAATAGTCCCAGCAGTAATTAATTCATTAATCTTATCACGTACTACTTGACGTTCAGTAGGACTCAGTCGATACGGTCGTCTTTGCACAGTGCGATTAGGGTCAATAAGACGAATTTCTAATTGTCCAGTCGTTACATTACTATTAGGTGTACCCTCTACAAAAGAAGAAGAGAATTCTTCCAAAAGAGAGATGAGAATTTCTCTTTCCGCCGTAGAAATATCAGTCACCAAATTTTCAAAAGTTTGCAATTTAAGTCCCACATCGCAAATATTTACCGTTATTTCATTTCTCTTGAAAACCAGACCCTTAGACGTTAACTCTACAGAATAACCATGTTCTAATACTTCGCGACCTACCAAAGTACCACTCCTGAGGTAAGCATCAGGTACTACATGAAATAAAAGCTCTAAGCAATAACCATCGATTACCACTCTAGACAAAATTTGACAAGTACTAAACACGTTGGTTTTGCCTATCCCTGATAAAGTAACTAGAGCATACAAACGTTCGCCAGAAAATTTATCTGCAAAACTTTCCTTGATCAGAGAACACTCAGCCCCCGAATCAAAACAATACAGATACTGCTCACCGGAATGTAATAATTCTCCATGAGCTGGCTGTATCGAACACGTATCGACCCGGCGTTCCTTTTGAGTAGTCTGCATAGACTTGGTACAGCGAGGAGCGATGTGTCCAGGTTCTCCGCATTTAAAGCAGGTCACTGAAGACTTCTTAGAGGTAGGCTTCTTAGAAGTAGACTCCCCTTGTGTCGACTCCTTACTTCGACACTCAGCAATTCTATGACCCAGCTTTCCGCACCCAAAACACTTTAATAATGTAGAAACTCTCCTTTTCTTCGATTCCGTAGAGTCGTCGTCCTTAGACTGTTTTGTTGAGGGAAAACTTCTCTTCTGGTATCCATAAGCCATCAATTCTTGCTGTAGCTTAGCTCGTGAATCGATTTCTGAAGTGAAGACAAGTTTTTGCAAACGAGGATCTACTTGAGCCGCATGAGCAAGTGCAACTGAAACCGCAATCTGTTCTACTGATAAAGAGTGCCATCGAGTAATTAGAGAATTGACAATTTTCGAGGTATAAGCTGCCAGACATTCGCCCTCTTTCGGTTTTCCAGAGTTCAAACGCACTAGAGTTGCAGTTGGTGTTTCCACAGTCGCGTATTGAGCCAGAAGATTATCTTTAAATTGCTGCCAGGTCATCCCAGGATAGCTTACGCGAGGGAACCAAGAAGCAGCTGTTCCTTTCACTACTCGAGTTAAAGCATTTATAAGTGATTTTCCTCCAAGTACCTCTCTGCCCATACTGAGATCTGCTGTCATGCACCACGCGTGTGCGTCAAAGTCTTCAGCTTCTGGATCCAGTTTTGGTAGCCACACGGTACTAGTGGAAGGTGAATTTTCGGGTCTCCGAATAGCTTGAACCATTTCCATCATACTACGACTTTGAATTTCTAATAATTTCTCCCATCTGTCTTCTGTATTCGGTTGAGTATTTCGCTCGAAAGATGAAGACTCTCGAGGTTCTTCTTCTGGTATCGGTTGTCGTGATCGTGATATTTGTTCAGAGTATCCCACTTCTGAAGACGGAGGTCCGAGCGGACCAGTACCGGCTTTTCGAGTTGATCTCATTATTAATAAATTTCGAATTTAATTGATCTCAAATGAAAAGGGTTTATTTAACAGAACTGAACTGAACATCAAGGATAACGAATTGACTAGATTATTTATATTCTTTCAAAATTCATGGGAGAGACGTCGTAGTTCCGCGGGCTTCCGATTTCTGAGAACAATCAACATCCTTCTGATCTTTTCAAAACATCGAGCCCAGCAACGATAGTCCTTTTCTGATCAATCGACTATCGATGCTGTAACGGCTCTACGCGAGCGCATCCCGTCAGCCAGGATCGCCCCGTCTCTTCCACCAAGGGTGTCCAGATATGACGCGCCGACTTATATATGTATTGAAAAACCATGGAAAATGATGGAATAACGGAAATAAATGAACAAAATGCTCAATTTCGGATTGATTATATATTTTCACTTACCGAGATGTTGGAGAAATCGTTGAAAAGTATGATATTGTAAATATACGTATTGTTAGTCTTCAAATCACCTCCGACTGCGGGTCGAGTCACGTGGTACCAGGTGTACCAACGTAACAGCGGTGGTGAAAGGAGAAGCTTAAATGGGCGTGGGGCGACATCTCACGGGCGTTCTGCGAACCACCACATCATATCAACAGCCGTGAGCGGCCATTTTCGCTCACGGCCCTTGACAATCGCGAAAATTACCACAAAAACGTAGATTAGATGTGGTTTCTTCATCGTTGTCGAAACCAAAGATGTTTTTGGATGGTTGTGTTCGGAATGCCATACAGAATCGGGCTCAGGAAGCCGATTTTGCATTTTCGATCCGTAGGCTTTGATATAAGTCGAAATAAATGGCACGACCACGCTTTTCGATAAAAAAAAAAAAAAAAAATCCGATTTCATCCGATCAAACGTACCAGTTCGAACCCATTACTCGTCAAACATCGACTGCCGCAACGACAAGTCGATTGATAGCCCCGTTTCGGAGATAAAGGCGGTGTCGGTAACACATCCGGTATCCCCCCCCCCCCCCCCCCTTAAGGGGTTAGCCTACTGTGATTTTTGAAGAAAAAAATTTCGTTTTTTCCTTTAAAAAATAGTTTGAACGAACTTTAAACGCGTTTTTCTCGAAACTATGTTTTTCAAAACGGTGTGACAATGTGTCTGCACATTTCTACTTTATTACCGCCGTGCGGCTATACGAGCTCAGGCTCCGTAGCCCACATTCACTACATGCCTTCTCAAATCATACTAGTAACGCCATCACTCAGATCACAATCGATATTATAGATTTTCACTAATCTCTACATTCCTAATGAATTCCGTAGAATTCATCAGTATGGCATCACCTCTGCTACGAGATAGATGGGTGTTTACACCACGGCTAATAATTGTCCGGCTCAGAATTGAATATAACCGTTACGCAAAGTATGGTATTGTCTCTAAGAGAAAGATAAGTGGTCATCGCGATCTCAGAATCAGTTAGTTTATTAAATAACTATCATTTAATCAATTCTTTAGGAATTGAGAAGCATAATTGCACCCCCAATTTACGTGAGTGTGTGAACATGTGAGATATGTCACGAAGCGTCATATAGAGTGAGTGCACGGAAATCACATGTGAAAAGAAAGACGAGTTAAATATAAATCAGTTATTAATCCTAAATCACCGAGTCAGAATTACTCAATCCTTGGATCTCCCAATTCTTCCCTTCGACCAGAGACTATCGAGAACATCGTCCGGTGACGTAGATTATTAGAACAGATTGTCAAAGATTTATGTTATAACAGAGCTAAGAACGCCTCAGCGTCAGAACAAAATAGGCACGAGGGCCTACGTGCCCGAACCTCACCCTGAGGGTCTCAAACCAGCTTCCCTGGCAAACGAATATCTAAACATTAGGTATCAGAAAGAGAGATTTCCTAATTTATCAAATTAGGTGGCGTCCAAAATAAAGCGCAAGGCCTTGGTGCACCCGGTTATTGGGGTCTCACCCTCGTTCGAGGGACTCCAATAATACGGCAGGTGGCAACGGTGTACACGATATCTCGAGCTGTAATCAATGAATCGACTTGAAATTTGGTACACATATTCAAAGGAATAGTACTTTAATTCTACTCACTAATTTGCAACCAATTGTTTCTTTTAATATAGGCCAATCATTGAGAATGTCACTAGCAGTGTTATATTTTTTAGCTTCAACTTCTTCTCTTCGTAAACTATAAGATAAATCCCAGTGTATCCAAATATCTGATTCTTCTCGATTATTGAGCAACCATTGTTTACTAGCTAAGGGTGAACAAGTTTGAGGTTCATCAATAAGGTCTCCCAGTGGGCCTCCAGCCAACTTTTGAAGAGTACGAATTATGGTATTGATATTTCGCCATTTATCGACTAGTTTTCCCTTAGCAATCTCACACTTATTTCGTTTAGTCTTTTTTTTTTTATTGGGGGAACGTAATAAGTTTGAGGACACTCCCATGGGAAAATTTCTACGATTCTTGTCGATATTCTTTCAAAATCTTCGTTTACAAGTACTCTGAATTTATAAAATAAGATTTTTAGTACGAATTAATTTAATAATTTTCATTGGTCGCAAATTAAATAATACAATACGTCGGTACTCTGACGTAACCTCGTATCTCAGAAAACACTGGTTGACAAAAGAGACAAAAAACCTTTTATTGCAATAAACCAAATCGACAACTTCTAATTATTTGTTGCCAGTTCAGAAGTTTCATCGTTTTTTCATAGATGTCAATGATAATTATACTATAGAAAATATTTTAGGTTCAGTTTTTTAGTGAATTTCTGAGACACGAGTCAACCGTCAAAAATCGAGTTACGAGGTTACGTCAGAGTACCGACGAATAGCTGTACTTACATCTTGAGTTTTAAAAAGTGAATACACTCGGGCCTCCGCTATTTGACCGAGTCGGGACCGAGCGTTTCTGCTATTTGACGAAAGTAGGGGTCCCCCACTCCTTGTGGACGGTTTTCTGCGCAGCCAGTTCACGCCACTCCGTGTCACTCACGGCCCCGATGTTAAGGGGAACGCTGCCGAATAGTGGGGGTAACGCCCGTCAAATAGCGGAGGACGAATGTGGTCAAATAGCGGCGTCCGTCAAATAGCGGGTGTTCAAATAGCGGAGGCCCGAGTGTAACAACAATTTCACATAAATGAGTTTGCCACTGAGTCTCCAATGGGATATTACGTGAAGCAATCAGTAAAAGTGCATTGCCAATAGGGTGTTCTTCAAGAATTTTTTTTAAGTCAAAATTAAGGTGTTTAGAAATCTAATTTTTTTTCGGGTGTGAAATGTACGATTGAAAGTTGTTCTGATTCTTCAAGATTCACTTCATTAACAATTTCCAAGTCGGAAATACTAACACAGCTAATAATAGATGTATCGTCGATCTTAGTGAGGGGTTCAACTCTAGTATTCAAATTATTGCTGGGAATAAGCAAGGTTGAATTTGCACACGCAGTATTAGGCAATTGGAATAAGTTATTGGGATTTTCCACCTATTGTAATAATAAAAAAGCATTAATTAGTCGACTAAATAACGAATATTATTGTATAAATTATAACAAATGTAACAGGAATAAGGATAAAAAAGGATGGAGACACAAAAGGAAAACGTACGTGCTCTCTCAATTTTTTTTTTAACCGTAAAAGCAAACCAATAGTCGGGATTACTTCTTTTTTTATTTCGTCACTACTATTATAAATGAATTTTTTCAGTGTATCTAAATCGGTTATGTCATTTTCTATATTAGAAGAAGAAAAAATAAATGAGCGAAGAACGAGCGTTTATTTATATAAACATAACATAACCGTATTTATATATTTATAACAGAACGTTTCATACCATCAATTTTATCATCTACTTACTCATGAAATTTGGGTATAACTCTCCCAGATTCCAGGAATTCAACAAGGAATCCATCGTGCAATTTTTATCAAATCAAAACTTGGAGTGAAAGGAGTTTCCATACTATGTCTATTAGGCCTGGCCAAAACAAAAAATTGTTTTTTGATTTCGTCTCTGGCAACTCTAGACATTAGTCTTGGGTCCAATAAGGACTCTGTCAAAATTTGGGCTTCGTCGGATAATTCTAAGAGGTTGCGCATCGAGTCTCAATATTTGCATTTGATTAACACGTGAAAAATAACTTTTCACCGTTCAAAGCTGTTCTAGAAAAATCTAGGCCATCGAGGGGGGTGTACATTGGTGTGCGGCTTCCTTTTTTTTTTTAATTTTTTGGCAATTTTTTTTTTTTTTTTTCAATTTTTTTTTGCAATTATTTATTTCAAAAATTTGTTGAATAAAAAATTAAAAAAAAAAATTGCCAATAAATTGAAAACAAAAAAAAAATGCCAAAAAATTAAATAAAAATAATGGAAGCCGCACACCAATGTACACCCCCCCCTCGATCGCCTAGATTTTTCTAGATCAGCTTTGAACGGTGAAAAGTTATTTTTCACGTGTTAATCAAATGCAAATATTGAGACTCGATGCGCAACCTCTTAGAATTATCCGACGAAGCCCAAATTTTGACAGAGTCATTATTGGACCCAATACTAATGTTTAAAGTTGCCAGAGACGAAATCAAGAAATAATTTTTTGTTTTGGCCAGGCCTAATGTCTATGTGACAAGGCTAGGGGTAGTTACGGCGTGTGTTTATGAGCGATCTTCACGTTTTACCGGAGGAGAAATATGATTGGTCGAAGAAATATTTTGTTTAATTCAATAAATATTTATTAACTATTAATAAATATTTGTTAACTGTTAAAGCCGTATATTTCTCACAAATAAATATTTATTGGGCACAGAATCGATTTGTTAAATGTTAAAAAATATTGATTTATATTTGAAAAATCAAAAAATTGTCTCGAAATGAATGTATTTATTAATATTCAAGAAATCATTCTATCAGTGTACCCTGAATCACAAAGTTTTATACGAAGTGTTGTTACTCTTCCGAAGCGAGGGATTTATAAATCTACCCAAGACGGCGGCTACATTATTGCGAACATGTGAGTACAAAAGTGATGTACGGCCTATGTTGAGCAGTAGTGGAAACTACGGTAAATTTGTATATTTTGGATTAGAGAATGGACTAAAAACGAACAATTTCCACTAAAATATATACCGAGTCTGAGATAAAACTCCTAATAAATGTCGACGGCCTGCCCATTTATCGTCACTCACGCAAACAATCCTGGCCAATTCTAGCTCAATTGTACAGCAGCAAATATGAAGCGCGGCCTTTCGTTGTCGCGGTGTATTGCGGAGATTCCAAGCCTCACTCGGTCAATGACTTTTTCGATCAATTTGTCGAAGACATAAGAACGATTATGGCAAACGGTATAACCATTGACGGAAAGATATTCACAATTTCTATAGCAGCATTTGTTTGCGATACTCCTGCCCGATCATTCATTAAATGTTCCAAGGGTCATGGTGGATTTTACGCTTGTGAACGCTGCGAAATCAAAGGTAAAACCGTAAATCGTAAACGAGTATACGGCGGCATTAATTTAGACGAAGGAAAGGAGAAGTCTGCAAAAAGATCTCGCTAGAAGTATGGAGGAATCATTTCATCAGAAGCTTGGAGGGAACCGAACGACAACCAGCAGTGCGATTCCGGATCTTTTGGCGGTAGCTATCGCCGGCCATAGCTATGGCCTAGCGGTAGTTAAGGCACACATGCGGTGTTCTTATTGGTCAAATTGACGTTGCTCTTCGATTGTTATAAACAAGACGTTAGCTACCGCCAGGCCATAGCTATGGCCAAAAGATCCGGAATCGCACCCCAGAACACAGTAAAGACAACAACACAAGGACGAACAGGGAGAGAGACAACACGGTAGAGGAGGAAATAGACTGGAATAACGAAATAAGGGAACAGTTAGCAAAACTGAAAAAAGGAAAAGCGGCAGGATATGACATGATAAAAAACGAGGCATGGATATACGGAGGAAACCACGTAGCAGAAAAACTAAAAACTACCCAGACAGCACAAAAATAAAAGTTGTCTTGAAGTCGTCCTATGGACGTCTAATGCGCCAATTTCTGACGTCTATATGTCTTACTTCTTCTAAAAGACGTCTTATGGACAAAAGAAGGTCTTAAAGGGGCGCATTAGACGTCCATAGGACGACTTCAAGACAACTTTGATTTTTGTGCTGTCTGGGTATAATACTTAAGATATGGAATAGAGAAGGATTCCCAAGCCAATGGAGGGAAGGAGTAATCAAGAGACTCGGTAGAGTCTCGCGCCAAGCACATTAAAAAAATTTTTTTTCAAGCGCGAGACTCAACGAGTTTTTATACCCGAGAGGCAACTACCCTAACCTATACCGCGAACTAGTATCTTCGTTCTCTTTCACCTCACAACATACACAAATGAAACTAATTTAATCTAGGATGTGGGCATGAAAAGCTTTCATTTGAGCCTTAGATCGATTAAATCGGTGTCCGGAGTGCTGAGATATTATTAACTACAGATTCTGATACCCCGTTTCCACGTACAATGTTTGTTCTTCTCCTTAGTGTTTTTCAGACCAAGATTCAGCCAATTCAAACCATTCCCATATAAAATCACTAGACGGGAAACCACACAAAAGTTGTATAGAGTGACGTCAGTATACGAGATAGTTCCGACGTAGATAGCGCCAGTATCGCAGACAGAAACCGTCCGCTACACTAGCAGACGCGTGTTGTCATTTCATATTTTTAAATCCAAATAAAGGAAATAAAAGAAAGTACGAGCAATGCTTAATGCAAAATTTGAACGTACAAAAACTAGCGAATACCTCCCAAAAGCCACTTAGGTGCGAAAACCTCACACCAAGTACATTTAAGTGATAGCCGCCAACAAAAATGTTTCGATAGGTTAATTATCTTAAATCCTACGATCTTGAGCTTTTGAGGTTATGCGAATCGACTGACGTGTAAAATTTATCGTGATAAATAGTATAATAATTGTGAACGGATAATTTTACGATTAGGCTTACCTTGTATGACACAAGACTGTTAGATGACTATTAACTGACTATTACCTCTAAATTTTATTCACTTATACATTGTAGATTTGGCTTATTTCCATTCATGAATGCAATTATCGGAGGAAACGGTGTTTTGGGGATTCAATTTTCTAGCAAGTCACCGCCTGAGAAAGTCTGACAATAGAAAATCAAGAAAAAATGTTGAATTTGAAAAATATCAGGATAGCATGATTTGATATAAGGAACGGCAAGGAGCCAGACCAACAAAGCCGAGTTCAAGCGTTGGATTGCAACAAATTCCACTTCAAGCTCGATGTTAAGCTCATTTCTAGAGGCTCGTCTGCGCGGACCTAAACTGCGAGCCAACGTTATGTGTAGGATTTCAACGAATTCTATATTTTATCTCGGTATCCTCTAGTCCAAACGAGACTGTAAGTCGACGTTGTGTGTTGGACTACGATAGGCTTTATTCTGCACTCCACGTCAACGTAATGCCTTGACCTTCGGTGAAGATAATTTTTTAATCCATGTTTTACAATTAGCTTAGATTCTCCGCTCAGAAGCTCAACCAAATTCAGATTAGTGCTATCACGACAAATGGTGACAATAAAAATACTTATTCAATATTAAAGAAATGATCGATCGACTTCCTCTTTCTCAGATGATAGAGATTCTGATTTATATTTATTTATTATTCGTAGACTCAGCGTATAATCATTCATGAATGGAATTATTGAAGAAAAATCTTTCTTATGGATTGTTTAATTTTGTAGCGGGTTGCCGTATAAGACGTGAGGATGATGAAAGAAAACGCTTGGGTTGCAAAGTATCGGTATAGTGTGATTCGATAGGAGAAACGGCAAGAGTCAGACGAAGAGAGCAGAATGCGAGTGTTTGACTTCATAAACTTCCATTTTATGCTCTACGCTAGTCTTACATGAATAGGCTCAATTCCAAATATTTTGATACCTTCTGTTCAGACCCGAATTGGAAGTTGACGTTATGAGTCCGGGACGCGTACATGTTCTTTTTGCAGAGGTTGCAATACATATATCTGATATTTATATATATTTAGTCATGAGCAGCAACTATAACCCGGCGTGCAAGTAACTCCGCCATTGCCGGTCCCAGGCCCAGATGAGACAGGAGGAGGGCTGCACGCAGGGTTAGATGTTGTAGGTATAAAAAATTATTGTAGTGGACCAATTTGTAAACGCTATGAAAGTACATTACGCGTCACTCTACAAATTTGAGACTTGGGGAAAATTATGAGCACACGCGTGCTCGTTGCTGTTGACGTTCCTGCTTATCGAGGGATTTCTGGCGGTATGAAATAGCACAAAACAACCGAGCGAGCGTAGCAACCGAGCACAATGATTAGGTGGTTAAGCAAAATTTTACAAAAAGTAGTGAAATCAACCCCAAAAAGCACCTTCGGTGCAAAGTCCTTCCGCCAAGTCGATTAATGTGTAGATCACTCCACCAAAAAATAATCAAAGGTTGTCCTCGCTCACTCGATTGGTTGATGATTATCAACATACAAAAGCATTGAAATCAGATACAACTGCCAAGTACCTGTAGAATGATAAAAGTTTGGAATTGAAAAATTTGTTCAAACTAAATAACGTTGTACTCGTTCGCTCGCTGCGCTCGCTCACTCTATTGGCTTATGATTATGGGTTGAAAAAACAATTCGGATGAAGAAATTGAAGATGTCAATATTTATCAAAAAATATTCATAACGAAAAAATAATTTAAAAAAAATTTGAAAAAAAAATTTGGAGGTAGTGGTACTTGGGGGGCCTTTTGTAGAAAGAGAAATATAAAATATCGATCGCGAACCATGTCAATGTCATCTGATAGATATTCAAACATTGGCCCGCCATCGTACCACGGACTCCAAATTTTTTTTTCAAATTTTTTTCAAATTATTTTTTCGTTATGAATATTTTTTGATAAATGTTGACATCTTCAATTTCTTCATTCGAATTGTTTTTTCAACCCATAATCATAAGCCAATAGAGTGAGCGAGTGCAGCGAGCGAACGAGTACAACGTTATTTAGTTTGAACAAATTTTTCAATTCCAAACTTTTATCATTCTACAGGTACTTGGCAGTTGTATCTGATTTCAATGCTTTTGTATGTTGATAATCATCAACCAATCGAGTGAGCGAGCACAAGCTTTGATTATTTTTTGGTGGAGTGATCTACACATTAATGGACTTGGCGGAAGGTTTTTGCACCGAAGGTGCTTTTAGGGGTTTAGTACCAGTACCGAAGAAAGGAAATATGGAAGAGCCGAAGAATTACAGGGGAATTACGCTCACAGCGACGGCATATAAGATATATGCAAGTATAATGAACAAAAAACTGGTAGAGGAGATGGAAGAAAAGAAGACGTTGGCTGAAACACAAGTAGGATTCAGAAAGGGCAGAGGAGTGATAGATAACATATACGCGCTGAAACACGTAATAGGTAAGAGGCTGAAAGAAAAAGGCGAAAGAGTAGCCATGGCATTTTTAGACCTTAGAGCAGCCTTCGATAAGCTAGATAGAGAGATACAATGGAAAACAATGGAAAAAGGAAACATATCAAGGAGAATGATAGAAAGAATACAAGAAATATACCGGGAAGAAATCTTGATAGTATACAGTCGACTGCCGTCGATTGCGCATGCGCCAAATAATTTATTTTCATTGGTCAGTAAGATCGTCCCGAGGCAGTATTATGACGTAGTCGGCTAGTATTATGACGTAGTCGGCCGCGGGACGATCTTACCGACCAATGAAAATAAATTATTTGGCGCATGCGCAATCGACGGCAGTCGACTGTATACTATTAAGATTTCTTCCCGGTACAAAGAAACGAAATGTAGAATAAAAATAAAAGATGACATGTCAGAAGAGTTCTGGGTGGGAAAGGGGGTAAGACAGGGAAGACAGGGATGCCCACTCAGCCCCACGTTATTTAACTTATACATAGCAGACCTGGAAGAAACACTAAGAAGAGGCCAAGGCGGAGGGGTGGTGATTGGGAGGGAAAAGATTTGGTCACTGGGATACGCGGATGACATTGTTTTGCTGGCGGAAGATGAGGAGGGACTAAGAGAAATGATAGAAAGAGCAAGGAAATACTTCCTGAGGACAAAACTAGAAGTAAACGAAGAAAAAACAAAAATTATGGTGGCAAGCAAAGGAGGCGGTAAAAGAAAAGACAGAGAATGGAAGTGGGGAAACAAACCAATAGCACAAGTGAAAGAAATAAAATACCTCGGATACGTAATCACGAAAAACAACAAAGAAAATGCACACATTAGAGACCGGGCGAAGAAAGCAAAGATTGCAATGGGAAGAATATGGGGAATAGGAGAACGAGAATTTAGAGGAGACGTGAGATGGAGACCTAACTCTCTGACGCAATAATCAAGGGCATAATGATGTTTGGTGTAGAGATCTGGGGCTAGAAGGAACGCGAAGAAATGGAGAAAATACAGGAAAGATACATCAAATGGATTTTGGGATTAGAAAAGACAACACCGGGATACATTGCAAGAGAAGAACTGAAGAGAGATAAAATGAAGGTGGGCGCAGGAAAAAGAGCAGTCAAATTTGAAAAAAAGATAAAGAACACAGAGAACAGGCCACTGCTGAAGGCATGCAGAGAAGAGAGAAGAACAGAAGAATCAAAAAATAAATATACGAGAGACGGCATAGAAAGGAAAGAATACTACTGGAGATGCTGGATCGACGAAAGAGAAGCAGAACGGATTATGGAACTTGGGGGGAACATCGAAGAACAGACGGCAGCGCGAGATGGAGAAGTACAAGAACAAGAGAGGACGGAAAAAATCTGGAAATCCAGAAGTGTAGATAGATACAAATACATAAGAGAGATAGGCATCCCGAGATATCTCAAAGGCAAAAGAGGCAGAAGAAAAGACACAGTATCAGTAGTAGCAAGACTGAGGTGTGGAAACGAAGAAAGAGGCAACAAATTCTGGTTAGAAGAAAGAAAGAGATTATGCAGACTATGCGAAGAAGAAGGAGAAACGCTAGAACACCTCACGGAAAGATGTAGAGGAATGGAAGAGGATCAAGAAAAAATAGAGGTAATAGTCGGAGAAGAAGGAAAGGGTAGTAAATGGGGAAGAACGCTAAGGAAAAAGCGAACGGAAAAGGAGAAAAAAGATAGGGAACAATGGGAGATAAGGGATGATGATTCAGACAACAGCTAGAACAAAAAGAAAGAAAGGAAATAAGAAAAGATACAGAAAAGCCACAGGGAGAAATATACATGAATATAACGAACAAACTAAGTCAGCTCACTAAGAGTAAAAAGATAAGCAATATTAATATAATAAAAGTTAATACAATTAAGTAAGGAATGAACAGATTTATTAAGAAATAGTGTTAAGAAAGAATATAATATAACCAATATGAAGTACAATAGGATATAGGCATAAAACTTGTAAGACCGTAAAGGTATGCAATAAATAAATACTACTCGACGTTTATACGACTTACCGAGGGGTTATTCACTCGACCCTAGGGTGTACAAGTGATTCCGTGACTTCAGATGATTTCCGATGATTTCCAATGATGTCAAGGGATTTTCAAGTGATTTCAGATGATTTCAGCTGATTACTTATGATTTCTGACCGTGTGTGATGTCACGCGATTACACATGATTTCATGTGATTTCATACTGATTTTGTTTAATATTAGTGAATTCCATGCGATTTCAGGCTGCGTATGAGTGATTTCATCTGATTTCATCTGATTTCATGCGATTTCGGAAGATTTGAACCAAAATGTCAAGTTCGAATTTGATTTCAAACAATTCGGAGACGTGCCTGATTTCGTATGATTTCGTATGATTTCGAGGTGATTCGCAGTAATTTCGTATGATTTTCCGAGAATTCAGACGTGAATTCGGATGATTTCGAGATGATTTCGGTTGATTCCGACTGATTTCAGCGAATATCGGGTGATTGGGTGATTTCAGCTGATTTCAGGTGATTACAAATACAGTGTCATATGATCTCATTCTGATTTCCAGTTGGAGTGTACAGCTGATTTCCGTAGTGAATAACCCCTCGCGAATTACAGTCAGGTCCCCAAGAGGAGCCAGCCGCCCAACGTGGTCCTTTCACAGACTACATTAGAAAGCGACAAAAACTAGAAGTTGGTCGTATTTCCGAGATTTATAGGTGTTGCAACCGGAGTATCAAGGTGTTGCAATCTAGATGTTTGAGCCACACTTTGGCAATACTATGGAATGTGCGAATACAAAGCCTTAGCGCAACCAACAACAAGTGCAGACGCAGCACGACCTCCTTAATGTAATAAATAAGCGATCACCGTAATACTCATGGTCAGAACATCGCGACCAGAAGCAAGACACGTTATATAGAGATTAGTACGATATTAGCAAAGCCTTTGTAAAAACTTCATATATTAAATAAACTTGAATTACTTTGTACGACTGAGTTCCAACTCTTAATTCGACAACGAACCTTCAAATAAATTAAAGTTGTATGAAAGATCTCAGGATCCCGATTACAACAACTGGTGGCAGCGGCGAAGATCGTCGAATCGTGCAAATAAATCAAGTGTCAAGTTTCGAGCAAGTGAATTAAAAGAATAGTGATAGTGGCACCGGAAGTCACCGTGAAATCACATGTCAAAGAAAAGAATAGAACGTTCAGCATCCGTAGACTCTCCGACTAAACCTGAGTTACAAGGAGAAGTAAGCTTTGGGGATAATTCACCTTTGTTTGGCGTACTACATCCCAGCCAGAGGCACGCCTTGCATTTATCACTGGCTGCAGCAGCACAAGAATCTTCGGAAAAGGAGCGAATGCCATTGAACAAAGACTTGGTGGAAAGACGCATTGCAGAAGGTAAAACCGCGTGGATTCAAGAATTACGAAGAGACCATCTTCTCCAAACCTGTGAGCATCTTGGCATAAACGTAAGCGAAGCAAATACAGTTGACGAACTTCGTGCGGCATTACGCGAATTTGTTAAAAGTAAGACTCGGGAGCAAGTACCACCACAACAGAATCAGAACACAGCAGCGGATCAACCTCCAATCGATATGACCGAAGACACCCCCACCGTGAGACAAGTGCTGAAGGACATCGAGATCTTCGATAGCAGTGACCGAGGAAAGGTTTGTGATTTTATTCGCTCTTGCAAGTATGCACGTGAGATAATACGACCTGTAGATACGGGAAATCTATTGAAAGCTGTTCTGAGCACCCGAATCAAAGGTGCTCCGGCACGAGCTTTAGAATACAAATCAATTGACACCTGGAATGCACTGGAGGAAGAGCTGAAGTCGATGAGCATCGATACACGGACATTAGCTTCGTTACAAGTGGAATTCAGTAGCTGTAGACAACGTCAGAACGAGGACGCGAGGTCATATGGAACACGAGTCGAGAAACTAACTGCACAGGTAATCGAAGTAACGATGAAGGAAGCCGCGGAAGAGGATTCGAAATCGACGCTGGAACGCCAGGTCAGAAAACAAGCTGTCAATATCTTCATCAGAGGGTTGAACGACAAGCTGAAGATATTGGTCAAGAGCCGACGGTGTGAAAATCTTAGAGAAGCCATATCACTCGCGATAGAAGAAGAACGAGATTTAGGCCCCATTCGTGGATCGGATCGGGAACATAATCAACCGCGCAACAGCAGAGAAGGTAACAGAGGAAATAATTGCTACAACTGTGGGAAGACAGGACACCTTGCACGAGAGTGTCGCTCAGCGAAGACAGGATCCAGTTATCCGCAGAGATTGCCGACACCAAGCAGATACGTGAGAAGAGTTGAGGTAATTTGTCATTTTTGTAGAAAACCAGGACATTTTATTCGAGATTGTAGAGCCAGATTAGCCGAAGAAAATAGGCGAGGCTACGAGAGGAATCGGGGACCTCCTAGAAGAGAGGAACGGGTCCAGCCAGGTCCTTTCAGAGACGCCAGCAAGCAAAACGAAGAGACTCCGGGAAACGAGGAGCAGGCGCGGCGGACAGGCAACCGTATCGCGTCGTACCAGTAAATTGCCTAATAAATGGATCAAGACAGAAGAATCACGCAACGATCGAGGCAGATGAATTCAAGACGAGACACGGAACTATGCTATTAGATTCAGGAGCTGAGGTAAGCCTAGTAAAAGTCGGAAAAATTGACGGAGAAGTGATGGCTGAAGACGGTGTGATCACGCTCAGAGGAATAGGCGGAACACCGGTTACGACCTTGTGTAAGGTCACGTTGAATATAAGGGTTGGTGATAGGCACATATCGCACCTTTTTCACGCAGTTAAAGATGATTTTCCACTAGAAGCAGACGGTCTCTTAGGAGGCGACTTCCTCGAGAAGCACGACGTCGAGCTCAGATCTGGAAAATACGCAAGATTGTACGGAACGACATGGAATTTAGGAGCCACAGGAGCTCACATATCGCTTGAACGAAGAAGCGAGAAGATAATCCGTGCAAAGACACGCGATGACGCGGAAGGCATCGTCGAAGGAATCGAGTTACAGCCAGGAGTATACCTAGGGAGTTGCATCACCAACGCAGTCGACGGTGAGTGCAAAGTCGGCATTTTGAATACGAACGATTATAATGTAGAACTGGAACAGCCGTGTGTACAAATAGTAGCACTAGGCCAAGAGCACACAGATATGACGCAAGTGTATGCATGCCGGACGATGACACCGAGTAACGCGAGCCGAATGCAACAGCTGAGAGACAACCTACGTACGAGTCATCTGAATCGAGAAGAAAAAGAGAGCTTACTGGATATTTGTGAAGAATTTCATGATGTATTTCACTTAGAAGGAGACTATCTGGGTTACACGAACGCAGCTAGTCACAGAATTACAACGAATCCAGATATCGCACCTATAAATTTAAGACCTTATAGACTTCCAGAGAAGCATAAGCAGGAGATAAACGAGCAGGTAGATAAAATGCTTGCCGACGGAATAGTCAGACAAAGCAAAAGTCAATGGAACGCACCACTGCTAGTGGTACCAAAGAAGGCGGACGCATCAGGAAAAACAAAGATGAGAGTCGTAGTTGACTTCCGTAAGGTGAACGAGGTTACTGTAGGAGACTCCTTTCCACTGCCTAATATCACGGAAATATTGGACCAGTTGGGTAAGGCAAAATATTTCTCTACACTAGATCTAGCATCAGGATTTCACCAAATTCCAATGGAAGAGGAGGATAAGTGCAAGACGGCATTTTCCACTTCACATGGTCACTACGAATATAATCGCATGCCTTTTGGACTGAAGAATGCACCTGCTACGTTTCAACGGTTAATGAATACTGTACTTTCAGGAATACAAGGCCTTAGATGTTATGTCTATCTCGATGATATTGTCATACATGCTCCTAGTTTGCAGGAACATAACAAACGACTGGAAGAGGTACTGGAACGCTTACGACAGAATTCATTGAAGCTACAACCTGACAAGTGTGAGTTTCTGAGGAAAGAGGTTAACTTCTTGGGACACGTCATCACTAGAGACGGGATAAAAGCAGATCCAGAGAAGATCCGAGCAGTAGAGGAATTTCCAATTCCAAAGACTGTAAAAGATGTTCAAGGATTTCTGGGTTTGGCCGGATACTACAGACGATTCATACAGAATTTCTCAAGTTTAGCAAAACCGCTAACACATTTGCTGAAGAAAGAGGTAAAATTTAGATGGACTTCGAGGGAACAAGAGGCTTTTGAAAATTTGAAGAAGACGTTGACGACAGCACCAATTCTACAATATCCAGATTTCGAACAACCGTTCATCGTGACGACAGACGCATCCGACAAAGCCATCGGAGCAGTCCTGTCGCAAGGCATAATAGGAAGTGACTTGCCAGTAGCATACGCAAGTAGAACTCTAAATTCAGCAGAAGGAAATTACAGCACCACGGAAAAAGAATTATTGGCCATAGTCTGGGCAGTTAATCATTTCAGACCGTATGTATATGGTACCAGATTTAAGATTGTTACAGATCACAAACCACTCACATGGTTATTCGGAGTCAAAGATCCAGGATCACGACTCATGAGATGGCGACTGAAGCTGGAAGAATATGACTACGAGATCGAGTACAAAGCAGGCAAGGCTAACACCAACGCAGATGCCTTGAGTCGCATGTACGCAGTGACCAGAAGTCAACAGAAAGAAGAAGATGAATCGAACAACCGAGAACAAGAATATTCGGAGGAAGATCGGAACAGGATCATCTATGAGTATCACGACACACCATTAGGAGCACATCAAGGAGTTAATCGAACGATCGAAAGAATTCGGTTAAAACACGATTGGCCAGGATTACGGAAGGACGTCGAAGAACACATCTCGAGATGCGAGAATTGCCAGAAGAACAAACTTAGCAAGAAGACGAAGGCACCAATGGTCATCACCGACACTCCAAATCAACCGTTTGAGAAATGTGCATTGGATATCGTAGGACCACTGACAGAAACGGAACAAGGAAATAAATATATCCTCACGTTTCAAGATTGTCTAACCAAATTCAGTAAGGCAATACCCATTCCGAACCAAGAAGCTAACACTGTAGCCAAGGAATTTGCGACCAGGATCGTATGCGAACACGGAATACCACAGAGAATACTCACCGATCAAGGTACGAACTTTTTGAGTAACGTTTTTAAAAATACCTGTAAACTGTTAAAGATCGACAAGATTCAAACGACGGCCTATCATCCTGAATCCAATGGAGCCTTGGAACGTTCACATAGGACGTTAGCTGAATACCTGAGACACTACATCAATGAGGAACAGAGCAACTGGGACGAATGGTTACCATATGCTATGTTTGCATATAACACGACGCCCCACACTGCAACGAGATTTACGCCATTCGAGCTGGTGTATGGGCACCCAGCTGAACTACCAACATCGCTGAAGAAGGATCCAGAAACGACGTACACCTATGACGACTACGCACGAGAACTACGAGAGAGATTGCGAGCCAGCAATCTCATAGCCAAAGAAAATCTGCAACAAGCCAAAGAGAGGTCAAAAATCGAGTACGACCGACGAACCAAAGAAAAAGGGTTCAAGGTTGGCGATAAGGTACTCCTGTACGACGAAACTATACGCAGAGGACGATCGAAGAAGCTATTATCCCAATGGATCGGTCCTTACACAATTTTAGAGGTAAATTCAGAAGTAAACTGTACCATAAAGGTAAAGAAGAAAACTCTTAGAGTACATGTAAATCGATTGAAACCTTTTATTGAATAATATAACTTGAGTATGAAATTTGAAACAACTCAGCTGATAGAAAAATGATATAGTAAATTAATTATACTAACCTAGCCTAAGAAACGATTATATAAAAAATATGTTAACGGGATACACTATGTAAACTACTAACCTAGATATAGCATAATAGGCAAGCGTACGCACAACGACGCAAGCCAGCAGATTTGTCTGATTTCAGAAGAAAATCCTAAGGGCTTTTCTCTCTAAGGGGGGAGGGATGTTGCAACCGGAGTATCAAGGTGTTGCAATCTAGATGTTTGAGCCACACTTTGGCAATACTATGGAATGTGCGAATACAAAGCCTTAGCGCAACCAACAACAAGTGCAGACGCAGCACGACCTCCTTAATGTAATAAATAAGCGATCACCGTAATACTCATGGTCAGAACATCGCGACCAGAAGCAAGACACGTTATATAGAGATTAGTACGATATTAGCAAAGCCTTTGTAAAAACTTCATATATTAAATAAACTTGAATTACTTTGTACGACTGAGTTCCAACTCTTAATTCGACAACGAACCTTCAAATAAATTAAAGTTGTATGAAAGATCTCAGGATCCCGATTACAACATAGGGCTCCAACTGAATTTTTTCAAATTTCATTGAAGGGTATTACCATCAGGACTTCGCACCCGGACAATAAAGTGCAGTTGCAGAACGGTTCTATTATTAGGATAAAAAAAATTTTTGCAACCTGTAATGACAGGTTCAGTTTGAACAACATCTTTGTGGAGGGATATGAACTTACTAAACGCGGAGATGCATTTGAATACCCGTGTTTATCTTCACATGTTGGGATAGTACGCATAGCTGCAGGGTCCCTGCAAAATCTTCAGACCTACGGAGCTGATACTATTTCGAGAAAATGCATAACATTGAAATTCATTCATAGATCCTTCGCTATCACAATGTTGCATTAGTGGAATACATGTACAAGCTCCCCCGATCACTATACAGGGTGATTCAGAATTCGTGACGAATCTCTTCAGGAGTTAACCCTTGTCTAAATTGGGATCGAAAGTTCCTCTGCCATTTTTGCGAAAGACGATTTTTTTCCTTGGGACCATAACACATTTTTCCAACATCTTCAACCAAATAAGAAACTTTCACCGAGAAATCTCTTTAATATTGAAAGAAAAAACTCATTGGCATCATTTGAGATTCTTTAAAATTCACAAATGATATGAAAACCAAAAAAAAAAAAAAAAATTGTGGAAAAAATCTTTTTTCGGAAAAGAAAATTCCAAGGAAAAACATCATTTTTCGGAAAAATGGCTGAGGAACTTTCGATCCCAATTTTGATGGGGATCAACCCCTCGAGAGATTCGTCCCGAATTCTGAATCACCCTGTATAGGGTGAATACCAATTTTGTCACAAAGCTATTTTTTAGTTGTGAAAGTTTGAAAACTCCAAATCTCGCCGTGATATAATTTTTAAAATAGATTCTATAAAATACTATGGTCAACGATGAACATTTTTACCTACAAGAAAAAATTATAGTACTTTTTTTTTATATCCTTTGTGACGTTGCAGATTAGCTGCCGTCACTAAGGTTCCGAAAGTCACATATTTTATTAGCTATATCGCGAGAGAGAGTTTTTACCGCCGTCTAGACCCTCGGGATACAAGTGACACACCTAGAATAAGCAATAGAGCTAGACTAATTTCAAGTGTTTTTCTGTTAATGTACCGCGAGAGAGAGAGAGAGAAAGAAGATAAAGAAGACGACGATCCTGAACTTCCGCTACTAGAACTTCCGCCACGAGAACTGGTGTTAAAGAGACGGCCACGCAGTATGTAATCCAGTAATCGTACTAGGACAGTACCGAATCACCCGGAGGGAAGACTGTGGACCTTGGTCCAATATCGCTAGGCGGTGAATAGGGCTGTGATGCAGTCTCCTGCCAGCAGATGAATCTTACCACCCAGCATCTGGTTGTTGCCTTGCACAACCAGCTTCATCACCCGCTCCAGCTGCCATCACCGACGTCACGCAGAGTCCGGCATAAGGACCAGTGACGTAACGTTATCGCTACCGGATGTAAAACGCGAGAGTGGACAAGTATAGTGTCCCGCGTTCTCTGGCTAGACCGGAAGAGGTGGAGATCCAGTTGGAACACCTAGGTCTGCCAGAAGTTTGCAGCGTCATCTACAGAAGAGATCGCACCTGTGAAGTGCATCCCATGCGGTTGGTATCGCTGTTACGGTATCGCTTCGTAAGAACCAAGGTCGCAGCTTCCCGAAGATCCTCTCGCCACCGAAGTTCAGCAGAACGGCTAAACTAACGCAACGAAGTTCTGAAACCTAACGCCTAACGTCAGGCAACAAGTTGACGCCTTGGGCCGAGCAGCTGACGAGCTGCTCGTTCATGGAACGTTTTTCGCAGGGCCAATCAGCTCATTAGCTGGTCCTGATAGGCTCTTGATTTTCAAAATCAGGATGGATCGTCGAGACGTACCGAGGTATCGCCTAGCCTCATCACTTCTACGTTCCGCTCAGTCCTGAGAAGACGTGTCGCCGAAAGCTCTCTCTCGCCTAGTCTCCCGCATAAGTTTCGCTAAATTAAAAGTTACAATTAAGTTTGTGCTACAAGCCGTTCAGCTCAAGGTAAGGTCTTTATGATCTGTAATTGCTAGAAAATCCATAAGCTACCGCTGGATTTCAATTATTATTAGTTACGTTTGCCTCTTGATCCGAAGTCGATCTCTGTCGACAACTTAGTCAGTATTTCAATTAGTTATCTTAGTAGTTAATACGCCTTATTTGTGTAGCGTACCGCCTACGGGCTACGCGATTCGTTTGATAGTTTTAAGAAACGAAATCCAGCGAAAGCACTTTATAAATTGGCTGTAGTAATTAAGAATATCTTTTGGCTTGGTAATTTTCCGCTTATTAGTCTGATTTCTTTGCTATCTTTGCTTTTGATTTGTTAAGATTATTTGAGAGCTTGTTCTTGCTTAAATTCTCGCTTCGAGAATATCTAACGCCTTGATTTATTTGCTATCTCTGATTTAGTAATTTATTAGTAATTAATTAGTATAATATCGCATGGTGTGTCGCTTGTAATTCCAACTCCCCGGGGTTGGCTGAACGTAGTTAGTCATAGTTTTAAGTTGTTCATTTATTAATCTGCTTTATTATTTTCTCATTCTGTTTGATTTCTATTATTCTGTTATTCTATCTGATTTCTTTGATTGTATGTGATATATCTGATTTATGCGATTTACTTGTGCTATCTAATATTCCGACTTTCGCTATATTACATTATAATAAGATTACTACCGCTAAGTAGTATCTTTGATCTGATATCTTAATTATTCTAGTATAAATTTGTCATTAATTTAGCTTATCGCATCTCTTAGCTTTTCTGAAATTATTTATTGAGTCATTATATCGTCTAATAATTAATTAATAACGCTAGTGTGCCGCATTAGAAAAGTTGATATTGAGTATCGTATCGCTCGGTGATACGTAGCCTGAAAAGTAGTGTAGCTTGCATTATATCGCTTCTACGGCACAGCTAGCTAACCGGCGTGTTTACGTTCTTTTGTACCGCTGCGTCGCGGTAAGGCTCAATAATATAATATTCTTTCTTTTGTTAAATTCAGTATTTTTCTAAGCATTATTCCAATTGTTATTTTCTCGCATTATTCGTAGCTATTATTTGATAACTAACTCTGAGCAATTCTATATTTCCGATTATAGTCGAATCTTTAGTTATCGCTAATCAATTTGTTATCGCTAGATCTGTACAACATTCAAATAAGGAACAATATACGAAATCGCAGATTTCACTGAAGGAATTTATATCTGGTATTTTATATTTTATTTAATTAGTTAAGAAGGTGAATCCACCCACTCTACCACTATCTTGGCAAATCTGAGCTAGCCTAGCTTCAAGGCCGTCGTTCTGGCAATTTATTAGTTTGTTGAATATCGCTATAGTTGATTTCTGTGAAAACGACACTTACGTGTCTGGCGCCCAACACTCTCTTAGTTTGTATTAATTAGTAATTTATCGAAGGAACGCCGTAGGGTGCGGAGTTGCACTCTGAAACTCCGTTACACCGTATTTATTAGTAATAAATGATATTTGTTAGGAAATCGCGAAAGAAGATGGAAATTAATTTATTCAATGACCCGATATTATTTCTTTTACATAATACAGTCCGCTCCGATAATAGGGCCGAACGTTCGCTCAATGAAATAGCATGTAATTTCACGGCGGCCTTATTACCGGAGTGCAAAGTGAATTTCGACGACGTGAACGCGCGTCAGTAGTGGGGGTACCCGAGTTCCAGGAAAAATACTCCCCTAACCGCCCATAGCCAGCCCTATTATCAGAGCGGACTGTAACGAATTTATTCGGAAAGAATTAGGATTAAAAAAAAAAAAATCAGGTTAGCAACTAAACTAATTTTCGTCCTTTTCACTGTCTTCTGATGGAAAAACGTTTACCATTGATACATAAATACCTGTAGTTGAAAAATAAAATAAAAATATTTATTCGTAATTTTAGAAGAAAATAAGTTTTCAATGATGAAAAAAAATTTAATTTATTTCACTAATTTTTGCAACCGGAAAAAGTTTGTCGTTGGCCATAGTTTTTCTGAGAATTTGAAACGAAATTGATCACACGTGACTATGAGTTTTTTGAAATTCATAACTTAAACATCGCTCGATGAAAAACTTTGAAAAAATGAAAAGGAGTGTTTTCAACGAAGAACTATCGAATAAAGATTCTCCGGTCGATTCGGAAGGGGTCTGAGTTTGCGGTTCATTGAATTGACGTGAAATCTCTATATACTAGAACTAATAGTACGCGTATGATTTTAATAGTCTAGACTGTATACTTAAAATGGTATTGTATATATACAATATTATTCATTTGTTTGCATATTTAAAACTAAAAAACAAAAAGAAAAAAAAATCATGATCCCAGTGACAACACACTCTGAAAATTGCAGAGTGTCAATGAGCTGACTCGATAACAACAACAACAAAAAATATTGATTTGGAAACCAAAATGGGTATTCATGCTTGAGAAAGATTTTTTTTTTCGTTCAAAACCTATATAATGATTCAATCAAATAATGAGAGTATCTTCTATCGAAACGCTGTGTGAGATTTTCACGCCAAAAATAAGTATTGGAAGAAGTTTTGTTGAATCTCTTGATACAGAGGAAAAGAATTTAAAAAAATGATGTATCGGTTAATCCTGCGTTTCCGATTTTAGTCAACGACCTGAAACTATTCAAATAATTATATTTTATCGAATGGAAGAAATTCCCAAAGTCACAGACAAATGACAGACCAGGAAGTTGTCCTCGGTGTTCAAAGAACCACCCATATATTTCGTAATTGTTCGAAATTTCGCGACATCGCATCGTGAGAGTTCAAGAAAATTCACCGTCACCTTACGACGACGCCTCGCGCCTACAATATATTTCGACCGTGGCGCCACCCGGGGCACGACGTGTGGTGCGTGCGTGCGTTCACTATTCAAAACTGAGTTCGGTGGTGATTAACAAGTCGTGAGTCGTGTGTATCCTGCCGAGTATCCTGCATCGTCACCACGTGTTTGGAAGTTTGATAAGCGTAGAACTTTTACGCAAAACATATATAATAATATACTACAAGAGAGCTATAAATGGCTGTCTGAACACCTAAAACGTGAGTACTAGTTTAATATTTATTCACATATCTGTTCCTTTGACTTTCTTCAGTCAAACTTCCCTAATTCTTGCTTTGCGGTTGCCTCGTTAGTTATTTGAGATATCATGTTTTTTTCACTGAGGCGGTCTCGTGTTCTATTCGTAAATGGTGGTGAATATATTAAGGTAAAGACAGAAAAATTAAGAAAGGGATTTTTACTGTGTCGCGAATTTTTCCCTTTTGGATTCGCGAATTAATATTTGTACAGGATGTCTCAAAATTCGTTCAGCATAGGTATGTATTAGGATGCGTCGAAAATTGACTTTGATTTTGTTTCTTGCTCCTACCACTCAAAACTCTAGGTTTTGACAATGAAGAGCTCCTCGTTCAAGGAGGGTGCTATAGCTTGAAGTTTAGAGGTCGCTCAACGAAGCTTGAGGATTCCCATCTGATTAACACGTAAAAAATATTATACACGATATACACGTACAAAGTGTCCAGGATATCATTGAGTCTCAAATGAATTGCCACAGGTATTGGTTGTTGATTCGAACATAAAGAACCAATTCCAAAAACTGATGAAACATAAAAAATGTCTCAAAATGAACATGATCTGTCAAATTAAATTGAAGATACGGAAATACGGTAGTGAAAAATGGAAAAACGAAAGAAAAATATGAAATTAAAAAAGTAAACGAACTCAGAAGAATTAAAGCAGTTGAAGTAGCTCATCAGCTCCATAAAATTCGAAGATTTTGAAAAACTACAAAGAATCGCCGGGAAATATTATTAGGTTTTCTAAATCTAATTTTTTGCTCGATTTAATGACCGTTTTAATTTTTCAAAAAATCAATTGTGAAAAATCAGGATTTAACCCAGCGTCTTATGTGAAAATCCATAAATTTGTTTGCACTTTGTTGTGAATGAAGATTAAAATCTGATTTTTTGACTCGAAATATGAAAAAAATAATAAAAAATATCGACCCTCATTTCATGACGAATCTCCTTACAGTTTCGTTCATATTAACAATCATCAGTAAAAATTGGCGAGAAACGGGAACCAAAGTCGACATGGCAACGTCTGCTCGATCAGCTGTTAGTGAAAAATCTTATAATTCTTATATTGATGACCTCTATAATTCATATTGATGATTTAGAAATGAAATAGTAGTTTTCGTATCAAGGGCGTAAAGTTGAACTTTACGCCCGTGGTGCGAACAATATTTTTCGTCATAGTAGGCGGAAAGTATAACGCATTTTTAGCTTTGTTTTGCAAGCGTCAAGTTCGACTCTACGCCCGGTTGGGTGGGGTTGAAAAAACCGAAAGACCAAAATTCATAACGACCGAAATTCCGAAATTTCAAAGTTCCGAAAATCAATAATCCGAATGAGCCTCATACAGAAGCTCCATAAATCCGAAATGAAAAAATGTAGAATAAGTAAATGTCGAAAGTAAACCGCTCAGATAAGTAAACATGAGAATTGGCGAACTTTCGAATAACCAAAAACCCGAATGATCAAAAATATCGAATATTCGAAAAAGCAAGTCACACATTTTCAGATGAGCCAGAATTCATAAAAATTAAATATCGAAATGAAATTACAGAATGACCGAAGAAGCAAGGCGTCACAATACCGAATGATCAAATTCTCGAAAGTGCAAAATCCCGAAAATAGTATGAAAATGTGGCGTGCCACTTTTGGCCGGTAAGGGGGCACCACTAGGCCAGATACCGTACTCAGATCGCCCGTAGTCGCCAATAATACTATTTTTCGAGCGTACAACATCAGTTAATTATGAACATCATGCGGAATGTTCTGAAAAATGCTAATACAGGGCGATTCAGGTTGGACGCACCACATTAGGTGAGTGTATTCCTCCCGAAAATCTAAGATTAAAGTTCCTTTACCAAAACTTCCAGGGTCTACAAAAGATCTTAGTCGACCAATCAGAGGGCTTATGAGGGACCAAGACAGGGCCGGTTCAAGAGTGCAAGTCGAGCAGTGCCCGCGTCGGATCGATTCTTATCGTCCGACGCTTCAGTCCTATTTCTGGATGAGTATGATGTCGTCATCTCCTGAAGATGTCTTTGTACGGCATACGCATCGACTCTCGTAGTCTAGGTCCTCGGCTTCGTAGTTCTCGTAGTCCAGGTCGTTCGCTAAGTATTTCTCGTAGTCCAAGTCCTTGGCTTCGTAGTTTTCGTAGTCCAGGTCGTTCGCTAACTATTACTCGTAGTCCAGGTCCTCGGCTTCGTAGTTCTCGTAGTCCAAGTCCTCGGCTTCGTAGTTCTCGTAGTCCAGGTCGTTCGCTAAGTATTTCTCGTAGTCCAAGTCCTCGGCTTCGTAGTTTTCGTAGTCCAGGTCGTTCGCTAAGTATTACTCGTAGTCCAGGTCCTCGGCTTCGTAGTTCTCGTAGTCCAAGTCCTCGGCTTCGTAGTTCTCGTAGTCCAGGTCGTTCGCCAAGTATTTTTATAACGCATGCATGAAAGAGTCGCTTGTTTGGGGCTCTGAAGCAGTCATATTGTGGCACTTTTATGACGTTTGAGTAGGCGATGCCAACATGAAACTAATCGCATGCCAAACGTGCGCACTGCGTTTTGCGCACATCGAGCGTGCACAACATGATTCTTGTTACGCACGGCGTGCGAACAAGAGCATTTTATAATCATTCATCCCAGTCGACGCACTATCTCCGTGAATCGACTCGATGTTTTTGGTATGGTTGTTTACATTGACAACAGAGCCCCACAAGCAACTTTTTCATGCATTTGTTATAAAAAATAGCGTTCGATACTCCCGCGAAATGAGGCGTTTAGGGTTGTCCGATGTCTTCAGCACTCACTACTATTCTCGTAGTCCAGGTCCTCGGCTTCGTATTCCTCGTAGTCCAGGTCGTTCGCTAAGTATTTCTCGTAGTCCAGGTCCTCGGCTTCGTAGTTCTCGTAGTCCAGGTCATTCGCTACCTATTTCTCGTAGCCCAGGTCGTTCGCTTCCTATTTCTCGTAGCCCAGGTCGTTCGCTTCCTATTTCTCGTAGTCCAGGTCCTCGGCCTCGTAGTTCTTGCTATCCAGGTCGTTCGCTGAGTATTTCTCGAAGCCGAGGACCTGGACTACGAAAAATACGAAGCAAACAACCTGGGCTACGAGAAATACGAAGCAAACGACCTGGACTACGAGAACTACGAAGCCGAGGACCTGGACTACGAGAACGGATGCGTATGCCGTACAAAGACATCTTCAGGAGATGACGCTATCATACTCATCTAGAATTTGGACTGAAGCGTCGGACGATAAAAATCTTCTGTAGCTCGTAAACTATTAGACCCTGGAAGTTTTGGTAAAGGAACTTTAGTCTTAGATTTTCAGGAGGAATACACTCGCCTGATATGGTGCGTCCAACCTGAATCGCCCTGTATACAGGGTGTCTTTCAATTAGTCTTACAAACATTCATAGGGCGATTCCTTTTTGAAATATAAAATGATGTTTCGCAAACAATTGAACAAAAATTAGATAAAGATGGGTACCTACTAAGTTTTTAGTTTTTATTCAGTTGTTTTTTTTTTTTTTTTTGCGAAAAATCGTATTCTCTTTCAAAGAGGAATCGCCCTATGTAGGTGATAATATGCGTAGCTAGGAGTTTCAATAGCAAATATATATAGTAAACGAAGTTCGAAAGAATCAGCTGAACGTGAAGATCAGACCAACTGGAATGTATTATTTTTGATTAATTATTCTATTACTTCAAAGCGCTGCAGCTGGCTGTGAATGATTACCGTACAGAAAATTCACCAAAAGCAACTCGAAACACGTTCAATGTACTTTAGACCGGTATTATTTTAATTTGATTACGATCAGTTTTCGAAGATTCTTTCAACTTCTTGTGTCACCGTTCGTTTTTAAATCAATGCTTGATAAAGCCGGGATTCCGATCAACTTAACGTACCGTAACGTAACACAACGGAAGGAACCTATAGTTCTAAAACATCCATCACGACCACCGTTTTTTTAAAACGCACGCGCGCTCGTTAACTTTCAAAACTATAGGTTCGTTCCGTTGTGTTACGTTACGTTACGTTAAGTTGATCGTAATCCCGGCTCAACTCAGAAACGGCCAAATTTAAGATAGAAGTGAAAAAGAAAAATAAAGAATTGTCTGCCAGTGATTCATCGGTGATAAAATTTTCAACATTTTCACATTCATCTCATCAATAAATGACTAGTAAACAAACCTTTTCTTCTTCTCATTTTGACTTCCAATTTTGCCATTCCCTGAGTTATCAAGCATTTACTGAAAAACGAACTTTGACACAAAAAGTTGAATAACTTTTCGAAAAATTATTGTAACAAAATTGAAAAAGATTCAACCTCGAATTTCATTGAAAGTACTTCGAATTGCTTATTTTAAATTTTCTGTGTACGGTAATTATTCACATCCAGCTGTAGCGCTTCGCAGTAGAAGGATATTTAATCGAAAAAAATACAACTTCAGTTGATCTTAGTTAACTTGGACAAAATCAAAGACAGGTGAGCGTACTATGAGTTATCTTAAAGTTCACTCCTTTCCCTACAAAATGTTTTGTTGTTTGATTTTTTTGAAATCATTTTACACTGAGATATGGAACTTTTAAGAAATGTTGATTTTTGAAACAGTGTTCCCAAACTTTTTAACGGTATAGTGTATTTCCTACATCAAACGTTCTGCCACCTGAACCACATATATTTATTCGTTATTTATAATCAGCGGCAATAATTTTTTGTATGTGTGATTGACGACAAAATAGTCAATTTGACTATTTCTTGGTTCAATCACACCTCCTGTTATTTGAAAGTATCAGGTGGTTCGTGGACGAGGTAGGTGGTCTCAAAATTCAAGCTCCCCCCGGGTGGGCTTCCGCAAAGCCGCGTTGGATTTCCATATCGTCCAAAATATTTACCGGCAAATATATTCAAACAATTTTTCAAAACTTTGTGACTTCTGACCTAGTGCCAAAATTTGATGAATTTTGGTATTCGACTGAGTTTCCCACAATTTTGCGGCGACTGAACGGTTTTTACAGGTCGCTGAAGAAGTTCGAAGATATTCGAAATTTTAGTTATAGCAGTAGCGTATTTATAGGCGATTATATAACTAGAAGGATTCGTACCGTAAGGTAAGTGCTGGATTATTTTATATACCTTAATCATCACATGGAACAGACTTGTATTCTATCCTCATGTAAAACGTCATGTATATGTAAATAACATCGCAAATTAGTGACCAAAGAAAACTTGCGATATTCTGAAAGTCTGCGGCATGAGTATTTTGAAGGGCGGAATCATATATATTAGGGTGTCCGTTATTTACCAAATTGGTTTTAGACTTTGCAGCGCCCCTAAAATTTTCAGTTTATGACCTAAAAAAAAGTATCAGACCCATATAAGCTCTTAATATTAGTATTAAACCGTGCCACAACGACGATTCATTTCCCATTTAAATAACATGGGTTTTTTGTACTTTTTGCCATTAATTTGTTTTTTACTGAACCATTTCATCCAAAGCTGTGGCAATCAATTACTTCTGTAGTAAGTTGAACGCTCTACAAAAACTTATTGGTAATTTTTTCGATAAATTCACTTGCTTGAAAGTTATTCAAGGACAAAGTTCAACTCAAAATAACTTCTTAATTTTCTTTGTATTTTGACCTAAAATCTATCATTATTTATATTTAAATTTATTCTTTATTGCGAAAATATATCTGATTTCAACTGGATGAAATATTAAAATTCATTGGTAAAAATGTGACAGATATAATAAATTTTCCAACACATTGATGAACAAAATTTAACAAAATTTAGTCAAGGTACTGATTTTATACCGAAAAGCTCAGAAAAAAACAGAGAGATTTCGTCCCAACACTTCTCTCCTTCCCCCAATTTATCACGCTACGTGATAAATAAGTAGTTTAGCCTAGCTTATTAGCTTATTAGCTCATTAAAGTGGTTTTGTTTGAATATTGTGGATAATAGCTCATAGCTTAGTGTAGTTTTTTTTACAGTTTCGGTAATTTTTTTTTTTTACACACGAAGGCCAAGGCCGATTTTGCTACCCGTTTTCGGGGAGCAGAGAGCGGTTTTACCGACCGGAAAGTCTTTACTCCCGCACACGGAGAAAAATTTTCTATCTTAAATTACCATACTACGCTGGTACCCGCGAGATATACCAAAAATGTAGGCATTCGTCCCATAATTCTGGATACAAATACAACTACCGATAGTCCTCTCTATCATATGCCGCTGAAACCATTTAGTATGTGTGCTTTATAAATTGGAATACAGTATGGCAAATTTGTTTATGGTAGAGAGTCATATTAATCGTCGAACATTTTCTAATTGAGTACGGTTCAAATTCGTAATTTCTCATTAAAAAACTGCCATACTGAACTGCACAAATCGTGAGGAAGCATGGACGAACGTCCATATGAATTCATTTAACAATTTAGTATGGTAAAATTGTGCACACTTCTTGCTGATTTGTCGATTCACAATGACAATATTCGGTGGCTACCAATCGTTCCAGCTCAGTAAAGCATGCTGGACGCCGATTGGTGGACGAGATTAAATGCGCGCACTGCGCAGGCTACCCGCTACCGCCATAATGATATACGTGGACAACACGCAGTGACGTTTCGTTGTTATTTCATATTTGTGGCAACGAGATAAAACAACAATTAATTCAACAGTGCAAATTGTGTTGTGCAATAAGTAAGTATTCACCACTGTTATTAATCTCAATTCGTATAACACATATTTTATTCTTTTTTCGTAAACTGCGACAAGCCATTTGAAGGTTAGGGTGAACTTCTTTATATATCAGACAATTCATTCGAATCTTTCATAACATCATAAAATTATCATCTTGTGTTTGTCTTTTTCATTATTTTAACAGTACATCTATACGATGGACGAAGTAGACGACATTGTGGTAAGCGGTGTCAACCAAATATAGGTTGTGTCAGATCAGGTAACATTCTCATCAGTAGTCAGTTCACAGTCTGATTCAAGTCTCTTAAAAAATCGTTCTTACTCTGCTTTCATATTGTATTGCAAAGTAATTCGAATTTTCACCTCAATAAAATGTCGTATGTTATAGAACTTACATTCATATTTGAAACAAGACAACGAAGGAAAGGCAATTTTGAAATCTTACAAGCAGAACGGCAACTTGACTAAAACTGTACGATCTCGCTTAGTTCGTCTCGTTATTAAAAGAGAAAAGGATAAGATTCTGAAAGATTTAGGGGTTGATGAACAGCTTCAAAAGTTCGAGTGAGATAATGAAAAGCTTAGAATGACAATGTCGATTTGTATTGAGTTGTCTTCTATTTTTAAAATTAAAAAGCATGTCCAGAAAATTTTATACCTCATGATTTCTGCTTTTTTTTAGAATATCCACAAAACAGTTTAAGGGGGTATCTACACCTTTGAATTTTCAAAAAATCGTTTTTTTTTTTATAATTTATTTGGAATGCTAGTGACCTACTCTACCTGCAAATAAATCGGTGTCAAGATATCTAGAGGATTTGAGAAGTTACAGCCATGGCAGTGCCAAATTGCGAAAAAGCGCCGCGGCGAGGCGCGCGAACCCTCAGATTGGTGCCATAAGTATTGTACAACACCGCCAACACCACTGCTTACTTTTATGAGGTTTTGATATATTTCGATCTTGAATTTGATTTTGTGATCTTTTAATTGTTTGTAATTATCATTCTTACACATATTGAATTTTCAATATTCTATTAAATTGTGATCATTGACAGAACACATGGCTGCGATCTACGTTTTTTCGAGGTTAGGTGTCCACTTGTTTGTAAATATTGTCGTGCTCTCAGTACGAAGTCAAACCAATAGTAATTTCCATTATCGGATAAACACAGTGTAGGTATATATATCTGAGATGAGACTTCGGAATCGAAAGAAGATGATCCATCAAAAAGTGCGTTTAAAATCGATGCCAGGAGACTACACATTTGGATTTCCAAAAAGATGAGTATTTCTATAATACATATATCAATTGCAAGAATTAATAAATATTATAAGAAAAAAGGTATGATTGATGAAAGATGAAAGAATTTTCTTAGTATTGACAAAAATTGTGCTAGCATCTTCTGAATCTCAAAAATATTAAAGATAAAAAATTTTACAGAATTTTTATGTTTTGAACAATTTTGATCAGATTTTTTCCAAAGCAATTCATTATTTTTCTAACAGCCTCATCGGACAACTAACCGACACTGTTGTTGTACAGAACGGGTCAAAACTCACTACAAACCTCCGCCTGGCACATGTGTCTAGACTCGACTCGACTCATAACTCATCGATACGAGAGCAGCTGCGGATCCAGCATATTAGTCATAAGCAAAATCTCAAAACTTGATTTCCTGTAACTAGATTTTCCTCTCTGGGAAAAATAGGAAATGAAAAAAAAATTGAAATAAAAAAGTTTGAAAGTTGATTTCTGGAGAATGAATATTTTGACCGGTTGTCGTAAAGAATCAGGAGCATCGTTGGACCGATTTTGGAGTTTGTGGTCTTCAAATTTGTAGAATCCAAACCTCTATCAGATGAACTGACAACTTTTTAATATTACTATTTTTGGTTGAGATAATAGAAAAAATATAGAAAAGAAATTGAAGAATCAGAAAAATCTCAGTAAAAACTAAGCGAGTCAGGCAATTTTTGCGATATCAAAAAGTTGTCTGTTCATCTGATAGAGGCACCTCTTCTGAACACTTGAAGACCAAAAACTCTAGAATTGGTCCAACCATACTCCTGATTCTTTACGACAACCGAGTAATTTGGTATTTTTCTATATAGAGCGTAACTACTATTGGACTCAAAGTGATATTGAATGTTAGGTATGGATAATGAGGGTCAAACCCTCCCCAAACTTCATGATTTTTTTGGATTTGATCAGACTCTCAAATTCGCTGTAAAACATTATTATCTTTTTCAGAATTTTAACCCATTCAAAGGTGTGGATACCCCCTTAAAGTTTTAGCAGCAGAAATTAGTTCAATTTTTTCTGGAGAGGTACCAGAAACCTATTCCACTCAATTTACCAGCGAAAACGGAATAAGGATTCCAACATCCGGAAAATTATGGGAACAGTATAATTATACTAAAGAATGTTTGAGAAAAGACGGTTTAGCCCCACCTAAAAATAAAGATATTCAGGCACGTGAGCAGAGATCAACTTCACCAGTAGACGGTTGTTTTATATTTATACAACCCGCATACGAAACTAGAAGTATCTATCTTTTGCATTGAATGTAACAAAATAATTAAATTATAGAAGCAAAAATTGACTGGCTAAAAACTAACGCTGAACCTATACAAGAGGTACTAGATAACTGGAAAAGCACATACAATTCTCGTAGAATATGTTTGATAGATGAGAGTCTGAGTATATCCCAATATTATAATAAATTTCTACCTCTGAGGATTCAATTGGGTTCAGAATTGGTAGGAACAAAAATAAGATATAGTAAAAATGGAGAAGTTATTAATAGAAAAACCATGAAATCTAACACATTGAATTTTACAGCTGAAATTGGATTTCGATGTTCAGCACCCTGGAAAAGGTTCAAATTCATTTGAAAGATGGCCATTAATAAAACAATGTCTTCGATCCCAACTTGAACAACTTAAAAAAGTCGACGTTAACGATAAAGCCCCGATTTTAACTTTGGCAGCACTACCACCGGGTATTTATATCACCCATTTTTATTTGTTAGATCTGTTAGAATATGGATACAAATTACACATCGTTTTCAGACAATCAACATGCAATAATATTTTATAATTTACCATATTTAATCGAATCGAGACGTACAGGAGTGAAAAGGAAGAAAAATGATGACGTAAGTGACGAAACTCCAAGCATAAGAAAATTATCTATCCAAGAGCGACGAGAATCATTTATATTACATGTACAGGTGAGGTTTCCAGTTCTTAGATTGCTTGTTCACATGTTTCAACGTTATTACATACATTATTATTATAACTTGAGCAGAATGCCCGAGATTTGGATGGCACATTAGAAGCAGTGAAGAAGAGATTGAAACACCTGAAGTTGACATTTCAACCGACCACAGCTGTAGTTGGACCTTTAACAGCAGTCGAAGCATTCTATGTAGTCATAGACGATACTGAATATGAATGTAAATCATGCCTTCATGCCATCGATTTGACATTTAAAGCGTTTTTTTGCATTGGATGGAAAATATCCAAGTCAGGCAGAAACTTTGTGGCTATTCGTACAAAAAGCACTTTTTGATATTTCACTGCCAACGGATAGGCCAACTCAATCAATTAATATTTTATCAGGATTAGTGAGAAAAGCTCTTTCTACGTAGAACCAGAAAAACTATCTTTTACGTACAACAGAACGCCAAAGACTTACTACTTTTACAAAAGCATTTATATTTAGTGGATACTAATTTATACTAAGGTACTGAGTTGTAGCACTCATGATATATTGCAATGTTTGCCTGTTTTGGTTGTGAGGATCTATTTAATGATAACTACTCATTGTTGAACCATGTAGGATTGTCACATGCATTATCAAATATATTCAGATGTAATGGACCTGATTGTTACAGATCATTTTCATCATTCTTCACTTTTAAAGTCCATCGATTATCAAAGCATGCAGTATGTCCTGATGAAAGTTCAGTTCCTACAAATGACTATGCACAAAGTAGCTGCTCACAATCTGATTACAAATTTGATACCGATAGCAATAGTGATTCTGATGATTCCGATATTTCTGATAGCGTTCTCGAAGAGGAAATATTACCTGGAGTAGACGAGGTAGTCGTTAACGAAGAAAAACAAACTTCAAATTCAACCAAAAATGTACAAGAACGAGCTACACATTTTGTTGCCAAATTATACACGTTTCGTGATATTCCGAGGAAGAGAATAGACCAGATTGTTAAAGAAACTTCCCAATTATTTGAAGAAAATCTCAATGCACTCAAACATGAAGTGATCAATCAGTTGAGAAATGTCGGTATAAAAACCAACGATTTATCTGCCGCTGAAGAAATTTTGATTAATTTTTCAAAACCTTTATCAAACCTGCAAACGGAATGGCAACGTATTAACAAATTCCAAAAAAATAGTACTTATATTTCCCCTGTATCATATATATTGGGCGACCGGGAAGAATTTAAAATAAAAGACGGGATTGAAAGAGTGGTACATGTACCCGTTGTAGCGCAATTTATACCCATCAGACATGTTTTGAAAAATTTGTTTGAAATGCCCACCGTGTTCGATCAAACAATTGAATATTTGAACTCTTTAGAGACACAGCAACAAATTATCACAAATTTCGTTCAGGGAGCTTATTGGAAAGAGAAATGCAGTATATATGGCGACAAAATTGTACTTCCTATTTTCATGTATTTTGATGACTATGAAACAAATAACCCGCTCGGAAGTCATAAAGGGGTGGCCAAATGTGGAGCTGTATATTTTACAATACCCTGCTTGCCACCAGCATTTCAATCAAAAGTCGAGAACATTTTCTTGTTCATACTATTCAACACAATCGATCGTCAAGTCTTTAAGAATGAAATTATTTTCTCCAAAGCTATAGAAGAACTGCGTTTTTTACAAACTGAAGGAATAACCATCAAACATACCGATGGAAATAAGGAAATATATTATTTTGTATTAGCGTTAGTGTTAGGTGACAATCTCGGTTTGCACTCCATTCTTGGTTTTGTTGAAAGTTTCAGAGCGAACTTCCCTTGTCGATTTTGCTTAACACATAACAAAGATATTAATCAAACATTCAATGAAAATGATTGTATACTCAGAGATACTCGTAATTATGAGTCACACATCATTTTGGACGATGTGAAACTATCAGGGATCACTCAGCGTTGCGCATTTCATAGAATTGATAACTTCCATGTTACCGATAACCTGGCTGTCGATGTGATGCACGATATTTTAGAAGGCGTCTGTCGATATGACATAGCATTGGTATTGCATCACTTTATTCGTGTGAAAAAATTCTTCTCTCTGGACGAATTAAACGTTAAAATCCAGGGTTTTTATTATGGTGCTAATCACAATATTAACAAACCTGCTATTATTACAGAAATACATTTAAAGAATAAGTGCATCATAATGTCTTCGTCAGAAATGATGCGTCTCGTTAAACACATATTGATGATTATTGGCTATTCAGTTCCAGAAGGAGACGAGCATTGGCAACTGCTCATATTACTTAAAAAAATCATCGATTAGTGACTAGTCCATATGTTCATGCTGAAACACATCATTTGCTTCGTGTCATAATTGAGGAATATTTAAATCTGTTGTCTACACTATATCCAGGAAGCTTAAAACCCAAACATCACCATCTCATTCGATATCCACGTATTATGAAAGCAAGTGGTCCATTATGGAAACTGAACAGCATTAGATTTGAAAGTAAGCATCAAGAGGGAAAACAAATATCACGTGTAGCTCTTAATCGCATTAATGTGTGTCGCACCATAGCCGTACGACATCAACTAACATTAAGCTATAGATTTATGTACAAAAACTCTTGATATCGTACTTTTATCACTGGTCGTGTGACAAGAACTGTGATAAAATCTCTCCCAAATTATGATAAATATTATAAACTTTTGCAAAAAAATGTGGACGAGGAAGTACACATTTCGAATTGGATAAAGTATAAAGGTGACAGAATAAAAGAAAATACCGTACTAGTCACATTTTCTGAAGCAGGTCCTCATTTCAATTTTGTCCAAAAAATAATTGTAAGTGACACGTCATTTACAGTATTGGCAACGAAAAATGAAGATTGCTATTCGCATGAACATACTCAAGCATACAAAATATATAATGCTGATTGTTCGTCCTATGTACTTTTAACAATGACTGATATGAAAAATGTAATCATAACACATTCTGTTCGATTAAACGATGGTCTAAGCTATATTGTCAAAAACTGGTTCTAATAAAAGCCATTTACTGCTAATTATGTTCACGCTTCTGTTTTATCCTTTCCTTTCGTATATTTGTGACGGTATTCACATACTTTTACAGCCTCATTTTTTACTCATACATTTTATAATAAACGATTCGTTATGCTCACCAATTGAATAGGTAAACCTTATTCTTATAACATCATGTGAAAAAAACCTGGAACTTTGCCTACACATTCATACTAGCTATCTTTTTTTTCGTCTACAATCATATGGAATCATGTTAAAATCTAATCTGGGATTGAATAAGTTAACATTATTTCAACATCATTTCTTCAATATCTTCACGATGACAGATTATTGAGTAATTGGTCATATTACAAATTTCTGTATAGCATAAAAATATGTATCGTGCCAAATTAAAATATCCGTTTGGCGTAAGGTTTGGTGACGAGTTTGAAAGTTCGAAACTTGCGCCTTCGATTCCTAGAGGGTGTCCGTCCGGATTTTCTATCTCGCAAGCGCCACTATTCTCTCCGAGTTAGTATAAAAGAACGGTCCGAAAGTACTATAGTCAGCGTTAACTATAAGTACATGCGACAATACGTAACAGAATGCGTTTAGCGGCCGAGCGTTTAAATATAAGAACCGAGAACCACCCCGAGATAGCGAACCATCCGCGAAAGAAGGACCTCTAATAAATATAGAAATACGGCTAACTATCCCATTCCCAAAATTCCTAATATACCGATCGGCAATGCAGATCGCTTAACTTCGCTTGCGGAAATCAACGTCGACACTGAAACGTCAGCTAAACCGTATTTATCTCATTTTTCGTTCTAGAAATATCTTCCAAATTTTCGTGTATACAGTAGAAAAAATTACCATACTGCTTCCATAACTTTCGCATTCCCCAAGGGCGGAGTCTCCAACGTATGTGTTACAATAGTTGCTATACAGTGTACAAGCCAAATTGCTATACTGGCTTGAACATGGTACAATAGTATCTTCGACTTGTTCCCACACTAACTAGGAATGATCACGTTTATAAAATTTGCCATACTGGTCTTGGAACCAATGCAAGACGGAAGTATATCTCACAGATGCCAGCCGAGTATGGTAATTACCATAGATATACCGTAATAGATGGGACAAGCTTCGGCTGAGAATTGGTTCCGCGAGATGAATTCAGGGAGCGTGGCGATCGAAAATCTCTTTTTCGTTGATTTCGATTCAGAATTCTTTGTTATCAACAGGATACCTCTCAGACCAATAATCTATATAATCGACCTACATCGCGTCATGGCGCAGATGAATTTCAGCGTTTGACGTTACCGGTAAACTTTGAATCAGATATCGGATCGCAAGCTACTTTGTCCTAGCTAACCGTATTTGTTGGTGAAAGCGTATGTTTCTTTTTTCAGCTTCTTAGTTTTCGAATGTTTTCCCGTCACCCCATCAAATTCGTTGTCTACGCGGTCATCTTCATCTGTTATCTCTATTCCAAAATGATTCCCATGCTCAGCGTCCTGAACCCCTCATATTCTAAATTAAAATACTTCAGATCTAGATCTGCATGAATCGGATTGATGGAATCGCTGAATCATTTCAAGATGAAGAGCTAAAATGCTTAAAAAACTGAATTCATACCGCCCTATAAATAATAATGAAGTATGAAATGTGCGTGGTGAAATTATGTTCGTCAAACCTCTATATCGCGATCCCACTCACTGCAAACCACAAATTCCGAAGATTACCAGAGTCAGTTTGCTAATGAATTTCCTATTGGAAGAGCACACAGAGTTTTTTCGCACTGTATACAGGGTGATTCCGAATTTGTGACGCATCTCTTGAGGGGTTTATGCTCGTCATTATTATGATCGAAAGTTCCTGAGACATTTTTCCGGAAAATGATTTTGTTCCACGGACAAAAAATTCCGACAAACGATTTTTTTCTTCAGCAATTTTTTTTGCAATAATATTTTTTTTTTCCACTACTCGTCAATTGTGCAGAATCCTAAATGATGCCAATGAGGTTTTTTTACAATATCAGAGAGACTTCTCGGTGAAAGTTTCATATTTGGTGGAAGATGTTAACAAAAATGTGTTATGGTTCCAACGAAAAAACGATTTTTCGGAAAAATGGCTGAGGAACTTCCTATCCCAATTTTGACAAGGATTAACCCCTCAAAAGATTCGTCACGAATTCTGAATCACCCTGTACATAGTGATTTTTCTCTGGGCTGCAAAGCAATTTTCTCCGGACTTCGGAAGTAGTTTTTCCGACATAAGCTTGTAAATTCATAGATCTAAGGCTTTTTTTAAACGGTTGTCGCGTGAAAACCATCACCCCGATCGACACCGAAAAAATACTGAAAAATACTTCGAACATTCTAGAAGATGTAGCGAAAATCGGTATATCAAAATTCAAACGGCAACATGTTCAAAGAAAATCGTAAAAAGGTCAATGCGTTTTAGGTTTCTGACTTTTTCGACTATTTTTTTGCGTTTTTAGGCCACGGACTACTGGTATTGCCTGCAAAATTAATGCTCTGGTCATTTTGACCCATCGTGACCAGAAAGGATTGAATCAAGGCATACCTATAGTAATTCTCTCATTTTCGTAATTTTCCTGTATGTCCTACCTATTCAAATAACTATGCTATTGGCTCTTTTCCATAATAATGAATGTCCACTTTATAGTCGGAGAGTAAATAACTGAGATATGCAGTCAATGTATCGCGCTGCGATTTTCGCGCGCTGGGATCCTCGCCGGGCGATCGAGTCTCACGCGTTGCTTGTGTGCAACTAAGTCTATTCGATTCGAATTTTGAGCATAAAGCATTTCGCAGCTTCGGAATTCTATTGCAGTTTTACGATCGCTTGCTCCGTTTAGACGTGCAGTGCTATTCATACTTTTTTCGTGATGACTAGTGACAAGTGTTTTTATAAACACTGCGAAGTGACACGTGATAGTGAGGGTATCACCCTATTTTGCTTTCCAAAGACTAAAGATGACAAATATAAAATTTGGATACAACATTCAGGTACGCAACAACTTGGGCATCACGCATTTCTATGTAGACTCCTTTCCTGACATTAGTTTGTCCCTCTTGTTCATTGATAATATATTTGATACTACCTGATTATTTATTTTCGCATTGAGTACCACATTCCGTGGGTATATTGAATCAAATGTCAGCTTATCCTGAGCAACTTAAATAACGAATTAATGAATTCGATCGAGTGTCAGCTTACAACTTTTTTTCCCGGCAGAAAATAGCACCTGCAGTCTTAGAGGGTGAAATTCCACTTCACGAAGAATAAGATTTCCCTCTTGAATTTTTACTAAAAAAAATCCCTCAAGGGAAAAGTTTGGAGATTATAAATTCGGTTAAAATCTACGCACAATAAATGTAAATCTATGGGTGTGCGAATAAAGATAGGTCGGTTCTGCTCTGGGTCTGTGTGTATGAATATTGATAGTATGTAGTATGAGCCTTCTAGATTATCGTTGAACGTGAGTTCCCCCTCGATCTTGAATCCAGATTAATGACCAACGGCACATAATCACGCAAGTTAAATCAAATGTTGAATTGTATTGTTGACGGACAGCATTCGTAGAGTCATGAATCTAACGTTTATGTATGTGCTGTATTGATAGTAATCAGTCAACATGATTCAACGAACGGTAGCATATACCTATAGGTAATGAATACCTATCTGAAAAACGTGTGGGACAAAAGAGGATGGGGGATCTTTAGACGTATTTAGACAACATCTCTTTGAATACATTTTTTATTCTCAACTCATCATTCATCAATACAGATATGATAAATACCTAGAGTACATTTTGGTACACAATTGCGCCGATCCACCACTGGCTGCTTGAATGCGATCAGCTGTGCTTTCGCTCTGTAGGCCGAGTGCATAATATATTTGAATTACATATGATAAGTCTCCGTTATGTGCACGTAATGCTCGGTGCATCGATATATAATCGGAAGTAAAATGCGATCGGAAAATCTAAAGGAATATTATTATACAAACTAAAAACCAGATATTAAAAAAGACACATCGAAACTATATGAATAAAAGACTAAAAAAATATGTAAATATAAAAAAATTAACTATTCTAATCAAAGCATGCATATTATATTAAAACTAGAAAAATATATAAATATGAAAAAATGATTATTGTAGAAGCATGCATATATATTAAATCTAAAAGAATATATAAATATGAAAAAATGAACTATTCTAATCAAAGCATGCATATTATATTAAATCTAAAAAAATATATAAATATGAAAAAATTAACTATTCTAATCAAAGCATGCATATCTTAAAACTAAAGGAATATATAAATATGAAAAGATGAACTATTCTAATCAAAGCATGCATATTATATCAAAACTAGAAAAATATATAAATATGAAAAAATGACTATTGTAGAAGCATGCATATATATTAAATCTAAAAGAATATATAAATATGAAAAAATGAACTATTCTAATCGAAGCATGCATATTATATTAAATCTAAAAAAATATATAAATATGAAAAAATGAACTATTCCAATCAAAGCATGTTCCCTTACACCTTCTTTTGCCTTGCTTGGCTGCTTCCTTCGCTTGACTTGAAAAAGCCAGAAGGATTCTGCTTTCCTCCCTTGAAATTCCGACACCATATCAACGATGGGTTGCACTCTATTCAGGGCAATTTTTCGTGGCTTTCTTAGCAGGACACTGTGGTATAGTAAAGAAAATCTGGAGTCTGCTTTATGTAGTTATATAAGCTTTCTTCGTTGGCTATCGTAAATCTCATTGCGATATGGCTTGTATGCTATCAGTGTCAAGCGAAGTTCGTAAAATTTTATCTTCTAATTCCTTTTTATTTTCTTCTTTAGTTTCAGGCACTAAAATCTTCAGACAGACCGATATACCCTTCGTTTTCATTGTTATATATATTAAATCTAAAAGAATATATAAATATGAAAAAAATGAACTATTCTACCAAAGCATGCATATTACATTAAAACTAGAAGAATATATAAATATAAGAAAATGACTATTGTAGAAGCATGCATATATTAAATCTAAAAGAATATATAAATATGAAGAAATGAACTATTCTAATCAAAGCATGCATATTATATTAAATCTAAAAAAATATATGAATATGAAGAAATGAACTATTCTAATTAAAGCATGCATATTTTAAAACTAAAAGAATATATAAATATAAAAAAATAAACTATTCTAATTAAAGCATGCATATATTACAACTAAAAGAATATATAAATATGAGAAAATGAACTATGCTAATCAAAGCATGCAATGGATAAATGAATATATTGTAAATGGGCCTAAAGCGAAATGCGAGAATCAATATTTGCACACCTTTCAATTGACATGTGATATAATGTCTTGTCGTGACGTTTATTCTAAAGGGCAAGAAGAGAAGGCTTTGCAGTACGCGAACTTGAACCACCATCGGCTGTGCTCACTGCACTTCCCGACGGATAGTTTCATGACCTATGAGCATGACAAGCTAACCCGAAATGCTATACCCACAGACTATCGCACTGTAGTACCGGATTGTGATATGGAATCATTTGATGTAACTCAAACAATACGAAAATATACTAAGTCGCAGATGACTAATGACGAAAGCGCTATATTTCAAAACGACCCATACCAAGACCGAGACTGTGGCTCTCAGGAAATAACGCGTGTGGAACTCGTCGAAGATAGTGCTCAGGATCTGCGTTTAGAAACTGAAAGACTGCGTGAGGTGATTCGGAAGATGGAGGTCCAGTTACGTGAATCCACCAGAACAGCAAATCATGAATCCCCCGCCTTTGAAACCGTTGACGATACACAAAGAATACCACCGGATTCGAACAGGAAAGATGATGTCGATACTTTCCTTGACCGTAATAGTGTGACATCTGAAGCTAGCCGTGCAATGGTCAAGATGCAGGTGCGTTCTGAAAATACGACGCAGCCTTTTCCAGAAGATCAACGACAACTAGCCATGAAATTGCATTATTATTCTGCGTCGGCGTACGATAAAATGCGCACGATGGGTCTCAAGTTACCTAGCGAAAGAACAGTGCGAAGGTGGGTAGCTGAGACTGAAGTCAAACTCGGATTCTGTGACCATGTGTTTGCAGCTTTGAAAGATCACATGCAAAATATCCCGCCAATTGAAAGGTGTTGCTCGTTAAAATGGGATGAAATGTCTCTGATGGAGAGAGAAGAATATTGCCCAGAAAGTGATATTATTGAGGGATTCGAAGATCTTGGAAGCCTGGGCAGAACGTCGCGGCGTGCGAATCATGCCTTTGTATTCTGCCTGAATGGACTGCATCACCAAAATCAGTGGCGCACAATGCTGGCTTATTTCCTACCCTGCAATTGCATATCCGGCTTGGATATAGCGACATTACTGAAAACCTGCATTGTAAAAATCAATGACACGGGAGCGGATCTAAGACTAACGGTCTGCGACCAGGGTGGACCAAACAGGAAGGCATATTCTATTTTGAAAGTGTCTGAAAAGCAGCCATATTTCTTTCATGAAGGCAAGAGAATTATAGCTATTTATGATTTTCCACACGAGATAAAGAATATCTTGGGATTGTTTCGTAAATGGGGAAAGATTGAAGCGAAGGGCAAGATCGTGACTTACTCCGACTACAGAACGACATGGTATGCAGACCAGCGGTGTGGAACATCAAACCTTCTTGGGCACATAACGGAGACCTATTTTGACCCGAATAATTTTGAGCGTATGAACGTATCGAGAGCGTTCAAAATGTTCAGCAAACGGTTTGCATCGGCTATGGAGCTGGCATACCAGTCAGGCAGTGTTAAATCGGACACAATTATTAATACTGCAATGTTTTGTAGAGAGATGGACAAAATTATTGACGCTTGCAATAGTTCGTGCTTATACGATCCGAACCCTGCAAAGCGACCACTGTCTGCAGAAAATCCAGGTGTGGAAGTTATACTGCGTGACTTTCTGTCCTGGGCACCGGAGATGACAGTTTGTGCCAAAAATAAGTGGAAGAGGCCATTTAGCTTCAGTGGCATCGTTCAAACTGTCACTGGGATCTTGGAGGTTTATCTTGAACTGGTGGATGAATTTCCCAAATTTGCACTCTGTACAGCATTGTGCAACCAAGATTCTGTTGAACAGCTGTTTTCACGGTTCAGAGGACGTGGAGGATTTAATCCTAATCCCACCTGCCGAATGTTTCGACTCGCAGCAAGGCACTTGATTGCTGTAAGAAACATAATTCCGACTAGACGAGGAAATGTCGTATGCAGTGAGCTGCCATACCTACCACCTCTGGTTACCACTCTGGATGTGATAGATGAGACCGATCTGCAGTACAAAGCTGGCGTCAGTGCTGTAGAATTTTTTGAAGACGGGGTATTTTCACTAGACAATGAGTGCGATGAGGCTCAGGTCGATAGTAGCAGTGACAGTGCTGATGACACCGACGACGAACTAGATGAGCACAATCTTGACCTCGCCAGTCGGGTACGATTGGCTCAAGTTATAGTACCGCCTGTCGATCACGGAACCTACGAGGCCAACGCGATTGCTTATTTTGCCGGTTACACGATCCACAAGATGATGAAGGTACATCACTGCGATCGTTGCCATGATGTAGTCGCTAAAAAAGTGGATGAGTTGTTAACTGCTGATGAGACATACATTGAATGCCGAGAATATGTTACAGACGACACGTATACAGTGAGCAAATTGAAGAGATCTACTGTCAAGTTTCATCGTATTGTGGAAGTACAACTCCAATCCTTCTTGCCAATTTTCATTCGCCATAAGCATAAAGTCGGCATATTGGACAAGCTTGTCGACTGCGCGATTGAAAAAACCAACGAAATCGATTCGCAGTGGTTTGATGAAACAGATCCATGTCACACTCACCGGATGTTTGCTGTGCGCTTCATGTTACGAGTTAAACTGCAACGACACTGTACCTTCGATAACCGTGCTGCAAAAATTGCTAAAGTCGTGAAAAGAGTCACTAAACGTAAGGCAACTTCATCAACAAATCGTGTTGTTAGACCAGCAAGGAAAATGCGTAATATACTACACACCTGAGTAAATATAGGATGGGGCCAGAATATCGGCGATTCCTACTGCGGCCTCTAGATCTGAAAAAAAATCAAATTCAGAAATTGTAATTCACGCAGTACGCACGTCTAGTAGAGTCGATCTATGGCGATTATTAAATATTATATAACTTTGACTTACCCGAAAATACATGTTGTAATCGTCTTCTGTCTTTCTCCTTTCCATTATGATCTCTGCGAAATCGTATGAGATAATACACTGTTTTTTTTCCACAGTTATCAAGTTATACAGTCTATGAATACAATCTGTATTTTTTTTTTTTTAAATATATTCTGCTTTTTTTTTTTTCACAGGTATCTCAGCATATATTCTGTTAAACACAAGTAATCACTTTTCGACACTCACAGCCGATCACCTCGAAGCTACCACGTGCTTCCCATATTAAATATGGCCAGGCGAACACATGGTGAAAACCTGTCTCTTAGGGCGGGGAAGCACATGAAGTGTTGCCGAAAAATCATGTTGCTGAAATCAGCCGCTACGATTTCTCGTTAGGTAGGACAGCTTCGCAATTTTACCGACCGAAAATTAATTGACGCCGCGCACAATGATACAGACAATACATAATATATTTTCAATATCGGCTAATATGCTGTTTTACCATAAAATTGTGGTGGCGACACCGTTCGGCCTGCGATTTCTCGGACATATGGCGGTTCGGTTCTTACTTTATCTAACTTGTCCCATCTATTACGGTATATCTATGTAATTACGTTCTATAATTTCTGGCATATACTCCGAGAAAAATTTTCTCCGTGCAAAGTCTCTCTTCCCTGAAAGTATTTCCTCCCAGTGATACTCGGTCAGCAGCGCCAGATCGTTTAAAATATTTGAATAACTGCGAACTATGAGTCTACTGTTTAATCAACAATTTTACAGTTGTTTGTGTAAGCTTCTTCAATGTGAATCAATTAATAATATCAATAATTAATAATATTCTTTTGATCAATTATACAATAAACTTCAATTGTGAAATTTGTGAGAATGGGCGACGTCCACAGAAGAGGACGTAATTCTCTGCCTGTGTGCGATCGCAGCAAGGATGGTAGACTATATCAAATTAACACTACCACGAGGAACGGCGTTATGTAAGAAGCAACTATTTCTCAATCCATTTTCACTAAATCCGGGTTTTCTTTGAATAGTAGAAAAGAGATTGTACTTTTCATAGTTGTGTCGATTGACCGGGAAAACCGAGGGGAAAACACATATTATTGAATCGCTGAACAATGAAAAAAATATTCCAGAACTTTAACGCCAGAAATTTTCTTGTTACCCTCAGACTTGTACGTTGATGAACCTATAATTATTCGCGTTCTTAGGACCATGCAACAGTCTTTTATCGACCAGCTTTTTCATTCTATTTCTGGTTTTATTAATTAATCAATGATCGAAATCAATCGAAATTTTCACAGGATATTGTTTGGAGATTATAGAATGGCAAAAGGTTAATTCGTGATACTCGGAAAATTTTTCATAAAGATTCATGCCATCTGCAGTGGCAAATTCTCGTATTTTCGCTTCGCATACGCTTTACGGAACAGTATATTTAAGACATTATATACATACCGTTTTCTACCCCGAAGGGAGGAAAACGATTATTTCGGGTCTTGCCGAAGGCTTGACCTGTCGGAGATTACCTACCGTATCTTTCGTGTGTATTTGCCCTGTCTTTATATCTTTAGCCCTAGAGTAGGGCCAGGAGAAGGGGAATCTACCCCCCTCCCTTCGTGCGAGTTATGGTGCCGGCTAGCACGGACCGCATGGTCTCGTGTCTCGTCAGTACCGCTCCGATTCAAGTCGGCAAGGCCTTACTTAGGTCAAGCCTTCGGCAAGACCCGAAATAATCGTTTTCCTCCCTTCGGGGTAGAAAACGGTATGTATTTCAGGTCTGTGCCTTCGGCTTGACCTGTCGGAGAGATGTTTGGATTCTGCCGGCACCAACAGCGTACTGTGACCTGAAATATCACTTACTTCTACCTCATCTACCAGAAAATGAACCAAGGAATTTATGTGTACCTTTTTATTTTATACATATCTCTTTTTTTTTTTTTACATAGTTATATTCATTATGCAGCTATATATATATATTTTTTTGATATACATATATATGGATATATTTTGGTATTTTGACCAGACCACTATACTGGTTCAAACACGCTGTGCAACCCGTTGTTAGCCAGCGATCCAGGTTTTTTTACCTCTTTACAATAATATTTGAAAAAGTTCTTCGCTCCTCGCCAATTACCCCGTTTTAGGATTACGTCTAAGTCCGTTTCTTGTTCAAAACTGTAAGAAGCTACTGCCGACCGCACCGAGCCAGGACTGGTAATAATCTTTAGATCTTTGAAAATTGTTTTTATCCAGCCCCCAATAATTGCTCTCGATGCCTCTTTGACTTCACCCCTCGTCGTGATAAATAATCTAGCCAAGCCTGGTACTGCTTTCTGTCTGCCAGCTGATAAAGCTATCAGCCGTTTCACCCAGTAGACGACGTCGAATTCTCGCTGCCCTGCTTTCGTTAATTTCCATCCTGACTGTCTGTAACGAATATTATCTGTTTTTGATCCGAAAATCGGTCAAAAGATGATGGTATCCTCCTCACTTTCGTATTCTCCCGGACCAATAGACAAGAGTGTCAAATCGTGGACCCGCCTCCCCGAGGTTAGCAGTAGTAGAACAGCCGAGTGCCTAGCTACCTGAAAGATACTATTCTCATCTGGTGGGTGACTCTTCAGCCATTCAATTAGAACTTCTATATTCTAGATGGATTTATTAGGGGTAGTTCTAGACGCCCCTCGCATGCCAATTGCTTTTAACATTGATTTTACTAGCGGATGAGCGCTTAATCCGCCCTCGCCACTTGGATCTGCAAGCGAGCTGATCACCGATTTCTTGGCGAGTATGGTACCATATGCCAACTTCTTTTCATGGAACAAAAATCCCAAGTACGAAGCCAGTAGCTGGCCCGTTGGTTTGCTGGGTGTCACCTGGTTATCAGCGCACCATTTACTCCATTGCTTCCAAGCTGACCCGTACGTTTTCCACGTCGAACTCCTCCAAGCTGAAGATATCAAGTCGATATCCGAGCCACTCAAACCTGACACTAAATCGGCCCACCCCGTATCTTCCAGACCTCCAAACACAGGTCTTTTACGTTTTGGGGTGGCAGTCCCGTCGCTAGATCCTCTAGCGAGTGCTCCAGGTTCCGTAATTCGAAGGGGGCCGATACACTCCTGCTCTTCAGCTCTCCTCTCCAGAACGTTTTGTCCCAGCGAGGCGCCACAATCAGGAACATTCCCCTCGCTGAGTTCAGGTGATGGAGCACCTCTGGAATCAACGGAGGCGGTGGAAACACCCAGGCGAGGTGGACTTCCCACCTCTTGCTGAACGCATTGATGAATGCCGCTTCGTGATCGTTGGCCTCCAAGGTTACATACTTCGGGACGACTTTGGACCGATTTGTCGCAAATAGGTCTATCTCCGGCTGCCCCCACCTCTTGAACATCCGTTGAGTAAGATTGTCTCCCAGATGCCAGTCGGTGAGTGGTAGACCTCGTGACAATCTGTCTGCCCAGCAGTTGTATCGCCCCGGTAGATAAAAGGGGATCAGTCGAATTTGGGCTTCGTAACTCCAGATTAGTAATTCCTTGACTACCTCCTGTAGCTTCCTGGATCGTGTCCCGCCCTGATTTCGTATATAAGCTACCACCGTCTTGTTGTCGGATTGCAGCATCACCGACTTGTTCCGCAATTTCCCTCCGAACTCTTTCAGTGCTATCAATACCGTGTACAGTTCCTTGCGGTTCACGTGCCATTGAGCCTCTTCCTCTGTCCAGAGTCCCGCTCTTACTTCGTCGTTCAGGTGGAATCCCCATCCTTGTTCTGACACATCCGTCGTTAGGAACACCGTCGGGTGTTCCCGAAATATCGGGCTTGCTTGGTGGATATTCTGCTCCCACCAAACACAATCGTCCACGGCTGGTGCTGGTACCATAATTTTTTTCTTTGGTTTCGATTCCGGAAGCTCCAAGCTTGCTTTCTGTAGTTCTCGCGAGAATAGGCGACCCAGCGGGTTGACCATTGAAGCAAAGTTGAGTTGACCCAGCAACGATGTTCCGCTCGACCAATTCCATTCGCGCGTTGCCACTATTGGCCTGATGTGACTCAGAATTCGGTTCTTCTTGTCGTCCGGTAAGATCTTGAGGTTCCTTTCCGTGTCCCAAATGGTCCCTAAAAATTCCAGTTTCCGCGTAGGTGTGGTGACTGATTTTTTGGTGTTTACTACCCAACCCAGGTGTTGAAGGAGGTTTATTATTTGACTCAGTTGTTTCTGGAGAATCTGTGGGTCTTGATGAGCCACCAGGAAATCGTCTAAGTATACCAATACTCTTATACCGGACTGACGAAACAGACTCGCCAGCCAATTGCTGATTCTCGAGAATGCCAGTGGAGCACTCGCTAGGCCGAACGGGAGGCACGTTATGTTGTAAACTCGGCCTTTGTATGCCAGACACAGGTATCTCCGATGACGTTTTGCCACTGGGACGTGGAAATAAGCTTGTGAGATGTCTAGCTTCACCATATAATCGTACCTTCGAAGGAAGCGAGGCACTCCTCGCTGATTCACCAACCGGAACTTGTTTGGATGGAGATATTCGTTTAAGCGTTTTAAGTTGAAGATCTGTCGCACCGAGCCATCTGTTTTTGGAATCAGAAACATAGGAGAGATGAATCCCTTTGACCATGTTGCTTTCTCTATTATTCCTGCTTTTAACAGACTTTCCATTTCCACTGACATCCTGTATGACTCTTCGGTTCCAAATCTTCTTATATTTCCTTTTGAGAATGGTACTGTTATCGGCTTTCTTATGAAAGGGATTGTATAACCTTCCAACATGTTCGTAATGTATTTCGGGGCCACCCGAATGGCGCCATTGGGCGATAAAATCCTTCAGCTGGCCTCCTCGAAACCGGTAGTCACAATCTTTTGGGACGATGTTCTCGTTTACCTGAACCTCCTCTCCCAGGGGATTTCTTGGAATCTCTTGTGTTTGATTTACGAAAGGTCGATGAACTCGTTGGCGTGTAAGATTTCGTCTTATGACCCCGCGAAGATCCTGAACCACCGGGAGTACGATTCTGCTTAGGCTTAGCACCCTGGTATTGTCTTTCTTTATAGACCCCCTGTCTCTGCGGGAAGACCCTGTGGAATCCACCTTGTTGCTCAAAAAATTTTGATAATGACTCTTCATCGAACAAATGAGACTCAGATGGTGGGACTTCCGCCATCCTGGCCGCAAGGTGCTGGTCTTTGGGTTTGAAAACTTTTCTTCTCATTTCGATTAACTCGGCCCGTCTGGCACACGTATAGTGTAGTAGATCATCAGAGATCTCCTTGAAAGGTGATTCTCCCGAAAAGTTTTCTTTAATCTCTTCATATGCATTTGGATACTTCTGCGCGATTTTCTGCATCCCTTCCGCCATCGCTTGTCTCTGTTTCAACAGACCGTGCGTAATCGTTCCCGCCATCTCGTCCGCTCTCTCTAGCACCGTGTTACCGAAAGATTTATGCCCCAGCCCTTCCAGCCGAATGTTCACCCTTAACGAGTCAAATACCGGAGAAGCTTGGAGCTTCTTTTGCACCTCCTTGTATCTAATCTTGTTCCAGTTTGAGGTGCCGAATTTTTGACATTCGACGCCTTGCGCTTTGATCTCTGGCGCCGGTGGAGGTATTGCTGGTGCACTCTCCTTTACCTGAGGTACCCACGACAAGGTTTCTAAAATGACAGGACGTTTCTCATGTGAGGCTACCAAATCCGGCGCTTCCCAGTCCGCCGATTCTTGTGCATAACGTTCTGAAGCACCTTCCTCGTAAGAATCTTCCGACTCCGATTCACTCGATCCCTCGCAGCCTTTTTTGTCCTCAATCTTCTCGAGCAAAACCTGGAACATGTTCTCCATTCTTTCTTCCAAGATTGACACCTTGGATCTTTTAGCCAGCCGGTCCCCTCGCATCGCTGTTTCCTCGGCCCGTCTTTTACCATTTCGCTCGTTCTCATCCACCTCAGATTCTGAGCTCTCTGCCAGTGGTCTCAACTGAGACGCGCCTTGCTTACGAGAAATGAGCGTTCCTTTCAACGGTTTCAACGCATAAATGAATAATTCTGCTTGACTTGCTGAACCTTTTATCTTATTTGTGATTGCTGGTGGACTCATCATTAAAGCTCGGCAGAAGGCCCAGTCTAACATCTCAACTTTGTAATCCCGATACAATTTCTCCGGCAAATCTTGAGTCGATGGGTTGAAGGACTTTGCAATGGCCACTGTGGGCAGAGCGAATCTCAGTTTGTTCAACACCTGTGGTTCTACCTCGTCACCGAACACCTCTTCTTTAGAGAGGTTAACCACTTTCCAATTCCTCCAACCTATTGGCAGGAATTCTTCTGCGGACAACTTCAATCTGTCGAGCACCTTATCCTGCGCTTCCGTATCTGCTGACTCCTCCAGCAATTCTTCCATCGTGACGAATGCCGACGATGGTATTTCCATCTGGAAATTAAGAAAGCAGAGACCAATCTTAATTGGAGCTCATTTACATTGTTAATGCTTGAGATAGAATGTCTGCAAGCAATCTTGGGTCACTGCCGTTACCAAGTATTGGTGCACATATCAGTGCGATACCGAGCCCGTGGGGCTGCGGATCCATCGTCCGAACTTTGCAGCCGGGCATTCGGGGCCTGCACGGCCACTGCTCCTGAGGCATTGCACCTGTAAGGCTGTGCCTGTGAGGCTGTGCCCGTAAGGCTGTGCCTGTGAGGCTGTGCCTGTAAGGCTGTGCCTGTAAGGCTGTGCCTTTACCCCTTGAGCCGTTGCGGCTGCATATCTGGGGCCCGTGCGGCTGAGCTTTGCACATCGCGCCGTTACGGCCCATTCGGGCCGTACATGAGCATTGGAGCCTTTTCGGCTGCGGCTGCGTCTCGCGAGCCGTTGGGCCTGCGGCTGCGCCTCGCGAGCCGCTGTGCCTGCGGTCGCGGCTGGCGACCGGCTTGTTACTTATCTCTGCAACAATATATGAAAAAACACATAGCCTAATGTATGACTTACCTTGGTCTTCTGATAAAGTAAGGATTTTTTTACACTTATTTCACGAACGTTACAACAACGTTTGGACATACACACTACTCGATAAACGATAGCGTACTGACGAGACACGAGACCATGCGGTCCGTGCTAGCCGGCACCATAACTCGCACGAAGGGAGGGGGGTAGATTCTCCTTCTCCTGGCCCTACTCTAGGGCTAAAGACATAAAGACAGGGCAAATACACACGAAAGATACGGTAGGTAATCTCCGATAGGTCAAGCCGAAGGCACAGACCTGAAATACGCGATTTCGCCGATTTTCGAAGGTACTTTTATAGACGCTGTTGAAAAAAAATGACGCATGTATTGACAACATTTTTTTAAAGATCATTTATGCACATGGTTACGTATGTGTAAAACAAAAAAAAAACAGAAATATCAACAAATGGCGGAGATATAACATACTGAAAAAAAGTATAGCGTGTCGAGCGGAGCAGAGTTACGCTGAAAGCAGTTCGCTACTGTAACAATCACACATCGTCACATGAGCAATACGTACCGCTAGATCAGCCGAATCATTCGAGAATTCATATGTCTGCTACTATCGGAATACTTCAGGTTTCAAGCAGAATACTTTCAGTTGTCAGAGATAATATTTTGAGCGCTGCAGTAACGATTCAGCTCCTAGAGCGATACCGTATTTGTCGAATGAATGAACTACGCCAGGCAGAGTTGCTTCGCTGGTTGTTTCTCAGCTGGCTGGCTAATCCTTCACGTGTCACGAAGAAAATGCATTTCTGCTCAGGGAGCTAGAATTCTCGCTGTCACAGCCTAATTTTTTTTTTTCAGTGATAATAAAAAAGCAATGCGTATGATTCACTTTGTTGAACCTTGTGAAAGTTCCAACTCTTGAAAGAAGGTTCAGATCACTTTGAAATTTTTATCTTATTTTTTGTATTGATTTTTATCTTATTTTCTGTATGGATTTTTATCTTATTCTTTGTCTTACTTTCTGTCTTGATTCTTATTTTATTTTCGTATTGATCTTTATTTTATTTTCTTACTTGATTTTTATCTCATTTTCTGTATTGATTTTTATCTTATTCTTTGTCTCATTTTCTGGATTGATTTTTATCTTACTTTCCGTATTGATTTTTATCTTATTTTCTTACTTGATTTTTATCTTATTCTTTGTCTTATTTTCTGTCTTGATTTTTATCTTATTTTTTGTCTTGTTTTTTATCTCATTTTTTGTCTTGATTTCTGTATTAATTTTTATCTTATTTTCTGTATTGATTATTATCTTATTCTTTGTCTCATTTTCTGTATTGATTTTTATCTTATTATTCGTATTATTTTCTTAATTGATTTTTATCTTATTCTTTGTCTTATTTTCTGTATTGATTTGTATCTTATTCTTTGTATCATTTTCTGTCTTGTTTTTTATCTTATTTTCCGTATTGATCTTTATTTTATTTTCTTACTTGATTTTTATCTTATTCTTTGTCTTATTTTCTGTATTGATTTTCATCTTATTCTTTGTCTCATTTTCTGTCTTGATTTTTATCTTGTTTTTTATCTTATGAGCGACGTTCAATTTTTGTATGGACTTTGAAATATTTCATGATTTTAGGACTTGTAATATATTTGCCTTGGATAAACTTTTTTAAAAAAATAAAAATTTTACATCCAAAAAAATATCGAAAATATCAACGTCTGCGGGAGAAGGGAGATATAATATTGACTCGTTGAATGGATAAAATTATTCTTTTTTTTTTCCAGAGATTTTATTAATTGTTCTCGATAAATTGTATCAATTGTTTTCCGAAAAATTTGATGAACTTTTTTACATGGTTCAGGGGCTGTGGTTTAACAGATTCGCATCAGGGAAAAAGTGACGTAATCTTTTTTTGATTTTTTACGAATTTTGAAAGAATCAAATAATCACTTAACGTTGAGGGTGGCTTCCGACGAGCCGATTCCGACGAAAATTTTACGTAGTTCAGGGGCAGTGGTTCAACAGATTCGCGGCAGTTGAAAAGTGACCAAATCTTTTCTTGATTTTTTACGAATTTTGGACGAATTAAGTAATCACTTAATGAGTTAGGGAATGCGTTAAGGGTGACTTCCGGCGATCCGACTGTGACGAGTTTTTTCAGATAGTTCAGGGGCAGGGGTTCAAAAAAAGTGACCAATTCTTTTTTTCAAAAAAATATATGTAGAAAACAAATGTTAACGAAAAAAATTCTGAAAAATCAAATTTTTCGGAAAACAATTAATACAATTTATCGAAAACAATCAATAAAATCTCTGGAAAAAAAAATAATAATATTTTTATCCATTCAACGAGTCAATATTATATCTCCCTTCTCCCGCAGACGTTAATATTTTCGATATTTTTTGGATGTAAAATTTTCAATTTTTATTTTAAAGTTTATCCAAGGCTATTCCAAGTCCTGAAATCACGAAATATTTCAAAGTCCTGTAACGGGTTCTCCCTGGGTTCGGGTACCCAAGAAACTAAGCCGAATACAAACCAAGGCCCAACGGATAGGTAGGGGGATTTTGTTGGGCGCCAGACTTCGTCAGAAGTCCTCTCTCTCTCTCTCTGGGACCCTCCGACTAGCTACTAACGATAGAGGGATTTCGTAGGGGCGAAGAATAAAGACACAAGCCGAATATTATTGATTATTATTTATTAAAAAGAAAAAAAGAAAAGGTGGCGAATTATTACCACGCCCGCTACCTGGCGTATGTTACATACAAAATATAAATTATAATACTGACTCTACTATTCTACTGACTCGACTAATAATTAATGACTCTACGTTACTCTAAATTATACAAAAATATCAAATAAAGGAAAATATAAAAATCACAAAAGAAAAATAAACGTCTCTCTCTCTCTATGAAGAATATTATTAAATTATTGTTTCTGCACTCGCAGGTGCTCTAGATTTAGTTAGACGGTAGGGAGGACTAAGTCTACTCAACCTACGGTCCAACTCGCTCTCTCTCTGGGGAAAAGGCGACAGACTCTGACTCGCAGCAGCTGAGTGCGACGCGTGACGTCAGAAGTCTGTGGTGATATGGCGTCGGCTAGCTTTCTGCTGCGATCGACGCAGCGGTGACCAAGATTGACACGGCTACGCGCAACGAAAACAACTAACCGGTGCCGGCTTTGAATCCAACGGTTCGCGGGGAACGATTGAGATTCAGGCACGGGGTTTCTCGAGGCTCAGGGTTGATACGGGGGCGGGTTGGTACTAAGGGGGAGTGGGTCGTAATGAGAATTAGATGGATCCTACCTGATCTGGAGACTTTTACAGGCCCGGGTGCGACGGTATTCGTTTGTGACACGGTCGGAGAGCCGGGGTAATGCGTGGGTCGTCTTAGGTCAAATCGGTATTCCAGTAATCCACAATCCAAATCAATGTCCAGGTAAAGCACGGGTCGTTATATAAAGGCACAAGGCACACAAAACTCAAAAAAACAAACTCCTCACACTACAAAAACTCTCTCTCTCTCTCTCTCTTTACTTTTGGAAACTTGTCAATACACGAGGTTTACTCAAAAGCTCCCGAAAATGGAATGAGCTCCTCTTCCGTTATCTTTAGTACCAACCGGCGTCGCCCGGTCTGCGAGCGCTGGCGGCGACCTGCTCGCCATGTGCGAGGTGCAGCGGCCATTAGGACTCGGCAGAACGAGGGCGGCACGATTTGAATCGTGCGGCCGGGCTTAGGTACGTCCGTAGGCCGGTTTAGGTAGAGGTCTGAACGTCTACCACGTTACAGTCCATAAAAAAATTGAACGTCGCTCATTTTTCCGAGTGTTCGCAATCTTGCCGTGACAAATCCGGCGCGAAACTCCGGGCTCTGTTCATTTGTTCTTAAAATCTCGTGTTACAATAACGTTAGGAACTTCAGCTTCATCTGATTGTTCGTCCCAACTTCCAGGCCCTGATCATCACCTATCGTGTGAACCACAAAAACAAAAAAGTGAATCATATGGGGGGTTCCATGGCATTTCAGCTAATCGGTGAAGGTCAGCGACGCTGATCTTGATGTAATTTTCAACTGCGTCTAGAAAAGTACCTAAAATTGTTTTCTATTTCAAAGCGAAATCGCCCTATGTAGGTTCGTATGACTGATAGAAAGACGCCCTGAATATAAAAATACAAAAATTATACTTGCGAGTTACCGACGTATTTGGTCAGGAGTTCGCCGATGGCTGTTGCATCGTCTTATCTAAGATCATTTTCTCGAGGGCTTTCGTCGTATTCTGGCTTTATTTCATCATTTCCTACTTTCGACGATATGAAATAATACCTATACCGTGCTGAATAATATTTATACCAGTATAACAAAACAGGTGACAAAACGAGATCGTGATTATTATTTCATTTGCATGGCTCGTTCACTTATCAACGAACATTTATACAAAGCAAAGTTCTAGTCTTTTTATATACGCATTAAACATATATCATTTTTGCATTGGTTACAATCGTGACGAATTTTTATAAAAAATTTGTAGCTCACAAACCAATAAACAAATCCAAATGACTCATACATATTTTGATAGGAAACTGAACACTCTAAAAAATGTGTCTATCATTTTTTTTTTTTAATTTACTACAAAAAAAATAGTTGATTCAACTATAAATTGAACTTTGAGCTTGAATAACTTGGAAAAAAAAAGATATACGATTGTCCAAGTACTAAAACGGTACCCTGAATTTTTTCAGATTTTTTGATCGACTCGTTTTTTTTTTCATGAATCTTCAAGCTACCAAATATTTCGACACTTTTTAAAAATCTCAAAAAGTTCTCAAAAATCTCATGTTCCACTACGAACATCACGCTGTCTATGATGGCGCAAATTTTTCTTCTATTTTTTTTCAACGTTTTTAATATAAAAATGACTAACCTAACCTCGAACCTAACCAATGATTTTCCCCCGCCATTTTCGATCTGCTTCAAAATGTTTTCTACAATTGTCCGAACTCCAAAACGGGTGGTCCGTAACAGGGGTGTTTCCGAATTTTTATGCTCCCAGGGGCTTAAACGCTACCAAATTGATAAAAAAAAAATTCCCCGAAAATACGAGCCCTTAATATCAGCTCTAAGATAGTCCGCTTTTTCGCCAAAGTTGCTTATGGAAATAACATGGGATAAACCTATTTTTTTACACATGAACCGACCGGCTGATTTTGCTTCCTATTTTCGGGGAGCTAAGAGCGGTTTGGCCGTTCGAAAAGTCTTTTTCTCACCTCCGGGCCGAAAGCGACAACTTTCGTCCCGCTGCGCGGAACGAAGTTCCCGTTTTTCGGCTCCGTCGATGCGAAAAATCGTATACACTCCTCGGGCAGTAAATAAGAAAGCCCCAGATCACATGTTTGTCGACCTAGGCTTCGCCTCGGATGACAATTACATGTGATCTGGGACCTTGCTTATTTTACTGCCCTAGGTATGTAATATACTAATTCTCACCTCCGGGCCGGAAGCGACAACTTTCGTCCCGCTGCGCGGAGCGAAGTTCCCGTTTTTCGGCTCCGTCGATGCGAAAAATCGTATGCACTCCTTTTACTTTTGTTTAAATTAATCAATTTTTGTACCTTCAATATCATCAGCGAACTTATTACAAAAAAAATTTCTCTGTCGACCCGCAGGTAATTCATGTTCTCAGGTCATGATTTCAGTTTTCAGTTTGATAGAAATGAATTGTTCGTTATTTATTCGAAATGACATCAAATTTATTCAGCAGGCAAAATTTTTTGAGCAGGGGCGTCCGCTTTACACGCAGTATACATAATTCCATGGTATATTTTGATCAGTCATATCACCCTTATTATTTCATTGCGTTACGTTACAGTTACTTACGCTGCCACAATTCCGCAATTTGTTTCGGAACAGCAAAATTCGAAAATAATCGATTGAGTCATGCTCGTCCACACTCCAACGAATGCCTTCCCGATGAGAGAGCTGCTTTATTAGGAGCTTTCAAACAAGCACTGAAGAATTCTGTACTCGCTCACTGGTATAGATTGCGTGATCTATTTGACGCGACCTCACTGTTGTAAGTGATTTTCTTTTTGATTATCTGCTGATGCATTCTTACACATATTGTATGTACTACGTTTGGATAATATTCATGATCTGCTTTGTTTGTATTTCGGTAAATTTAGAATATTATTAGGATACTACACGCAACATTTTTGAGAAATCAACAAATCAAGCCGATAGAATTGCACGATTCTAAATCAATTTATTTTCAATTTTTTTTCTTGCTATTTTGTGTCATTGTTGATCCAAAATACGTCGCCGTAGCATAAAGAATCATTTCCGACGGAATTTTTTTATTTTTTTTAATTTTGTGCCCGTCTTGCCCCGTGTTACCCTGTATATGTTTTTTCAATGACTCAATCAAATTGCTGCCTTATCTTCGTGCTTCGCAAACAAGCTCTGACGATTTAGATGAAGAATAATATTATTCCCGCAATGATTTGTCCGAGGTAGATTATTCTGACACCGTCGTGTGAAGTTATCCTGACTCCTCATCATTTTCGTCAATTTCTGACTCTTTCCAACACAGGTATCCCGGAGTTTCGGAATTAACTACTTTTCGAAGCATGAGAAGTTACATGGTGGAATGTAGGCGGGCTTCATATCCCCCGCGTCCATTAAATCTGCAGGAGTTCAGCCAGCAATTAGGCACTCCGCGCAATCAGAGATTGCTTGAATACGCAAGTGGTCGGTTCACGACCAGAATCATTGTGGATGACGACGAAAACAGCCATATCGTCATCTATGATGCAGACTTTGTTCGCAACGAAATAATGCGGGATGTGAAAAAAATTTTCATTGACGCCACGTTCCGTTCGACACCGAATCTCGGAGACGCCTATCAGCTGATGACGATAATGGGCATAAAATTTAATCACGTGAGATATTACGCTTCTAACGATAATTCCATAGAATTGATGACAGATAGCCGGTTTTTAAATATTCCATTGAAAATGAAGTTGAAATAAATGCATACATTTTGCTATGGCAAGGGAATACACAAAAAAAAAAAACAGTAAATTGAAGATAACTTTACCGTCAATCAGTTTTCGACGCTCAGCTTGAACCTATATATGTTGAAATATATGTTCAAGGTTTCACATATGTTTTAAACATTGCTTGAATTACATATATCTAAAATTCAGTTAAGAGTTACAATGGTAATATATACATAATTATTCAACGCATCTTTTACACTTTTTTATAAAATGTGCTTTATAAAGAAACCAAGATCACAAAGACACCGTCGCGACTGAAATTAGCTTTTTTATGTTGCACATATACAAAACACTGCTTTTAATATAGTGTACTTAGATCACTTCAATTTTTGATTGATTTTTTATGTGACTTCACAGAGTTGAGTCCATATATTTGTTATTTCAAAAATTTATCCGATAATCCTATATTTTCTATAAATTGTTGTATTTTTCCCGGTCCCACGGGTTTTGTGAGCATATCGGCAATCATTTCTTCGGTTGATACTGGTTTCAATTTAATTTCTCGTTTATCGATTTTTTCTTTGATGGAGTAGTATCTGACATTGACGTGTTTTAGGTTGTGACTGAATTTTGCATTAATACTAAATTCAATTGTACTTCTGTTGTCGCACATAATCATTGTTGGGTCTTCAGCTTCAAGTTTGAGTTCCTTGATGATCTTTCTGAGCCATAGGGCTTCATCTACTGCATCAGATAAGGATTGGAGTTCTGCTTCAGTACTAGATTTGGCTATAGTTGATTGTTTCTTTGAGCGCCAACTTATTGCACTTCCCTGCATTAGGAAGACATTTCCTGTGATCGACTTAAAGTCTGTCTTATCTGAGGCATAACTGGCATCACAATAGCCAAATGCTTTAGTGCAACTATTTTTTGAAAAAGTAAGACCAAGTTGAGATGTTGCTTTCAGATAACGAAAGAGATTCTTTACTGCTTCCCAGTGAGATTGATTGTAAGAGGTGTTGAATCTGCTTAATAGGCTGACAGCATAGGAGATATCAGGTCTTGTAGATTGCAGGAGATACATCAGTGAACCAATGGCATTTTGGTATGGAATCTTCTTTAGTTTGTCAATTTGTTCTGGAGTTTTTTCTGTCAGATCAGGTCTGAGATCTAAGCCAGGATCAATAGGCTTCGAAGCACCTGAGCAATTTTCTAGGTTGTAGTCATTTAGCATTTTTTGAACATAATCATCTTGATGAAGCGTGATAGTTCCTTTTTGTCCATCGCGAATAATATTAATACCCAGTAATTTTTTTACAGGACCAAGATCTTTTATTTCTAAGAAATTTTTTAATTTTGACCTAAACCAATCAATGACTTTATCATGGTTGTAGAACGCGACCATGTCATCAACAAAGACTATGACAATTATTTGATATCCCCTATTTAGCTTAGCATAATAGAGACATGGATCATTTTTTGACTTAGATAGACCCATGGAGGTAAAGATTGACTCGAGTTTAATGTACCAAGACCTATCAGCCTGTTCGAGTCCATAAATAGCCTTTTTTAGCTTGCATACCTTATTTTCATTGCCTGGACCTACATAACCAACTGGTTGAGTTAAGTAGATATCTTCAGTGACGTCGCTATGCAGGAAAGCTGTGACGACATCCAAATGTCTGATTTTTAGATCGTGTTGAGCAGCGTACGCAAAAAGCATTCTTATTGTCGAGTATCGAACAACTGGAGAAAAGATCTCATGGTAATCCATTCCTTCAATTTGTTTGAAGCCTTGACCTACCAATCTGGCCTTATGTTTGACTCCTTCATCCGATTGTTTTAGTTTATAGACCCATTTTGTCCCAATAATATTTGCTTCTGCAGGACGATCTACGAGTTCCCATGTATCATGAGATATTATTGAGTTGTATTCACAGTCCATGGCTTGCTTCCAATCTTGAGCGTTAGCGCTGGATATTGCTTCTTTATAAGTCGTTGGTTCATTCAAAGTTGATAAAAGTGACGTCATATTGCACTCGTAGTCCTTGAGTTTTTGAGGTGTTTTTTGGTCCTTACAGACTTTCTGATTGATCCGGTAGACTGTTTTGGTTCATTGGTTGTGGTTTTTGCCTGGTCTGAAGAAGAATCTTGCGAGTCCGTCTCAGTGGAGGGATTAGTTTTTTGCACTTCCCTAATTGAAGTTTCGGTTGGGGTAGGTTCATCGATAGGTTTCGAGCTAGCATCTTCAAACGCGTTGCTGTCATCAGGATCCATTGTTTCATCCAGGTCCAGTAATGTAACTAACCCGATATAGGTTGATCAATAATGTGTATACCGTAATTTATCTTGGTGGACAACAGATTAATACGAATCGAAATATGTTACGCAGAATACGCACCTACAGTTACAAACATTCACCTAAACATTGTCGTTCATTCGCTTCGAAAATAATTACAACTTCAATTTTCCCATTATTTTAAATATTAACATGAGCACTATGCCTTAGTTATTTCGGCTATCTGTTTTGTCAAAGTCCGTTGCAGTTCTCCTGCCATCACGTACACTTTTTGAATCACCCTCTTGTTTTACCAAATACAGGAAATACCATTCGTATGGATTATCATGTCTAGAAAACTGCAAACGTCGTACAAATCTGTACTAGAATATATTCGCGACATCATTTTACCCGAGGCACACGTGGATTTAATAATGAGCGATTTTGAGGCAGCTATCCGCAACGCATGTAACGTTGTGTTCCCGGAAGCCCATTGCGTCGGATGTAATACACACCACGACAGAGTGAGATTTTCATTTGAATAATTTACGTGTTTTTTTAATTTATTTGCACAAATATTATAAATTCGTTTATGAATTTTGTGGGGGATTCGCGGCAAGTTGGGGCCTTGCCTTAGACTAACATATTCCCGCGACATAATGCAGAATATAATCAGAGAATTCTTTTTGTAAGTTTTATTTAATCAATGTGGTGAACATACCGGAATATTTTAAGCTTTGTTCCGTAATAGTTCAAGTGTCCTGGATAAATGAGAGCAAACGAATCGATTCTGATTCGAAGCTAATGTCACCCATGTTATATTTCACCAAGTTCAGAGAAAAAAGATAGTCGTCGCCTGCCTGATACATTTCCGAATGTATCATATCCAATGTTTTTTCCAACTTAATTTGATTTGCCGAGGGAAAAAGACTTAGCCGAGACTGTAGGGTAAAATGATATTGAAGAACAATCTATAATTGTTGATCATTTTTTAATGACTTTTGCAACTGAATGAAGATTTTATTAGCCTTCTCTGATAAATTTCGCACTTGTCATCACAATAATGAAAATTATTGAGCGTCAATAATACTACGTGTTACTTTTCATTGGAGGCGATTCTACAAAAGCTGAAGACACTAGGTTTGCAAGGACTGATTCGCGAGGACGAGGATGCAAAGATCCTGACGAAGAAAATCTTAGTCCTGGCATTCTTACCCGCTGAGCTGATCGAACATCAGTATTTCGAAATAGAAAACGATTCGCCCGTCAACCTAAAAAGGCGATTCTCCGGGTTCTTTTCATATTACGAGCGATATTGGCTCCGAATAATTACACCTTCGGGCTACAGTGTCTTCGGCCTATCTCGAAGGACGAATAATGTACTAGAATCCTATAACAGTAAATTGGGATACCATCTCCAAGCGCGACCTTCACCATGGGAATTCATAGGTGAGTAACGATGATGTTGAACGAGTCGTCGCTCCTGGGTGATATAAGTGAATAGAATACGATTCAAACCACCAAGAATACGTCCGATTCTGATTATATTGTATAACATCCTATCGTGCTTCTGGCTTCTGCGTGTTTGAATATTTTTCATCTGGTATTTTTTTTTTTCTTTGACTGGTCAATTATTCTCATCATTTTATAGATTCTGCTAAACGAATCGTTGCTATTTCCGGCTGTGGCCATAGTATAGCAAGACATTCTAGCTAATATGACCAGAATTATTGGTGTGTCCCATATAAATTGTTTTCCGTGTATATTGTCCGAATACGATATCTCATATCTAGTTACAAATCTGGAATATACCATCTGAAAAATAAAATCCTTTTTGAGATTTCTATAAATCCACAACTAATTCAGCTGCAGCATGACTCGATAAGTATAATAAGTAATAAACCTGTTGATAATTGACAAATTTCGGTCAAATTTTAACATTACGTTGATATACTATGATGAAAAATAGATTGAAATACTCCTGAATGCAAGATTAGTTTGGGCTTCGGTTTATTGAAGTCGTATATAAAAGACAAAAAAACAATTCCCTGCTCTATAAGCCAGGAGGTTTTGCATAGGCCTGCTGCACGCACTAGCATACAGCTGTATACGAAACCAGAGGGCAAATCATCATGTCGTTATTCGCTTATCCTAATGCCTACGAGTGCGCGGGTTACCACGAAATCTCTTATCTTATTATGTAACTGGGTTTTTGTTATTGGGGCTACATGTTAATTGCTTTTACTAGTTTAAAAATGCTTTCCATAACTTATATCAGGCAAACTACTAATTCTTCAAAATCATGCGAAATGCGACGTGGAACGCTTGAAGCGACACTCTGGAGGTATTACCCGACACGCGCGATGCCAAACGGTCTTCAAAAACCAACAGTTGCAAAAAGGTCAGTATTCATAGATGCGTATAAGGTATATGCTACATCCTTTACGACTGATATCTGTTTTACTTTTTTTTTAACTGAAATTCTGCATCTATTCGTAGTTTCTTACATGTTCGAGCATCCCTCTGCTTCATTCGCATAGTAGGAATGTTCCTTTTTATTTCCCTAACCAGTATTCGTCTCTTTATTTTAAACATTCGCATATTATTTTTGCTTTCACCTTTTTGACGATCTCTCTTTCCGTGTTTTTTTGTTTTTTTAATATTCTGCTGATTCCCTTGTTCGATATTCCATGTATCCATTGTTAGAGTGAAATATCGTTCTATTCATATTAAGGGGGGGGTAAGGTATTTAATTATTTTTTTTTTAATTTTTTTTTTATTTGCTTAAATGAATGTATAACTATTCAAGAATGTTGTGTTCAAATTTCAAGTCGATCGGAGCAAAATTGACGAAGTTATGAGCATCTAAGCGTCCCTACTCTGCTCCGCCTATTTGCAGATTCTTTGGTACCGGACTGGCAGCTGCCGCGCTCACCGCCCGAGCTATTATATTGTACCTCTGACCTTACATTGTGTCCTTCGTAGAAGCGTCTTTTCAGGTAGTAGTGTGTATTTTTCAAGCATAGAATATACTTCAGTCGATCATTGTACGCATAAAAGAATTATTCAGTTTTTTCTCCAATCTTCTGGTTACTAAAACTTTAAACCGTTCTCCTGAAAACTTGCCCTTTTTAAAGTCGGTGAACACGATAACTCAAAAAGTATTGAACCGATCGTCTTCAAATTTGGCACAGTACTTCTTCATATAATTCACCAGGTAACGCTGGGAGCTTTTTTCGTTTTTTTTATTATTGTTGATTTTACAATAACAAATAGGTCGATTTTTTCGACGAAAATCGGACTTTTGACTTCAAAGTGCCGCCAAATTGTCAAAAATCGAAAAATCAAAAAATCGCCCCAGCGTTACCTCGGAAAACATGTCCTTTAACTAACGCACTTTGGTTTTTTGATTTCAGATGATTCTACACCGAGTTATGGTGTTCACCGCGAAACACCTTTTTTTCGAGGCGCCTCGGGAGATTCACTGTCACTCGCTCAATTTTCAATATTTTGCAATGAAAATTTAGGGGAATATTGTTCAAAAGTTGCATTGTTATATGGTATTTGACTGAATGAACTAACACTATCTGTATCGCCAAAAAAAAATGTTAAAAACATGCCTTTTTTTCACCGAATTAACCTTACCCCCCCCTTAAAAGATTCCCTTCTGTCGATATCGTTCCGACGGAGTCAAATAGATATATTTGTTATGTGACACGCATCTCCCCTTCAACTTTTCCAGCATGGAAAGAGCTCTATTTCCGCCAGATTACAACCAACGAATTCGTCATCCGAGCTATGTACCTGAAAGGTAATATTGCGAAAAAAATTATCAGGGACTTAAACGCACGCGAAGGGGAAGAAATCGAATTGACGGTGACCCCAAGGCCACTACCGTTAGGTAAACTATGAAGGCTCGGAAGTGGCCAATTTCAATGCGTAATTCCGCGGGAGGGGAGGCATATGTGCGAATCTTTATCTCAATGGTGTCACTAATTGACAGAGAAGTTTTTCTCGTACGAATATATTTATGATTATTGCATTGTGAGACCGTCTTCCTTAACGCTGATTCATATAATTCATGAAAGATTTCGAATTATTGAGTTGTGTCATACACGAGGTACTCATTACCAGTTGATTTGACAACGGTTTGTGTCCCGTATTTCTAACGGAACTCTCTCTTTTGAACCGAACATTTTGGCATAACAATTAAAGTGGGTGTAAATTTTGTAGAAATAGTTGAAGGAATATAGTTTAAAATTTTGTTTCATCTTGCTTCAAGTGAATCGGTCGTGGGATGAAATTTTTATCGCTTATGTTAATGTATCACTGTCTTTTTGTCGAAGCGCACGTAGTCTTCGTCAAGACATATAAAATTTATTTTGTTCATTTGTTTGACAAGAAAATGACCCTGATTATGACCACGATCTTTTTCGCGGAGTCGTTCCGGGTCCTTTTATGCGGGACAACGCCGAACAGCCCATGGCACAACTTGCAAATCCAGGTAATGAATTGATCTATTTATTCCAACTTGTTTGGGTATGTATGACTGAGACATAGTGCAGCCTAGCATGAAGTATGGAATGTCAGAATTTTGTGATAATTCTGTTTTCCGAAATTAGTAACCCAAACTCAGGCAATCAACAGCTTCCGTTCAGTTATTGCTCACATTCCTATACCATATACACTTTAGGTATTACCAATTAACACTCTTGTACTATTACCAAAAGATCCTTTTCATACCCAATAGTTGATCCGATACCGGAACGTGCGCCCACGCCGGACAGTGCGTCTGAAGAAGACTTTCCACTCAGTAAGTTGATTTACATTTGTTCAGTTATTGCTCACATTCCTATACGGTATACACTTTCGCTATTACCAATAAACACTTGTACAGTTACCAAAAGATCCTTTTCCTACCCAATAGTTGATGCGATATTGGAACGTGCTAGTTGTTATCATACTATTGCGGGACTTGTCTTGCAGATACTGAGATAATATCAGATGGAGGCCCTCCGACGCCAGAACCTGTCATCGTGGAGAATGGTAATTTTTTCAAGCAATATCGCATGATGATGATAATTGTCATACGTTCATTTGAAGTCATCGTTTATAATTTACTGAATATCAATCGTAACTGTTGTTATAATTAGAATACATGCGATACGAGAAGTAACACAAATCTTTTTGCCCAAATACTGTAGAAGCTATCGGACCCGACCAGGTCGATGATCGCCCACTACCACCGGCGATGGCAGCAGGAGAAGTAGCTACTGGTAAATGCGTTTTTTCTTCCACCTGTGAAACTACTTAAGGGGGGGGGGGATAAGGGTTTCAGCGTAAAAAAAAACACTTTTTTTGCGATTTTTTTTCTCAATATGGATTGAACAATTTTATTCTAACCTATCGTACATTATAGAGCATACTTTTGACAGTGTTGTGTAATTTTTTCATGTAGAAATATTGAAGCATAAGCCCGTAACAGAGTTTCCCCCAGAACGTGTTGAAAAAAAACGAATTTGCGGTGTTCACTGTCACTCGGCCGGAAATTATCTGAAAATGAAAAACCATGGAAATTTAGTCAAATTATAATCAAATCTTGGCCCCAACGTTCTCTGATAATTTTTTTGTTCATTTAAAAAATTTTGGCGGCCATCTAAAGTGTGAACTGTTATTTTCCACGAAAATTTCCGCCATTTTGTGAGTGGAAAACACCCTTAATGTAAAAAAAAAAAATTCAACTAAACGTTCGGGCCTGGTATTTTACATAAAGAAAATGTGTGCAAGGTTTGAAATGAATCGGTCAAGTAGTTTTCAAATGGCAGTGAACACGGACTTTGAAAAACTAGTTTTGAGAAAAACGCGTCTAAAGTTTATGAAGTAAAAAAGTGTGGAAAATTTTTTTTTTTCCCAACTTACACAGAATCATCGATTCCAGCTCCATACAGCAGACTTCCTGTGGCATTGTCGATGTCTTCAGCCTCTTTTCTCTCAAGTCTTCGTTTTATTCTGGCTTCTTTGCTCTTCTTCTCAGCTTGAATCTCGGCCCTATCAATGCGATTGCTGTCCGTGAATGATGCATAATCATGAGCGCTTGGGCCGACGCTGACGTTCATGTCAGACAAAAAAATTAGAAAAGCACTAGCACCTTCATTGAAAGTGCATGCAGCTATATAAGATGCAAATTCAACAATTTGTCTGCTGCCAGATAATTTTTTCGGTGCAATTCTCCAAATCAGCTGGTTCAAACTTTCATTGGCATTTTGAGTGAAGCCTCCAAGACACCTTTGTAGAAGTTCGTCGATACTCAAATCTTCATAAATCGGTTTGATCGCTTCTATGACTTCTTGTGGAAGTGGAGTGTAGTTATGTTTGAAATTTTTCACTCCTGTTGTGGCCAAAGCTTTTTGATATGAACACCACGAGTTCTCACCGCTCATACACTTATGGTGTTGAGGGTTTTCGTCTGTTGACTGCTGGTGGTAGAACGTTGCCCAGATTGCATTTTTCATTCCTTCCAGCGAATCACAATTATGTCTGATTGCTGCTCCGTAGTATCGACTCAAATTATCGATGACTTTTCCAGTGAGCTTTCCTTTGCCGCCGAGTAATTTACTTTGCCTTGTTTTACCAGCATTTTTTCCGGTTTTCACAACTTTATTTTCTACCGTTTTATTCACTAGATCACGTAGACGTTTACCCATTCGTTTTTGCACGTGACCTACACATTCTTTTTTATTTATAGTGAAATTTTCACCGTAAGGTTTAGCTTTCACTAAATTGCCGTAAGTTTTACTGTCACCGTCTCCGATATAATTGCTGATCTTTGCTCCGTATTTTTCTTCTGATCGGCGGAACAATTCGATAACAGCATTAACTACCATGTTACCTGATGGTCCGGTGTGATTGGCTTGGCATTCATCATTTTTAACATGTTTTTGGTACCACTCTTCGAATTCAGTGGTATTCAATTGCTTTTCCCATAATTTGCAAGCCTGACAGTGCAAACTACTCACGAAAATGTCGATAACTTTCCCAGACCAATATCCAATCAAGGAAGTGACGCCAAAGGAAGAGCTGAAGCCTTGCTTCTGCCACGTTCCTTCACCAGAAACGGTCAAAGTGTCTGACTCCGAATTTGCACGTGTTAGCTGTTCTTCTTCGTCTGCAGCGGAAACAAGAAATTTTTCAGCAGTCGTTTTGATGCTACTGCACATTGATTTCATGAGATCCAAATAAGATGGTTTTGATAGAAAACTACTTGCTATGTCTATGAGCCCGCAAAATTTATTGCGGCCTGCTAAACCCAAACCTAATGTACGCATTACAAAGGCAAAACGAGTGTTGATTTCATAGAGATGACCAGTTTTCTCACTCGACGGTATAAAGCGTGGACCACAATTTGCACATTTAACTTGGATTTGGAAGCAAAGGCCTTCTTTTTTGCAGCTTTTGAACTCAACTGAACCATCACACTGAGCACATTTTACTAAACTTGCGATGGTTGAGAAAACAAGCAAAAAATCGATGATTCTGTAATGTTTATCAAGGTCTTCTGGTACACTTGCACTAGTATTTAGTTTGATTTTCTTCGATGAAGCACTTTTTGTGGTAGCCTCATCATTAATTATTTTATTCGGATTGAACCGTTTTTTTGATCTACACAAATAAATCCTTCGACTTTGTCGGTCTTCTCTCGAAACTTTTTTAACTCTCGGCATTTTCGCACAGGAAATTTTCGAGACAGTTATAAAATGGCAAGCGCACGGTCGAACGTCTAACGACAAACTGACGCTCGTTTCTCCTTTTAAAATATTGGAGTGTATAGTATACACACAAATATAAAATATATCTTTGTGGCTGTAGTTACCTGCCTTTATTGAATGAAATACTTGTAAAATCGGACAAAGGGTCAGGACAATAGCAATGAATAAACTGTATACCTGCGCGACAGCTGCACTGCTATAGCCCGACCGCCCGCAGCAGCTATAGCGTTGAAGGCCAGGAGACGATAACTTCAAGAATATTGCTTAGATCGGTTTAAATTTTTAATGACATATTCTTGGGATATTAAACAATAAGATAAGACAAAAAAAAAATTTCGATTTTTCGAAAGTGAAAACCCTTACCCCCCCCCCCCCCCTTAAACGATGTTGAGAATCTCATTGAAATCGCAATATGCTACATACCGCAATTCATTATCCAAATCATTCTTGCAAATGTATATATGTTTACTTTGGTTTCGCTTCATTATGCACAATAGAGTCACGGCAGACGAGACGTCGCAAAAGGCAGCGGCAAAGGCGACGAAATCCAGTAGCTGTCGTCGATGTGCCTGACCAGGCAGCGGTACGCCCTCGCCGCCCGAAAAACAGGCATAAACGTCGTAGGACAACCGGAGAAGGTAAGAACATTATCTTCCATTCATTCTATTGCAAAATGATTCACCCCGGCAGAAATTCGGTACATTGAGAAGCATCGGAGCTCTGAATATGATTTGTATTGTGTAAATTAAATGAATGAATCCGATTCTCTTGGAACGTGTATGAAGTAATACTGATAGACATGCGCGAAACGCGTATTCGATACTGCTCGATACTGATTAGATAAAAATGTTCAATTCCACCATAGCATTGTCTGTAACATTATGTCTTCAAATCATATGTGGGGGAGAGAGGTAATGAATGGGACGATTATTGAATGGGACAGTTGCGAGATAGGTATGAAGGAGGCCTCGGAAAATTTATAACTAAGATAATGGTACCAATGCTCGAACGGGTCCCAATGTTCGGACGGTAGTCCAAATATTTCACTATATTAGCAATATAATTGACAGGTAACCAAAAGTGACGATTGTATACTATTCGAACTCGTGTCCGATTATTGGTACGAGAGCACGTAGCCGCAGAGACCGAATAATCGGACGCCGAGCGTTGTTACCTCCGGATCGCTCGTGACAGTTCGACAAATTTTATGTAATAAAATAAAAAGAGAAGAAAGAAAAATAAAATAAAAAAATCATGAATTTCGAGGGTTGATCAAAACTACAATGAAATGAAAAAAATGTACCAAGCAAACAAACAAACATACATACATAAGGGACGTGCTGAAAATTGCGACATGACAGTGTCCGAGCACGGGGACGTAACGCTAAAAGCTGTCCGAAGATCGGTACATTTGCTATCATTGAACATTGAAATGCATGAAAATTAGAATAATTATCATTTTCGCACTTATTGTATGTGTCTTGAAAACTAGAAATTATGAGCTTGACGATGGTTCCAGTCATTTTGAAAAAAAAAACACTCCGTGAATGACTAATAAATCCTCTAATCTAAGAACGCTCTTAACCGTCCGAGCATTGGTACCATTGCCTTAAATAGTATCAGGTGTCACTGGTTTCGCCGTTGTCAAATCCCATGTGCTATTCAGTCAGAACGTGTTTGTTTCGACGGCAGATTACGATATAGAGTTAACATCAAATGAAGTGAGTGCTTATTACATTTACGTTACTGGTTGTAGTTGTTTTGTTATTGTTGTTATTTACAGTCGCTTTATGTATTTATATACAGTCGTTCATCCCCTACAATGTTCCGATAGCTGATTTTGTGAAGATGTTCGATCCGTTGGTATATTCACTGCATTTTACCCAATTACGTGCTATTATTGAGTGGGACATGCATAAAGTGGATTTGTGGTGAATCTAATGGTGGTAGTAGGAAGATGTTCTAGACGTGTGAGGCTTGCGAGAATGCGGATTGATCGATTACCAGAGAGATCTGTGATAAATTCCACTTGAATCGATTTTTGAGCCAACTTAATTAGCATAAATACTCCGTCCCATTCAATATTTATCGCGTCCCATTCAAGCATCACTTCGCCAATGAATGGGACATATGTAACCTCATGTATACATAGGTTTCAAGATTCTATGACAAAAGAAATTATATTTTTCTGTTCCTAACATCATTTATAAAGAGCCGGAGTTGATTTTGTTACAATATGTAAATATATATGGGGTATTCCACCTCAACTCGACGTGTCCCCAGACCTTGACAATTCCGATTTCGCTAATTTATTCTGTGCATGTTGCACCATCAGATACAACTACTCTCACCAAAGCTTTTAGGGATTGGTCTCATCGTTTTGATGAGGCAAAATATTGAAATTTCGGTGTTTTCGTTGATACGAAGATTTCAAACGCATGTAAATTGAAATCTATCTGTCCTATCGAGAAAATGAATGACACAAAATTTCTTTTTTTTTGAATGTTCTACGTGAAAATAATTTTTTCAAAACTCTTTAACCCTTGTGTCAGTTGTTATTCGCGAATAAAAGCTTATATGCTGCTTTTCGAAGAATAGGCCACCTTCGATTTTATTGAAATTTTCACACGATATTCCACGAAAAATTACGCAAATTGCAAGACCTTGTTTGAGATGGCTCGACTTTTGGTTCAGAAGTTACAATCATTTAAAAATCTGTAAAAGCCTATAACGGAACGAAGCCGCATGAAAATTGAACGATGGAAGAATTGGAAATTAAAACAGTCATAGTTTGCGTAAGCAGTAAGTAAGCTGTACTGTATTTGAAAATAAAATGCAGAATTCATTCGAATACCAACGACTATTTTGATTTCCAATCCTTCCATCGTTCCATTTTCAAGCGGCTTCGTTCCGTTATAGGCTTTTACAGATTTTCAAATGATTGTAACTTCTGAACCAAAAGTCGAGCCATCTCAAACAAGGTCTTGCAATTTGCGTAATTTTTCGTGGAATATCTTGTAAAAATTTCAATGAAATCGAAGGTGGCCTATTGTTCGAAAAACAGCATATAAGCTTTTATTCGCAAATAACAACTGACACAAGGGTTAAAGAGTTTTGAAAAAATTATCTTCACGTAGAACATTCAAAAAACAAGAAATTTTGTGTCATTCATTTTCTCGATAGGACAGATAGATTTCAAGTTACATGCGTTTGAAATCTTCGTATCAACGGAAACACCGAAATCTCAATATTTTGCCTCATCAAAACGATGAGACCAATCCCTAAAAGCTTTGGTGAGAGTAGTTGTATCTGATGGTGCAACATGCACAAAATAAATTGGCGAAATCGGAATTGTTAAGGTCTGGGGACACGTCGAGTTGAGGTGGAATACCCCATATATATTTTGTTAAATATGTGTGTTTTGTTCAAAATGAAAAAACTAAACATTTATAAAAAGAGTGCCATTCATTACCTCTTCCCCCTACATGATCTTGATTTTCGAGGAGCAACATGTAGCCGCGTGCAATTCTTAAACCTTCACATCCCTAAGCAATTATATTTTGAAAGATAACCAGAATTAAAAAACAAACGACCAATTACTGCCAAAATGTTATGAACTATTTTCTTCATAATTGTGTAATTTCATAAAGGGTGAATCATTATTTGAAGAAGTAATATTATAAGAGCCATTTTCGATGAGAATGATAATGTTTTTACCTGTACACGTCACTTGTATTTCATAAAAACGTCATAGTATATGGGTATTGTATGAACATACTGACCAACCATAGCTGTCTGACATTTTTTTACCAACCATCTGGTTAGAGCAATCTGATTCAACGGTTTATTATATGTCGTACCAATAGACGGGTGAATACACACATATACATTGATTTATAGTAGCTTGAAGTAAACGATCCCAGTAAACCATTTCGGAGGTAATGTACCAAGGATGCATGCTGAAATTTCTGCACATTCAGAGATCAGCTACATATCTGGTACTTTGGCGTCGCAGGGACGTCACTGAGACGTCAAAGTACCAGATATGTAGCTGATCTCTCAATGTGCGGACTTCTTAGCATGGCCGTCGTTACATTACCTCCGAAATGGTTGACTGGGATGTTCCAATAGAATGATGAGATGTGGACTATAAAGAATCAACATTTCGAAGTCAATTACGAATAAACCAATAGATTAACGTGTTTTGAATTCACACGTGCAATTTCGAATAGATCAAGCCTTACGCCTCATGAATGTTACATTTTTGACCATGCAATTGAAATATTTCCGCCTATAAATTGATACCCTATATACATCGTCGTGTATCGCTTGATAGAGTTTCAAAATCTTCGTATGTCGTTTTCTGTTAGACTGTACGGCACGGAAGTTCAAATGAAATAAGGCCTAATCACGGATCCGCGAGACCATAACGCCTGCAGTGCTCTTATTGCGAAAGATAGAAACTTGGTAGTTCGTAGATATAGGAACAGGCATTTCAATTCCGATCCACACTATTAAATATATGAGATTCTTATTAAACATATTCAAGTCTACTTCAAATCCTAGGAGAATCAGAGAAAATTCAGAATAACTCGGTGGGCGCATAAATTCTCATGTTGTGCACACGATGTACGCGATCACTTGGAAATCCAGCCGTGTGGCCAGTAAGGAGTGACGACCTTGATGATACCCTGTGCTCCCTATGCAGGCGGTACGCGAAGTCATGCGGTGTGCTCCTTTGAACCTTGGATGCGGTCTCGCAATGGCTTCGCCAGTGTTTTCTAAGCGCTGAGGTGGACTGTAGGTCGAAATTTCGGCTGCCGGATGAGGATTTTTTTGAACTATTCGCAATCGTGTGCGCTCGTGACGAAAATCTCGGCGATTAAACGCGATTCGGCCATCCTTGCACACACGACGTACGCGATCACTTGGAAATCCAGCCGTGTGGCCAGTAAGGAGTGACGACCTTGACAATACCCTGTGCTGCCTTTGCAGGCGGTACGCGAAGTCATGCGGTGTGCTCCTTTGATCCTCGGATGCGGTCTCGCAATGGCTTCGCCAGTGTTTTCTAAGCGCTGAGGTGGACTGTAGGTCGAAACTTCGGCTGCCGGATGAGGATTTTTTTGAACTATTCGCAATCGTGTGCGCTCGTGACGAAAATCTCGGTGATTAAACGCGATTCGGCCATCCTTGCACACACAATGTACGCGATCACTTGGAAATCCAGCCGTGTGGCTAGTAAGGACTGATGATACACCTGTTACCATCGCAGCAAATTCATTCGCGCACACGCTTACACTCGGACTAATAACAGTGCTATTTTCCCTCGGTCAATAACGTTGATTTCAGACTTTTACCTTTCGTTTATATTTTGATTATTTATGACGATATCGGACTCGTGCACGTACTGTTCGACGTCTCCTTATCCTTCTCAGATTATACCCCCTCACACACACACACCCATTAGCTTGCCGAGTCCTCAAGTACTAATCTTTACCATTCGGCTTGCATAATTTTTAGCAACGATTTACTTTAGTTAACCTCTCGTGAATCGGAACGAGCTGCAAAGATGCCTCGGTATCATAACTACTTATGATGCGAAAAATGTTTGTCCCCGATAACGAACGCTAGGTAACATACAATAATTGCCAACGCTCGGGCATGTTGGTTAAAATTCTTGGTAGGCCGTTGTATCTTTGTCTGTTAGGGACAAGACGCACATTCGATCGTTCACACACATTCGCAAGAACATGGCAAAAGGGTATTTTGAAATCCGAGTCATCGTTACATAATCCTCATTGTCTAGATTGTCTAGATTGCTGACGTCGAAATAATTATATAATTTTTGAACTCGTAGATGCTTCATATTTGGTCATTGTATTCTTTAGTTCTTACTGTTTGTACCCATGATGACGTCATTACTCGTTGAATTTTTAAATCTATCGAGTGACCCGTACTTAATTTTTTTTTTAAATCTTTTACAGAACCTATTCAAATGTGCAAAGTGTGTCTGATGAGCCCGATAACACATGCTTTTCTGCCATGCGGTCATCGGTGCTGCTGCGGTGCATGCAGCACGAGAATATATAGTGACGCCAATCTCGGGACATGTCCGACATGCCGAGCTGCTCTCGGAGGATCGCCGGTCCGCATCTTTGTATAAAATATTTGTTTAGTCCGGTCTAGTTGTTTAGTTTACTTGTACATAGTTACGCTCTTTAGTCTAATAGTCTTGTATATACCTGTGCATAGTCAAGATGTTTAGTTTGTAGTATAGCTGTACATAGTTTAGCTGTATATAGTTTAGGTGTATAGTTAGTCTAGTCTTGTAGTATAGCTGTACATAGTTTAGCTGTATATAGTTTAGCCGTATAGTTAGTCTAGTCTGGTAGTATAGCTGTACATAGTTTAGCTGTATAGTGAGTCTATAGTCTTGTAGTACATATAGCTGTACATAGTTTAGCAGTATAGTTAGTCTAGTCTTGTAGTATAGCTGTACATAGTTTAGCTGTATATAGTTTAGCCGTATAGTTAGTCTAGTCTAGTAGTATAGCTGTACATAGTTTAGCTTTATAGTTAGTCTATAGTCTTGTAGTACATATAGCTGTACATGGTTTAGCAGTATAGTTAGTCTAGTCTTGTAGTATAGCTGTACATAGTTCAGCTGTATAGTTAGTCTAGTCTTGTAGTATAGCTGTACATAGTTTAGCTGTTAAGTCTAGTCTTGTAGTATAGCTGTATAGTGTATATTCAGAGGTCGGCTGGCTTGGCGCAATGCGCCAACCTGGCTCTAAGTGTCAATTACTACGGCCGAAAGTCCCCTCGGTCTACCTGAGAACGGTCAGTTGTCCTTACCTGAAAGTTCGATGGTAGGGGCAGCGTTCAGGAGAAATAATAGGAACTAAGGGGTGTGCGGTCTATTTGTGATGGCAAAAACTGCGTCTGACCGTCCAAGTCTTTTCATACCTGCATATCCCCACCCATACCTGCCAAATTCCTAGAAACGGCGTTAAAAGGATTAGTGCCGGTGAATGGGTTAAGTGGATTTACGGCTTTGGCTCCTTGGCCTAATGAGTGTGCCGACCCCTGTACAGTGTATATACTCGGCGCGAGACTCTACCGAGCCTCTTGATAGTCGAGATGTTGAGTATAGTCTTGTAGTATGACTGTGTATAGTTTAGCTGTTTAGCAATTAAGGGTAGGAGATACTGAAATCTGCAAAGCCTTGAAAAATTCTCATCTAGAAATGAGGTTTTACACACACGTTTCGTATCTCAAAAGATACACTTTGTGAATATTTGAAATCATTTGGGGTACATAGTTATTCCTTTTTACGCTTCTGCAGATAGAGCGTTAGTTTGAAGACTTACCTTCGGTCAAATTATTATTTAATCATGTTGAGATTATATGCATATGTTGGTACAATGGGGATGCTCTTTGGAATAATCTTCATCCCATACAGGCTGGTATTATCTAATGGAGTTTGAAGCTAATATACTTTCTCTTTTCTACTGATAATATCAAGGCATTGATTTGATTAACATTTACAAAGAATGTGAGAGCATGATTCCATCCCGCTGGAAAAAAGGGATAAAAAACCAGTTAAAAAAAAAAAACGTTATTATTTCATAGCACCCTCATAGTCTACCATGCTAGCTACTATTTATATATTGAGAAACACGAATCATGTGCAAGTTCAATGGACTTTGAAAACATTTTCATTCATCTATTCAGGTGCGATATTTCATTGCCATGTACTACCTAAGTAATACATTTCATGATTGATGAACCTCAATCGCGTGGTGTATGTGATTCATAAAATTGATGCTCGACTTCATCTGTTATGTATCACGGTAGTTTTTTAGATGCACGGTATGCACGAAGCGAAGTATTTTTAATGAAACGTACAGTGAAGTAATTGAGACAAGAAGAACTCGTTAGATATCGCTTTATGGAACTGATATGTTTCATGTATTAACTAGTTTCATAAATCAGATGTATATATGAGGCAAAACACGTCAAACGTTCCCACCAAAAATTTTGTTGTGCCTGATCTTATTGAAACTCTGACAATTTGCAGTACTAGTGGTCCCCTTCTAACCCCCTGAAACGGAAGCTTGGATACCCACCCGTTGTCCCGGTACAGGTACACGTATTTCGTCATTGCAGTCTGCAGGCCGTTCTTTGATGTATTGTATCTTTTCTCCTGATAGGCGGATTCTACGTTGTAAGGACGGTTTTGGAAATGGGTTTTCGCAATCTTTCGGTCTATTGAAAGGATTTTTCGATGAAAGAAAATTTAGATAGTTTTTTTTCGAATCCAAACATATTTTCAAGTTTTTCTCAAAATGCGACATTATCGTTTTTGCTCAAATATGTCTTAAAAAATTCAGGTGCACTTCCGAAAACCCCCCACCTCCGATCGATTTGAAATTTGGCACAGACCTTCCTTTTGATGTTCTAAGACAACCCCTAAAAGGATTTTTGGCGGCTATCAATAGTTTCCGAGAAATTGAATTTTGAAAATTGGATATTAGCAACCGCGGTATATCTATATAGTGCGGGGTGCCAGTCGGTGGCTGTGGCTTTCGAAAGGTTAGAATGGGTTAGGCCACCCTACTGATCCCACACACACACACACATGCGAAATACCCACCCGGTGGCTGTGGCTCTCGAAAGGTTAGAATAGGTTAGGCCACCCTACTGATCTCACACACACACACACATGCGAAATACCCACCCGGTAGCTGTGGCTCTCGAAAGGTTAGAATAGGTTAGGCCACCCTACTGATCCCCCCACACACACACACATGCGAAATACCCACCCGGTGGCTGTGGCTCTCGAAAGGTTAGAATAGGTTAGGCCACCCTACTGATCCCACACACACACACATATGCGAAATACCCACCCGGTGGCTGTGGCTCTCGAAAGGTTAGAATAGGTTAGGCCACCCTACTGATCCCCCACACACACACACACATGCGAAATACCCACCCGGTGGCTGTGGCTCTCGAAAGGTTAGAATAGGTTAGGCCACCCTACTAATCCCACACACACACACACATGCGAAATACCCACCCGGTGGCTGTGGCTCTCGAAAGGTTAGAATAGGTTAGGCCACCCTACTAATCCCACACACACACACACACATGCGAAATACCCACCCGGTGGCTGTGGCTCTCGAAAGGTTAGAATAGGTTAGGCCACCCTACTGATCCCCCACACACACACACATGCGAAATACCCACCCGGCGGCTGTGGCTTTCGAAAGGTTAGAATGGGTTAGGTCACCCTACTGATCCCGCACACACACACATGCGAAATACCCACCCGGTGGCTGTGGCTCTCAAAAGGTTAGAATAGGTTAGGCCACCCTACTGATCCCACACACACACACACATGCGAAATACCCACCCGGTGGCTGTGGCTCTCGAAAGGTTAGAATAGGTTAGGCCACCCTACTGATCCCCCCACACACACACACATGCGAAATACCCACCCGGTGGCTGTGACTCTCGAAAGGTTGGAATAGGTTAGGCCACCCTACTAATCCCACACACACACACACATGCGAAATACCCACCCGGTGGCTGTGGCTCTCGAAAGGTTAGAATAGGTTAGGCCACCCTACTGATCCCACACACACACACACATGCGAAATACTCAGTCGGTGGCTGTGGCTTTTGAAAGGTCAGAAGGGGATAGAGCACACACACACACACACGAACGCGCACTCCGCACTCCGCACTATATAGATAATAGATATACCGCGGTTGCTGAAATTCAATTTTCAAAATTCAATTTCTCGGAAACTATTGGCAGGCGCCAAAAATCCTTCTAGGGGTTGTCTTCGAACATCAAAAGGAAGGTCTGTACCATATTTCAAATCGATCGGAGGTGGGGGGTTTTCGGAAGTTTATCCAAAAATTCCTTGTTCCTCACCCTTCAGAATGACACCAAGTGGAAAGTGGATGGAACAAAATTTTTGGTGGGAACGTTTGACGTGTTTTGCCTCATATGTATATGAATCTAGCTATGATATTGCTGATTAGGAGTTCGCAAATTGTTATTAGAATAGAAATGTTATTTTATAGACATAGATATTCAGGATAACCAGGAAAATAAGCTTTAATCAAATTCGTTGTATACCTGGGTGATTATACCTATTTTACTTAAGGGGGTATCTACACCTTTGAATTTTCAAAAAATCGTTTTTTTTTAAATAATTTATTTGGAATGGTAGTGACCTACTCTACCTGCAAATAAATCGGTGTCAAGATATCTAGAGGATTTGAGAAGTTACAGCCATGGCAGTGCCAAATTGCGAAAAAGCGCCGCGGCGAGGCGCGCGAACCCTCAGATTGGTGCCATAAGTATTGTACAACACCGCCAACACCACTGCTTACTTTTATGAGGTTTCGATATCTTTCGATTTTGAATTTGATTTTGTGATCTTTTAATTGTTTGTCATTATCATTCTTACACATATTGAATTTTTAATATTCTTTTAAATTGTGATCATTGACAGAACACATGGCTGCGATCTAAGTTTTTCCGAGGTTAGGTGTCCACTTGTTTGTAAATATTGTCGTGCTCTCAGTACGAATTCAAACCAATAGTAATTTCCATCATCGGATAAACACAGTGTAGGTATATATATCTGAGATGAGACTTCGGAATCGAAAGAAGATGATCCATCAAAAAGTGCGTTTGAAATCGATGCCAGGAGACTACACATTTGGATTTCCAAAAAGATGAGTATTTCTATAATACATATATTAATTGCAAGAATTAATAAATATTATAAGAATAAAGGTATGATTGATGAAAGATGAAAGAATTTTCTTGATATTGACAAAAATTGTGCTAGCATCTTCTGAATCTCAAAAATATTGAAGATAAAAAATTTTACAGAATTTTCATGTTTTGAACAATTTTGATCAGATTTTTTCTAAAGCAATTCATTATGTTTCTAACAGCCTCATCGGACACCTAACCGACACTGTTGTTGTACAGAACTGGTCAAAACTCACTACAAACCTCCGCCTGGCACATGTGTCTAGACTCGACTCGACTCATAACTCATCGATACGAGAGCAGCTGCGGATCCAGCATATTAGTCATAAGCAAAATCTTAAAACTTCATTTTCTGTACCTAGATTTTCCTCTCTGGGAAAAATAGGAAATAAAAAAAAAATTAAAAATAAAAAAGTTTGAAAGTTGATTTCTGGAGAATGAATATTTTGAGCGGTTGTCGTAAAGAATCAGGAGCATCGTTGGACCGATTCTGGAGTTTGTGGTCTTCAAATTTGTAGAATCCAAACCTCTATCAGATGAACTGACAACTTTTTGATATCACTATTTTTGGTTCAGATAATAGAAAAAATATAGAAAAAAAATTGAAGAATCAGAAAAATCTCAATAAAAACTAAGCGAGTCAGGCAATTTTTGCGATATCAAAAAGTTGTCTGTTCATCTGATAGAGGCACCTCTTCTGAACACTTGAAGACCAAAAACTCCAGAATTGGTCCAACGATACTCCTGATTCTTTACGACAACCGAGTAATTTGGTATTTTTCTATATGGAGCGTAACTACTATTGGACTCAAAGTAATATTGAATGTTGGGTGTTGCGAGAGACGATGAGAGGTTCTTTAGATGTGGGTGAACAAATTAGCGAGAGAGAAGCCTAGGATGAGTGACTGACGGGATTAATGTTTAAGAAAAGCCTTACACGCGGTTTTATTCGTATTTACTTAAAACTCGTGTCTTTATTAAATTCTCACGATGAGATATGTACAGATATTTGACCACGAGGCCGATAGATGATATTACAATGTTTCCCACAGGGAGATCTGAGACATACTGATATACATATGGACTTCGATTTAGTCCGCAGGAATACACATATACATATACATCGAATAGTTCTAACACTCGGTGCGCAATAATGAGTTGAGAGTTCGATTTGAGGCAGGTAAACACTGCACGATGGTGTGTGTGCTCTCGATATAGACTGGCCGTCCAGCTGATCTAAGCGATCGATTATATTTTGCCCGAACATACCGCCCGCCTCGCTATCGTTAGACGATTGCGAAATCATGATATGCCGCCCGCCGTGAGGGGGTCATTTTGAGAGTTAACCGGTAGCACGCACAGTTTTACTATCGGCCGTTTTAACACCGACGATTTCGTTTTCACTGTCACAACGCGAACTAGTCCATCTGATCCTGGGTGGACGTCGATGACCCTCGCGAGTGGCCAGACTGATGGTGGTAAGTTTTCATCCCTGATGAGAACGATGGCTCCGATGTCGATGTTTCCGTTGATTGATTGCCACTTTGGCAGATTTTGAAACGTCTGAAGGTATTCCGTGCTCCAACGTTTCCAAAAATGTTCGAGCATTTGGCGTGAGAGTTGCCAATGCGATAGGCGTTGGACGGGTACGTCCGCGAGCGAGGGTTCTGACACGGTATTTAGAGCTGTGCCGATGAGAAAATGCCCTGGAGTTAAGGCACCCGAGTCTGTCCGATCGTCCGAGAGTGCACACAGTGGTCGCGAGTTGAGGGTAGCTTCCACTTGCGCGAGGAAGGTTTCGAATTGCTCGAAAGTGAGTTTGGCTTCGCCAATGACTCTTTTGAGGTGGAACTTCACTGATTTCACCCCGGCTTCCCACTTACCCCCGAAGTGAGGTGCTGACGGAGGGTTAAAGCGCCACTGTGTTCCGTGTGACGCGAGGATGTTAGCGATTTGCGCGGATTCCTTCGATGATGCCGCGAGTAAGCGACGAAGTTCAGCATCAGCGCCAACGAGATTTTTTCCGCAATCGCTTGCGATAGTTGCACAGATTCCACGTCGCGAGGTGAAGCGCTTATATGCTGCGATAAAGGCTTCCGTAGTGCAGTCCGAGACTAGTTCGAGGTGAACTGCTGACGTGGAGAAGCATACAAAAACAGCGATGTAGCCTTTGTAAGTTTTTGAATTTCTCCCGCGGGAGGCTCGAATTGCGAATGGCCCTGCGTAGTCGACGCCAGAGTGCAAGAAGGGTCTTGTCTGCGAAACGCGAGACTGAGGAAGCTGGCCCATCTGCTGAACGCTGAGAGTAGCACGTTGACGCGCACACGAAACGCAGCGATGGATGTACGAGCGGACCGGTACCCTTCCACCGATGATCCAGAAACGTTGTCGGATGGTGGCGAGGGTGAGCTGCGGTCCCCCGTGGAGAGTCGCTTGATGATAATGATCAATCACCAGCGTGGTGAATGACGATTTTCGAGGGAGAATGAGAGGGTGCTTCTCGTCGTAAGCTAGAGATGATTGCTGCAACCGTCCTCCTACTCTGAGAAGTCCGTTTAGGTCCACGAATGGAGCGAGCCGATAGAGTGAGTAGCGCCGAGTGAGACGCGAATCTTGTTTGAGCAATCTAATCTCGGCTCCGAAGTAGGCGTTTTGAATTGTTGCAACCCAGAAGATGCGAGCGTCCTCTAGTTCGGACGTCATGATCAGGCCGCGCGCGATATTTTTCTAAGGAGCTTTCGCGACCGATTTGGATAAGAATATGCTCGCAGCACGTTTGCAGAGAGCGGTGATTCTCACTAATTTCGTTAACGATGAGTAACGATCGATGAGATCCCAGATTGGTGGCGGATCAGATGCCGCGAGGTGATGAGTTGTTACCTGCTTTCTTTCTTCGAGAGGTTCATCTCCTTTTAACGTGGGAGATGAGGATGGCCAGCTAACCGAAGGCTTGGCAAGCCACGATGGACCGCGAGTCCAGAGTTGTGAGGCGCGAACTTGCTCTGGAGAAGCGCCGCGAGACGCGAGATCCGCTGGATTTTCCGAACCCGATACGTGATGCCACCGAGCACGCGCGAAATCTTGTATTTCGGTGACACGATTGCGGACAAAGTCTTTCCAGCGAGAGGGGTGACTTTTTATCCACGCGAGCGCGACTGTCGAGTCTGACCATAGATGAACCGGAGCTTTCGCGAGATTGAGAGTGCTTTCCACGTGGCGCACGAGTCTCACGAGGAGGAGCGCGGCACACAGTTCGAGACGCGGAATTGTCACTTTTTTCAGAGGCGCGACTTTTGTTTTCGAACACATTAGCGAGACGCGCACTTCGTGAGTGTCGATGTACGTTCGCAAATATATTACCGCCGCGATAGCCTCTTGAGAAGCATCCGCGAACCCATGAATCTCCACCGCTGGAGATTCTGAGCTGAGCCCGATCCACCGAGGGATTGTGATCAGGGAGACATTTTGTAGCTCTTGTCGGAAGGTGTTCCAGCGAGACGCGAGTGAGTCGGGGAGTGGCTGATCCCAGCCGAGGCCGATTGCCCACAGCAGTTGCATAAAAATCTTCGCTCGAATCGTGATTGGCGAGAGCCAACCAAGAGGATCGAACAGCTGAGCCGTTTCCGAGAGGATTTTTCATTTCGTAAGAATATGCTCATCCTTGCCAAGTTGAGGCGCGAATGCGAACGAGTCTATCTCGGGTCTCCACATGAGACCGAGTGCACGAAAGAATGGACTTTGATGGAGATTCTGCTGTTTTGCGATTTCCCGATCACCTGGTCAAATATCTACAAGCGTTTCGGGGTGGCTCGACGTCCACTTTTTGAGTTCAAAGCCGCCCGCCTTGAGCAGCTGATTGAGTTCCATGATTTTCTCGCGAGCTTGCAGTGGGTTGTCTGCCCCCGAGAGTACGTCGTCGACGTACGTGTTGTCGATAATGACCCGATTTGCGAGGGGATAGCGTTGCCCTTCGTCTTGAACGAGCTAATGAAGGACACGTATCGCGAGATATGGAGCGCATGCTAGACCATACGTTACCGTACAAAGTTGATACTCCTCGATTGGGAGCTGTGAGTTTTCTCTCCAAAGGATTCGCTGAAGATCCCAGTCGTCTTGATGAACCAGAATCTGTCGGTACATCTTGGCAATATCTGAGGAGAAAGCGACAGGATATTGTCGCCACCGCAAGAGAACGTCGGCGAGGTCAGTCTGCACTTTTGGCCCTACGTAGAGATTGTCATTTAGAGAGAGTCCTAGTTCTGTTCTCTGAGATCCGTTGAACACCACACGTAACTTGGTAGTTGAACTGCACTCGCGCGCGACCCCGTGATGTGGTAGATAAAACACGCGAGAGTCACTGTTTGATCCACTGGGAGCGCGACACATATGCCCGAGGTCAAGGTATTCGCGAAGGAAGTTCGAGTAAGCTTCCTTCAATTTCGAATCACTCACGAACCGTTTCTCCATCCGTAGGAGCGTTTGATGCGAGGGGGTATGCGAGTTACCGAGATCGACCGAGCCGTCTTTGATTGGCAACTGAACGATATAGCGACCGGTCGCATCGCGAGAGACTGTTTCGCGAAAATGCTTCTCACAGCTTTCTTCATCAGTCGTGAGTGTGACTGGAGTAGACACTTCCTCTTGCACCCAGAAACGCCGAACGAGGTCGATTAGTTCGGTATCCAGAGTGCATTGCAGCCCTTGAACTGCGGTGTGCGAGATGTGTGCTGCTTCTGATGAAACAGGACCCGATAATACCCATCCGAACTGGGTTTCTTGAGCGATTGGTGTGCCAGGAGCTCCCTTACGTATTCCTTGGATGAGCACGTGGCCATAAATATCGGCACCGAGGATGACGTCAATCTGACCCGGTTCCGCGAAGCTTGGGTCTGCGAGAGTGCGACCATGTAGATGAGGCCAGTCTTCCACGTGAACTCGGAATGATGGCAGGAACGATGTCACGCGAGGGAGTATTAAAGCTTCCACGAGACACGAGAATTCGGTGTTCACACGAGATTTTATCTGGAGTGTCGTAACACCGCGAGTTACTCCGGATTGTTGAGCTCCAACTCCGATAACTGGGATTGACGCGTGACGCCGAGTTGATCGCAATCGCTTCGTGAGCGACTCCGAGATGAACGAGCTTTCGGAGCCTTGATCCAACAAGGCTCGAACGGTGATGAACTCTCCTGTTTCGGGGTTCGAAACGAGAACTTGTGCTGTCGCAAGGAGGACTGGTGAACACTGCGCGTTCTTCGGTTGAGCTGCATGGCTGCTGACCTGTGCTGAGGTGCTTGGTGTGACCTGAGATGATTGGCCAGCGGTAGTCTGTCCTTGCGAAGCATCGTTGCCAGATGCTGATGCAGATGAGGAGGATCTGCGATGGAGTAGAGTGTGATGTCGACCTTCGCAAGTACGACATCTCTTGTCTGATCGGCAGTCTTTTACTGGATGTGGACCGAGACAGTTGAAGCAAAGACTGTGAGATGCAACGAAGTCTTTTCTTCGCTCGAGCGGTTTCCCTTGAAACTATTTGCACGCCGCAATGTAATGATTCCCCTTGCAATAGGAACACGATGATTCTTTGGATTGCACCGCGTGAGATTTTGTGGTGGAACCGCTAAGTTTTCCTGGTGAAGCCTGCGTCTTGTTGGATGCACTCTGACCTTGGGCTTGTTCCACAGCCTCGAGGGTGTGGATGCGACCGAGAAGAAATGACTCGAGCTCTGCGAAGGCTGGGGGATCACGAGTTTCACTGACGCGCTTTTCCCACTCTTCAAGAGATCCAGAGTCGAGTTTGCTGATAGTCATGTGCACGAGAATGTCATCCCAGTGTTTGATAGGGCGACCGAGGGCTTCCAGAGCACCGATTGCTTCGCAGGTATCGCTATGCAGACGTTTGATTTCTGCCGATGATTTCTTCCCGATTCGTGGAATCGCGAAGAGTTTTCCGAGATGAGAATTCGTGAGTAATCGCTTGTTTTTGTAGCGCGATACGAGACTCTTCCAGGCACGAGAGAAATTGTCACCGGTGACAGCGATATTTCTGATTAGTTGAGATGGCTCACCGGTCAAGCTAGTTTTCAAATAATGGAGTTTTTCAACATCCGAGAGCTGTTCGTTTTTTCGAACCATTGAATCGAAGAGATCGTGAAAAGGTTGCCATTCAGAAAAACTACCAGAAAACGATGGCAACGCGATAGGAGGTAGCCGTCGTACCGTAGGTTTAGCCGCTGGGGCTAGAGATCCATCCACTTGAGGTGTATTTGTCGGTTTGAGCGACTCCAGGAGATCAAGCATGCTTCCCCGCGAGTCTAGGTATTTTTCTTCGCACTGCCCGAAGAAGTCTTTTGAAAAATACGTTCGTTGCTCGATCGCTGGAAGCTGCTTTTCGTCGGCCGCGGATTTTAGTTTGACCATCTGGTCGTGATTCGTTTGGAACTTTGTCCAGGTTGACTCGAGAGCGTTGAGTCGCGATTGCACCTGGCCGTAGGTGATCTTTGCCTCCCCGAGCTTCTGAAGATTTTCTAGTGTACGCGCGATGCGCCATAACAGTTCGGATTGACGATCGATTAGCTCGCTGAGCGACATGATACCGAGATATATCAACAAACGATTCTACGGGAATCTGACTTGAGTATTTAAACTGTGAGAGAGACAGACGCGCACGACACACTTACTTGCACGCACACGACACTCGAGTTGTTGACACACACTGACTATGAGTCTTGATACGGTGATCAGTGACTTTGCGAATTTGAAATTAACCGTTTTCAGTTATCCCACCGAGAGATTTCACTTTTAGCGTTTTCCGTAACGCTGTGGATAAGCTTTTCACAACACTCCGTGTCACTCACCCACTAATTTGTTCCCCGAGATTCGCGACGATTCAAAGATAGTTCAAATCACTTCGCGACCGATCCGGCTCGAAGGACCAAAAATGTTGCGAGAGACGATAAGAGGTTCTTTAGATGTGGGTGAACAAATTAGCGAGAGAGAAGCCTAGGATGAGTGACTGACGGGATTAATGTTTAAGAAAAGCCTTACACGCGGTTTTATTCGTATTTACTTAAAACTCGTGTCTTCATTAAATTCTCACGATGAGATATGTACAGATATTTGACCACGAGGCCGATAGATGATATTACAATGTTTCCCACAGGGAGATCTGAGACATACTGATATACATATGGACTTCGATTTAGTCCGCAGGAATACACATATACATATACATTGAATAGTTCTAACACTCGGTGCGCAATAATGAGTTGAGAGTTCGATTTGAGGCAGGTAAACACTGCACGATGGTGTGTGTGCTCTCGATATAGACTGGCCGTCCAGCTGATCTAAGCGATCGATTATATTTTGCCCGAACATTGGGTATGGATAATGAGGGTCAAACCCTCCCCAAACTTCATGATTTTTTTGGATTTCATCAGACTCTCAAATTCGTTGTAAAACAATAATATCTTTTTCAGAATTTTAACCCATTCAAAGGTGTGGATACCCCCTTAAGAGAAATAAGAGTGAAACTCTTGCTTTTAACTAAAGTAATGCAAGCATGACATACGACTAGAGTTTTACTCGTATGAAAAAAATATCAAGACAAATAAAGCGACGATGTATGTCACTACCGTTAAGTTTCATGACTGTTGTGATATTAGTTAAATGATATGTCCTATGGTTAAATTAAGTAACGAAGTCATAGGGATTTTTGATTTGGCTGTGTTCAGTTCCTAGTGTCTAGTTACTTATATGGCTGCGCATGTAATATATTAACCACCTGCTTTCCCAGTCAGTCAGTCACCGTGTCAAGTTGTGTGTACACGTTTGTAAAATTAAGAGCAACAAGTATTAGCCCAAAATAAATAACTATAATTTACTGCAACTAAAGAAATATATTTATTATCCTTAAATCCACCTAATTACAACTCCATATCCAACAGGTTATGGGCCCAGAATTCGCTGATGGTTGTAATTAGGTTGGATTCTAAATGTCCAAATCAAAATTGAAGACAGCGTGGTGGATCGAGTAAGGCCACCATTAGCCGTTAAGATTTACCGGTTCGGTTTTAAAGAAATAGCGTTGGGTTGTAAAGTGAAAAGTTTCAGTGAAAAGACCATAGACTTAAAAATGGAAAAGACGTTCATAAGCTCGGGAATTAAGTTAGACGGATGTGCGAACTGGAGCGTGTGGAAGTTCCAATTAAGAGTGTTGCTCACATCAATGGGGATGTTTGAAGTAGTAAATGGCAGCGTGCCAAGACCGTTACCTGAAGCCGCGAGCTACGGTGATTGGGTAATTAAAGCCAATAAAGCTCAAGGTGTAATAGTAACTCATTTATCAGAAAAAGTTATGGTGCATATAATTACAGCGAAATCGTCCGCGGAAATGTGGAGTAAGTTAAACACAGTATTCGAAAGACAGTCTACCACAAGCCTCTACTTGGAGCAGCAACGGTTTTTCAATTTGAAGTGTGAAGATGACGTCACAGTTTTCTTCGCAAAACTGGAAGAAATCAGAGATCGAATATCTCGGCTTGGGGAAACCATATCTGAAAAGATGGTGATAACCAAAGCTCAAGGTGTAATAGTAACTCATTTATCAGAAAAAGTTATGGTGCATATAATTACAGCGAAATCGTCCGCGGAAATGTGGAGTAAGTTAAACACAGTATTCGAAAGACAGTCTACCACAAGCCTCTACTTAGAGCAGCAACGGTTTTTCAATTTGAAGTGTGAAGATGACGTCACAGTTTTCTTCGCAAAACTGGAAGAAATCAGAGATCGAATATCTCGGCTTGGGGAAACCATATCTGAAAAGATGGTGATAACCAAAGTACTAACATCGTTACCGGAAAAATTCAACCATTTTATAGTAGCCTGGGAGTCGGTACCTGAAGAAAGTCAAAAGTTGGAGGAATTAATGGCTAGACTGCTCACGGAAGAAGAAAGAGGTGGAAAGCAGACGTCGGTAACTGCGGAACCATCCGCAGCACTCGCCAGCACAGCATTACCGGCAGATACCAAGTGTTTCGTTTGTGGTAAAACAGGTCACGTTAAACGAGACTGTAGACTACACAAAGGCCAATGTCACTATTGCAAGAAAACAGGACATCAGATTGGTGAGTGTAGAAAGCTCAAATACAAACAGAACAAACAAAACAAATCTAATAATATTACTCAAGAGGACGAAAGCAACGCGTTTGTAATGAGCTACACAGATAAAGAAAACTGGCTTGTAGACACAGGTGCTAGTGAGCACATGTGTCACGTGAAAAGTTACTATGATAAATACGAGAGTTTAAGTACACATAAAAAGGTAGTGCTCGGTGACGGCAGAGAACTTGATGCTATGGGTTGTGGAACAATTAAATTGCAAGCTTTTAACGGGTCAGAGTGGATAAACACCACGTTACACAACGTGCTATACGTGCCAAATATGGCAGTCAACCTTTTCTCAGTGCGTAGCGTAGTTGATCGTGGGTGCACTGTGTCGTTCAACAAAGACGAGTGTAAGATAATGAAAGACGGTCAAGTGGCTGCAATAGGTCACAGAAATCAGAAACTATATACTATGTGTTTTAATAACAGTGAATGTGCTGTGATAGGACAAGTAAAAGACAGTTTGTTTGAGTGGCACAAGAGGCTAGGTCATCAGAACCTAGACCATGTAAGACAGGTGTTACTCAAGAACAACATTACATTTAAAGATATAAAAATTGATTGTGAAAGTTGCTTAAAGGGAAAAATGACCAGGATGGCGTTCAAACGGAGCGAAACAGCTACCACAAGAACAGCTGAGCTAGTCCACATGGACGTGTGCGGTCCTATGGAACATAAGTCAATTGGAGGTTCACGGTTTTTTCTCTTAATTAAGGACGATTATTCAGGCTATAGATTTACGTATTTTTTAATGAATAAGTCTGAGGTAGTACATAAAGTAAAAACGTTTCTGAGTTTAGCGGAACAAGATACGGGTAACAGGGTCAAGTCTATAAGGACCGACAATGGTACAGAATTTGTCAATCGAGAGATGAAGGAGCTGCTCGAAGGAAAAGGCATTCGACATCAAACTACAGTAACATACACCCCTGAACAAAATGGGAAAGCCGAAAGAGACAACCGGACAATAGTGGAAGCAGCGAGATCTATGATCATGGAGAATAACATGGAGAAGAAATTTTGGGCAGAAGCCGTAAATACGGCAACTTACGTGCTCAACAGGTCTGGTAAAAGCCAAATTAAAGATAAAACTCCGTACAATCTATGGCATAACAAAGCATATGATAAATCAAATTTAAAATTGTTCGGTTCAAAAGTTTTTGTACATGTACCCAAGCAGCAGCGCCAAAAATGGGACACAAAAGGAGTGCAAGGCATATTTGTAGGTTATGAAGAGAATACCAAAGGGTATAGGATATACCTTCCAGAGACAAATAGAGTGGAGGTCAAACGAGATGTCGTATTTCTACACGATCAAGTTGAAGAAAATATTCAAAACATATTATTTGAATCACCAGAAGACGATGAAGCAGACGTAAACCCTCAACAGCAGCATCGCGAAGAGATAAGCGACGATGAAGGAGATTTCAGGTCCGATAGTAGTGTTTTCGAAGACTGTACACCAGTACTAAGTGATACGAATGAGTCCAGTGAACAAGATGATCAAGTCGACTTAAACAGAACAATAATCAGAGAACCGGGCAAACGTAAGATTAAAAAACCTGTAAGATTGACTGACTACGAAACAAGTTTTCTGAGCGTACACGAAGAACCTTTAACGTTCGAAGAAGCGATAAACAGTGTTCACTCAGAGAAATGGAAAGATGCCATGAAAACTGAAATGGCTACTCTCCTAGATAATAATACATGGACAGAAGTTGAGGCCCCGGTAGGGAAAAAGATAATAGATAGTAAGTGGGTTTACAAAATAAAAACAGACAGCGAAGGGGATCCTTCCCTGTTCGAAGCGCGTCTAGTAGCAAGGGGTTTTCAGCAATCGGGGATAAATGAAATGTACGATATTTATTCTCCAGTAGCAAAAATAACTACTGCGGTAACTAAGACCGCGTATGTATATGTAAACAAGTAGAGGCCCACTACTACGCCGAGTACATTGTATCTGTTGGTCAGTCAGGTGTTGACCACAAGAGTGAGCATATCAAATAAACACAGAGCTAATTGTATACGTGGTTATTCTTTTCCCCTTTCTTCCCGAATGTAACATTGGCGACGAGGATAAAAGCGGACATTAATTAATTGTCGCGCGTGCAGAAATTAAATAAAGTGTCATGAACGATGAGGAGTGGGAAGAAACAAGAAAACTAGTGCAAGGAGGACAGACAAGTTGGATTTACAAGTGTACCAAGCCGCGATTGATTCTGGTGTGCGAAACATTGAGAGTGCCAGTGGATGAGAGCCAGAATATTGACGAGATTCGCAAAAGCTTGGCGGAGTTCGTGAAAGAAAAGAAGCTCGGAAAAGAAAATAAGGATAAATTGGTATTGCAGCAGGCGACGCAACCGTCCCAGATGATGAATTCGGCATTTGGAATAATTGAGACGTTCAAGAAAGGTGGGGATTGGGAGACATTCGAGCAACAGCTCGATGCGACGATAGCGTTGAATGATGTGCCCGAAGGTAAACAAGCCGCGCTCTTGTTGACAAGGATCGCTCCAGAAATATTTCAAGAACTTCGAGCACAATGCGAACCGCGGAAGCCGATCGAATTACCATACGCAGAGCTTAAGCAAAAATTGCAAGAATTATATGAGCCACAGCGAGGCGAGCATCTACACCGCTACGCGTTTAGAGAACGGAAGCAGAAGCCGGGGGAAAGCATTCAAGACTTCGTACTTGCATTGAAAACGCAAGCAAAACAATGCAAATTTGGAGCCAACGAAGTAGACAGCCGAATCAAAGATCAGTTGATATCAGGCGTGAGTAGCAGCCAAGTCAAGTACGAATTACTCAAGGCATCAGTCAGCACGCTTCGAGATCTAGAAGCGTTGGCGAAAACAATAGAGATGGCAGTCACAGTCAGCGGTGAGGAGCCAGGGGGGAACCGATCGGGAGAAAGACAGCTCGGCGCGGCAACCCAAGAAGGGGGTGCCGGGGTACATGCGCTGCGAACAGAGAATCGGCGACATCCGAACGCGGAGAAGCGTAATCAACACCAGCGAAACTCGAGAGGAACGACCAGGAGTGGACAACAGGGACGGACAACACTCACTGTAGGCCAAGGGGGCTGTTTCTGCTGCGGAAAACCGAATCATCAAAAAGCGCAGTGTTTCCTTAAAGATAAGTATTGTAGCGAGTGTGGTCAGAAAGGGCATATTTATCGCGCTTGTAATAAACTAAAAGGAAACGCAAATGTAGCCACTCGTGCGCAGAATTTTGTAGGGAATGAGAGAGATTGTGAGAGTGGGTCGGATGAAGACGACGCGAGATTTCAGAACGACTGTTATTCGACATCGCCCGGTGATATGAGTTGTTTTTCTATTGGGGCAAAAGAAGCGAAGCTAAAAATTAAAGCGGGAATAAATAGTCTGGAATTGTCCGAGGAAGCTATCGAACCGCAGTTCATGACAATAAAAGTGAATAAGATTCCTCTCAAAATGGAAGTAGACTCAGGGGCAACGTACTCAGTTATTTCCGAAAAATTGTACCGTAAACTGTTTTCGAAAATACCGATACAAAAGTCGAACAGGGAGCTGCATGCGTACGATAAGAAGCCCATAAATACTATGGGCTATGTGGAAGTACAGATTGCGGCGAACGGGATTCACGCTAATCGGATCGCGTACGTGGTGCGAGGTGGGGGACACCCACTGTTAGGAAGAAGTTGGCTACACGTACTCAAAATGTGGCCGTTGAAGTGGCAAGAAAGCGTAAAAATTAGCCAAGTATACGGAGAAATAGATCGCAAAATAGTAAAAGAGTTACGTGCGGAGTTTCCTCAAGTATTTGCGCCAGGACTGGGTACGTTCAATAAAAGCAAACTTCAGTTAATAGTCAAACCGGATGCACAGCCGAAATTTGCGAACCCGCGTCGAGTACCGTTAGCAATCATAACTCTCGTGGAACAGGAAATCGCGAGATTGCAAAAATGCGAGATAATATCGCAGGTTGAATTTTCAGAATGGGGCACGCCGATAGTTCCGATTATTAAAAACAATGGCACAGTACGAATATGTGGTGATTTCAAAACCACATTGAATAAATATTTACAAGTAGATCATTTTCCGTTACCGCGACTGGAAAATATGTTAGACACGTTGCGTGGGGGAGTGCTGTTCACGCAGCTCGACCTTGCGGAAGCGTATCAGCAAATACCGCTGGACGATGAGTCAAAGAAACTAGTAGTGATAACCACGCATAAGGGTTTGTTCCAGTACAATAGACTCCCATATGGAGTGGCCACAGGGCCAGGGTCGTTCCAGCGGATAATGACGACACTATTACTCGGAATTCAAGGCGTGATAGTATTCATTGATGATATATTAATAGCTAGTCCTGATATACCTATACATGTAGAGAGGTTGCGCACGGTACTCTCGCGATTAGACGGAGCAGGATTGAGACTTCGGTTCGAAAAATGTAGTTTCTTACAAGAGGAAATCAAATATCTCGGGTTCAAAATAAATGCCAAGGGTATACAGCCGACGGGAGAAAAAATAGAAGCGGTGCTTAAAGCACCGGCACCAAGTAATGTGACAGAGCTAAAAAGTTTTCTGGGGTCAGTGAACTATTACGCGAGGTTCATTAAAAATATCACAGGGACATTGTATCCACTCTACGAACGTTTAAAAAAAGAGAAGTTCGGCTGGTCCTCAGAATGCGACGATGCGTTTGTAAAAATAAAAAAACAGTTGTCATCACCTCTAGTACTGGCACACTTTGACCCCGGGAAACCGATAGTATTAACGTGCGATGCTTCACCGTATGGTGTGAGTGCGGTGCTCGCTCACCGAAATGAAGAAGGAGATGATCGACCGGTCTGTTACGCAAGCCGAACGCTGACGGATGCCGAAAAGAATTATGCACATCACGATAAAGAAGGGCTGGCCGTAGTATTCGGAGTATTAAAATTTTATCAATATTTGTTTGGGAACGAATTTTTGATTCAGACAGACAACAGCTCGTTGTCGCGAATTTTTCACCCCGAAAAATCAGTACCAGAAATCAGTACGGCCAGACTTCAGCGTTGGGCTATTTTTCTGTCAGCATTCAGATATAAAGTAAAGCACATTAGTGGAAAGCAGAATTATGCAGATTGGCTCAGTAGACTACCAGTAAAAGATGAAGGAAAAGCCGGTAATAAGTTTAAGATATTAGAAGATACTGATAGATCGTTCATATACAACATACAGGAAGCAGACTTTGCGACCTTAGATTGGAAAAGCATCCAAAAGAAAACACGTGAAGATCGAGTATTGTGCCAGGTAATACGTTGTTGCCTGGATGGATGGTCAGGGTCCAGGCCGGAGGTGGAAGATCTGGTACCTTATTGGGAAAAAAGGGATGCAATTTCTGTTGAAAATAATTGTTTATTATGGGGGCACCGAATCATAATTCCTGAAGCGTGGCGCGGACTAGTGTTGAAAGAATTGCATTTCAGCCATTTTGGGGTATCGCGCATGAAAGCGTTGGCTAGAGCATATATATGGTGGCCCCATATGGACAAACAAATCGAGAAAACAGCGAAAGATTGTTCACAATGTTTACAAACACGAAAGAATCCACCAAAAGTTCCCCTCACGCCTTGGCCCTGGCCATTAGTCCCATGGCACAGGTTACATGCGGATTTCTTAGGCCCATTATTCGGAAAAATGATTTTAGTCGTTATAGATAGCCACTCGAAATGGCCTGAAATATTTTGTGTGCAGAATATGGGAGAAGACACCGTGGTGGCAATCTTCGAAGAATTATTCGCACGGTTTGGCTATCCGGCTCATATCGTAACGGATAATTTCGCATCGTTCACTGGCGAGAAATTTAAAGCTATGATTAAGAAAGCAAGTATTAGGCACAGCACTTCGCCGCCGCACTGCCCAGCTACGAATGGCGCGGCAGAGAATCTGGTAGATACGGTTAAACGTAAAATAAAAGCGATGGTTAATGGAGGCATGTCTCTTCCTAGCGCAATCCGACAATTTTTGTTCGACTACCGCACGTCACCGCACGCGACGACTCAAAGAACTCCAGCGAGTTTAATGTTTAAGAGAGAGTTGAGGAATAGGTTCTCTACTCTGAGGCCACCGATAACGGAGTGTCGAGTAGAGCGACAACAGGAGCGGGAGGTAAAAAATCATAAAGGTGCCCGAGCTGTGACGTTTGCGGAAGGCGATGCAATAGCGGTGAAAGATGACAGAGAGGGGAAAGAACGTTGGGTTAGGGCTACAGTAGTAAAAGAAATCATACCTGGAGTCACGTTCGAGGTAAAAACCATAGACGGACAAGTGTGGAAGAGACATGCCAACCAGATGACACAACAAGGCGATACACATTCGCGAGAATTTAGGCAGGAGGTAGAGGAAGTTAATTTACCGGAGGCGGAGGGTGGAAAGCCACCACCGCGTAGATCGGAGCGTATTAAAAAAAGAACAGTAGCATAAGACTTACCATTACTATATAATAATATTAGATAATAAGCAACAATGTATGATGTATGTTAGCAAGATCAAGAAAGGATGTGCTTACAATAATAATATTAAATAATAAGTATAACAATGTACACCTACACTGTATAAAAGACAGCGGAAATAGATAGGGTGCCTCAAAATATAGAAGGGGAGGATGCGGTAACTAAGACCGCGTATGTATATGTAAACAAGTAGAGGCCCACTACTACGCCGAGTACATTGTATCTGTTGGTCAGTCAGGTGTTGACCACAAGAGTGAGCATATCAAATAAACACAGAGCTAATTGTATACGTGGTTATTCTTTTCCCCTTTCTTCCCGAATGTAACAACTACCTTTCGCGTTTTCCTAGCTATAGCAAACGAATTATGCTTACCAGTACATCAAATGGATGTCAAAAGTGCTTTCTTATACGGAGAGATAAACGAAGAAGTTTATATGCAATTACCGGAAAATCTAGTCACTAAAAAGGGAGCTGTATGTAAATTAAATAAATCTATTTATGGTCTTAAGAAGTCTCCAAAGTATTGGAATATAAAATTTGATGAGATAATTTGTAAGAAGGGTTTCGTTAGATCCCAGAATGATTTTTGCTTATATACGAACTGTGATAATAATCGAAAAATGTACTTATTACTGTTTGTTGATGATATCTTAATATTTCGGTCAAGTCCAGAGAAAGTACTCGAGTTAAAAAACTATTTAAAACAAATTTTCTCCATGAAAGACGTCGGATTAGTAACTAACTACTTAGGGATCAACATAAAACAGGATCTACCTAACGGAGAAACAAGACTAAGTCAAGCACATTACCTGAAATTAGTTTTAAATAAGTTCGATATGGAGCGCTGCAAACCTAAGGATACACCTATGGAAAATAAATTTAAGTTTGTCAAGCCTGTAGAAAGTGATAAATATTACGAAGCAAAATGTAGAAAACTGATTGGGTGCTTAATGTATGCAATGATAGCTACAAGGCCAGATTTATGTGTTAGTATATCGTACCTCAGCAGGTATCAAAACTTTGCAAATCATGAACTCTATATAGCATTAAAGAGAGTTCTGCGATACATTAATCACACCATCAATCTAGAATTAGTTTACAAGAGTAATCAAAAAGAAAGCGCATTGCAAGGTTTCTCAGACGCAGACTGGGGAACAGATGCAAACGACAGAAAATCAACAACGGGTTACATATTTAAGGTGTTTGGTAACACCATAACATGGTCGTCCCGAAAACAACCAACTTTAAGCTTGTCATCGACTGAAGCAGAATGCATAGCGTTAACGTCTTCAGTAGTAGAAGCGTGCTGGCTACTCAAAATATTAGCTGACTTTGGTATAAAGAACGAGAAGCCCGTGCGTATTTTTGTAGATAATCAGGCCGCAATACAATTAGGGAATAACCCGGAAAACAATAAGCGAGTAAAACATATCGACATAAAACTAAGCTTTATTAAACAAAACATTGAACAGAAAATAATTGATCTCAAATATGTACCTACAGATCAACAGCTGGCGGATTACTTTACAAAGCCGTTAGCTGAAGATAAATTTATAATTTTTAGAAACATGTTAAACATGAAATAAATGTGCATGCTATGAATAAGGGAGCGAGAATACTAAAAATATAAGAAATTTGTGAAAATGACTTCATTAAGGGAGCGTGTTAAATTAAGTAACGAAGTCATAGGGATGTTTGATTTGGCTGTGTTCAGTTTCTAGTGTCTAGTTACTTATATGGCTGCGCATGTAATATATTAACCACCTGCTATCCCAGTCAGTCAGTCACCGTGTCAAGTTGTGTGTACACGTTTGTAAAATTAAGAGCAACAAGTATTAGCCCAAAATAAATAACTATAATTTACTGCAACTAAAGAAATATATTTATTATCCTTAAATCCACCTAATTACAACTCCATATCCAACACCTATGAAGTATTTGAGACAAGAAGAACTCGTTAGATATTGCTTTCTGGAACTAATATGTTTCATGTATTACCTAGTTTCAGAAATTAGATGTATATATGTATATGAATCTAGCTATGATACTGCCGATTAGGAGTTCGCAAATTGTTATTAGAATAGAAATGTTATTTTATAGACATAGATATTCAGGATAACCAGGAAAATGAGCTTTAATTAAATTCATTGTATACCTGGGTGATGATACCTATTTTACCAAGGAGAAATAAGAGTGAAACTCTTGCTTTCAACTAAAGTAATGAAATTATGACATACGACTAGTTTTATTCATATGAAACAAATATCAAGACAAATAAAGCGACGATGTATGTCACTACCGTTAAGGGGGTTTCCCAGTCTCGAGCTCCAGAACGCGTGTATGTTCTTCGAAGCGTTGTGCCGTTGACGGTTGTAGACGGAGAATAAATGAAAGAATATATTTTGAAAGTGCGCAACTTAAGCTTTAATTTGAAAAAAAAAAGTTCACAATATCATCAAAATTACGACCGTTATGGCCGTTGGAGTAAAAAGCAGCGTCAAAAACGGTAAACAAGATTGTAACCGAACGGAGTATCAGAAACTCAAAAACAAGGAGTCATTTTAATGGTCAAGGTACCATCTAAGCTTCTATGGAACGGATTAGCCTTCCGTCTTTTGGTTTATTAATAACTTGCAAAAACAATTGTCAAAGTCGAGAAAATCTTAGTTTTTTGATTAAAAAATGTGCAACTCGCCCAAATTTCGGTTTATCGAAAATCGGTTCCATAGAAGCTTAGATGGTACCTTGACCATTAAAATGACCCCTTGTTTTTGAGTTTCTGATACTCGGTTCGGTTACAATCTTGTTCACCGTTTTTGACGCTGCTTTTTACTCCAACGGCCATAACGGTCGTAATTTTGATGATATTGTGAATTTTTTTTTTTCAAATTAAAGCTTAAGTTGCGCACTTTCAAAATATATTCTTTCATTTATTCTCCGTCTACAACCGTCAACGGCACAACGCTTCGAAGAACATACACGCGTTCTGGAGCTCTACACTGGGAAACCCCCTTAAGTTAGATGATTGTTGTGATATTAGTTAAATGATATGTCATATGATTCTAAACGCGTTGTTAAGATTGCAAAGGAAATTATTAAATTTTATGAAAAAAATAATTTGTGTTCTTCATTTTATACCCCTTTCTACTTCACAGAGAAAAAAAATCCTCGTTGCAAGGAAAAGATTTCTTGTTTAAAGAAACTGTAGTATCTTGAATATTTTTTGATTGAATCAAGGAAATATGTTCCTAATTCGAATTAAGAACATATTTCCTTGATTCAATCGAAGAACATTCAAGATACTACAGTTTATTAAAACAAGAAATCTTTTTTTTAAACAAGGATTTTTTTCTCTCTGTGTTCAGATTAATCATCGATAGTTACGTGTTATAATATTCTCAAGAGTCTGAGACATCTACCCTGATTCAATTTCAGTGATTTTTGATACAGCGTGTTGATGTTCTTTGTGCAGAACATTTCACCGAATGTGCACTAATTGGAAATAACCACTAAGAAAGTTCAAAATCATCGATTTGTATTAGGTCATAGAGTCTTTACAATATCCCTTGCTGTACCGAAACTCTTTCGATTCAAATTTTTTTCACAAACTTGTGTACGTGACCTGAAAATATTCGCCTAGCTTTTTCGCATGAAATATATATGAAAATATTACGAATCAATCGAAATTATACCACTGCCGTTGATTAAATGAACTAGCATTTATGCGGTGGCATTTTCGGGATTCTGATTTTTCGGGATTTTGCGATTCGGTATTTTGACACGTCTGATCTTTTAGTATCGGATATATTGATTTCGGAACTTTGCTCCATCGAGGCAACGGCTGTTCGGAAATCTGATTTTCGGGTATTTGAACTTTCTGTTTTAATACAATCTGCATTTCGCTACGTTCGCGATTTTGAAATTCGAAAGGAGTTTTTTCGGTATTACCGTGCTTCGCATATTTTCACGAATTGTGAAAACACACTTCGGAATTGTGGTATTTCGGAACATTTAAATTAGGATTAATTGACTGTTCGGTGAAAATGGTATTCGGGATTCCGATTTTCGGAATTTCGGTCGTTATGAATTTTGGTCTTTCGGTTTTTTCAACCCCACCCACCCGGTTTATGTAAACAAAAACCATTTCTACGCGCGGTGCCCAATGGGCGACGCCCGCAAAACAGGGCGTAAAAAGCGTACTTTACGCCTACTATTACGAAAACAATAATTTTTAGGAATTGTTTGATTTTCATACACTCAATGACTTTAGCGGTGTCTGATGAGCAACCTTAAAAATGAGCGGAATTATGAATAAATAGGGAAGAAAAACTAACTTTTGTTCTAAATCTGTATTGTGGATCAGTGCTAACAGACTTGAAAGTTGTCACCGATGTAGCCGAGCGAGGTTGCACTCATTGAGGAGTATAACGAGATATTGACAAATAACGAAGAACAGAAGCAATTTCTCCGACAGATCGTAAAAAATCATCTACAGCTGTACCCAACGACTAACAAGAGAAATTCGTAAAAGAAAAGTAGGTTGCGATCAAAAATGTTCATAAAATAAAGTTCTGTTAACTGAAGATTGAAAAGTGAGTTTACTTTCAACACACCCTATTTTTTGATCTCATAATTTTCTTTCGTTTTTTTATTTTTCATTTCCGTATTTCCGTATCTTCAATTTAATTTGACAGATCATGTTCATTTTGAGACATTTTTTATGTTTTATCAGTTCTTGGAATTGGTTCTTTATGTTCGAATCAACAACCAATACTTGTAGCAATTCATTTGAGACTCAATGATACCCTGGAGACTTTGTAAACTTGAGAAAGGTGACTATTGTGGTGAAAAATTCGCAAAAAAAAATTGGACCACGGTAGGTCGAAAAACGACCTATCATCGTTTAGGGGATGAGTCACGCTTTCGAATGAGCCACAAAAGACAGACATCGGGCATTTTTTGGTTGCCTGACATCATTTCGAACGAGAAACAATATTTCTCACGTGTTAATCAGATGGGAATCCTAAAGCTTCGTTGAGCGACCTCTAAACTTCAAGCTACAGCGCCCTCCTTGAACGAGGAGCTCTTTAATGTCAAAACCTAGAGTTTTGAGTGGTAGGAGCGAAAAAACAAAATCGAAGTCAATTTTCGACACACCCTAGTATGTAGTATACTATGAAGGTAAAGTTCGCAACGTTAATTACGCAACAAATTATCAGAACAAATCATCAGCTATTTCAGGACTGAATCGTTCCAAGAGTACACTAGGACCTCGATTTAACGGTCAGTGGCGGGACCGGCTACGCATCTACCCTGTTAAGGGGGGGGTATACCGGATGTGTTACCGACACCGCCTATATCTCCGAAACGGGGCTATCAATCGACTTGTCCTTTCGGCAGCCGATGTTTGACGAGTAATGAGTTCGAACTGGTACATTTGATCGAATGAAATCGGGATTTTTTTTTTTTTTTTAATCGAAAAGGGTTGGCGTGCTATTTATGTCGACTTATATCGAAGCCTACGCATAAAAAATGCAAAATCGAACGAGAGAGCCCGATTCTGTGAGGAATGGCGAACACAACCATCCCAAAACATCTTTGTTTTCGACAACGATGAAGGGGCCAGTTGTATTCCACGTTTTTGTGGTAATTTTCGCGATTGTCAAGGGCTGTGAGCGGAAATGGCCGCTCACAGCTGTTGATATGATGCGTGGTTCCCAGAACGCCCGTGAGATGTCGCCGCACGCTGATTTTTGAGCTTCTCCTTTTACCGTCGCTGTTACGTTGGTACGCCTGGTACCACGTGACTCGACCCGCAGTCAGAGATGATTTGAACACTAACTATACGTGTATTTACAATATAATACTTTTCAACGATTTCTCCAACGTCTCGGTAAGTAAAAATATTAAATAATCAAGCATTTTGTTTATTTATTTGCGTTATTATATCATTTTGCATGGTTTTTCAATACAATTATATATAAAATAACATGTGAATAGTTGTACTGCATATCATATATAATTTTATTCTATACTTTTCCCGCATTATACAGCTATCCATTATATACAATTAGGTATATAAAAATACATAAAATATATGGTTTATACATATTATATGACGATGGTTAGTAGAATATTACTATCTATAGATTCGTTTGAAATGAGTGTAAAAAACAATCTGTTACAAAAGTCAGCTCTCCTTTTCAACCATGAATTACCCCTACCCGATTCGCCAGTAACATTGGTTTTCTTTTAAATAAATACTTGTTATTTGTTTGCAAGTTTTCTGGACACTTCAAAAATCTGAAATGCAGCATAATCATTCAGGGTGTACACGAAATTTCCATTTCCAGATACCAGGCATTTTTCATCAGTTCCCGCAGACCAACATTCTATAATATTATCAATGATGTCTAAAATCCTATTGATAAACCTAAACTAAACCGAACCACGTATGTCTTTCGATAGATTGTTCGAGGCCCAACGAATTTTTTTTTCCCTGAATTTGATGCATGGGTGAAATGAGATAAAAAATCAAGCTAGGCGGCTCGTTGATGAAAAAAACATTTGAATTTTTTAAAACTTTGAAAAAACTTGAAGGCTCTGAATAAAATTTCAGGATATATCTGGGATTTCAGGGCTGTAGAAAATGTCAAGCCCAATTCCATCTTTGCCGGGATTTCCAGATCCTGTGATCCTCATGTTGACTGAAGATTTATCGAAGCTGGTAGTCGTCGTTTCTCAGAGATTGGTTGCCGCAGATGCTTTACAGGAGATGCCGTCTCTTGCTCCAACTGAGATAACGTACAATCGAGGACTATCAATGGTCTCTGCGTCATCGTTCTCACTCTTGCATTTTTCTTCGGTAGATTCATTGTCGCTGTCTCGTTAAATGTTGTTGATAAATCTCTTGCGACCTCCGAGGGCCCTTCGGTCGAGGTTCAGAATCATCATCTGTATAGGATAAAAATAATATTTATTTCAATTTCTTCATAGTTTATAAGTTGCAGGTAAAGTACATACTGAAATAACGTGAACTCATATGCGTTCTGCAAACACCGTCGTTGATTTTACAGTTACTCTCTGGCCTCTACTGTGATTATTCGACGAGACTTCCTCGGCGTCACAGCCCGAGTAAAAATGATTTAATATAATTATATAGAGTACTCGGGAGCTGTTACTTGACGCGGATATTTCCCTGTCGTTGCAACTGCCGTCGAAATTCTTTTCCGACAGCTTCTGCGTCATCTGTCAAATAAGTAGATTTACAGTTTCAGAATAGACAGATGAAGTCGGATCGAACTTATTACATGGAATTATCGAGAAGGGTGATTCGGCTCTTTGAATAAATTGGCTACATATTCATTTTATAAACAGTACGAAATACGCATGTGCGTGAAAAAAAACGACGGGATACGTCACTGTGACATCGTAATATAGAAACGTATACTATCTGGCGTTCAACTGGTCACTATCTGGATGCTACTCAGTGCCATCTGACGCTGTATAATCTCAGATGTCACTGAGTAACATCTGAGATAGTACTGGGTACTATCTGAATAGTAGTCAGTACTATCCAGATAGTACTGAGTGTAAGCTGAAATTTTTATTTACTTCAGATAGCACTGAGTACTATCCGGCTTGGTAACCAGTGCTATATTATGCTTTCCGTGTAGACATAGGTTATGAGATTTTCCATCGCGAGGCTTCTCTCACAGCTTTGTTAGAAAATACAATAACAAAATATTACCTCGACTGAATCTTTATGAACTTTTTCCTTTCCTTGTTTGAACGCACAACAGTACGAGCTCGGCTCCTGCATCCGTATTCTGTACCAAGCAACAGAGTTTGTTGCCTTCACAGTAGATGTAGTCAAAACAATTTTATTACGAACTGAATACGTCCACGAGACGTCTTCTGGAAATCCTGTCGACGCCGGCAGCACGACAGGCGTTCACTGCTGGCAGAGCCATAGAACCATAAGTTCTATGGGCAGAGCACATGGGTGAACAGATCCAACCTCACCCGACGATCAACGACAGCGCGGCTCTCTCTCCGAGCGCTACCACGTGACACCACGATGCGAGTCGTTCTCTCCGGCACGATCGGCTTTCTATAGAATTCGATTTCACGGCGTGTTGTTTGCAGGGTCGAATTTACTTCGACTGCCGCCCTGGGGCACCGTGAAAAATGCCGCCCCATTACCTAAAGCCTATATAAAATGGGTAAAGGTTCGGCATACAATTTTCAAATGAATAAAAATAAATTTCGCAGGTACCAAATTTTACCGCCCCTGAAAATTAGCCGCCCTGGGCACTAGCCCCCAGTGCCCCTCGTCTAAAGTCAGCGCTGGTTCTTTAAAAATCATTGAATGCGCTATGATTCTCAGTTGTTTTCTAACTTTTTCCTCGCGTATTTTCTTTCGCTCACTATAAATAACAATTACAATCGACTTTACGAAAAGTTGGTTCCCGAATGTTTTCGTTCATTCGCTATCCTTTCTGCACTACAACTCCTTCAATCAATCGATATTTTCTATTATCGAATACTTCTGTGAACACAAAAAAAAAAAAAAATTATTAACGCAGCGGGAACCGAACCGGCGATCCCCCAGTTGTGCGGAATAGACCAACCCGCTACCGATTGCGCCAAAACGAGTTGTTTCGATTCTGTTATCACACAAAGTATATACTGTGCAAGACCAGCTCTGCGATCTATCCGCAGCTAATACAAATTTAGAATCATCGAAATGGAACAGAAATTATGAAATGACACACCTTGCACAGTTCACCAAAGACGAAAAGTAATCGAAGCTCGTCAGATATACGGAATCATACTTGAAAAAAAAAAAAAAACAAATCAATATAATAACATAACGTTGGTTTTCTATGGTATGAAGTTTTACAACATTTTCTGATTTGCAATCATAAATAGAATGATAACTGTGCTTTCTTCGTAAAATCTTCTGATTATATTTATTCGCATAGGCTGTTACGAAATTGTCAAAATTGACAGGTTATTTTTGCAGAATATATAAATTCAAATCTTTGCTTTATATATAAAATAATAATAATAATAATAATAATAAACTATGATTTTGTATATCCAGAGAGTCTCGATTATTTTTCGTCTTCGGCGAACGGCGAGTCGCTGCCAATATACCCTCGCTGTAACCTACGCGCGCGGCGGCCAAGCGTTGGTGAAATAAAACATTAACAATTTTTTAACCATTCGTTCGATCGAAGTGGAACTTTCCAGAAAACTTATTCGTACCTTGACGAACAACTTTCCCACTGGAAGTTTTCGTTCGCTCGAAATCCGTTCGACTTCCGAAGCGCTTGAAGATATCCACAACTGATTTCTGCAAAGTCTCGGAAACTAATCAATAACCTTCTTGTAAAAAACAATATCACCCTTTTTCTTTCTTGGTCAATCGTCAAACACTACGATATACGCTTGCTGCAAATTTCTTTCGAAAATTCCGAAAATTGGGTCTTTCAGAGCGAGTTGAAGTGAATGAATAAATTATTAATACATAAATAAACAATATAATATAATAATTATATAATATTCATTATATAAATTATTACCTATATAATATAAATTAATAATTTTTTTTTTTTCACTGCGGAACGAAATATGATGTCTCCGGCCACAAACCGCTCAGCAACGTGGTTTACGGCCGCGCGCGTATCGTAGTTGGCCGGTGGCGCGATCAGTTACAAGAGCGTTTGCTTTCTGCGTGACTGATCTTAGTGTAGTTCTAAGCAACACTGTGTCGCAAAAACAAAGCCCCGCTAGCACTGAACAAGTAACTACGAAAAATATTCCGAATCGATCTCGCACTGTGTGTAACTGGATTTCTAGAGTACAAAACTTGCTATTGTTCGCACTTCGTGGATCGTTCGTGTTTTGTTCATACGTATATAATCGAGTGCTATTGTGATTGTGTCTTTCTGCTAACAAAAATGGGTCGGAAATTGTCCCGAGGGAAACAACGTCGTCTATTTGCGAAGCGACAATCCATGACCGATCGGTAAGTACATATTTGCAATTTTAGCATTGTTTTTCTACGATGCATGACATTGCTCTAGCGTGGTCTCTCATCAGTGGCGTAGCCAGCTTTTTTTGCTGGGGGGGTCCTAGGAGGGCCTGCCTTGACAAAAAAAAAAACAATTCGTCACATAAATGATTATATTATCGATAATCTTAATCGATTATTTAAATTTAAGTACTATCGGTTTTCTTCTGGGGTGGGCACTGGGACTTCTGGGGGGGGCCGTGCCCACCCCTGCCCCATCCTGGCTACGCCACTGTCTCTCATCGTGTCGAATGCCTAACATTTTTTGTATGATTTAACTTTTGTGATATAAGTACAGTTCGATGAATAATTCCTTTGAGCCATAGTTTTCTCTATATGCTGAAATTTTTCGAAAAGATCACTTGTTTTCTACCGTGTTCTTTCAGGGTTTTCATACGCAGCATTCTTTCTCAACATATATGAGCCAATTTTTTTGGTCGACCTATCGGATATTTTCCGAAATTCGCCGGTTTGTTACTACTTCAGAGGGGCTATGTGATTTTTTTTTTAGATTTTAACAAACACCGTTTAGGATTTACCATTTTTGGTTCACATCAGTGTACTTCAGAAAATATCGGACGCTTAAATAATTCATTGGAACATCACTATTCCTATTATTCATCTACTCCCGAATGATGTGGGTGTCTACTACGTAGAAAAGCCTAGAAATCCGGGAATTCTCGGGGAATTTTTCATAAATGTATTGTACGATTAGTTCAAGTTCTTCCGAACTACTTATAGGCCTCTTGGATAACATACAGACACGCTACTAGTGTGCGTGAGAGCTGTGTACATATACGGCCGACAGCGCCGCCTAACGTGGACGTCTGACAAAACTTGGACGTCAATTTTATGCATGTATACGCCACACAAGCTCAGTTTACTTTGTCTGTATGTTATCCAAGAGGTCTATTGGAATGCTATGCTTCTCGATCATACCAGAATTTTGACGTTAAAAAATTCTAATTACACGGTATTTTGCTTTCAAATATCATTTTCGAGGAGATTTGATTATCTTTATTCTATAAATATATTCACATGCATTTGTCTATTGCGTTTCTGGAAAGTAAAAATATTTTTTATCACACATGCACGGAAAACCCGATTTTCCTCCCTGTTATGCGAGAGTAAAATGGCATTTTGTCTCCCGTGATACACAAGATGAACTCGCGCATGCGCATGTCGCGGAAGTTTATTTTCTTCCCTAGGGAGCGGGAAGAAAATAGCGTTTTACTCCCTACGAAGCGCCATCGGACGGATTAAAATACTATGGTTCGGAAATAAGGGTCGGAAAATCGGTGTTTCCGTGCATGTGTGATAAAAAATATCGTCTGCATCAAGGAAGAATAGGTGCTGTCTACCTCGTGTGATTGTGCGGCCCTCGGCTTCGCCTCGGGCTGCAAACTTCACACTCGGCAGAAATCACCTATTTTCTTCCCTTGATGCACAATATACTATTACAGGGTATTTGGCATCGGCTAGAGATTTTGAGAACAAAATCCCCAACAGGCACTCACGATTCTTAGGTAGTAAAAAAATTAACAAATCAAAAATTAAATTCATTTGCAACGCGAATCCAGCAGAGGGCAAACCATGGAAAGCTCTTCCCAACGATATTGAGTTTATGTGAATTTACATGAATTTGATTTTATATTTGTTTATCTCATTGGCACGTAAGAATCGTAGGCGCCACTTTGCGATTTTTTTGTAGAATCCTCATTGAATGCCAAATACCCTGCAAAATTGGTGCTGGGATTGAAAGTATGTTCCGGTGGGAAAAAATTATTAACATTTTTATTTCCTCGAAAAATCGACCTTTCGGTATGGAGAAAATTACGACTAACATGATTCGGAAGTAGATGCAAAATTATAATGTTGATTACCGACGAATTTCTTGAGCGATCAATATTTTCTGAGATACACGGCTGTAACGAAAAACGGTAAATCCTGAACGATGCGTTTCAAAAATATAAAAGAAAATCCAAAAAGGTCCTCTCAAGTTGTAATAGAAACTGGCGAATTGTGAAAAATATTTTTGTATTTTTTGGGGTGTGAGGCAATATGGCAACTTTAAATTTTTTAGCAGAAAAAGTTACTAATCTGTTAATGCTGTTTATTATATTTATTGAAATAAATTAAACGTTTATTTTATTGACTGGATCAATTATATAACTTTCTGGGGCAAAGCGGCTAATTTATTATCATCAATATTTAGGTTCTTATTCTTTAAATTGTTACAGTATATATATATATATGGGTATTAGGGTGGTCGTTAATTTCCGAGGGGTGAATCACGAAGGAAATATGGTGTACACACGGTCGGAAATGTTGGGAAACATTGGGAGATATTGGGAGATATTTGGAGATATCACAGTCGGAAATGTTGGGAAATGTTGGGAGATATTAGGAAATATCGGGAAATATTGGGAGATATTGGGAAATATCGGAAAATATCGGGAGATATTGGGCAAGGTAAGTCGGGGTAATATGAGCACGTGGGGAATATGAGCATCCCCCCGGGTATTTTCTTTATTACTCGTCGTAAATTGGTAATACTGACGTGAACTGTTGTCACTGTTTTTGGCAATACTAACTGTGACAACAGTTCACGGCAGTATTACCAATTTACGCCGAGTAAAAAAGAAAATACCCGGGATGCTCATATTCCCCACGTGCTCATAATACCCCGACTTACCCAAATATCTGGAAATATCGGGAGATATGGGGAGATATTGGAAGATATCACGGTCGGAAATGTTGGGAAATATTGGGAGATATCTGGGAGATATTTAGAAAAAGAGATATGGTGTACGCATTTCTGCTTGTGATTCCCCCCTCGTTAATTTCTAACATATACTTGCCACCCCCTGAATCGACAGATGATGACCCAAAAACACTGTGTGATTTTTTTCAGATTTTTGGTTCGATGGGAAAGCGTGCCGAAATCAATTTGAAGTTGAAAAAATCAAAAAAATAAATCCATTTTTTTTCTCCAATTTTCGAGTCAAAAAGCGGTGAATAAATGTAGAATGACCAAAAACTTTTCCACAAAATATTTATTTTATTGTAAACTTATCATATTTGTAATATCATCTTCACGTTAGACTATATTTCTTTATTTTTTTTATTTTTTTTTCTTTCAATTTTATTCTCATATTTTGTTTGTTTTAGTTTCAATTTTGTTTTTTCATTAATTCATTGTTTCAATATAGTCTTTATAACGTTGTGATATTATAATATTACCATAAATACATTATTTTGCTGGAAAGTTTTCGTTCTTCGTCATTCTCCATTTATTTCCTGCTTTCATACTAAAAATTGGAAAGAAAAAAAAATAATTTTTTTACAATTTTTTTAAAATTTTCCAACTTGCAATTGATTTAGGCACACTTTCCGATCAAGCTAAAAATTTTCAAAAAATCACGCGGTGATTTTGGGTCATTATCTGTCGATTCAGGGGGGTGGCAAGTATATCTTAGAAATTAACGACCACCCTAATGGGTATACAGGGTGATTCAGAATTCGTGATGAATCTCTTGAGGGGTTAATCCTTGTCGCAAAATTGGGAACGAAGCTCCTCAGCCATTTTGCTGAAAAATGATTCTTTTCTTCGGAAATATTGTTTACCTACGATAAACGATTATTTTTACACATTTTTTTTTTATATCATTTGTCAATTTTGAAGAATCCCAAATGTTCCAATAGGTTCTTTTTCTTCCAATATTAGAGCGATTTCGCGGTGAAAGTTTCTTATTTGTTGAAAGATATTGACAAAATGTGTTATGATTCCAAGGAAAAAAATCATTTTTTGGAAAAATAGCTGATGAACTTTCGATCCCGATTTTGACAAGGATTGACCCCTCCAGAGATTCATCACGAATTCTGAATCACCCTGTATATTGAGTGAGATATCATTAGACCTAATCATAATATATACATAAATATGTAGGATTTGAACATGTAATAGGTTTCATATCAATCAGGTCTGATCAGAATTGATCATAATATATATATTATATAGACCTACATATAATTAAGCATGGACTTATATCAGTTATATCTGATGAGATCTGATCATATATAGACCTATATGATGATATATGGACTCAAATCAGTTATGTCTCATCAGATCTGATTGTATATAGACCTTAGGGCAAGTCAAAAATTGTTAAAATTGCTGGCTACCCTCGAAAATCAAAGATATCACTGAAATAAAGGTCTCCGTGCAACTATTCGATTTTTCGAATTTCTTTAGGGGGCGCGCGGGACGTCCAAAAACGCCATTATTAGCGTTCAATTTTTATATATCACTGATAAACGGAAGCGGATCATTCCAAAAATTATGATTTTTTTATATAAGGTGCCCAGATATGTACTCTTTTGAACCCATATTCACGGAACATTAGGGAAATAGTTCATATCTTCGAAAAAAATCTCTGAAAATCAATATTTTCGCTATTTTTATCAATAAAATATGAAAATTTCCAAAAATGAATATTTATTTTCCAGCAATTCTCGCATTGTGAGCAATACTGATACCGAGTTTCACAAGAAAAAAACGGATGGAAGAAATACACAAACGTTTGAGACGAAAAAAAACAATGTTTAATGATAATTACTTGAAAAGGAGTGAAAATATTGATATTCAGAGATTTTTTCCGAAGATATGAATCATTTGCTAATATTCCGTGAATATGGGTTTGAAAGAGTACATATCTGGGCACCTTATATAAAAAAATCAGAATTTTCGGCATGATCCGCTTCCATTTATCAGTGATGTAGTAAATTGAACGCTAAAAATGGCGTTTTTGAACGTCCCGCGCGCCCCCTAAAAAAATTCGAAAAATCGAATTGTTGCACGGAGACCTTTATTTCAGTCATATCTTTAATTTTTGAGGGTAGCCAACAATTTTCACAATCTTCGACTCACCCTAATAGACCTATATATAATTAGAGATGGACTTATATCAGATATGTCTGATCTAATCCGATTATATATAGAGCTATATATGATTATATATAGTTCCACATATAATTATACATAATCCCATATATAAATATACATGATCATATACGATTATACACTCAGCCAAAAAATTTACGGACCACGTAGATTTGCCTGAAAAGCGATTGGTTTACGAAGCGCTATTAGTGGAAGAATATCAGAAATTAATTGAGGGCGGTAGTTTTTTGAAGATAGAATCTTCATCTCCAAAATGGTTTTGTAGCTTGGAACCTTCTCTTTCCAAAACCATTTTTGAAACTTTCTTGCGAATTTTCGTAACAGAGTTATTGAATTTTAAGTAATGTCAGGCAATTTCGACGTTACCCAAGATGCATCACGTGAAGGTACAGTATACAAGCATTCCAAATTAGTTGAGAAGTAGCTTTTTGGAAATCGAATCTTCATCTTCAAAATTGTTGCTGAAAATTTCACCTGCGATCATTTTTCACCTGTCTGTAAAGTTTTGAATAGAGGGGTGAGAAATGCTACTAAAATTCGAATTTTTAAACTTTTTTGTAGGGGTAAAAAAAAAATTGCATGAAATTTTTAGCATAGTGGTTTTGTAGCCTCAAACCTTCATTTTCAAAATCCGTTTCTGAAAATTCTTTTCGAATTTTTGTAACAGAGTCATTGAATTTTGAGTCATGTCACACAATTTCGGCGGTACCCAGGATGCACCACGTGGAGGTACAGTATATACAAGCACTCGATGTGTATGTGTGCGTCCGCATGCGTGTATGCGTCTGTCGCTGTGACTGTTTTTGTGAGATACGCGCACATACACACGGGATGCTTGCAGACTGTACCTCGAGGTGATGCATCCTGAGTAACGCCAAACTTGTCTGATATTACTCAAAATTCAATAACTCTGTCACAAAAATTCGCAAAAAAGTTTCAAAAATGGCATTTGACATAAAAGATTTGAGGCTACAAAATCACTTCGCTGGAAATTTCATGCGATTTTTTGTTACTTCCACAGCAAAGTTCGAAAATTTGAATTTCTCATGCATTTTGCAACCTGTTATTCAAACCTGCACAGACAGGTGAAAAGTAATCGCAGGTGAAGATTTTAGAGACCATTTTGAAGATGAAGATTCGATCTTCCAAAAACTACCCCTCTCAATTAATTTGTGATATTCTTTCGCCGAGTTATAGCGATTCGTAAACCAACAGCTTTTTAGAAAAATCAAGGTGGTCCGTTAATTTTTCGACTGAGTGTATATGATCCCATATATATTCATATATATTCATATACGATTAGACAAAATAATTTATTCCCGGGCTTTCAATGCCTAAACTGAGAGGTGATATGTATAGCCACTAGCCTTGATGTGTAGCAAGAGCTCGAAACTGGGTACTAGTAGCTATTTCGCAAAATGAGCAGTGGCTGCACACTTGTGTGTAGCCACTACTCATGAATGTATAGCAGCAGCGCACCACGCGGATTTAGACTGTAACACTCGACCTGTTCTCGCCCAATGTGATGTCACTACTCATTTTTCGCTCACTCTCTATACATACGCGAGGAGTCGCTGCTAGATTAGCGAGTTCTAGCACCTACACATATCACCTCTCAGTGTATGCCGAAAACAGACATTTGCAAGTACAATACTGCTCATGTACATAATTGTGGTCAACAAAGTTATATTTCCTAACTACACTTACTTCGTCAGAGTGAACACCCGTGTTCAGAAAAGACAAGTGGCATTCGCTGCGCAGCACGAGCATACGGCAAAGGACGGTTTACAGGTTGAATCGAACTCTCCGTCCGGAGAATGGCTCCAAGACAAGTCGCTTTCAGATCGATCCGAAAATAGATCTACCGATTCTTTGCGCGGAGAAGATGAAGTAATCGAAGGCGGAGAAGGGCTCCAAGATGAGTCGCTTTCAGATCGATCCGAAAACGGATCTACCGATTCTTTGCGCGGAGAAGATGAAGTAATCGAAGGCCGTTGTATCGTCGATGTAACTTACATGCTGGAGCAGATCCATGATAAATTCGATAACCATGACCCGTTTGAGATTTGTACGTTTCGAGAGATGATACAAACGAAGTTGCAACGCCATGGTTTGCAAACGCAAATCTTCTTCCGGTGCCAGGCATGCGATTTCGAGGACAGTATCTGGACCGATCGCAAGGATGGAGAAGCGATGGATATTAACCGGAGTGCTGTCGCGGGGACTATCGCCACGGGAATAGGATTAGCACAGATGGAACAACTCTTTGCCTCCATGAGTATTCCCTGCATGTCTAAGAGAACATATAGGAAATACGACAGCGAGATGACCGCGGCATTTGAGAAGGCTGCTGTAACTGAAATGCTGCAGGCCGGCGAGATCGCTAAGAAACTGGCACTTGAAAGAGGGGATTTCATCATACACGACGGCATGAAAATTCCCTTTATCAGCGTCGTAGCCGATTGTGGTTGGATGAAACGATCGTACAAAACAGGGAAGTACGATTCTCTCTCTGGTGTTGGTGCGATCGTGGACCATCATACACAGAAAGTGATCTTCATCGGCGTCCGCAATAAATTTTGCTATATTTGTGAACGGGCCGCACGGCAAGACACTACACCAAAAGATCACGTCTGTTTTAAGAATTGGGGTCGTGACCAAGCATCCACAGGAATGGAGAGCGACGCCCTACTGGAAGGCTTCAAGACGAGCATCGAAACCCACGGACTGATTTACAAAACTTTGATAGCAGACGGTGATAGCAATGTTTACAAATCAATTGTAGACCACGACCCGTATTCAAAGTACGGCATACGTGTGGAAAAAAAGGAATGCGTCAACCACTTGCTGCGCAACTTGGCAAGAAAAGTCAGAGAAGTAGCCAAGACAAAAGGGCGAAAAATTGCCAAGCAGAAGAAGATGGTTAACGGCAGCGTACTCAAATTCAGGCGTGCAATTGAAGCGGCAATACGACATCGTCAGTTGCATGTACAAGATGATCCCGCAGGTAGTACCATGGTTGAGCTCCTGAAAAACGACGTCCTAAACTCACCGTGCCACGTTTTCGGTGACCATAGGAAATGCCGTGAGCTGAACAGTTTTTGTCATGAAGAGACTACTGAAAAGGGAATCAACGACGTCAGGGACCTAAAAAACGCAGGACTTCTTATGCAGCTGGACGATGCAGTGACATATTTAAGCTTGAACGCCGAAAGCTTATTGTATCGCGCTACCAATAACATTGCAGAATCGTTCAATGCCTTAGTGTGCAAATTTATCGGTGGGAAAAGGATCAACTTTGGCCAGAGGGGATCTTATCAAGCAAGATGTGCTGGCGCTGTTCTGCAACACAATACCCAGAACATCCTAACGAAGCTACACAGAAGCGAGGAAAAACAGCCACCAAGAATTGCAACTGATTTAGAGGCCCGGCGCCAGCGTCAGGTACGCTACAATGCGACAATGAAGAAATCCCAAAAAGAATCACGGGCACTCTCTGGTCAGGAGAACAACAAACGCCGAGGACAGGATAAAAACTACGGCACAAGTGCAGAGAAGGTTGATGCGAATGATGCCGCGTACTACGACCTCGCAGAATTACATCAGAGCCGGCTGTTGGAAAATCAGAAGAATCGTGCCGAAATCGAAGTCAATACCAGAGGGCAGGCCGACAACGCACTGTGGCAACAAGTGCGAATGAAGATTTTGACAGCTTCGAACTTCGGTAGAGTCTGTCGAGCTAGGGACCATACGTCGTGTTCTGCTAAAGTGCGGGCCATTATGTACCCAGCTGTGAGGAGTACGCCTGGTATGGTATGGGGTCGGACGAAGGAATCCGTAGCCATCGAAGAACTGCAGAATCAATTAGCAATTGCAGGAAATCCTGTTACTGTTAGGCCGTGTGGATTGTTCATTGATCCAGAACTCGAATTTTTGGGAGCCAGTCCGGATGGTATAATCGACGATACCACTATCGTTGAAGTGAAATGTCCTTATGCTGCACAAGCCTACCGCCCAGACGATGCGATTGAACAACGCGTCACAGCAATACCCGATTACTTTGACAAGAATGATCCAGAGAAGATGAACACGTCTCATCACTATTACTACCAGGTACAGGGACAGTTGCATGTAACGCGCGCCAATACATGCTACTTCGCAGTATGGACGCCCAAGGGCTTGAAGTACGTCAAAGTATCACGGGATGATGCATTCTGGAGTAATCGAATGGAACCCTATCTAACTCGATTTTACAAAGAGTGCTTGCTGCCGGAAATGATAGACCCACGAAAAACACGTGACTTGGCCATCCGTGAGCCCAACTATATTCTGGAAGCTCAGCAACTAAGGGACCAGCGGACTCTTGAGGCATCGGAAGCTGGAAGAAACACGCAGCGTACAAGAGCTGATCCGAGTGATCCAGAGTCTCGGATCTCGACTACGACGGAGGAGGAATCCAATTTTTCCGAAGAGGAACCCAGAGTCATGCCTACGGTAATAGGTACACGTACTTCCAGAAGAGGAGTGACTTATTTCGTATCATCCTCAGATGAAGAAATCCGTCGACCATCGAAAAAATTACGAGTTTCACCGATAAGAATAAGGAAGCGCTATTCTGATCACGGACATGATTGGGTTGTATTACCCCAGGGCGGGCAACATTCGACGCATTCGAACCAACAGTCACGTGGGATCGTGGCCGCCGCGCCCGCTGAAGCTGCGGGGGAATGCCATGATGGGATCGTGGCCGCCGCGCCCGCTGAAGCTGCGGGTGAATGCCACGATGGGACTGGATGGGTCACCGCATCAGAAGGGCATGTCGCTAACAGTCCTACCAAATTCGAAATTTACGTTCTAGAATCGGTGAATAAAAACGTGAGAATTGACAAGATCAGCAAAGATGTGTTGGCAGCAAATTCACTGCTGAATGATACGTCGATTGATCAGTTTTTATCAGTAGTCAAGGAAACGTCCCAGTTTGACACGGAAACTTCGCTCTGGCTAACACATTCACGGTTCATCAAGCCTTCGCGGATATCGCAAGATATCCACATTATCGGTGGCAATGATTTCAGGCATTGGCGATGCTTTCATTTTGATGGAATCAACCTGTTTGTATATGACAGCCTAGGCTGTAAAGACTATGAATCATTAATAGCAGAAGAAAAAAGGTTCATTTCCTTTCGCTGGCCGAAACTGGAACTTGAAGATGTCGTCTTTCCAGCAGTTCAGAGACAGCCGGATAATTTCAGCTGTGGAGTATTCGCAGCAGCTTTTGCTACAACGGTAGCTTTGGGAGAAAACCCATCTCATAATGTATACTCCACGGACGTAATGAAGTTACGAAATCATCTGTTTAAAATAATACAGAGCAGAGAATTATCTGCCTTTCCAACACCGTAGTTCACAGCGCATCGGTGCAGTTTACAAACTAAACAGATTTCCAATAATTGCGTGAAGAATTGTTCCGCGTTATGTTCCATCACTCGGATCTCTGAGTAAAACAGTTCGCTGCTCTTCGGACGCGGATCGAACAGTCACAGTTCGCTGCTCTTCGGACGCGGATCGAACAAGTTACAATTCGCAGCTCTTTGGACGCGGGTCGAAAAGTGACGGTGACAGTTCGCTGCTCTTCGGACGCGGATCGAACAGTCACAGTTCCCTGCTCTTCGGACGCGGATCGAACAAGTTACAATTCGCAGCTCTTCGGACGCGGGTCGAAAAGTGACGGTGACAGTTCGCTGCTCTTCGGACGCGGATCGAACAGTCACAGTTCGCTGCTCTTCGGACGCGGATCGAACAAGTTACAATTCGCAGCTCTACGGACGCTGGTCGAACGACAAGTCAGTTTGGCACCTCGCTTGCCGAGATGACCGAAATGTTCGACATGAAGGAAATCTTATGGGAGACATTGTCAGTTAGCCTCCTCGTGGCGTTTCCTGGAAATACTCGTGATTACTTGAGTAGCCAATAATTGACGTTCACGAATTATGAAAACATCCTGTGAAAATTCGTAGTACCTTTTCTTTTATTTCAATACAACTTGCGGAGCATAAAAATTCGAAACAAATTCCCTATTTCTTATCCGTAATTCGGTCACTTACACCCTTTTAGTTTTAGTCTGTCAATTCTGAGAAGTCAATACCTTGTTTCTAAATTTTAACAAGCATTTTTTTTTTATATTCACATCGCCATGTATTACGAGTAATTTTTCTAATGGAGGTTGTGTCGTGGCGAAAAATTAATAATACACTACTAGTAATAGGGGAAAGTGGGGCAGAATCGCCAGGTAGGGCTAAATGGCCGCGGTAAAAAAAATTGACTTATTCGCATTTTCGCAACAAGGGGGATCGTATGAGACGCCATGCAACGCGATTCCGCTGAAAGTGCTGAAAAATTTTTAGGGTGGGGCTAAATAGCCACTTTAATAAAAGTAGTAAAATTGCATTTTCACGTCGAAGTGAGTGAAAATCGGTTAATTTCATATGATATTTAATCACACCAATTGAAATTTATTTGTTCCGAATGAATATTTAATTGCGACTATTGAAAAAAATATTTCGTTCATTCAATTATATTTTTTTCTCAGTGTAGGGTGAGCGACTTTGCCCTACCTTTTCAGTTTTGCATCGTGTTCAGTGGAACCACGCTGCATATAGTTTTATCTCACTCACTTCGACGTGAAAATGCAATTTTACTACTTTTATTAGGGTGGCCGTTTAGCCCCACCCTACAAATTTTTGAGCACTTTCAGCGGAATCGCGTTGCATGGCGTCTCATACGATCCCCCTTGTTGCGAAAATGCGAATAAGTCAATTTTTTTTACCGCGGCCATTTAGCCCCACCTGGCGATTTTGCCCCACTTTCCCCTACCTATGTATATACAGTAGACCGGTTCAAAAAAATTGACAATTTTTTTTTTTTTTTCAATTTTCGCATTGAAATAGTTTCGGGGGATTGAAAAAGATGCCTGTTAAAAGGGGAGCTCTTAATATTAATATTTAGAGGTCGCTCATCGCGGATTTCTATTTCCCATTTGAATAGCATTGGAAATTTTTTTTTTTTTTTTTTTGGAAGTTTGTAGATACCAAACCAATGATCAAATCCGAATGACTCATACATATTTTCATAGGGAATTCAATAATCTACAAAAAGTATGTAAGCAAAAAAATATTTGTTTATGCATATTGGTTCTGGCGATCTTATTAGTTGAAAAAAAGGATAATAAATGACGTAAATGATATCGTCGTAATTAACAAAAACTGGTTCCTCGAATCGACAGCATGATTTCTTCTTGATGAGCAGGGTACAGATATTTTACACGAGGTAGATATTTTTTTTAGAACACTTCAACATGAGAAATATTACGAGCTCCGGACAATTCGCTATGGTGGTAAGAAGTTATAGCAGAAACTAGGCTCAACAGCTGAGACCGTGAATAGATTGATGTGGCAGAGTCCGTATAAAATAATCCACAAAGGATCAACCAGAGCATATTACCTTTTGCACTTGTTCTCGAAGCGTGTGTGATTGGGTGAAATAAATAAAAGAGGCATGTAAGTTATTTTTATGATTTATTTAATGAAAATTAATAAAATATTTGGCCCCCCCCTTCCCACCTCCGCCTTTCCCAACACCTCCCTTCCCGCCGCCGCCCTTTCCGCCACCTCCCTTCCCGCCGCCGCCCTTGCCGCCGCCGCCCTTCCCACCACCGCCCTTCCCGCCTTTGTCCTTCCCGCCTTTGTCCTTCCCGTTGCCGCCCTTCCCGCTGCCCCCCCTCTTTCCCGCCCTTCCCGCTGCCCCCCTCTTTCCCACCTCCCTTGCCGCCGCCGTCTGTCCCGTCGTCCGTCTTCCGCTCCTCACTTTTGCCGTCTCGGTTGCCGTCGGCCGAGGCGAAGAAGCGCCGCCGAGCCGCCCAATTGTACCTAGAACAGATGTAGGTTTCAACAACCATAGTTTAGCAATTTTTTAACAACAAAAGCAATGGAATACTTCTCGAGAAACCCATTTTTTTAAACAAGAAATCCATTTCGTGCCCTAGAGCGTGATTGTTTGGCAATATTTTCGAACTGTCATATATGCAAGATGACGATTACCAGAGCGGACGTAATTTTATACTCACATCTCGTTGCGGCTCTGCCGTTTGAGCGACAGGGTCCGCCCCCCGCTTCGGCTGCTCTTCGGTGAATTCTAGTGGAAAGAATGTGAGGATTAGATATTGGAAATCGCAACACTTTGTAAACGTTTACAATATCAATGTACTACTTTAATCATGACAGAGGGTTTTATTCGCGGATAAAAATATACCACTTGTAACTGACGAAACTGAAATTACCAACACGGAAGAAATCACTAGCGATGGAAGACCGGTGGTTGCATATACTCCAATGATGTATTGCTAATCTAAGTGATATAGTTGAATCGGGTCGACAATGGCTAAGTATGCTAGTGTCAAGATTTTAGAATATTTTATACAGAAAATTGCACACAGAAAAATTATGGATTGTTTGCAATATTTCAGCCTGTCACGTAATATTGCTATACGAATCCGAGGTGGAAATAACTCGTTGAATTGACAATTGAATTGACGACGAATCTGAATTCCTGAGAAATAACTGAATGTGAACTGAGAAATGAAATAACTGAAATAAAGAGAAATTGAGTACGAAATAACTGAATTTGTATGAAACGAATTAATTTGAAATAACAGGAAATATGAAGATTCTATCGAAATAATCGAACATGACCTTGAATTAGAACTAATTACTGTGAAAAGTAATTTGAATTGAATGGATTGAAAAAAATTGAATTGAATCTAAAAAATTAACGTTCAACCAAACGGATCGATTTATTACTCAAATCACGAGTTTTATTTCGCGCTCGTACGATTTTACAGTAGAACCTCGTTTATCCGAACCAATTGGGACCGAACCTAGTTCGGATAGTCGAAAAATCGGATAACGGACCAGTAATATTAGATAAAACGATTTTACATAGTGAAAAATATTTCAGGACACCGAGGTCCTAATAAAGATTACGTGTGAATATGTGAGCGAATTGATGCCGTGACAGGCGATACAAGCTTGTGCATGCTTGAACAACATAGACTGTGCTCGCGACAGTGTAGCGCGCGATGCTAAGATTTGAAAATTCGAAAAGTGAAAAGTCCAGATACAGCAAATCGTAGTTCCGATCATAGAAGTTCGGATAAAATAAGTCATGGTTCAGATAATCGAGATTCTACTGTATATGTCATTTCATAACTCAATCACATGCCTGCGTTGACAATCAGACAAGTTTCGAAATCATTGATATGAATAAAAAACGTTGAACTGAAAAATTTGGTACAATATTACGTATTTACCTGTCCACTTCCCCCAGCCTCACTGCCCGTCATGTCCTCCGCCTTCCTTTTTTCCTCCCGCTTGTCCGTTCGCTGTTCCTTCTTCCTCCTCTCCAGCTCCTCTATCTCCTTCGCCCATCCCTCTCGCCTCACTCTCTTCTGCTCCTCTTTTCTCAATTCCTCCGTGTCCCGCTTTTTCTTTCTCCGCATCTCTTCGTCCGATTTCTCCATGTCCCTCTTGTCTGTTCTATGTTCGTCTTGCCGTCTCTCGAGGTCCTTTATCTCTTTCGCCCATCCCTCTCGCTTCATTCTCTCCTGCTCCTCTTTTTCTGACTCTTCCAACTTCTTCATATCTTTCTCCAACTTCTTCATGTCCCGCTTCTCTTTATCTCGCACCCATTGTTCTTTTTCCTCTTCAAATTCCGCTCTTTCCAGTCTCAGCTCCTCTCTCTCCCTAATCACCTCATCTCTCACCTCCGAAATCGCATCCAAAGATTCTTCGGCCTCCTGCCGGGCCCTCCTCACCAGAGCCAGCTCCTCGGCGACTTCTTTTGATGACATGATCTGATTGAGACACAAATAATACGCAAATAATACTTAGAATAGATAAATAAATACAAAGGAACAGACGTGATAGATGCATAATCGAACTCAGAATACAAGTATCGGTAAATTAGAATAGGATAAGATGCGAGCTGGAGCCCACTAATTTGTTACTTACCGCAAAGTAGGTTTCGCAACGACTGAGGCAGTGATAGAAGAATCAGGAAACTGATGCACGTCAACCGCACTGAAAACAAAATCTAGTCACGCGGCGCCGAGAGCGTCCGCGAACCGAAAACAATAGCCGGGCGACTTGCTGCCTCGGACTGTCGAAAACGCACGTGAAATATGGAAAATTTTTATCCAAACAAAATGCTTGGACACGCGTGTTCTGTCGATAATAATGGACAAAGAAGATTATCCAGTAATATCAAATTATTTTACGGGATTGTCCGTGGTGTGAAAAAAGAAACGCAGAAAATGCTGACGGTGATGATTTTTGAGCCTACAGTTTCTTATTTGGAATGCATTTACTATTAAATTTTCATACCGTTAGCGTCATCGAATTATTCGTTATCAAAAATACGAATGAAAAGTATGTGATTTTACACGATTTGATATATACGAACATATGCTATAATATTAGGGTTGTACGAGGAATTGAGAAATCGGATTCAAGAAGGGGGTATATTTTTATTTCGTTCCGCAGGGGTTTGTCACTTCAACTCGCTCTGAAAGACCCAATTTTCGGAATTTTCGAAAGAAATTTGCAGCAAGCGTATATCGTAGTGTTTGACGATTGACCAAGAAAGAAAAAGGGTGATATTGTTTTTTACAAGAAGGTTATTGATTAGTTTCCGAGACTTTGCAGAAATCAGTTGTGGATATCTTCAAGCGCTTCGGAAGTCGAACGGATTTCGAGCGAACGAAAACTTCCAGTGGGAAAGTTGTTCGTCAAGGTACGAATAAGTTTTCTGGAAAGTTCCACTTCGATCGAACGAATGGTTAAAAAATTGTTAATGTTTTATTTCACCAACGCTTGGCCGCCGCGCGCGTAGGTTACAGCGAGGGTATATTGGCAGCGACTCGCCGTTCGCCGAAGACGAAAAATAATCGAGACTCTCTGGATATACAAAATCATAGTTTATTATTATTATTATTATTATTATTTTATATATAAAGCAAAGATTTGAATTTATATATTCTGCAAAAATAACCTGTCAATTTTGACAATTTCGTAACAGCCTATGCGAATAAATATAATCAGAAGATTTTACGAAGAAAGCACAGTTATCATTCTATTTATGATTGCAAATCAGAAAATGTTGTAAAACTTCATACCATAGAAAACCAACGTTATGTTATTATATTGATTTGTTTTTTTTTTTTTTTTCAAGTATGATTCCGTATATCTGACGAGCTTCGATTACTTTTCGTCTTTGGTGAACTGTGCAAGGTGTGTCATTTCATAATTTCTGTTCCATTTCGATGATTCTAAATTTGTATTAGCTGCGGATAGATCGCAGAGCTGGTCTTGCACAGTATATACTTTGTGTGATAACAGAATCGAAACAACTCGTTTTGGCGCAATCGGTAGCGGGTTGGTCTATTCCGCACAACTGGGGGATCGCCGGTTCGGTTCCCGCTGCGTTAATAATTTTTTTTTTTTTTTGTGTTCACAGAAGTATTCGATAATAGAAAATATCGATTGATTGAAGGAGTTGTAGTGCAGAAAGGATAGCGAATGAACGAAAACATTCGGGAACCAACTTTTCGTAAAGTCGATTGTAATTGTTATTTATAGTGAGCGAAAGAAAATACGCGAGGAAAAAGTTAGAAAACAACTGAGAATCATAGCGCATTCAATGATTTTTAAAGAACCAGCGCTGACTTTAGACGAGGGGCACTGGGGGCTAGTGCCCAGGGCGGCTAATTTTCAGGGGCGGTAAAATTTGGTACCTGCGAAATTTATTTTTATTCATTTGAAAATTGTATGCCGAACCTTTACCCATTTTATATAGGCTTTAGGTAATGGGGCGGCATTTTTCACGGTGCCCCAGGGCGGCAGTCGAAGTAAATTCGACCCTGCAAACAACACGCCGTGAAATCGAATTCTATAGAAAGCCGATCGTGCCGGAGAGAACGACTCGCATCGTGGTGTCACGTGGTAGCGCTCGGAGAGAGAGCCGCGCTGTCGTTGATCGTCGGGTGAGGTTGGATCTGTTCACCCATGTGCTCTGCCCATAGAACTTATGGTTCTATGGCTCTGCCAGCAGTGAACGCCTGTCGTGCTGCCGGCGTCGACAGGATTTCCAGAAGACGTCTCGTGGACGTATTCAGTTCGTAATAAAATTGTTTTGACTACATCTACTGTGAAGGCAACAAACTCTGTTGCTTGGTACAGAATACGGATGCAGGAGCCGAGCTCGTACTGTTGTGCGTTCAAACAAGGAAAGGAAAAAGTTCATAAAGATTCAGTCGAGGTAATATTTTGTTATTGTATTTTCTAACAAAGCTGTGAGAGAAGCCTCGCGATGGAAAATCTCATAACCTATGTCTACACGGAAAGCATAATATAGCACTGGTTACCAAGCCGGATAGTACTCAGTGCTATCTGAAGTAAATAAAAATTTCAGCTTACACTCAGTACTATCTGGATAGTACTGACTACTATTCAGATAGTACCCAGTACTATCTCAGATGTTACTCAGTGACATCTGAGATTATACAGCGTCAGATGGCACTGAGTAGCATCCAGATAGTGACCAGTTGAACGCCAGATAGTATACGTTTCTATATTACGATGTCACAGTGACGTATCCCGTCGTTTTTTTTCACGCACATGCGTATTTCGTACTGTTTATAAAATGAATATGTAGCCAATTTATTCAAAGAGCCGAATCACCCTTCTCGATAATTCCATGTAATAAGTTCGATCCGACTTCATCTGTCTATTCTGAAACTGTAAATCTACTTATTTGACAGATGACGCAGAAGCTGTCGGAAAAGAATTTCGACGGCAGTTGCAACGACAGGGAAATATCCGCGTCAAGTAACAGCTCCCGAGTACTCTATATAATTATATTAAATCATTTTTACTCGGGCTGTGACGCCGAGGAAGTCTCGTCGAATAATCACAGTAGAGGCCAGACAGTAACTGTAAAATCAACGACGGTGTTTGCAGAACGCATATGAGTTCACGTTATTTCAGTATGTACTTTACCTGCAACTTATAAACTATGAAGAAATTGAAATAAATATTATTTTTATCCTATACAGATGATGATTCTGAACCTCGACCGAAGGGCCCTCGGAGGTCGCAAGAGATTTATCAACAACATTTAACGAGACAGCGACAATGAATCTACCGAAGAAAAATGCAAGAGTGAGAACGATGACGCAGAGACCATTGATAGTCCTCGATTGTACGTTATCTCAGTTGGAGCAAGAGACGGCATCTCCTGTAAAGCATCTGCGGCAACCAATCTCTGAGAAACGACGACTACCAGCTTCGATAAATCTTCAGTCAACATGAGGATCACAGGATCTGGAAATCCCGGCAAAGATGGAATTGGGCTTGACATTTTCTACAGCCCTGAAATCCCAGATATATCCTGAAATTTTATTCAGAGCCTTCAAGTTTTTTCAAAGTTTTAAAAAATTCAAATGTTTTTTTCATCAACGAGCCGCCTAGCTTGATTTTTTATCTCATTTCACCCATGCATCAAATTCAGGGAAAAAAAAATTCGTTGGGCCTCGAACAATCTATCGAAAGACATACGTGGTTCGGTTTAGTTTAGGTTTATCAATAGGATTTTAGACATCATTGATAATATTATAGAATGTTGGTCTGCGGGAACTGATGAAAAATGCCTGGTATCTGGAAATGGAAATTTCGTGTACACCCTGAATGATTATGCTGCATTTCAGATTTTTGAAGTGTCCAGAAAACTTGCAAACAAATAACAAGTATTTATTGAAAAGAAAACCAATGTTACTGGCGAATCGGGTAGGGGTAATTCATGGTTGAAAAGGAGAGCTGACTTTTGTAACAGATTGTTTTTTACACTCATTTCAAACGAATCTATAGATAGTAATATTCTACTAACCATCGTCATATAATATGTATAAACCATATATTTTATGTATTTTTATATACCTAATTGTATATAATGGATAGCTGTATAATGCGGGAAAAGTATAGAATAAAATTATATATGATATGCAGTACAACTACCGCGTGATTCCTCGATTGCACCTCAGTGATTTGGGTAGCAGACCGTCAGGTATAGTCGGCATGAAAAAATTATCCGTGATCGTAGCGGCCAGTTCTTGTTTGTTTTATTGAGTTTTGACGGGTACGGTGAAGTGGTGTCATATTATTACGGAGAAGAATTATTACACGCTCAAAATATTCTTTGTGCACCGAATGATCGTTATCCAGGGGATTGCGACTGATAAGCGTGTCGATAGATGAGTAAGTGAAACTATTTTTCATAATTACGAGTGCATCTGTAAGAGCGTAACCTCAAAACGGCAAATAATCTCAAGGACAAGTGACCGTTCTCAGGTAGGCCGAGGGGCTTTACGGTCCTAGTAATTGACACTTAGAGTCCGCGGGGCTCTGCGAGCCCGGGCGTGCCGACCTGGCACTACATGACCCAGAACTGGCCAAAGTCAAAAGTTTAACCTGTGAACACACGCAGGGTTTAGTGTCGCACATCAATTCGCATTCCTGTATCAGTTCATACTTTGTGCCGTACAAGCTTTTGCATCTTTAGTAGTTATTATTTCAGAGAGCATGCATCAGCCTCGGATTTCCTTTGACCTGGCATCTTCATAGCTCGACTCGTACTAACACAGGGTGTGAAGGTGTTTACTGCTATCAAATCATTCTACGGAGCGTGTGCAGGAACAGATAGAACACTATGTTTAAGGAGAAGGACATCCAACTGGGACGTCGGTTACACAATGCTGAAGAGTAGGGGCATTTTCCACTGCATACCAATGGACACGAGTAACATGCTCAGCTAGCATGTTCATAATCAAAAAACAAGGCGGATTAATTAGGTATGAAGAGAAACATCAACGGGGGTATACCCACCTTGAAGATAATTTTTCCAAATCACTGCTACGCTCTGATAATAGATTTTAGTCACTCAGTTTTTTTATAGTTGATTAGCGCTGTTATGATACAGAGTTTAAGATTTTTTCAGATTTTGTGTCCTTCGCTGAACATAAATAAGGAGTTTAATATTGATGCAGTCACAGTTCTCAATGCTCACAATGGTTAAGTCAACCATGACTGCGTCGAAAGGTGCAAGGATTGGGATTGGAGTTCGTAGTAGATATAATAATTGTATACTTGTATAATGGTATATATTTATCTATTTTATTCATCGAAACGATTTATCTAATCAGGTCATGCGGTGACAATACAATACAATACACTATAATCAAGAGACTCGGTAGAGTCTCGCGCCAAGTACATTAAAAAAAAATTTTTTTCAAGCGCGAGACTCAACGAGTCTATATACCCGAGAGGCAACTACCCTAACCTATAACGCGAACTAGTATCTTCGTTTTCTTTCACCTCACAACATACACGAATTAAAACTGATTCAATCTAGGATGTGGGCATGAAAAGCTTTCATTTGAGCCCTAGATCGATTAAATCGGTGTCCGGAGTACTGAGATATGATTAACTTCAGATTCTGATACCCCGTTTCCTCGTACAATATTTGTCTTTCGTCTTCTTCAGACCAAGATTCAGCCAATTCAAACCATTCCCATATAAAATCACTAGACGGGAAACCACACAAAAGTTGTATAGAGTGACGTCAGTACGAGATAGTTACGACGTAGATAGCGCCAGTATCGCAGACAGAAACCGTCTCCGACATAGACATAGAGCATGGACTGCGCATTCCCTATACAGCCTATGGTAACGCCGAAAGTGAGAGAGAAGGGTAACACACGCGGCCAAATCTGTCTCTTTCTATGCATTTGACGTTGTTGGTTAGAAAGAAACAGATTTGACCGCGTGTATATGCTGTCTCTTTCTACCGACCGAGCGATTTTCGGCCCGAATGCGCAGTCCATGCTCTATGTCTATGGTCTCCTACACTAGCAGACGCGTATTGTCATTTCATGTTTTTAAATCTCAATAATAAAGGAAATAAGAGAAATACGAGCAATGCTTAATACAAAATTTGAACGTACAAAAACTAGTGAATACCCACCGCAAGCCCCTCGGGTGCCAAAACCTTACGCCAAGTACATTAATGTGATAGTCACCAATAAAAATGTTTCGATGGGTTAATCTTAAATCCTACGATCTCGAGCTTTTGAGGTTATGCGAATCGGCTGACGTGTAAAATTCATGGTGATAAATAAAATAACAATTATAAACGGACAAGACTGTCAGATGAATATTAACTGATTTATGAATGCAATTATCAGAAGAAACGGTTTTTCCGGTTCAATTGTTTAGCAAGTTATCGCCTGAGGAAGTCTGACAAGAGAAAATCAAGAGAAAATGTTGAAGTAGAAAAATATGAGGATAGCATTATTCGATATAGGGAACGGCAAGGAGCCAGACCAATAAAGCCGAGTTCAAGCGTTGAATTGCAACGAATTTTACTTCAAGCTGCATGTTAAGCTTATCTCCGAAGGCTCGTCTGCTGAGACTCAAATTGTGAGTCAACGTTATACGTAGGATTCCGACGAGTCCTATAATCTAACTCCGTATCATCTAGTCAAAATGAGATTTTCAGTCAATGTTGTTTGTTGGACTCCGATAGGCTTTATTCTACACTCCACGTCAACGTAGTGCCTTGACCTTCGGTGGAGATAATTTTTTAATCCATAATGTATATTAATAATTTAATGTCAAATTTCAATAAATTTGTTACATTTTGGTATGCAACCTGTGTCTATATGTTCGACTCTATTAAGCTTTCTCCAAATTAAGATTAGTGCTATCACGACAAATGGAATGAAATTACTTATTTATGGATTATCTAATTTTGTAGCGGGTCGCCATATAAGACGAGAGGATGATGAGAGAAAACGCTTGGGTTGCAAAGTATCAGGATAGTGTTATTTGATACGAGAAACGGCAAAAGTCAGACGAAGAGAGCAGAATGCGGGTGTTTGACTTCATAAATTTCCATTTTATGCTCTACGCTAGTCTTGCATGAATAGGCTCAATTCTAAATATTTTGATACCTTCTGTTCAGACCCGAATTGGAAGTTGACGTTATGAGTACGGGATGCGTACATGTTCTTTTTGCAGAGGACCTAGTTGCATTAAAAAAAAAACTACCTACGAATTGCAATACATATATCTGATATCCATACATATTTAGTCATGAGCAGCAACTATAACCCTGCGTGCAAGTAACTCCGTCATTGCCGGTCCCAGGCCCAGATGAGACAGGAGGAGGGCTGCACGCAGGGTTAGATGTTGTACGTATAAAAAATTATTGTAGTGGAACAATTTGTAAACGCTATGAAAGTACATTACGCGTCACTCTACAAATTTGAGACTTGGGGAAAATTATGAGCACACGCGTGCTCGTTGCTGTTGACGTTCCTGCTTATCGAGGGACTTCGGGCGGTATGAAATAGCACAAAACAACCGAGCGAGCGTAGCGAGCGATCACAATTATTAGGTGGTCAAGCAAAATTTTACAAAAAGTAGTCAAATCAACCCCAAAAAGCACCTTTGGTGCAAAAACCTTCCGCCAAGTCCATTAATGTGTAGATCACTCCACCAAAAAATAATCAAAGGTTGTGCTCGCTCACTCGATTGGTTGATGATTATCAACATACAAAAGCATTGAAATCAGATACAACTGCCAAGTACCTGTAGAATGATAAAAGTTTGGAATTGAAAAATTTGTTCAAACTAAATAACGTTGTACTCATTCGCTCGCTGCGCTCGCTCACTCTATTGGCTTATGATTATGGGTTGAAAAAACATCTCGGATGAAGAGATTGAAGATGTCAACATTTATCTAAAAATATTCATAACGAAAAAAAAATTAAAAAAAAATTAAAAAAAAAAATTTGGAGGTAGTGGTACTTGGGGGGCCTTTTGTAGAAAAAGAAATATAAAATATCGATCACGAACCATGTCAATGTCATATGATAGATATTCAAACATTGGCCCGCCAACGTACCACGGACTCCAAATTTTTTTTTTTAATTTTTTTTTCGTTATGAATATTTTTAGATAAATGTTGACATCTTCAATCTCTTCATCCGAATTGTTTTTTCAACCCATAATCATAAGCCAATAGAGTGAGCGAGCGCAGCGAGCGAATGAGTACAACGTTATTTAGTTTGAACAAATTTTTCAATTCCAAACTTTTATCATTCTACAGGTACTTGGCAGTTGTATCTGATTTCAATGCTTTTGTATGTTGATAATCATCAACCAATCGAGTGAGCGAGCACAACCTTTGATTATTTTTTGGTGGAGTGATCTACACAATAATGGACTTGGCGGAAGGTTTTTGCACCATCCTGTATACTGCAGAGATGCACAGCACCTGTAAGTTATGTTCAATAAAAAAAAATATATTCACCTACACACGATACAGATGGCTCCCCTAAACTTTAATTCTGATCAGCGGTGAAACTCCAAGCTGCGATTCAGGCCACTGATACAGTACAATAGAGCTAGCTTGGTCTAACAGAACTGGTCATAGTTTTAAGATTCTGCAAAAGGTCATGTATTATCTTTGTATTAATGAAGCCTCGTGCAGTCAGCAATTAAATCATATTAAAGCCATCAACAGCTGTGTTCCGAATTCTTGTTTGTTCCCCTGATATTTTCACGGAAAATCAATCGTTTCGTAGTTGCTGTAATCAGCCATAACATTCTCAACTTTCAATTTCCTGTAGATAGTATTAAATATTTGGTAAGATATTGGTTTCTTCAAATATATTTATTCGGAATAACTACATCGACGTAACATCCAATTACAGGTTTTGTGAGTGGAATATTGCTTGAAATAGAATACATATCCAATAACTATCAAATACACACATATGCCCCTCGCTGGATTAAGGAATATACCCACCTTGAAAATATTTTTCCATAAATCACTGCCATGCTCTGAGGAAACATTTTGGTGACTCAATTTTTTTACAGTTGATTAGTGCTCTTTGGCACATAGTTTTTATTCTACTCAGATTTCGTGTCCTCCGCTAAACTAAGTCAGTCCATCGAAGAAAAAGTAGTTATCGTAGGGTACAGGCTGCTGCGTTGCATAAAATTTCTTCAACTATGGAAGAAATATTCTGTATAAATGTAATTTGGGGGCAAACCAATAATATTTCATGAGTTTAATTTTAAGACATGGAAATTTTTGATTTTAAATCATTTTTTCCAAAACGACGTAAAAAAGTACTAAATTACATTCATACGGAATATATCCTCCAAAGTTGAAGAAATTTCATGCAACGCAGCAGCCTGTACCCTACGATAACTACTTTTTCTTCGATGGACTGAATTTATGTTCAGCGAAGGACACCAAATCTGAAAAAAATCATAAACTCTGTATCAAAACAGCACTAATCAACTATAAAAAAACTGAGTAACTAAAATTTATTATCAGAGCGTAGCAGTGATTTGAAAAAATTATCTTCAAGGTGGGTATACCCCCGTTGATGTTTCTCTTCATACCTAATTAATCCGCCTTGTTTTTTGATTATGAACATGCTAGCTTAGCATGTTACTCGTGTCAATTGTTATGCGGTGGAAAATGCCCCAACTCTTCAGCATTGTGCAACCAACGTCCCAGTTGGATGTCCTTCTCGTTAAACATATCGCACACCTAGATCTAAACTAGGACAAGTCAAAAAACTTGAATTTTGAGTTATTATCATTTTTGTATACCCTGATAAAATACGTAAGTAACCACAAGAACAGATTCAACCTAATGCTCATAATCATGACGACAGATTGCACTAACTTTTGACTTTGGCCAGTTCTGGGTCATGTAGTGCCAGGTCGGCACGCCCGGGCTCGCAGAGCCCCGCGAACTCTAAGTGTCAATTACTAGGACCGTAAAGCCCCTCGGCCTACCTGAGAACGGTCACTTGTCCTTGAGATTACTTGCCGTTTTGAGGTTACGCTCTTACAGATGCACTCGTAATTATGAAAAATAGTTTCACTTACTCATCTATCGACACGCTTATCAGTCGCAATCCCCTGGATAACGATCATTCGGTGCACAAAGAATATTTTGAGCGTGTAATAATTCTTCTCCGTAATAATATGACACCACTTCACCGTACCCGTCAAAACTCAATAAAACAAACAAGAACTGGCCGCTACGATCACGGATAATTTTTTCATGCCGACTATACCTGACGGTCTGCTACCCAAATCACTGAGGTGCAATCGAGGAATCACGCGGTATTCACATGTTATTTTATATATAATTGTATGGAAAAACCATGCAAAATGATATAATAACGCAAATAAATAAACAAAATGCTTGATTATTTAATATTTTTACTTACCGAGACGTTGGAGAAATCGTTGAAAAGTATTATATTGTAAATACACGTATAGTTAGTGTTCAAATCATCTCTGACTGCGGGTCGAGTCACGTGGTACCAGGCGTACCAACGTAACAGCGACGGTAAAAGGAGAAGCTCAAAAATCAGCGTGCGGCGACATCTCACGGGCGTTCTGGGAACCACGCGTCATATCAACAGCTGTGAGCGGCCATTTCCGCTCACAGCCCTTGACAATCGCGAAAATTACCACAAAAACGTGGAATACAACTGGCCCCTTCATCGTTGTCGAAAACAAAGATGTTTTGGGATGGTTGTGTTCGCCATTCCTCACAGAATCGGGCTCTCTCGTTCGATTTTGCATTTTTTATGCGTAGGCTTCGATATAAGTCGACATAAATAGCACGCCAACCCTTTTCGATTAAAAAAAAAAAAAAAATCCCGATTTCATTCGATCAAATGTACCAGTTCGAACTCATTACTCGTCAAACATCGGCTGCCGAAAGGACAAGTCGATTGATAGCCCCGTTTCGGAGATATAGGCGGTGTCGGTAACACATCCGGTATACCCCCCCCTTAAATCGAGGTTGCGTACGTTCCGCCCAAGCATTATCTGCGCACCAGCCGGGCCCCGGCCGCTGTCGTCAGCAGTGCCGTACAATGAAGCGCGCAACGGCGCGGTCTATTTTGCATCAATATATAGACGTTAACATAACCTCCAAAATGCCCCTTATGTGCCACTATTAATGTATGCGGGCCTGACCGCGGAGACATGAAGCGATCCCCACTATCTCCCACCACGCGGCAAACCGGTCGATAGATGCGACATGGTGGAGACCGTCGCTTAAATCGAAGGCCGTTAAATCGAGGTCCTAGTGTAGCAAAATCCGGGGTGCATAATTTTATGAATCGAGTCAAGCATACATGTATGTGTTTCGCCTCTTTTGTATATGTATTTAACAAAATTCGAATCCGGAAATCGAAAATTCTTTTCCAAATATCCTGTTGTGTTGACGTTACGAACTTCAACCTCGTTGTATACTGCCGTATCTCTAGGAAAAAATTAGTTCTCTCGAAAACGCAAGTAAGTACGCATCAATGAGCGACCGGCTTTAAAAATGACTGGAGACAAAGTCCGCCTGTTTATAGCAACAATGTATCGCGCCCTACGCTCTCGCGCGCTCGTCAGCCAATTGTAGGGAAAATACCAGAACGCTTCTTGAGAATATGTATTATAGCTTCTCAAAAAAATCATAGAAGCATGACATAAAACGCGTGTTGAAGCTTGTTGAATGCTTTATCTTATGGGGTTGAGTTTATAAATTTTCGGCTGTCAGTTTACATCGCATATTAGTGCGCTTCTGCGAAAAAACTGAGCTCGGCAGACTTTTACACGTTGGTAATTCTCGTTTTCACCTATCCTCAGGCATACGCCGCTATGTAGGGTGAGTTTTTTTTATCTTGAGACATCGAAATATTTCGGAAAGTAATCACGATACGAAAAAATACTTCTGATGAAAGTGTAGGATATCGACAGAGAAAAAACACGGCGCAGCATCATTTTCAGTAGGTGGAGACGCCAAGGCCGGGGGAATATCAACTTTGTTTCTTTAATTGGAAACCTATATTTTTTTTATTATGTAATTTTGTTTTCCTTGAAAAAACGAACGACTTTCGTACACTGTTGGAAATAATTCGTGTAAATGTGGAATTTTTCACATGTTGTTTAATTTGTGTTGAAACCAACACAATTATATTTAGAGAGGAATATTTAGAGAGGATTCAACATTTCTTGCTTATGTCAACTCGTTAAAAAATGTAACTTGTTGCAATTAACATAAAGTTTTCTATTTTCAACATAAAAGTACGATCAACAATTTTCAACGAAAGTAAAATGTTAATTTTCTGTTATTTCATCGGCTTGACACATTGTATGAGTTAGTACGTAACGCAAAATTTTAGTCACAAGACAACTATCAAATTAGGTTGCAGGGGACGTCTGTAATCCGTTATTCTGATATCATAATCGCATTTATTGATACTTTGATTATTCCTCGTTGGTCAATTTAACACGAAAAACTGTAAGGTCTAATTCAGATTTTTACACAGAAATACAGTCGACATCTTTGAACAAGAGATAAATGTCAATTTCATGTTATTCAATCGATACGACACACTGTATATAACACGAAATTTCAGTTGCAAAATAATTATGAAATTAGGCCGCAAAGGACGTTTCTAATGCGTTATAATGACATCATTGTTCGCGTTCATTGATACTTTGATGATACCTTTCTAGTCAGTTTAACATGAAAAACTATGAGTTTTTATTCACATTTCAATACAAAAGTATAGTCAACAACTTTGAACAAAAGGAAAAGGTCAATTCCGTGTATTTTGACGGATATGACACAATGTATGAGTTAGTACAGTAATGTTCATTGTTGGGTTCGCGGTGGCTAACTGTTTTTTCGAATTTTTATACATTACTGTACTGTGACGTGCAGAGCCGACGGTGGGGGTTTACTTCGTAACGGGTGCACGACAAACAAAGATTCGGCACCTTCCTTGGTTTGCTAAAAGTTGGGCGCCAGGTACCTAGGGGTACCGCGGTAAACAAAATAAAGGGGACGGGAACGGAACGATAATATAAATATAAATGAAATGAAATAATAACAATAATTGGAATAAAATAAAATAAAGTAATAGTATTAATTGAATTAAATAAAAGAGATTATAATAAACGAAACAAAATCAAAGGAGGTATTAATTAACAACAACTATACTATACGGTTGGCTCAGCGTGAGGGGAACATGGGGGCGAAATAATTTAGGATAGACTTATATATTTTTTATGGTTTATGGATTAGATCGCAAAGAAACCAATTTTATTCGAAAAGATAATTAACAGTAAATATTTAGAATAATTAAACACAAGGTAAAACAAATAAAACAATCAAAGCCGATACCTTGCATCGGAACTAACACAATTAAACAATTCAAACAAAAATAATTCGGAACAGCTGACTGACTAGGTCACAAATGGAAAGTAGGACAGATAACAATATAGAATATCAGGTAATATAGAAGAAGATAAGGTAGGACAATTTACATAAAAGGAAGAAAACAAATATAGTACGGTAGGAATCAATCTCACCAAAATATTAGTTCATAATTTATAGGTCGATAACATAGGGGGATCGGAAATCTATAAGATCAATAATTTGGGGACTTCTTAGAACTAATGGAACCAGTCGGTATTACAGAATTTTCTATAGTACATGCCACGCCCTGATGGCCCCTTGGGACCTATGCAGGACAGAATCCGGACGAATGTCGCGGACGTCCTCATGACGTCCTAGTGTGTCATTTTAGGACGGCTCGAAGACAGAATGAGGACATTGTGAACTCATTACGAGATACGCCCTGGACATCCGCAAGACGTCCTAATCATGTCCTGAGGATGCATCCCCACATTTTTCTCCTGTTTTGGAGACTGAGGGCGGACGTTTATGAGACACATGATTAGAATATCAGGACATCCGCAAGACGATTTCACTATGTCCTCAGGATGTCTTGTCGAATTCTTCGATGGGTTTGGTGACACGCGGGGAACATGTATAAGACACATGATTAGAATATCAGGACATAAATAAGAATAATCAAATATCTCGGAGACACGGCCAGGACATCGCTGAGTTTTTGAGACACTACTAAGGGCACATGAACTTGTGCGAAGCTATCAGGACATCCGTCGGACCTCATCCTTACGTGTGAATGACCGCAGGATATGAGTTTAAGGAGTGTAAAATGTCTCGAGGACTTGCCGGAGACATCTCTGAGTCTTGAGACACCACTGATGACATTTAAATTACGAATACGAAGAAATCAGGACGTCCTTCGGACCGCAGCATTATACTGCGAATGACCGTGGGACATGAGTAAGGACAGTACAATGTCTCGGGGATATGATCTGAGCTACTGCTCGGTCTGCGGGACACCGCTAAAAACGCTGTCAACGTCTTAGGACACCACTGAAGATGTTCCTCAGTCCTCAGGACGCGAGTTAAGACACTTTGAAATGCTCGGGACATCATCGCGGACGATTGAATATCTGATGGACATCGACAGGGACGCATTGATATCCTCCAGGCATTGACAAAGACACCCAGGACTCCCGTACGACGTAATTGAGGACACTTGAATTTAGGCAGAGTACTTAGGACGTCCGTCGGACAGTATCGTTAGGTTATCAATGACCGCGGGACATGAGTGTGGACAGTTGGATGTTTTGGGGACATAGTCAGAGACACCGCTGGATCCTCAGGACACCACTAAGGACACTCGAACTCGGACAAATAGATTAGGACGTCCTCCGGACCTCGTTATCCAATTGAGGATGACCGCAGGACCTGGGTGAGGACAGTAGAATGTCTCAAGGACATGGTAATGGACACTATTTGGTCCTCGGGACACTACTCAAGACGCTCCCAAGTCTTCGAGACACCATTGAAGACGCTTGAATGTCTGGCGGACATGAATAGAGACACATGAATGTCATCTGGACATGCGCAGGACGGGATTCCGGACAAAATTCATGTCCGCAGGGGCCATCAGGGCGCGTCTTTCTATAGGAAGTGCAAGGCGTCGGGACTAGATTCAAACAAGTTCGTACAAAGATGGCCAAGGCAACTTTACACGAGGCACGCCATGCAACTACGCCGCAACAAATTAACACAAAGGGGACGCGAGAATCTAATACAATTAATAATTCGAAATAACGATAATTATACCAACTTAAGGTTTATTAAGGGTTTACTGACTACCTTCAACGACAAGGGTTTACTGAAAAGGGATTATTTTACATTAGCTAATCTACAGCCTGTAGACCGATTTTTCCAGAGATCCGTGGCTCAACAAGCCGTCGAGATTACTTGTCGTATTTGACTACGAACTTATTTTTCCACGCGGGGATATATTTTTCTGAGAGTTTAACAAATAACAATTATAGATAATTCCGATTTACAATTAATAATATTGTTACATTGGGTAAAATCACCCATATTCTATTCAATTTATAAAACACCATCTAGTAGCCTATATGATAAATGACATCCTTTAAAATATAAGAACCTCGGTTGCTACGTCAACAACGATTATTGTAAAACAAGTCAGTCTGTCTTTAGCTTGCCACTGAAGCAGACCTGTATTTTCTGAATACATAATCTCATTGCAAAACATATATAATTCCACAAAGAGTCACTTTATTTCTCTTGGAGAACCTACGTAATAACTTATTACCTCAACGATTACTAAAAATCGTTACATTGGTGTCAGAATCGGGAATTTCCGAGACCGATAAAGTGAATATTTTGTGAATCAACTACGAATCAACTATAACTGAAAAACGAAATGTCTCGTCGACGAGCTACTGCTCCTACTGACGAACCCGCTGGAAACCAGCAAATACCACCTCAAGTCGACATGATGGAGCGACTATTTCAAGCTCTGGCCGCCCAACAACAAGCAAGTCTAGCTGCTCAGGCAGCGCAACAAGAAGCCAATTTGATCGCTAAAAGAGAAGAGCGAGAGGCCAACCTATCGGCACAGAAAGAACGAGAAGAACGAGAGGCTCGACGTCGACAAGAAGAGCGAGAAGCCAACCTATCGGCACAGAAAGAACGAGAAGAACGAGAGACTCAACTTCGACAAGAAGAACGAGAAGCCAACTTATTGGCACAGAGAGAACGCGAAGAACGGGAGGATAGACGCCATCGTGAGGAACGCCGAGCTGAACGCGAGGCGAACCACGCAGCCCAACAAGCTACCCTATCCCTCCTCATGAGACGCCTGGAACCCCAGGAAACGATCTCACAGACCTCAACCCGCAGACGTTCCCCGATGAGGATCGAGGAAATCGTTGAGCCAACTGTCATTCGGTCTGTACAAAACTATGGGGAGGAAGAACCCTCCCCAACTATTCGTAGACCACGTACGGGTGGAGCGGCGACTTTCACGCCGCACACTCGTACCATCCCTCAAAGCGACCGAATTGAACACTCAATTCGGAACGCAAACATTGTACACCATACTGACCACATGGCTGGCGATAATACAGTAGAAGATAGAATTATTAATAATACTGCGCCACTTAATTTGTCATGCGCCGGGAGTAGTCGCGACAAACACGTAAATAATACAACAATAAACACCTGCAAGAAGGTTGTTCGGGACAGACCCAAAAATCCTTTAATCTAAAAGTGAATTTCTTTGACGGTTCTATTTCATGGGCAGATTATGAACGTCAATTCTTGATTATAGCTGAAATAAACTCTTGGTCTCCCATAGTTGAGGCCGGACAACTTGCTGGTAGTTTAAGAGGTCCTGCCTTGGCTGTTCTCTCATCACTTTCTAATTCTGATATTAAAAACTATGATAAACTCAGCACAGCCTTGCAATTAAGGTTCGGAAATCAACTAATATCAAAACTATCCCTAACACAATTAGACCTTAAAAAACAGGCTAAAGAAGAGGGTCTTGCCTCACTGGGAGTGGAGATAGAAAGATTAGCTAGAATGGCACTACCCAGTTGCGATGAGCCAACTAGAAACATGTTGGCCTGTAATAAATTCATTAATGCAATAACAGATCCAGATTTGAGACACACTCTTAGTCTGACAGGACCTTCCTCTGTTCAGGAAGCAGTCATTAAGGGTCTAGAGATCGGAACCTTGACAAAACACCATTTGGGGGTAGGAAAACTACGTCAAATCGAGACAAAGACGCCTACTACTGACTCGACTAAAACTAGCTATACACAAAAAACTACTTCCAGGCAGCAGACAAATAATAATAATAATAATAAGAAGAATAAGAATAATAATTATAACAAGAATAATAGTTATAATAGAGGACAAAATTACGGAGACAGACCCCCGCTAATATGCAAATATTGTAAGAAAATCGGGCATGTCGCGAATCGTTGCTATTCTCTGGAAAAAGTATTTCGATCTAACGAGGGTAGTTCTCAAAATAATTAAATAAATACTTCTTGGCGAAAAAATAACGAAGATAAAACTGATAATTCTTCAAAATCCTCAGAAGCTCAACAAGGTTCTTCTAACCAAAAAAACTAATTATTGATGATTTAGAATGGCGGAAGTCATCAAGTGTTCGATCCGAAGAAAGCCCTATTTTAACTCATTTCCTTCCAAGAAGTCTAAGACAAACAGGCTTATATGCGCGTGGGACTGTCAACGGATTTAACTGCCTCTGGGTCATAGACACTGAGGCAGAAGTTACAGTGGTCCGTTCGGATCTCTTAAAATTTATTGACCCTATTCAACCATTTACCTCTTTACGCACTGCTACAGGAGAAATAACTCCGGTTTTAAAAGAAGTATTAGTACAAATTAATGTGATAGGGTGTATCGATTCTTCACATAAAGTCTATGTAGCAGATATTGAGGATGAAGGGATCTTAGGGATTGACTTTCTTTCCGCGCATAATTGTGTAATTTCAACTGAAGGGAATTTATTAACATCGGGTCGACACGAGATAACTCTTCTAACTAACAGAAAAAGAGCTTCTGAATTTCCTCAGGTTCAAATAATTGACCTTTCTAGCGACGAAGTAGATTCATTTCCTATACACTTGCAAAATCTCTTCGAAAGATCTTCTTCGTGTTTAGATTCCATCCAAAAGGAAAAATTTAAAACTTTGATTGAGGAGTATCAGGATACGTTTGCTAAAAATAGTAATTATAAAGGGAGAAGTACTCTTACGACTCATACTATAGATGTAGGGGATAATGCTCCAATTAAACAAGCAGCCAGAAGACTACCATTAAATGGTCGAGAAGAAGTAGAGAAGATGGTAGACGAGATGCTCGCCATCAACGTAATAGAACCATCTTCAAGTCCTTGGGCTTCACCTATCGTATTGGTTTCCAAGAAAGATGGTACCAAAAGATTTTGCATCGACTACAGAAAGCTAAACGACATAACCAAGAAAGATTCTTACCCCTTGCCAAGAATTGAAGAAACTCTCGATTTGATAGCTGGAGCAGAATCGTTCAGCACCATCGACTTACAAAGTGGATACTGGCAAGTGAAAATGAACGAAAAATATAAAGAAAAGACCGCTTTTGTGACTGGTTTAGGAGGATTATGGCATTTTAAGGTTATGCCTTTCGGGTTATGTAACGCTCCTGCGACTTTTGAAAGAACAATGGAAACCATTCTACGAGGAATCACAGAAAAGAAGTGCCTGGTGTATTTGGGCGATAAAATCGTTTTTGGAAAGACCTTCTACGAACAACTTGAAAACCTTAAAGAAGTCTTCTCTCGCCTACAACAAGCTGGACTCAAAATGAGTCCAAAGAAGTGCCATCTATTACAAAGAGAGGTTCATTTCCTTGGACATATAGTCTCCGCAGAAGGGGTGAAGACAGATTCTACAAAAATAGAGAAAGTGTCAGATTGGTCCCGTCCTGTAGATAAAGAAGGAATTCAAAGTTTTATAGGGCTCTGCACTTATTATCGTCGTTTTGTTAAAGGGTTTGCCACCATAGCTAGACCTCTTCATCATCTGACGGGTAGTAAGGTTCAATTCGAATGGTCTCAAGAATGCGAGGATGCTTTTATCCAATTAAAAACTCACTCAACATCTTCTCCTATTCTTGCTTATCCTCAAGTAAAGCATCCTTTCATTCTGGATTCAGACGCTTCTCTTTCAGGAATAGGTGGAGTATTATCTCAGATCACTTACTTTAATTACAAGAGACTTTGTTTGTAGATATGGGACTCCCCTTGAATTGCATACGGATCAGGGTCGAAACTTTGAGTCGATTTTAATGGCGGAAATATCTAAGGTTCTAGGTATTGGAAAGACTCATACAACCCCCCTTCATCCTCAGTCTGATGGAATGATAGAACGTTTGAACAGAACCCTTTTGAGTTACTTAGCTTCTTTCGTTGACAAAAGTCAACGAGATTGGGACAAGTGGATTCCTCTATTTCTCCTTTCTTATAGATCAGCTGTTCACGAGACGACAAAGCAGTCTCCAGCTTGGTTCCATGACTAATTAACACGAAAACATTTCAACACGTCTGTTCAACACACAACAATTCAACACAGAACCAATTCAACACACAAGAATTCAACACAAAACTAATTCGACACATAATAAATTCAACACAAAACTAATTCAACAAATAATAAATTCAACACAAAACTAATTCAACATATAATGAATTCAACGCAAAACTAATTCAACACATAATAAATTCAACACAAAACGAATTCGACACATAATAAATTTAACACAAAACGAATTCGACACTCAATAAATTCAACACAAAACTAATTCGACACATAATAAATTAAACATAGGACGAATTTAACACATTTCAATCAAAATTATAGACTTCAGATTAGAATTCCGTGTCTCTATTAATGACCCTGATTATTCGGTGATATTTCGATTTTCTGATTTGTGTTTACTCAGAGAGTTCATCGATTGTGAGTTGATATGATTCAACAAGTTCAATTTGTTTTCAGCGCGTGCTTGAAGGTATATGTTATTGTTGACAAAGTCATCATATTGAAGAAGAGAGAGACAAAACGAGAAAAATAGAGTGTATATGTTATTGGTAACAGAGGCAATTAGAATCCCTAGTGAATCATGCCGAGACTCAATTCTCAGACAAAGGACATATCAGATAAGAGAGAGATAAAACGATAGAAATAGATATAAAAAGAAAACCACTTCTGTAGTTTAATAAACTAAACATAGGACGAATTTAACACATTTCAATAAAAATCAGAGACTTCATATTAGAATTCCGTGTCTCTATTGATGACCCTCTCTATTTGGGTGCCTAGATACGGGACTGCTGAACCACCGGGTGGGTGGCTCGTACGGGTCGCGCCGCTCCGCGGCGCGACCCTACTCACAATTAAACGAAATCATCCCTCTCGCCCGGAGACCACCTAGTGGGCGGATTCTCGGGTGGAATTCAATTTCAAAATTTTTAATTGTTGTAAAATTTAAATCTGTGTTGAATTTGTATGTGTGTTGAATCGACTATGTTGTGCTTAGTCCTGTCACTGAAATGTATCTGTGTTGAGTTTGTATGTGTGTTAAATTTTCTCTGTGTGAAATTTGATTACTGTTGAATTTCTCTGTGTTAAATTTGTACGTGTGTTGAATTTTCTCTGTGTGAAATTTGATCACTGTTGAATTTTCTCTGTGTTAAATTTTTACGTGTGTTGAATTTCCTCTGTGTGAAATTTGATTACTGTGGAATTTTCTCTGTGTTGAATTTGTACGTGTGTTGAATTTACTCTTTGTGAAATTTGATGACTGTTGAATTTTCTCTGTGTTGATTTGTATATGTGTTGAATTAATGTGTTGAGATGAAATGACTACGTGGTGATTAGTCCTGTCACCTCCAGCTTCTATGCTTATGGGAAGAGATCTTCGTTTACCTTCAGATCTAGATAAGGGACACATTCCATGACCAGATCCTCTTCAAACTGATTTTGTCTCTACTTTAAGAGACAGATTGGAACAAATACATAATTTTGCACGGGGAAGAATACAAGTCATTTCAGATAGAACGAAGGCCCATTATGACATGAGAGCTAGGGATCTTGCATTTGACACAGGAGATTTAGTCTGGCTCTTTCAACCCAGAAGGGAAAAAGGACGATGTCCGAAATTACAATCAAATTGGGAGGGCCCTTACACGATAATTGATAAAATAAATAGCGAGGTTTATCGCATCCAACGCTCTACTCGCACTAGCCGTAAGGTGGTTCACTTGGATCGTCTGGCCCCTTATGAATCGAATGGACTTACCCATGATGATAAAATCAAAAATCTTCGTTCTTTGAATCTAGATAAAAGCCAACCTATAGATAATGACTTCTCTCTCCAAAAGGATGATCAAACCTTTTCATTGGATTCTTCCAGGTGGTCCGAGGAACTGCCTTTCGGGATTAAACGAAGAAATTATAGACCTTTAACGATAATCATAGAAGGGAATATCGGATGTGGTAAAACGACTTTCACTAAAAGATTTTTAAATGATAAGAATATCCTCACTTGACTTGAACCCTTAGATGAATATCGTAATGTCGCTGGAGAAAATCTCCTAGAGATGATGTATAAGGATCCTAGTAAATATGCATATCATTTTCAACACCACGCCGCGATGACAATGAGGAATAGACATTTGATTAAAACCGCGTTACCTAATAAAATAATGGAGAGGTCCATTTATAGCTGTAATTGCTTTGTAGAGACACGTCGGAGGATGGGAGATTTCGAGAATCTCGAAGCTCACTTATTAATGGAAAATGTTAGGGTTTTAACTAACGAGTCTCCGGCATATGAAGTAGATCTCATTGTTTATTTGAGGTTATCTCCAGAAGAGTCGTTTTCGCGAGTAAATTCACGCGCTCGTTCCGAGGAAGACGGTATTCCCTTAGATTATTTGAAAGTTCTTCATAAAGTCCACGAAGATTGGTTAGTTAAAAAGAAATTTGCGACTCTTCCAGCACCAGTCTTGATCTTAGATGCCGAAGCTTCCGCAGACGACGTGTATATGAATTTTTGTGAGGTTATAAAACCTTACGATTTCTAGTTTAGACTCAGAGGGAGCTCGGAACGATACAAGATAACTCGGAACCACTCGGATAAACTCGGAACGACTCGGTCAAATCAAAGATGGCTTCATTAAGCGCGGAAAGATTCAGAAATAAACATCAACGAAGAGATATTAAAAGAGAAATAAATAATGATGCGAGAATGAATTAGAATATATTCATATTTATTGAACAAACAAACTTTTTTAAAAAAAAAAAAAAAAAATTGTATTAATAATTGCATATAACTTAATGTCTAAGATTTAATAGTGGTTGAGCAACATTTTTTCCACTACGTGTTTTAATAGAATGTGCATTTTTTTACATTCGTCGCAATTTGAATTGTCCTCCATCGCTTCCAAGAAAGGGATTTGACACAAATAACATGAGGGAGAATCCAGGGCGCCGGTATAACAGCGGTGAAGAGGAGTTATCCCGGTGGTCCGTTCTCTAGGGATGCTGGAAGTAATTAAAGAGTGAAGGAAAGGAAAGATTAGAGGATACAATAAATTAGAGAAATGTAAAAAAAAAAAAAAAAAATTTTAACAAACCTCGAAACGTAGCAGTTGATACAAGTCCGTAGTGGAGAGTCAATTAGGGTCACGGCTCTTCCTTTGGCACACTTGACGCGGTTCCATTCGGCGGTAAACCAAGTTTTGGTTTTTTCTAAGTTTCGATTAAAAACTCCTTCCCAATTAATTTCAGAAACTAATATAGCTAAGCGAATGGCCTCGTAGTTGAACGAAGTCATGGTTGCAAGTGACGCTATCTTTATGTTTCTTCTTCTTAGCGATTGTTTCTTTTCTTCATTTGTTTAAACAATTTTCCTATTGGTCTGGGGATAATTTTATTAAAATATTCGATAAATGTCTTTTGATTGATCCGCTTTTATTCAATATCGAATCGCGCCGAAATATAATGCACAAAAATCACGATAGGCGACGCTGTAGTATAATCGATTTATAATGGAGTATAGATCGAAAGAGATGCGAGCGGAAAACTTTAGTTATAGGTTATATTGTAGTAAACAAATAATAACCCAAGTTTTTCAGCTCCCGATATTCTGAGAGTAGGATTTTCTATTAAAATGATGAAAATAATTCTGAGACGACACGAAGGAAGCCTAACCCATCCCATCCTGACTTATCAATCCGGTTTCCCACTTCCTCCCAGATAAGGCTGCTCCAATTTATATTCCTTATATTTATTCAATATAATAATTTAATTTATTAATTTACTAATCTCGAAACTATTCAGTTTATATCCAAAAGAATTAATTTATTATTATAATTCGAAAGAGATTTTAAATGAAATTTAGAATTTGAAAGAGTTTTGAAGAACTCTAATTTATGACCTAATATTTCGTGAGAATAATATTTGTCCTCCTGTCTAGGTCGTTTTTGATTTATTTCGAAGTGGTATGGAGTTGGACCCCTTTTGGACTTCTTGGGAATCCTTGAGTTCTTCTATCCTGGTCCTTTACCCCTCCAACCACTTCTAATACGCAGGACTCTCTACGCAGTAACTGAGGAATTCTTCTTCTTGTTCCGGATCATCCTTCTTGTTCCTGGTTCCTGGTTCCTGATTCCTGATCCTCCATTTAAGGTCCGAAGAATATTTCACACTTATCACATTATACACTTTTGGTTGATTAGACTCACTATCTCCTCAAGGTTTTCTGTGGTTTACCTTGAGGCAGAGGGCGAATGCCAGATAGTATTTGGGGTAACTTCTAACTCCTTGAGCCACAGCTCCAATTCTCCCAAATAGAATACTTTGATTTACAACTTGTTGATCTATATGATGATTTTACACACTTACGAATTTAATTATACTCACCTCGAGAGTCGGGACGACTCTTTTACTAAGGGGGGGGGGGGGGGGGGGGTTAGTGTAGTGTTACATTGGGTAAAATCACCCATATTCTATTCAATTTATAAAACACCATCTAGTAGCCTATATGATGAATGACATCCTTCAAAATATAAGACGGTTGCTGCGTCAGCAACGATTATTGTAAAACAAGTCAGTCTGTCTTTAGCTTGCCACTGAAGCAGACCTGTATTTTCTGAATACATAATCTCATTGCAAAACATATATAATTCCACAAAGAGTCACTTTATTTCTCTTGGAGAACCTACGTAATAACTTATTAACTCAACGATTACTAAAAATCGTTACAATATTATCAAGGAAAGAGACACGGAAATATTTAACACACCATTTAAGACAACTAATTGACGATACGATAACTATTAATTATACGAAAAATAATGAAGACACGATAAACAAGGTTTAGACGATAAATAATAAAAATACGATAAATAATGACGATATGATAAATAATAAAAACACGATGAAGAATAATGGTACGATAAACAGGGACGGTACGACAATGACTGATGCTATGGCAATTATAGACGGTATTTTCTCGAAAAATCAATCGATAAGGCACAACCTATATCAGGGGGAATACAATAATCAATAATATAATCAATAATCAATAGTTAAACAAAACTAAAGCACGACAATTCGATGATATGTTAATGGCGTCACCCTCCTCGAGGCCTGACCCAACTACGCAAGAAGAAACCAATTTCTTTTTAATCAATCTATAATCAATCGAAGAGTTGTCTTAAGTCGGAATCTTACCTTTTACAAGGTGCAACACTCACTAACTGAGTTTATAACGTTAATATTTATTGGCTTTAGACGTTAATATTCGATAAACTTCGAACAAAGAAACAATTAAAATCGTTTTTCAATAAACAGGACTGTATCGAACTGATTCCAAGCAAGAAGTGAAGCGTCTAGATCTGTCTCTATCTAAATGCTATTTGGGGGGTGAGGGGGGTATTGCGCATAAAACTAATGGGCGTGTTGACTTCTGCAGCCGGGTTGTGTCGCGGGCCTGACAGGGCCTTTTGGCACTTCAAGCTTTCGCCAGGGGGTTGTTAGATGTCTCGTCGTGTTCTATTTGTTTCGATATCCTGGAAGGCGGAATTCTGCATATTGGACCGGTGGACCAGGCCGGTGCGGGACAGGTAGAGGGAGGATAGGGGCTACTCCATGTGACAGATTCTTATCGCAGCGCTCTTCCAGGCATATCTCGGGATACGATGACTCATCTCCCCTGGTTAATCCCTCGAAGGCCGGGCGGTCCGTCAGGCCGGATGAGATTGAGGGATGATCTCCCTCGATGATTTTGGGCAGGAACGGTACAGGAATATAAGATATAGGGAACGGGAAAAAGTATTAGTACATGAACTTATAATTACTACATTGGACCTTGGGCACTTGAGCTGGGACTTCTCGCTTTGAATTTGGTTTATTGGCAGGGAGCGCGACGACCCCGACATCTGACGGCTACATTAAATCATGCTCTATGTCCATTGTATAAATGACAAATATTTATGAATAAATAAATACAAATTTTTGATAGCTAAAAAATGTAAGTGCAATACCACATCTGAAAAAGGCTAATAAATATGACGTATAGTGTTCAACAAAAGTAAGTATAAATAATTGTAATAAATATAAAATACAATTTTTTTTCGAATAAATGAGGTTAAAGCCGACAAAAGTATAATATAAATAGTTACAATAGCATAAGAGCTGAAATATTCATAATCTTTAAAAATTTCTGAATATTGATCTGAATTTTCCAAAAAATAATAGTGATTTTTTTTTTTAATTATAAATTTCCTATCTTTTTATAAAATTTAGATTAAAAATTTGGTAATTATAAAAATGTCTTTTAATTATTTTCAACTAAAAATGAAAATCATCATTCAGACAGGATTTGAGGCAATATCTCACAATATATCATTTCAGCCTCAAACGATGCATAAAGGCAAACAATTGGTCACAGCTGCTCATGTGAGAGATGTTAAAGAATTCAGAGAATGCGGTACAAGTTATTCAATAACATCTAAAATTATTAGGCAAACCTCAGTAACGTTGGCACCTTACGACACGTCCTTATACGTAAGTTAAAAAATATATAGATATTCAAATATATATAAAACTAACATTGCGAATTTTATGTGTGTATTTGAATATCAAGTAAAATCAAATTTGCAGATTAACGGAAAACGATTCGTTGAAGAAGTGAGCTGCACTTGTGTATATAACCAGAGTGGAAAATGTAAGCACGTTGCAGCTTTAATTTATTTCATAAATAATGAGGAAAGCCTTACAAAAACTAGCCACGAACAACAGTGGGGAAAACCTAGTGCCCGTCAGTTCGTCAAGGACAAGTACTCAAAAGGAAAATATTTTGCTGAAATGTATCCTCCAAAAAAAGGGGCTGATAGACAAGAAAGTCACCAGCCATCAATAGATCTGGCAGAATTAGTTCAAGAATCTGCGTTGAAAGCAGTTTTAGTTGCGGATGAAAAATGTGAAGATTTTTATACAATAAAAAAATTATTGTCTCCATTGGTCTCGACCGTAGAATCAAATTTTGAACAAGAGGATTGTAAGAAATGTTTGAATAGTACATTTCGATACGAGAGCAGAATGTGAGGCTTTTATAGGGGAGTACGATGTTTTCAGCACGAACCGTAGTCGAGGCGAAAGCGGAGCTCGGCGCCGAAGGCGCCGAGCTCAGCTGTAGCCGAGACGAAGGTGAGTGCTGAAAACTTCGTACTCCCGTAAACGCCTCATTCCGCTCGAGTATCGAACACTGTTTTTTATAACAAATGCATGAAAAAGTTTCGCAAAAGCTAACCACCAAAGATCTCAGAAAAGCCGACTTTTAACAGACCACTGCGCTTCCCGGCGGGGTCGAGGGGCGAAGCCCCCGTGGGGGGGTTCGGGGGGGCGAAGCCCCCCCGACATAAAACATAACCAAAATTCTTATTGCAAAAAAAAAGATTACAATTTTATTGACGCAAAACTTCTCTATTATCCCTCTCTACAGGTATAGTAGAGTACTTATATAAAAATCTAAATAATAATTATCAAATAGTGAAAATAGTACATTTGATTTGAGAACGATCAAAACACGTGCGAACGGATCGGTGTTACAATGTCAACAACTGAAATGGCTGATTCACGTGGAACGGCGAGCGCCGAGAACGAAGTGTACGACCCGTACCAAAAACATCGAGTTGATTCAGGATGCCAAGCAATACGCACGGAGGTGGCGCGTCATGAAGGATAAATGACTCTTGTTTGCACGCCGTGCGCGACAAGAATCTTGTTGAGCACGCTGAATGTGCGCAGAATCTAGTACGCATGGCCAGCCGCAAACGTCAGAAAAGGGCCAGATTATACGCTCCGCGGAGCCCCAAACAAGCAACTTTTTCATGCATGCGTCATAAAAAAATTTTGTCATTCTTAATGGAGAATTTCCAATTTATAGTCGCTATTATGAAATGGAAGAACTTATCAAGAATTTTTATAATAAAAATATTGTGATAGGCGATAAAGATATTTTGAAGCTATGCTGTCTAACGATGAATCAATCGCAGTGTCCAGAGTGGTATGAGGCAAGGCATTTCAGGTTGTCAGCAAGTAGCAATATTCATAGTATCAAACTCGAAAATCTATTGATAAGTTAGTCTACGATATTTTAAACCCTACAAAACTCGACACTGAATCAACAAACTATGGCTTAAGGCTGTCCGAGGGGGACCGCCATTTTTTCGATCGTTCGCAGCGCCGCTGCGCGTTGAGTTTGAGAATTAAACCCGACAGGACCCCGCTAAAATATGGGCGCAAATCAGAGGGCCCTAAATTTCACACCATTCGTTAAATATCAAGAATATATCCTCAATCTGAATTCTTTCGTGTCTGTAAACAATTTCACAGCCAATACATCACAAAACTGAAATTATTTATTCATATCTTAACATCGAGTTCATTTATAAACTGGGTACATAAAAATTGATAGTAGACATTACACATTAAACATTAATTCAGTAATTCTACTTGAAATTATCGTTCAAACAATTCTAAATTTCCAAATAAACTTTCGATTGTTGCAATAATGTCAACATATATAAACTGAGTTGCACATTTCTTTATATAATTTGATGTTATTTGGCATGTTTGTGATTATAAAAGGTCCAATGAGAAAACACTTACTACAATCCTTACTTTATGGTGTATTTGTATAGAAAAAATATTTCAACCGCCTGCGATAAAATTTCAGTACAGGGAACCTTCGCAGAAATACGTAGAAGATCTTCTGCGAAAGGTTCCCTGCGCATACAATTGCATTGCAGAAAATTGAAATTCATGCTCCAATACATATATACTTCCATAATCTAAAAATTGTAGAAAGCATTTCTCTAGTTTTTATTAATTTGCAAAAAATGAAATAGTTCTTGTAAAAATCTCAGTCGCAGACCCCCTTACGAAGATCAGTCGACTGAGTTCCTAGTTCGCCTATAATCATAGTCACCTCAATTGATTCTAATATTCAATACGCCTAATCATACGAATTAATTAATAAATAGTATAATTGCTTCAGGGTTGATCTCATAATCCTTCGTCAGCACAAAACAGGTCGTCTGGTATCGACAGGTATCTGTGTAAGAAAAATTTTTGAATTAGTTTTGGCAAAGTCAATTCGTATAGCTTTCCATGCGATCAATTCATATATTGGTGCATAGGATTATTTTCAATTTCATAAAATTGACTCAGTTCCTCTCAATAAGACTGGTGCGATCATTGTAAAACAGCTTTTGCCATCGTTTTACAAATGCATGACTACTTAAAAGTTCACTACACTTACTTAGCGGCACAAGCAATTTTGAATAATATGGACATATTGTTGCTCTCTGTGGTTCTGCTCTGCTGTAGACTAACTTATTCGCAATCCCTCTCGTAGTCCGGTTGAGTCGTGGTATGATCAACCTTTTCTGTTTCTGTAACAAAAGCATAACTCATTAATTATTGGATATAGTTTGCTGCAGTTTGATCATATACTCTCATGAATAGTCCCATCGCCACATGCGTATACATACGTAATCGATGATCATAACTATGATGCTCTATTGGACAGCAGCTAGCACGCAACACTCGAAACAGATTTACTTGTGTCAGACATCTCAAATGTATCACCTGACAAAAAGTAAACGTGTATCGATTGTACGCACTGTCGCCGTACAGGCGTATGACTTGCAAACGTATAACTGAAAAACTATACAAAATTATCATGCACAATGCTGTTAGTTCACAACGTGCGAGGAGGTTGTAAGATGCCAGATACCCACTAGAGAACCAGAATATCATGATCTATCAAAAAAAATTCTGATGCAATAATATACGATAACAGAAAAGGTGTAGGATGAATGTGCGTCAGTTGATAATTGTAATGCTCTAACTCTTCCTGAGAATACAGGGCGAACTATTCCTAGCAGAACAGTCATATCACAGGGTGACAGTGTCACATTTGAATCGTGTCAAATGGATCACTATCTTGAAAAATATACATCAATGACTTTTCTTATTAGTTTTGTAATTATTTCTGAGCGTGTTCGTGTGTGTAGGTTTACGTATTATATTTTTATACTTTTGAATTATATGATCATGAAAAATTTTAACTCAACTGACTTTTTTCATATTGTGAAGTCGTACGAGAACTTCAGTCAAACTCATAGTTTCAAGTTGTTTTATGACATGAGTGCTATTCCCTGCAATACGACTGTTGCTAGGTTAGTCCACCCTGTACTCTCAAGAGGATTAGAGCGGCTATGAGTTCGACGCTCCCTTTTTGCAATATAATACAAAAAAAAGACGACTCCACAATACTTTTTTTTATAGATTGACACATTCATCTCACTATTTGCCTAGTTATACATGCGTGACTCTATTTAGCCTTGTTTTGTGCATCGAGTACGTACTGTGGTTCTCTAAGTTTCATATTTCTCAAACTTCTACTATCGATAATTTCTGGGAGCATGCAAAAGAGATAGAATTTAGATAAGTAAGGCAACATTTTCGTTTGTCAAAAGATATCATCTCTAAAGACTTTGATTGTTTTCATACCTTCTGGCGTCCACAGGATAAAGTGACAGTATTCTTTTTGTGCGATATGCAGTTGACCTTGAACCTGGTAGAAGTAAGGATGATTTCTATTCATCCTGTCAAGGTCGTCTTTGTCGTAGATCCTATGCACCTCTGCAAGCTTCTGTTCTATCGCTTGCTCCGGAGTGACGAATCTAGCTTTGTAAGGGCATTTGATTTCGATAATGCCGTCGTCGCCTGTTAATCCATCAGGAGACGCTGCTAAGTAGCCATGTTCTGAATCGATGAAGAGGCAACACTCTGAAACCTGCAACTTCTCGGCTTCTTCGAATTTCTTACGCGCTTTTGGCTCGCTCTCCTTGCCGTACTGCAGAGCAGGCAGAGACAGTTCTTGCGGATACACAATAGCTTTGACGTTGTTCGCCGAAAGAGTATTTGGCCTCATGCGGCAAACCTTGCCAAAATTTGAAGCTGTAAGCAGCTTTCTACGTGAAGATTTCCATTCTCCGCAATCACTTTGACCTCTCGTACGCGTTTCGATGAGGTCTCGTTCTGCCTGCTGCTCGGCCAGTTTCTGAAAGTGCAAATCTAGTTGCAGTTTATATTCGACCTCGTCAAGATCTGGCTTGTTGCAATTTTGACCATAGTCCTGGTTCGAGTTGGACTTCACGCCAGAGGACCCCTTAGACGAACATGTTGGTCTAGGTTGATTCTTCTTGGTCTTGGCTATCGTCAGCCGTTTGAGGTTACGTTCTTTTCTTTTTTTTTGCAACGCATGGACCATTGCAGTTGGCGCCTTACCCATTGCAGCACTCAACTTCTGATAGGACTCCTGTGAGTTGAATTGCACAACGGAGCCAGCAACTCGGGCGTTGTACGAGTTTCTTTTACCGAAGTGAACACGTTTGCCGCCAATGAATTTGCTGACGATAGCATTATAGTTTTCAACGGTGTTGCTTGTGACGTTGAACAACAGGCTCTCGGCTCTCCAACTAAGTTGGGTGATGGCATCACAGATTTTGTCGTATAGATCCAACTCGATCAATATTGGCACTGCATTTTCTTCTTGATCTTTCGGAGTACCATCACAGAAGTAGCCCAGTTCGGCGCACTTCTTGTGTTCGCCAAACACATGACTTGGAATATTGACCAAATCTCTTGTGAGGCGTACTACTTTTTCCGATTGCGAATCTTCTTCGGCCATGCGGTATTGACTTGCTTTCACTACAGCTGTCCGTATCCTCAGGGTACTGCCTTCGATAACCTTTCTCCATTGTCCAATCGTTTTTTTTGATTTGGACATCTCTTTGATTTTGTTTTTCGAATCTGGCTTCAGTTTTGTTTTTGCCACGTCCTTAATTTTTGTGAGGAGGTTTCGCAACAGGTGGTTCGTACACTGAACCTTCTTCACGTAGGTATCGTCGTACGGGTTGCAATCAAGAATCTTCTTGTACACGCTGCTATCACCATCTGCTATCAGTGACGAGAAGACTAAGCCGTGCATTTCGATACTTTTGCGGAATCCTTCAGCAATGGCACTACTCTCCATGCTTGAAGAACTCTGATTGCTTCCCCAGTTTTTAAAGCAAGTATGTACTCTTGGGGGTTCGTTTGTTTTTTCTGCGATCGAACAAATTGTGCAGTATTTATTGCGTACTGCAGCGAACAAAACCTTGTTCGTATGGAAGCCCACGATGATGCCTACGCCAGACGCTGGGTCATATTTGCCAGATCTATATGACCTTTTCATCCAACTTCCGTCTGCTATTACTGGAATGTGTGGTATTCCATTCTTAACATCACCACGTTCTATCGCAAGCCTTTTTTCTTCTCCGCCAGCCAATCTCATTTCCTCCTCAGCCGCCTTCTCGAATGCGGAGGCAATTTTATCATGGTACTGTTGGTACGTGCCATGTGACATAAACGGAATATTCATCGCATTGAACATTTCTTCCGATTGTGAATATCCAAGGCCTACAGAGACTGCTCCGGCTACTGCACTTTCATTGATCGAAAGGATATCAGATTTCTGAGGTTCAGATATGATGAATTCTTTCTTATTACACGCCTTGCACTGAAACGAGAATTTTGATAGCAGTCCGATACGTTCAGTGGAGATCAAGTGCACTTGATCTAATGTGCAGCGAAGAAGTGGATTATGATCTGCGAATCGCTGTTGTAACTCGGCAAACATATATCCAACATCAACGACATGCCGAGTTCCAAGAGGCTCGGACTCCTGCGTCTGCTCCTTGCGTTCCCTCTCAACGATCAAAGGTGGAAGACTTTCATCAGAACTGGCAGGCTCCGGTAATGCTTCATCATCGTCGGGAAGATCTGATGCATCAGACGCTTCGTCCATGTCAGATCCATTCTCCGACGATTCGATTTCGAGGTCATCCATGAAATCTACAGCTATTTGTTCAGCGATGTTGGTGGGTGTTGGCTGCTGTTCCACTGCTACTGAAGCTTCTGGTGCTGAACGACCTAAAACGTTTTCTGCAGTGGGCACATCAACATCATTGAAATCGGATGTTGCTGCGCCCACGTGGTTCGTCACGCACATGCCCGTTGGTGTCAGCTGGACTTCACATTCACCCACGGCCTCTGGTGCATCTTGTATCATCGACCTGCGCTGGCGAAACTTTTTTTTCCGACTTGGTGGTTTTGCGGACAGCCAATATCGACCATGTCCTTTTACGACACGTTTTACCATTGTCGAATAATTTTTGCACCAAGGATTTATAACGTTTGCACTCTATACTTCCGCAAATTCGACAAAACTAAATTACACGCTGGTGCTTGTACTGTGAATTACGATGTGACAACTACTAAAAATGCGTTTTCCGTTTTTTTTTTTTTTTGTTTATTTTTATTTTTTATTTATTTTTTTTTAAACCATTGGCTTATCCCTATAAAGGGCCGTAGTCTATGCGTTTTCCGTAAAAATTGCCGCGACTCACGATGCTGGGATTACCACAGTTCGTGCCGAGTTCAAACACGTGCAACGATAGAAGAATGCGACGATTCTGCAAAGTCATTCGAAATTCGAAATAACTCGCAGTGCCGCCAACTGGTTTTCTCACGGAGAGCCGAGTGATCTTACCCTAGGCTCCTATTGGTCGAACGCACGCCGAATAAACTGAGTTGGCAGCCCTGCGAACTAGAACATCACGTGTCGTCGCCGCAGAATGGAAAGTGAGTATTCCTTTGCCTATATATATTTCATTTGTCTTATACGGTGGCCTCGATATGTATTGTTGTTATGGAGCTCTATGAGTGAAATGTCGTGGATACGATGTCATATCATCACAATTTGAATACAACTTCGCGACCGTTTTACACCAGGTCTTCAGATCCCGACCTAACCTATAACTTTCCATGATTTCACCAGTGATCGCGAGTATTGTTCGAAATTCGTCGTTTCAGTATACACAAAGTGACAATACAATTTCCATCAAATTCATGGATAAAATGAACGTTAATTTAAGTCAGCCAGCCTGCACTATACTCTTTAAATCTGAATCAGCGAAAACTACTGACAATCAGCGAATAGTCGCTGGTTTACAGCTATAAGTTGTAACATTGCATGTTACGACAGGCTCCTCACCCCTTAAACGACCTTAGCGGAGTGGATGAAAATGAGAGAATGAGTAGATAGACCCCGAGGTCCGATAGAAATTCCGAGAGGCGACCGTGACCGACTAAAGACTGTTGAGCATATTATTTATTCTTTTGTTTTGTTTTACGACTTTTCTCTAACATGTGGGAGACGAGGCCCAGCCGACGGCTAAGATACTGTGACAGAGACACACCACTACCGACGCAAGACGTTCCAGTATCGACTGTTTGGATCCTACTCGACGAACGCCACCCAAAAGCTTCGGAGGATAGTTAGTGGCCACGCTACCTCCTGCTAGTAATCGAGAGGACACGGGGGAGTGCCAAGGGCATTCTACAACGGGGGATATCGGTGGTGGAAGAGATTCCCGCCACCAAGAAGAGCCTGCATCCCGTGAGCCTCCGACGTAGCAAGCTAAAATCATCGTGGCGAACTTTGAATTACGCGCGTGGCGACCACCGGTCGCCATGCTTAAGGGATCCTTCGGTCGATACGAAAATCGATATTTGGCCGTAACACGAGGGCGCTGATTACCGGCGCCATGCGGTCTAATCACTCTGCGTTAGACTAGCGTCACGAACACTCGTGTTCCTTTTTCAGTAGTTACTTTGCGTTGAGAGATTTCGAAGATATTGCGTTTAAGCCCCGTGGGCAGTTTAGTTCTTTTTTTTTTGGTTTAGTTTGGTTGTGTGGTTGTGGGAGGAGTGTGAGAGAATCCCCGTCGAGGGTATTTTGGTTATCGAGAGCCATGGATTTTGGTCGGGAGAAGACCGCTTTTCTCGTGTGGCTGGAAGACGGTAAGCGTTAGCCATTCTTACCCATGCTAATTTGGATTCGGCAACGGCCGTCAGCCATATTGCCTTGAGCAGCCACGAGGCTAATTATTATTTTTGGAATCGAATTAAGCCGATCTCCGAAGGGTAGGCCGTCACCAGTGTCCCCGTGTATTAGAGAATATCGTTCGAGTCATTATTTTGTAGAGAAATATCGAGTATTGTATAGTTTATTGAGTTCGGGTGTGCTACCTGTCGCACATGAGTGCGACAGAGAGAGTCCTAGTCAGTCACTGTCGCTCTCTCTTCCTCCTGTAGGGAGAGACACAGCTAGGTAGTGTTTAGATTTCGAGTCTTTGTTTTTCGGGTTCGAGTCAATGAATAAATTCTGTTAATTATTAGTCGCGTTATTCGCAGAGTTAGGTTAAGTTAGCCTTAGTAAGATCTGTAAATATCACTTTTTTTGATCAATTTCATTTCCCTATTCGTTATTAAGAGCCGAGGGCTCACCCATTGTAAATATTAGATTGTTAATTAGTTGTAAGTCCTCCTCGTGGAGTCTATTTAGCGTTCTAGTTGAACTATTGTCTCACGAGGACCGAGTTTGTCGAGTTATTTAATTATTTTGCATGATTTTCCTTGTTATTGCTCTCCCACGTGGAAGCTAGTAGTTTATTAGATAGTGTAAAGCTCGTCAAACGTGGCCGGGTCACTTTTACACGACCTGTGGCCGTTCGTTATACGAGGGAATTTATCCCTGATTGTTAAAATTATTATTTCTATTTCGTTTCTATTTTGTTGAATAAATTCTATTCTTTTATTGTCAAATTCAAACGCTCGAGTCGTTATTTAACGTCCCGCTAATCCTTCAATTAATCCTGACCCCTCTCCGCGGTACTGTAGCTAGCCGACGCTTTACGTACCCGTAGGTTATATTTTGTTTATATTTTTGAACGTGGCGGTTATCCGCCTGGCGCCCAGCATATTTTTCAGGTAATTAACTTTGGCCAATTGTCGAGTGGACGGCTCTCGGAGGCTAGCATCCGGTCTAGTTCGAGGGCTAAATAAAATCCACGTCACAAAGTCTACAACTGATTCAATCAGTGATTCAATCAGTGGTAGACTTATAGCTGTAAACCAGCTGATTCAATCAGTGATTCAATCAGTGGTAGACTTATAGCTGTAAACCAGCTGATTCAATCAGTGATTCAATCAGTGGTAGACTTATAGCTGTAAACCAGCGACTATTCGCTGATTGTCAGTAGTTTTCGCTGATTCAGATTTAGAGAGTATATTAGTGCCACACGAAGGAGTTAGCGCAGTGTTAATTATTATTGCATTTTATTGTTTCAGACAATAACATCGTTAACGGGGTTGAGGGGGAGGCGGCGGCGGATGAAGAGGAAAGATGGGTGGTGGGCGGCGAGGCGGACAGGCAGGATTATGAGCCACCGCCTGGTGGAAATGTATGTGATCTCCAAGCCTTAATTATTTGTATACATGCAGTTCTATACATATTTTCAGTCATGACTTCTGTGATTATTTACAGGAGAACCTATTAATTGCATTGATGGCCGACGTCGCTGCCCTGCGAGCTGCAGTTGCAGGTCAGCTGCCGCAGCAAGGCCAGCTACAACGTCGCGGCCAGCAGCAGCGGGGCCAGCAGCAGCAGCAGGGCCAGCAACAGCAGCAAGGCCAAGGCGGAAATCGGCGTCGCAACCGCCGACGTCGTGGCGGTGGAGCACCCATCATCTACCAATACTTCCGCTGAATTGGTAGATGATGGGTCTTGTACATATATGTGTATATGTATATATATATTTTTTTTTTAAATAATAATAAATAATATGAATATAAAAAACTGTAATATTCAGATGGCTTTTATTTCTCACCGCCCTCATTTAGCCATTAATTTCATAATTCGAAACATCCAAAATAATTTATTAATAATTTCTTCATATAATATTGTCTCTCAGCGTGGAATGCTTCCCAACATGCTTCTATAGGTATGCTAAATCTTATGAGTTGCCCTACAAGAGAAATGCAGTAAGCTAGAAAATACGAAAACAATCTTACGATTCTTCTCTACCAAACATAATTAGAACTAGAAACGTATTTCCGAGTATCATTAGGTGTAGTCAGAATGATTTATTATTCATCATCACCTTATATCATGTTGGTTTTATACATTTTGAACTGGCAGCTAATTATGCCTACGATTCGAGTATACCTACTACTATTGGTGCCTATCCCAAATGTTTGGTCTGATCTTCTGTGTTTACCATCAAAAAAAGACCCTACAGCAACTAAAAACTTCAACATTTTGATTCATTTGAAATTATTTATACTCAATTATTGGGGATTGTTGATCGGTGGACTGACAAGTTCTTAGCCTATCAATAATGGCTTTTTTGATTCGGGTACCTTTATGTTCCCCTCATATCTGTCATCAAAGTTAATTTGAGAAAATGGGAAGAAGCTTTAGAAAGAAATTTCATCTTTTCAGCGCTCAAGCTTTTCATTGCATCTGGGAGTACTGAAGTACCCATACGTTTGACCATGTGGTTTACACCTTGACTTAATATTTCCGTACAGAAGCGTATAAGAACCACTTCAGATAACTGGATGTCGTTCTCATACGCTCCTACACGCAGATGCGTGAGTAGCGGTTTTCACACGTTTCTGTCCGTAAAAGCAGTGTTGATAACGCATAGTAGATACGTCACAAACGGATAGAATCTACTTTCTATCCGTTTCTATAAACATTTTCACCTGATGTCAACTGCGGTAGTTCCTATACGCTTCTGTACGGAAATGCATGAGTAGCGGTTTTCACACGTTTCTGTTCGTAAAAGCAGTGTTAAAAACGCATAGTAGATACGTCACAAACTTCAGGCAGAGCTGAAGGCGAGTGTTGGCATTTCACACGAGTCATGAATTGCCAATCCGAACGAGTAACCAATTTTTATTTTTTTTTCTATTTGTGATCAAACCCAATGAACCGTAGCGTATATAAAATAGGACTAATGCCCGGCTGAGAAACGTATATTAAACGTTGCAAAACGCGTATTCGTGAAATATACGTTTTTCGGCCGGATATTAGTCCTATTTTATACACGCTATGGTTTTTCGGGATGTACATTCCGGCACGCTCCTACTACATTACCGCTCCTTGTTTGGACTGTTTGGCAATCAGCCACTTCGCGCACCATCTATAGTGCAGGAAATCTAACTTTCCATGCATGTATTAGAAAAATGATATTTCCGTCATAGTAGGCGTAAAGTACGCTTTTTTTGGTCCTACTTTGCGGACGTGAAGCCACACTTCACGCCCGCTAATTGGGACAAAAAAAAAGAATGTACTTTACGCCAGAAATTACCGAAAAGACTGTTTGCACCGCGGGCGTCAAGTGCGTAACTTTACACCCGCGGGTGATCACGCGACCCTCGGGCTGGCTATCCCTGGTTGAAGTTCCATCAGAAACCCACAGAATATTGAACCGAAATGTATAGGAGCTTAACGGAATTTTGTCCGCTGTATCTGCACAAGTGACCCAACATTGAGTTTCTATCTGCTCCTATCAGCTTTATGTACGCATCACTATGAATTTCAAATGGTATCTATTGGAATTCCAACTGCTTTGCGGCATCTATCCGCAATAGCGTATACAAATTCTATCAGCTCCGATCCGCATCCGCTCTTCACAACAAGCTACCCGCTTCTGACTGCAATTACAGAAACCCGGTCTATCCGCATCTGTATGCATCGCTTAGCGCTATTCGAACCCATCTGGATCCATCCGCAATTGCATGTACAAATTTTATCGGCCTCTATACGCGTCCGATATCCACAACGAGATATCCGCTTCTGTCTGGGACTGCGTACACAAATTCTATCGGTCTCTAATATCCGCGTCCGCTATAAAAGTGATGGTGCCCGCGTCGTATGAACTTTACCTGCAATTTCGGTTTTATATTTCGTGATTTTTAGTCTTTACGTCGTCCGGTCGGTCATTCTCGTGCCCTACGTTGTTCGCCCCGTAGTTGACGTTGCCCAGGTGGTCAAACTGGTGATTCACATTCCCCAGGTCTTTTGCTTTGTAGTTTTCACTCTCGTTGTCTTCGAGTTATTGATTTTCGTGCTCCAGAACTTTCGCTACGTAGTTGACGTTCACGGAAATCAACAACCCGATGACAACGATAGTGAAAACTGTAACAATATATAGATATATAAGTTAGACAATAAAGTCTAGGAACTTTCCGCTTTATAGTTCCTAGTAACAAAATATTAAGTTGGTAATATGCCGGTCTAGCTCTAGCTCTCTCCCTCCGAAGATGTGCAACGAAGTGGTTGTAATTTGATAGTAGAGAAGAAGAATAAAGTTATATAATTTATTATCAATCAGTAAAGTTACAACATAAACCCAAATTCCAATAATCCACACCTAACAGATTCAAATTATAATAGGTTATGGGCCCAGTCACCCAGGAACGAAAAATTAAAATTGGATTACAAAGTTAGGTTATCAAACGGCGTGGTGAACGCCGGTCGGCAGTAGTACAAGTAACGGTTTTTGGGGTTTGAAAAAGTGAATAAAGAAAATATAAGAAGAAGCCTGTGGTCAAGAAGTTTACGAAAACATGGAAAAATTGTATCTAAACACGGGAACCAAACTGGAGGGCACCAACAATTGGGGCGTTTGGAAATTTCAAATGAAAGTAATATTACAAGCCATGGGTCTGTATGGCTTGGTCGATGGAAGTGTTCAAAGGCCAGCGCTAGGTACGCAGACATACCAGGACTGGATCTTGAGGAACGGAAAGGCCCAGGGGATCATAGTAACGCACCTAGAAGAAAATGTAATGGTACACGTCATTACCACAACCTCAGCACAGGTAATGTGGGATAAATTAATGTCCGTGTATGAAAGAAAATCAGCAACGAGTCTTCATCGTGAACAACAAAAGTTTTTCTCCCTTAAGTGTGACGGAGACGAAATAGCGACCTTCTTTGCGAAATTAGAAGAAATCCGTGATAAAATCTCCCAGCTTTGGGAAACGATTACAGAAAAAATGATAATCACGAAGGTGTTAACGTCACTACCAGAGCGCTTCAAACATTTTGTTGCCGCTTGGGAATCTGTACCGGAGAAAAATCAGAGTCTGAAGGAATTAACGGCAAGACTCTTAGTCGAAGAAGATCGTATAACGGACAGAGGGGTAAAGGAAGAAGAAACGTTAGTAGCTCTTGTGAGCAATAATCCTAGAAACAGTATCAAATGTTTTGGGTGCGGGAAAGAAGGACACTACAAGAAGGATTGCCGGTCGATAAAGAAACAGTGCCATTATTGCAAGAGCAATAGGCAAGGGCATCACATAAGCGAATGTAGAACAAGGCTCTACAAATTGAAGAAAAAGGAACAGAAAAATACGCAGGATCCAACAAAAGGCGAAACAAGTAACGCGTACGTAGCAACCCATAAAGATAACCAAAATTGGTTAGTAGACACAGGCGCAAGCGAACATATGTGCTTTACAAAAGCGAAGTTCACAACGTACACTGAGCTAGCGACCTATAAGAAGGTAATCATAGGTGACGGAAGCGAGTTGGATGCGGTCGGAAGTGGTACAGTGAGTGTTAATATTTCCGAATTGTAATATTTATTGAATGCATTTATTTACAAAGTGCACATTTTTGCGTCAAAATTAGAGAAAGAATATACACTCAAGTGAAAGATGACTTGACAATCATCGATTATCTGTCACCATTCACGTTCATATACTGTAAGTATTTATATGTAATGACAAAAAACTATATCGACCGCTCCTAAGGGCAAAATCCTAACTCACGAGGCTCGCTAGTATCGCCGTAGTTTAGGAACCCTGCTAGTAACAACGCAGCTCGCGCTACGGCTCATATCGCCGTAACTCGGCGCTCCGCTTATAAGAACGTAGCTCGCGGAGTCGCTTGTAGAAATGCAACTCACCGGTCCGCTTATATGAACGTTATTATTTATCAAAATTATGAATTTGCGGGTCCTGTATATTTCTACATGAAACGCTCTCAAAGTCTGGTACGAAGATTCGTTCTGTGTATCAAACATTTTGTATTTCATATAAGCGGACCGGTGAGTTGCGTTTCTACAAGCGACTCCGCGAGCTACGTTCTTACGAGCGGAGCGCCGAGTTACGGTGATATGAGCCGTAGCGCGAGCTGCGTTGTTACTAGCAGGGTTCCTAAACTACGGCGATACTAGCGAGCCTCGCGAGTTAGGGTTTTGCTCTTAGGAGCGGTCGATATGATTATATGACAATAATCATTATATATTTTAATGTATAACAATGTATTGTTTTATACAGTAATATAAAGCCATGCGATACGCCTATATATAAAATTTTATATAGTTTTATATAATCATATAAACTTATATATATTTATAGATATTAATTTTATATAAACATTATACATAACTATATAAAACTATATTTAATCATATAAACTTATACATAATTATATATGATTATATATGATCATATAAATAAATTTTTCCCGGGTATCTTGTTTACGTATAACATATCATCTTCATTCACAGATACTTTCGGAAATTATAAAAAAAAATTCTTGTGGTGCAGACATTTTTGACCAATACCAAAAAGATCATTATATGAAAGATAGGTCGCGTCGAATCTTAGTCAAGATTGTCGTAGATCACATGATAGAAACCAGACAAAACCATAGAGCACCTCTTCATTCTAATGAAAAGTGCAAGTATGCACAAGCTATTATTGAGCTATTTCCCAAATTAAAGGATTCAAACGGCGCGCTAGGTTATGTAAGTTTTCAGGATGAATATATTGGTGTGTATGTATATAATAGATGTGTCGGGTAGAAGTTGAACTGCAACTTGTTTTAATATTTTTCAACGTGAAGAATATACAAGCATTGATAGCGATATCAACTTGAATATGAACAATGTTTCACATATATTATTTTGTTAGAATTTTCGAGCCTACTGGTTTCCGAAAGTACACGTCTTTTCTAGTAATACATATCTGTATTACATGAAAACTTATCAACTTTTAGGAACAGTTCTATGATCCCAAAACAAATACTGGTTACCTTGCAACGAGGTTGTCCAATGCCCAACGGGGAGTGAAAAAAAGGAAATTAGTTCATGAAGCTGTTGAACCGGTTGGAACACTTGAAATCAAGGAAACTGATCTCATAAAAGATTCAATCGCTTTTTTAAAGAGCGCCATACCAACCGTTCAAGACGAGGAGATAATAGATAAATCTAAATTTACCTTTGCCTACCGAAGACAGAAATGCCTGGGGGATAGTTTTCTCATTCATTTCCCTCGGTTCGCTGATACCCCAAAATTGGTATAGTTTAGATTTTTAAAGTTCAGTTCCTGTCCTTGATGGTGTTATCATTCTTGAATGTGATTTGAAATTGTTATGTGTTACAGATTGATGTTGAATTCGAACTCCTCTATCCAAATATTAAAAACACTTTCGTACAAGAGTATGGTCAATTTGCAAATGCGATAATCAAATTACACGAGGCAGAAAAAGGGAACGATAATTCATTTGGTAAGACAACATTCTACCGGAGTTATGAACCTTTCATATCAGCTGAATTAATGTGTATAGATATGCTATTTGAGTGTTACTTTTGAATGATGATAGAACATATGGGACTTTCTTTTACAAACCGTACGGATTTCAGGAAAAAAATAAGTTGACACTTTCAAATACCACCAATTTTTTTTTATAGCATCATATCACTAATTAAGACGACACGTATATCGGGATTTTTTTTTTAAATGCGTTTTTCCATTAATATGGGAATTTCGTGTTTTGACAGTTTGTTAGATCTAATAAAACTCAAAATTGATTACAGCCAGTTCCACTTGGTGGATCGATTTCGTTTTTCTATATTTTATATCTCGTTATGTTAGCTTTGTAGCGGCATAAATTTTTATTTTATTTATTGTTAATTCATTAACAATAACAATGATTGAATTGTTCAAATCGTTTTTTCATACTTGCCCCCACTATATAAAACATCGTAAAAAATACCATTGTGTTCGTTGTGCTCTAATCTAAAAAACCCATGTCTCAGAATAGTGGAGTCTCTATAGGTTCGGGAGATATAAAATAAATTCGAGCACGCGTCATGCGGGGCGGCCTGTGTGAACTTTTTTCTGTCGACTGACAGGCCATGGCCATGGCAACGGCTGCCACGTTGCTGTTAGTCGACGGAAAAGCGTCGTTTCGTAGGTACGTTTTGGATCACCTCAAACGCATCGGATATCAACTATAGATATATGTCGTCGCGGACTTTTTTGTAGAGAATTTAACGCTCTACAAAAAAGGTCTAGCCAAACTATAGTCTATCTGCCTTAGTTTAAGCAGCGTTTGACGCGAAATGTACAGAAACGTGGTTTTTTCGAGTTTTTTTCGGGTTTTTAATTTTTTTCTCAAAAACGTGTGAAAACTAAATGCCACAAACGGTACGGTATATTATTCGCGTCTATCGCTACATCGTAGTATTTTTTTCATGCTTCCCATAATTAGTGTCATTTGAAAACGTAAAATGATTGGTCTACAGGGTCTCGTTCACGTTCCCGTCCATTTCTCGCTTTCGAAAAAAGAATTAAAGTATAAGAATAAATTATGCGACCTCAGATACCTATTGTTATACATACATTTTATTTGCAAAAAAACAGTATAATAAACTTTTCACAAAGTGAGTGATCAAGTCATGATTTTGACCTCGGTTGAACTTCTTTGTAATGAAAAAAGCTTCGCTTTTGCTATTTTTTGTGTAATTGGTATCATGCAATGATAGGATAACGTGCCTTTCACAGTCACAGCCTTCTTAAATCTGTCCTCCAATTTCTTATCTTCCTCATCATATTCTTCATTTTTTACAAATTCTACTGCAATATTTGGCAGAGACTCGGATGCCCATTCGAATAATTCTTTCGGAGTTTGGATTGGATTCGCTATTCTTTGAAGGCTGGCTCTAGCAGCCAACCTTTTCAAAGTCCCTCCTAAGCCATCGCACGCACCTTTGCCATGAGACGTGGGGAAAAAGTGCCACTCTGCAGCTAGGTCAAAATCTTTTATGTGATGAGTAAGATTGGCAAAATTTTTTTTGTTTTTATACTGCGCACCTGCTCCATCAGAGAAATATATAATCTTTGTAATTTTACTCAAGTTTTTCTTTATAAATTCAACTAAATGTTTTTGGAAAACGTGGACGGCTATTGTGTCATGGTGCAAGCATTCTGATATAATTACGAAACTTTTGATCCCAATGGCACCATCATCATTTCTATAATAGATCGCAAATGGATGCACTGTTGCCTGATTGTTATTCCAATGAATACCTTGAACAGAATCTTGAACAACAAAGGCATAGTTTTCAGAAAAATCACAGACAACAATGCATTCATTTTCTTTCAAGTCTTCTTTTTTATTGTTCATAAACTCATTTTGATTTCGTACAAGGAATGAGTGCGGAAGTAATTTTTGTAAATATTCATCTACTGGGGATATCATGAGTTGCAAAGTGGTTCTATCGACATTTGTCCATTGCCTGTAAGTGATTTCGTCGATAAACTTGTTCTCAAATATGCTTTCCAATTCATCGATCAGAGGTGTTGCACCAGGACACTTGGAGCACGTTCGAAAATAACAACTTTCTGATGGTGTGTCACAAATCATACGTTTTAAAAAGTCATGATAAGTTTGCATTGGATTTGAAGAATCCGCTGACAGGTTTTTAATATTTGATGCATCGATTAATAATTTTACGTTCTCATGGATAGCACAAACACAAACTGAATGGGTGCCACTTGCACCTGCTAGCACGCAATTTTTCGGTCGTAAAGCTGCGAATTTAGAAAAACTACATTTGACTTGTGGATATTTTTCGGTGAACAATTGATAAAGTTCTTTTAAATTCACCAAGAGCAATCTTTTTTGAGCTTGAATGCGTTCGCCATTTACTTTCACAGAGACATAATCTTTTTTTCCGGGCATCATTCGGCTATATTCATCAAGTTCATAAAAGCTGAGTATTAAATTAATTACATCTTTTTCTAATGACGGATGGCTTTTTGGGTTAGGATCAGATAAGATAGCTTTTTGTTCGGCAGTTTTTTTTGCAACAGTAATCATATGAATCGTAGCGGAAGGAAAATGGTGTTGAATTTTACGAAAAGGCCAGTCTTTAAAAATAGTCAAAATTTTCATTTTTTTTGCACGTTCTTCTGTAGCATTAAATTCTTCTTTCAAAACTCTCAAAACATAATCTCCATCATTTTCCTCAACGCTAACATCATTTACATCAATTGAAGTATTGAAAATTTTTTCCGACATTGCATGAGATATGTTTTTCATTTTTTCGTTGGAATAGCGCTTTTGAGAAAGTTTTTTCTTTTGGATAGGTGAAGTTCTAATTAAATTCAAACCCTCGTTGATTGCATCAATTGCCTCAGAAATCGCTTCTTTGTCTCCTTCGAATGGTACAGGACTTTCACTAGTATGTTCCATGTCTGCTTCGTCGTTTGACGAGGCGTCAGTGTACAAGTTTTCAACTTCTTCGTCAATTACTTCTTCAACAGTCTGAGAGTAAATTTATTTTATTTATAATGTTATTCTTGAAAAAAATATAGCAGAACCTTTGAAAATACTTGAAACACCTGAAATTTGAAATATTAGCAGCAAATTTCAAATTAAAACATACCTTTTCGTTTGCTAGAGACCCATTTTCATTATCAGGTAATTTAGGCAAATTAAGGCGGCACGTGTTGCAAATTCGTTGTTCAAGCAACTTTTTCGTCACGGGCTTATTTAATGCCAATAACTGTTCCTCCTGGACTTTTCTAAGAGATGTTTGACGTCGTATTTTCGGATGAGGCAATAAGTTGAAAGGATTGAAACATCTATCTGTCCGAATTTGTGAATTCATCAATAATTTGGATGATTTTCCCATTTCGTTCTTTATACAGTGAATGATCCGGGTATGCACACCATGCCTGATTTCCTAAGATACCCGAAGTACGCAAAGATAGCAGTAAACAGCTCGTTGTCAAGCCTCAGAATAACAGATGACGAATAAATAAAAAATAAAAAATAAATGCGCCAACAGGCCGACGCAAACGGATTCTGAGCTAAGACGCGTTCGGACGGGCGCTCGAAGTTATTTAATATCTTCTGATCCCATAGAGACCCCACCCTTTTTGAATTGCGTTTTTTAGATAAATACATAAATAAAACATAAATTATTGATGAATTCACAAATTCGGATGGATAGATGTTTCGATCCTTTCAACTTATTGCCTAATCCAAAAATACGACGTCAAACGTCTCTCAGAAAAGTCCAGGAGAAACAGTTATTGGCATTGAAGAAGACTTGAAAGAAAATGAATGCATTGTTGTCTGTGATTTTTCTGAAAACTATGCCTTTGTTGTTCAAGATTCTGTTCAAGGTATTCATTGGAATAACAATCAGGCAACAGTGCATCCATTTGCGATCTATTATAGAAATGATGATGGTGCCATTGGGATCAAAAGTTTCGTAATTATATCAGAATGCTTGCACCATGACACAATAGCCGTCCACGTTTTCCAAAAACATTTAGTTGAATTTATAAAGAAAAACTTGAGTAAAATTACAAAGATTATATATTTCTCTGATGGAGCAGGTGCGCAGTATAAAAACAAAAAAAATTTTGCCAATCTTACTCATCACATAAAAGATTTTGACCTAGCTGCAGAGTGGCACTTTTTCCCCACGTCTCATGGCAAAGGTGCGTGCGATGGCTTAGGAGGGACTTTGAAAAGGTTGGCTGCTAGAGCCAGCCTTCAAAGAATAGCGAATCCAATCCAAACTCCGAAAGAATTATTCGAATGGGCATCCGAGTCTCTGCCAAATATTGCAGTAGAATTTGTAAAAAATGAAGAATATGATGAGGAAGATAAGAAATTGGAGGACAGATTTAAGAAGGCTGTGACTGTGAAAGGCACGTTATCCTATCATTGCATGATACCAATTACACAAAAAATAGCAAAAGCGAAGCTTTTTTCATTACAAAGAAGTTCAACCGAGGTCAAAATCATGACTTGATCACTCACTTTGTGAAAAGTTTATTATACTGTTTTTTTGCAAATAAAATGTATGTATAACAATAGGTATCTGAGGTCGCATAATTTATTCTTATACTTTATTTCTTTTTTCGAAAGCGAGAAATGGACGGGAACGTGAACGAGACCCTGTAGACCAATCATTTTACGTTTTCAAATGACACTAATTATGGGAAGCATGAAAAAAATACTACGATGTAGCGATAGACGCGAATAATATACCGTACCGTTTGTGGCATTTAGTTTTCACACGTTTTTGAGAAAAAAATTAAAAACCCGAAAAAAACTCGAAAAAACCACGTTTCTGTACATTTCGCGTCAAACGCTGCTTAAACTAAGGCAGATAGACTATAGTTTGGCTAGACCTTTTTTGTAGAGCGTTAAATTCTCTAAAAAAAGTCCGCGACGACATATATCTATAGTTGATATCCGATGCGTTTGAGGTGATCCAAAACGTACCTACGAAACGACGCTTTTCCGTCGACTAACAGCAACGTGGCAGCCGTTGCCATGGCCATGGCCTGTCAGTCGACAGAAAAAAGTTCACACAGGCCGCCCCGCATGACGCGTGCTCGAATTTATTTTATATCTCCCGAACCTATAGAGACTCCACTATTCTGAGACATGGGTTTTTTAGATTAGAGCACAACGAACACAATGGTATTTTTTACGATGTTTTATATTGTGGGGGCAAGTATGAAAAAACGATTTGAACAATTCAATCATTGTTATTGTTAATGAATTAACAATAAATAAAATAAAAATTTATGCCGCTACAAAGCTAACATAACGAGATATAAAATATAGAAAAACGAAATCGATCCACCAAGTGGAACTGGCTGTAATCAATTTTGAGTTTTATTAGATCTAACAAACTGTCAAAACACGAAATTCCCATATTAATGGAAAAACGCATTTAAAAAAAAAATCCCGATATACGTGTCGTCTTAATTAGTGATATGATGCTATAAAAAAAAATTGGTGGTATTTGAAAGTGTCAACTTATGTTTTTCCTGAAATCCGTACGGTTTGTAAAAGAAAGTCCCATATGTATTATGAAATTCATTGACTCGGTATAATAGCTCAAATGCTTCTCTCGACATACAGTTATAAATCAAATTTTCATCATAGCGTGTTCTATTTCCATATTTTTGTGACTTTGGCTTGTATCAGGATATTTTTGCGTTGAAATAATTTTTTCCTCAATCAAGTATTCATTTTAATCAACTTAAATATCGATTCCAGTGTCCGATTTTAATTGAAACAGGATCATCATTAACAGTATGATGTTATTTGAACTAAGAAAAACTGCATATCTTTTAGGGTGGGATCGACTCACGGACTCGCTTATTGCGTTGACACAACTATTACCGCCGGTTGCACGTGGCAACCCGTGAAAAAATATTCTGATCAGACCATATCGTGCCTGATATAAACTGTCCATATCAGACCTGATATGGCCTGATATAAAAATTGGCCATATCAGACTATATATGCTTTGATATAAGTATATCAGACTACATATGATCTGATATGGGCATATCAGATTATATATAGTTAGATTTACATATCGGCCCAGAGAAGGAAAAAAAAAAAAAAACTCCCCGCCAGGGATCGATCCGTGAACCGTGCGCTCGCCAACACTGCCCGCTACCGACTGACCCAAGATCTGTTATTGAAATTAGGTGCTTAAACAAATATGAAATATACAAATGTCATATATTCCAATTCTTATTGAACAAAATTCTACATCTGACGTATTAATTATCAATTTTATGGTAATTAAATGCAACAAACACGCAGTTATCATTAAATGATATTCTGTGTGAAATATAAATTGAGTTAGCGAAATTAAATTTATTAAATGAGCATTCAAGTAATTTGATGAATTCAGAGTTAATTTACATGAATGCTGATTATTAATTATGTTAATAAAAAAAAAAAAACATGACAAAAATGCACTAGTAATTTTTTTAATCTCCTGGAAGTGCATTTTTTCAAAGAAAAATTTTCTGTAACAATTATCAATTAAAACGATGTCAAAATTATTCAATATTTGGTAACTTCCATTTCCTTCATTAGAACCTGAAAATTAATCAAGTCATAAAAACAATCATGGAGAAACGTTCTTCTGTGATTTAATTTTTAAATTATATATTTACTTTTTCTATGATAATAAATATAAAGTATACCTTCAATGATCAACGCGTGACTTTTCATTTTTTCACAAATTTTGTATAACTATATAAAAGTTAAGTTTTAAAATCGATCAAGTTTACTTAAAATTTTCGAATTGTAATATTTATTGAATGCATTTATTTACAAAGTGCACATTTTTGCGTTAAAATTAGAGAAAGAATATACACCTCAGTAAAAGATGACTTGACAATCATCGATTATCTGTCACCATTCACGTTCATATACTGTAAGTATTTATATGTAATGACAAAAAAACTATATGATTATATGGCAATAATCATTATATATTTTAATGTATAACAACGTATGGTTTTTTATACCGTAATATAAAGCCATGCGATACGCTGTTATATGAAGTTTAATATAGTTTTATATAATTATATAAACTTATATATATTTATACATATTTATATATAAATATATATAATTTTATATAAACATTATACATAACTATATGAAACTATATTTAATTATATAAACTTATACATAATTATTAATTATATATGATTATATATGATCATATAAAATTTATTGTTCCTATTTTTTTCTCGTGAAATCCGCTAAACCATTATATTAAAGTATTATTGCTCATATCAGAACTGATCAAGCCGTACCAAAGAACTATATGTGAACATGTTAGACTAGATATGGCCGTATCTGTCTAGATCAGGCTAGAGACGAAAATTTTTATACAAAGGAAACACAAAAATAACTGTTACATATGCCCATATCAAGGCTTATCAAATTATATCAAGCCTGATCAGAAATATTTTTCCACAAGTACATCAAAATATACATATCCTATCAGGCTATATCAGGTCTTATCAAGTTATATCAGGGTTGATCAGAAATATTTTTCCACAAGTACATCAAAATATACATATCCTATCAGACTATATCAGGCCATATCAGGACATATAAAAAAATTATATATGAACTTATCAAGTCATATCAAGCTTGATATGGGCATATCAAGTTGATAAGGCTTGATCTGGCCTGATCTGGCCAATTTTCATATCAGGCCATATCAGGCCATATCAGGACCTATCAAAATTTATATATGGGCATATCAGATCATATCAGACCAGATATGGATATATAAAAAATTTTGATATAGCCTTATCAGGTCATATCAGGTCTGATCAGAATATTTTTTCACGGGAAAAAAAAAAGCTTCTAGGGAAAAAGCTGTGAATACAGTCGAAAAATTTACCGTCTTCAAAGAGGTATAATTCAATAATAGTTCTGTACAATACTTCTATCATAAATTCCATTCACGTATATACTCATCCATAATTTTTTGTATATTATTTCAGTGTGGAACTCCACTACAGCTGGAAGATGGAAAGACCAATAAGCAGCCTAAATTGATTGCTGTGGGGCCGAACAAATCGGCAGTTGATCAGTACTTCATCGCAATGGATGGATTTTTCATCCTACTCCCAGCCAAAGACATAATCTCCGCCATAGACACACTGTTCAAGGCAAGCTTCACTTTTAATACGCAGTTTGATGACAATCTATCAAGCTTTTGGATGTTTATCCAACATTATTTCTATGGGATAGAATGTAGGATTACACCCAGAATTATTGATATTCACACCAAAGTTTGCGCAATTAATGACAATCTCGACTATGCTGACTAAACTACTAAAATGAAATTGAATTAAAACTCACAATCAGTACGAAATGAAAATCACATAGTATAACTTCCATTGCTGTTTCGTGACTATTATTATTGTTCACTCGATTTTTAAACAATTTCTTAAAGTCAAATTTAAGTAGGCTTCGTCTGAAAATGGATTGTTCCTGTTTCAAATGCGATTTTGCGACGTCTCGTATTTCAGAGATATGTAAGCATTTGCACAAGACACATTTATTATATAAAGGATCAAAATTGACCTTAAAATGCGGTTTTGGTTGTCAGTCATCCTTCAAAACTTATTCCGGATTCCGGAAACATTTGGTTAAATGCCAACTTAAAGTCAAAGATGCTCGTTTTGTAGCTTGTACCACTGAAGAGTCAGAACTAACACCTTTGATTAGAAACAATGAATCTATAATAACACATAATTTCGAAAACTTTGATGATTCTCCAGACGAAGATGATACTTTTGAGCCTAACGAAAATTGTATCCATGATCAGATTATGAATTACACTTTAAAAATGTATTCTCTCGGTCTGCCGGATACAACTATAGATACAATCCTAAAATGTACTTCCGAATTAGTTTTTCCAATCTTTGAAAATATCTTAGAAAATAATGTCACAACTGAGTGCAAAGACATGATAAAAAATTTTAAGATATCGTTTGAAAATCGAATGTCAAGATATAGAAGAAGGAAAAGATTTCAAGAACTGTGTATGATAAATCCAGTTCAAAAATCCCATGGCATAAGAATCGATCAAGTCTATGATATTGCTACTCAAAGGTATAAACAAGTGCCCATAACATGTACATTTTCCTATGTACCTATTTTAGAAACTCTTCAATTTATATTCAAAAATCCAGTAGTTCGAAAACATTTCTTGAAAACCCCAGTCATCAATCCCGAAGCTTACACACATTTTGTTGATGGAGATTTATATCAAAACTCAGCTTTTTTTGCTGATAACCCAAATGCCATTCAGATTCAGTTATATTACGACGAATTTGAAGTTTGTAATCCATTAGGTAGCAAAACGGGAAACCATAAAATTGGAGCGTTTTATTTCGTGATCAATAACTTTTCTATGCAATTGAATTCCTATTTAGAAAATATACATTTATTAGCATTATCTTATAATGCCGATGATAAGCAATTCGGAATAAATCCTGTTCTGGATGTAATAGTTAATGATCTCAAAATACTCGAAAATGAAGGTGTTTTCATTGAAGATTTAGAAATAACTATAAAAGGTACATTAGTATCATTGAGTCATGATAATTTGGGCGGGGCTACGTTATTAGGTATGGTTGAGTCGTTTCAAGCCAATAATTTCTGCAGAATATGCTTGATGAACAAACATGTGAATGATGAATAACTTGTACCCATATGGATAATTTAGTACGTACTACTGAAAATTTCGAACAAAATGCTGAATCGGTAGTTGCCGATGATACTTTGAATAACGTATTCGGGATTAACAATAGGAGCCCACTTCATGATCTAAGTCATTTCAAACTAGGAAAAAACTGTAACGTAGACACAGCACATGACTTATCGGAGGGAATAGTTCAAAGAGAAATAAAAATGTTTGTAACATCTTTACACGAGAATAAAATATGCTCCCTTGATGAAATCAACCAACGAATTCTTTCGTTTGATTATGGCCTAGATTAAAACAGCAATAAACCAAGTCCTATTAGCATCAGTAAGCCGGGAGGCCTCATTGGCGAACGAGCCGCACAAACACATTGCCTAATAATATTTCTACCATTGATACTGAAAGATATTATTCCAAAATTAGATCCGGAACATATTTTGAAATGGGAGGCTATACTGTTGTTATTAAAAATCATTGAAATAGTTTTTGTAACACATGCACGATTTCTGCGTTTTTCCGACCTAAAAATAGGGCCTAAAGTAGCCGTTTATTGACCATTTGAAAAGAGCGGTACAAAAAGGATTCTTTTTGTACCGCTTAATATATATATATATGTATATGTATATATATATTAGGGTGGCAATATTTTTCCGCCTTTTTTTGTTTTTTCGAGCTCACATGAAAATTTGTTAGTTTGATCCATTTTGAGAGCCCCCTCCAAATTTCAGCTAAATTAAAAATTTTGTAGAGGTCGCTCAAGAATTTTGAAAATGTCAAAATTCAACAAAATCGATTTTTTTTAAAAAATATTTTTCACTTGCTCACTAATCCAATCTGTTCTGGGTGGATCGTAGAGAAACATACTGGAATTCCAATCAAAAATATTATTATCTGAAGGTCGCTCAAGAATTAAACAAAAATTTTTTTATGAATTTTCAATGGTCTTGAGCGACCTCTAAATCTCAATATCAAGACTTGATCCTTTCACAACTACTCATTTGTAGTAAAATGATTAAATTCCGATAGTGAGCATCATGGAAATCAAAAAAGTATGATAAAAAAGAAAAAATACTCAGAAATTCCATTTTTATTTGAGTTTTTTTTTTTTTTTTTACATTCTACACTTGCTAACTAATCCAATCTTTTCTAGGTGGATTGTAGAGGAACATTCCGGAATTTCAAGTAAAAATAATAATATTTGAAGGCCTAAGCCATTGAAAGTTTATTAGAATTTTTTTGTTTAATTCTTGAGCGACCTTTAGATAATAATATTTTTGATTGGAATTTCAGTATGTTTCTCTACAATCCACCTAGAACAGATTGGATTAGTGAGCAAGTGAAGAATATTTTTAAAAAATAATCGATTTCGTTGAATTTCGACATTTTCAAAATTCTTGAGCGACCTCTACAAAATTTTTAATTTAGTTGAAATTTGGAGAGGGCTCTCAAAATGGATCAAACTAACAAATTTTCATGTGAGCTCGAAAAAACGAAAAAAAGCGGAAAAATATTGCCACTCTAATATATATATATATATATATATATATATATATATCTACAGGATACACCTGACAATGAAAAAGGATCAGTCAGCATATCTAGTAACAAACCGCCGAAAGAAAAAGTGGGCAGTGCCCCAAAAAAAGTGAAGCCAATTTCACCTGTAAGTATGACCGGTATTATAACAACACAAATCATTGTACAATGAATGCCATATTCTTATCTGTGATGCAGGATAAAGAAGATACTCAAAATTTACGTGGCATGGTTTTGGAAAAGACTTCTACATCAAGTATCACTCACGAGAAAAATAGCAGTGCAGCACTGAAAACAATGAATTATTTGGTAAGTAGGTAATTTCATCGGTGTGACCCATGGCTTTGGAGTTCTATTCACAGACAGGATAGGTTTTGCCCTATGTTGGAATTGCGCGGAATAGCTGATTTTTCGGTAAACGACGAGCGGCGTTTCATTTGGTGATACTGTTTGTCACGGCGAAATTGACAAGTCGACTAAGAAATCTATAGAGTATAATTAAACAAACAATAGTATCCAAAGTGTAAGCTATTTTACCTACGAATTTGAAAGTCATAGTAATTCTACAGGGATGCAACAACGCCAAACACGGAAAGCAGACGGATGAAATAAGGATTCTGAAAGCAAAATGCGCTCAAAACGAAAAGAAGATTGCAGAACAGGAAGTTATGATAAAGGATCTCATAACACTGAATATAGAACTGCAACGCGACGTCATCAATTATTTTGACGACTTTAAAGGTAACCGTGTATTAGTTGCTTCATAATAATTTTCATTAATTGGTATTACATCGAATCTAGAAGGTAATGTACATGACTCGCACAAGTGTGCAATCAACTATAACTGCAATTAGAGCCTTATACGTTGGATAGAGTGACACGTCATGTGAACTGTCTGTGCTTCAAAATATCTTGTACTTCCTTCTGGATACGGATCTATGATACCGATAGTAATCCTATTATGTACTGTAACGTATCCAGCCGGCCGACCCTAGGCCTGCTGTGATTGGTTGTACAAAGACACGAGAGCTGGACAAATTCGGTATGTCCAGAAGCGTCGCTTATGACGTCATAAGCGGCGATTGTATAGTATATAAACAGCTGCGGAGCTAGCTCAGCAGCGATTTGTGGTAGAGCACCCAAACGTCTCATTTCATATTATATCCGACGTCTTGTCGGAATAATAAAGTCGAGTCACTTATAACTTATAAAAAATTCAGTCATATCATATAAAAATCTATCATAGCTAAAGCAGCTGATAGTAAATTCAATCATACCTCTGTGTAGTAAATTTAGATACCTATTCTAGCTAAAATTGCAGATAGAAAACACTATAAAATATAAGTAGAAGCATTAACTAAAGCAGTACTGCTATCTAAAATCGAATCAATAATCAGATACCTTGCGAGTAGGGAAATAGGAATATAATTAAATAAGTTCTTTGTATTATGATTTATAATTCATTAGTCATTTAAATATAATTTTCTCACGAAGCTTATTGAGTATTTCCTGACATTTCTGTATCTCTGTCCTGTAGATTAGCTACCACACGAAGGCCAAATTTAGAGATCAGAAATACATCAACAGACGCGTACGGCTGCGGTCTAAGCGACCTGTATCCGAGGGCCAGTTGTTGTGATTCTGAATCTGACACGCAGGCTCGGATCAAGGATCCTGGTTCTGCAAGATAGAGTAAATTCGCAATAGCAGGGACCACTGGCTTGGAATCTCACCTGGTTCAGTGGAGGTCGGCAAAACCTTAGGTTTTGTGATGATAAAAGCTTTGGCGGTTGAAAGACCTGATTAGCATTGCTTAGCGTAGAAATAACAAATAAAGAAATCTGTGCTAGGTGGCTTTTTGTGTGGCATTACCTATCTTTTCCCCACCCACAGTAGCGAGGAGTGCATAATTATTCATTAATTAACTAAAAATAAAAACCTTCATCTTTTTCGAACCCGACGGACGGCTTGTCTTTAAAATCTAACGATTCAGACAATCCGCAACGTTACAGTACATACAATTCGATTTAAAGAGAACAATATGTATAAGTAATTGTCACAATATTTTGTATTTATATTGAGGCCCTTTATATATTACGTATGACTTTTTGGCAAGTGCATACATTGTGTTTCTTATACTACCCTATATCATTCTTTCTGACTTCATGATATCTGAACGGCTCCTTAGGAGTGGTCCCGATCAGCGACTTGACTTCTGCACCGCCCATAAAAATAAATCAATATGTCCATATACGTGTTCACGACTATGAAATATACTTTATTACAGCAATGACAAAGCAGTACGAGGGTGCCATACGCAACCTCGACGGTGCGGATACGCCACCTGTCGGTTACATCCAAAAAAGTAGTAACACCGTAAGTGCATCGGGTCATGGTCCCTGGATCTAATATGCATCACAGTTTTTGAGAATTTCTCTGTTTGTAGATACATTTGGGGCGTAATACATGGATCCACAAAACGGCGTATGACGATGTCGTTCTGGGAGCGAAGTCGTATCAACTATTTGTTAAGGGTATGGCTGTAGCGGTATTTGGTTCCAAAGTCCTCGAAACCAGCAGTGTGACTGGTACGAAGTCTAATAAATT